>CM068828.1:127802468-128474968 GCA_028554795.2 Sinohyriopsis cumingii
TATGCTAAATTTCAGTTTCTAAAATTGCACGTTATACAGTGGACTAGTCCCCAATTTCTAGTAAAAGGACAAGCCAATTATATTCTCTTTGTCCTTTTCATTTATCTGTCTCTCTCGCTTGCATAGAATTAAGGAGTGAAATCAGATCAATGCTAAAAGAGAGGAAAACTACAAAATATTTTCGATGATATGGAAAGCAATTACTTCATGTATATTTCTGATCGCAACGGGTGTTAAATAATAAACGGATACCAAAATTATTAGGACTCCCCGGCGGGAATTGAACCCCGGTCTCCCCGCGTGACAGGCGGGGATACTTGCCACTATACTACCGAGGAGGTATGAATGGATGCAGTAAGCTTGTCCTTTAGTTTGTAAATTCATCGTTACCTCATGCTGATCAAGATGTGTGTCATGGCTTAGTAAACTTTTCTTGAAAAGTCATAGAAATACCAAGTGCCTTCTTATCTTGAAAATGATCGACAAAATAAATAAGTGATTAATGAATTCATTGATGACGATGATGTAATGATTTCAAATACAAATCAACTATCACATGAAATAGATCAGTCTTAATGTAATTTCCATTCATCGGTCACTATTGGTTAAAACTGTAAAGAATCACTTTTAAATACTTGAAATTCTTCTGTACCTGATAAAGACCAAATGTTTGCTGGTATAATAACGTTTGCTGAAATACATGCAGCTGTAAATGGGATGTCTCAAACTAAATGTCTTCTCTTTGCATGGATTGGTAGTAGAGTAATATTATATTTTGTTACTGTAAATGACTATTCAATAAATGTTACGTGAATGAAACCCATAGGACAAAGCAGAAAAGACAGAAGGAATACGAAAATTGTATAATAGCAGGAAGACGATCACGATCACCCGGGGAAGCAGTTGTAATTTTTGTTATCTACCACCCTTGCTGATCAAAATGTGTACCAATCAACTGATTTCCAGTTAAACTGAGAGTATTTTCGATGTTAGAGTGTGCATAAATTTGTACGAATGAGTGTGCGACGATACCTGGTTATGTGCATGGTCTTCTATTGTTATTTTGTGTATTATTTTTTCGTTCTTATTTTGTTTTAAATATTTATGTACTTTAAATATTTTTTTATCTTTTTTTTATTTTTTTATTTTTATCATAGCCGATTACAAAATCTGAGGAGAACATGGCCGATGGGTCAGCCATGATCAGATGTGTTATCCTCCTTTAAGATAGTTTATTATTAGTTGATTTTTATTATTATTATTATTATTATTATTATACCTAAGACACAAATCCCAAACGATTAGCGCGATGTATTAATGCCAGTGCAGTAGTGCACGCACAGACACACACATATTGGGCGGCAGCTACCCATAAATCTTTAAGTCTATTCTTTCACTAGGTGTTTTTAATCTATTTAATCCAGATGGTGTATGAAGCCAAATCTGTTTGAATGTATGTATTTATATTTTAAGTTTATCTCAGATGATCATGTGTCCCTTCTCTCTCTCTCTCTCTCTCTCTCTCTCGGTTATAAGCTGAAAGGGAAACCAGAAACTGAGAGAGAGAGAGAGAGAGAGAGAGAGAGAGAGAGAGAGAGAGAGAGAAAGAGAGAATCAGGACATCTTCGCTGGCCGAAATTCCCATATGTCAACCCCATATATCCTTTACGGACGGAGCTGATATTTTTCCGCATTTTCCTAGCGACATCTATTGCATTTCACGTCTTGAATCCCTTAGTATGTAATGCCAACTCACCCATAGCGTCTAACAGTGGTGTATTATACATCGGCCGAAAATGGTGGAGGCAATTGACTTCAGAAAGGTTACTTTGTAAGTTTGACGTGGAAAGTATGACTACGTGCCAGATAGAAAACTTCAGTAAAGGTATTTCTGCAAAACACGTACTGGCAGTGAAAAATTGCTTATTTTTGAGTCCGTTCATGTTGTATTCTCCCCTTGTTTCGATCATGTAGGAAGAGTGTTGAAATTTGATCAATTTAATTTTGATTGGATGTGGTGGCTTGTCGCTGTATCTGATGAAATTCACAGAGCTGAAGCTCAGAAATATCGGCTCGATCCGCCAAGGTATCCGCCAAGGTGTAGTAGACGTTATCATATCGTATGATGGCTTGCGAAGATGAATTCGGGAATGATAAAGTTGGTTATGGTCAGTATGAATGGTAACTCATACATGACAATGCCTTCCATGGGTAAGCGTAAAACTTCTTATTTTAAGTCTAAAGCTTTCTTAGTCTTTTAGATGGAAAATTTGAATTTCAGCAGTTTTAAATAGTTGCAAAAAGTTTAATATTGAACTTTTAGACTTCAAAGGTTTTGCTAAAAGTCTAAATTCACCAAGTTTAGGTTTAACATAGCTGACCACTTTTCTCACCATCCAAAAAGTTGCAGTTATTTGAAAGTTTGAGTGTTCTAACTTTCACTTTTTAGATTTTGGATAAACAAATAATAATAAAAATGCTAAAAGGCCTCAAGTTTTCGATATCATTTGGTTTTAAACGGAGCGCATGAATTCGATATTCCTCTCCTCAATTTAATATTCCCCTGTTCCTTTTATAAAACATTTTTCAAATGCTGTATATTGACCCTGGTTCAGAGTATAGTCAATGAAAGGGAAGAATAAATATGGTAAATAAATAGGTAGAAATAAATAGAAAGTTTACAATAATCCGTCTAGAGAGAGTTTTATGATTTGTATGCTTATATTCAGTTTATGACATTGTACGTTATATGATGGAGTAGGTCGCATTTTTCACTGAAAGAGCAAACCTACAAGGTCATCCTTTCCATTTTCTATTTCTCCCGATTGCTACGAAGTATGGAGTGAATTGACGTTAATACTAATAGGAAGGGGCAAAAAAGGAGTTTTAGATGACAAGGGAAGCAAGTGATTCGTGCATATTCCTGATCACCAACGGTGCTATATAGCAAATAGGTACCAAAAATATTAGGTCTCCCCGGCGGGGAATTGAACCCCGGTCTCCCGCGTGACAGGCGGGGATACTTGCCACTATACTACCGAGGAGTTGCGAATGATATACAAGATTGTCCTATGTAAATGTTCTCTATAACTCCTATTGTACCTCGTAGGTATACGCGCTAAATATTTCATTGATACGCTGGATGGAAAGACCACATGCAAAGACTTAGTCTAAAATGGCCGATGTTTTGTTTCTTTCTGAATTTAAGGTAAACATGAATTTTGTGCAATTTATGTGATGTTTTATACTATTCTGCATAGTGGGCTGAGTTGGGTATATCTTTCGACTATCTGAAAATCATAATTAAAACGGCCGATTTAGTGTTGTATTCCTCTTCACATGGCCAGAGACAAGTAGAACATTAAGGACTTAGCCTGGTGGGATTTTCTATTATCAAGTAGGATACACAAGGAAAGGAGAAGGAAAGTATAACATGCTTCTAATTTAAAATGCAAAAGAAACACAAATTATGTCCACGTCAAAAAATTTCATAATGGCTGCGTTATCTATTACTCTGACCATATTCATTAATAGTATGCCTTTAAAAATTGTCAGTTTTGTAATTATTTAAAGAAAAAAAAATCAGGTGAAGTTTTTCCTAAAGGCATATGAGAGATGATATTTGGAATGGTACCATTTTGTATCGTAATGCCTCCTATAGGGAAGCTAGTGTTGCTCTTGAAGTGCGCAGATACAGCTGAAAAATCACGTGAAACGGGACTTTGCCGAAAAAGGTGCTACGAAACATCGTAAAGTAGAAACTTACATTATAAAGATCCATTTGAAAAATATTTTTGCGCCATTTATATTATATGAAAAGTCCTTGTTTCTTCCTAAGATGAATTACATGCTTAATCAATAATACGAGTGATAGTGCTATCTTGGCAGGTTATTTCAATACAACAGTGAGCGGAATTGATTGACATAAAAAGACATCCCTACCGAGAATGTTGTTGTCCAAGAGCTGCATAATGTTATGGATGATTGGAATATTGTTCATCTTTGAAGATCACGAAATTCTGGTAGTTTGTCAGGTTCAAGGTGAAGTGGGACAGAGCAGGGTGTATTATTTTTTATTTCCTCCAAGTTGCATCCTTGTGTTTAAAATATTTATTTCATAGATGCACCATTTAGAGACCATTCCTTCCTATATCTTATATCAAATACATGGAAAGTACAAACAGGGCATGGGTTATGAATATAAAATAATAATATCCGTTGTGAGAATGAATACGTACGATGGTAAAATATATTGTCACTGATGGAAAAGTGAAGAAAATGAATTTTAGTGAACCAGCTATTTGGTGGGATAATCTGAAGTATAAATAACTACCTTAACGCAGCTATATATTGCAAAGAGAAATACTGAAAGGTTTCGTGAATTGTATAGATTTCAAAACAAATTGAAATTTTTTCTTCTGAAAAACTGTGCTAGCTATCACTATAATCTACCACACGGCAGACATCGTACCGATATGACTAAAATTGTTAAAGATATGTTAACTACACACATATTGACAGAGAGACTCACAGCGTCTTGAAAAGGAGAGCTATACAAATGTGATGCTAAATTTCAGTTTCTAAAATTGCACGTTATACAGTGGACTAGTCCCCAATTTCTAGTAAAAGGACAAGCCAATTATATTCTCTTTGTCCTTTTCATTTATCTGTCTCTCTCGCTTGCATAGAATTAAGGAGTGAAATCAGATCAATGCTAAAAGAGAGGAAAACTACAAAATATTTTCGATGATATGGAAAGCAATTACTTCATGTATATTTCTGATCGCAACGGGTGTTAAATAATAAACGGATACCAAAATTATTAGGACTCCCCGGCGGGGAATTGAACCCCGGTCTCCCGCGTGACAGGCGGGGATACTTGCCACTATACTACCGAGGAGGTATGAATGGATGCAGTAAGCTTGTCCTTTAGTTTGTAAATTCATCGTTACCTCATGCTGATCAAGATGTGTGTCATGGCTTAGTAAACTTTTCTTGAAAAGTCATAGAAATACCAAGTGCCTTCTTATCTTGAAAATGATCGACAAAATAAATAAGTGATTAATGAATTCATTGATGACGATGATGTAATGATTTCAAATACAAATCAACTATCACATGAAATAGATCAGTCTTAATGTAATTTCCATTCATCGGTCACTATTGGTTAAAACTGTAAAGAATCACTTTTAAATACTTGAAATTCTTCTGTACCTGATAAAGACCAAATGTGTGCTGGTATAATAACGTTTGCTGAAATACATGCAGCTGTAAATGGGATGTCTCAAACTAAATGTCTTCTCTTTGCATGGATTGGTAGTAGAGTAATATTATATTTTGTTACTGTAAATGACTATTCAATAAATGTTACGTGAATGAAACCCATAGGACAAAGCAGAAAAGACAGAAGGAATACGAAAATTGTATAATAGCAGGAAGACGATCACGATCACCCGGGGAAGCAGTTGTAATTTTTGTTATCTACCACCCTTGCTGATCAAAATGTGTGCCAATCAACTGATTTCCAGTTAAACTGAGAGTATTTTCGATGTTAGAGTGTGCATAAATTTGTACGAATGAGTGTGCGACGATACCTGGTTATGTGCATGGTCTTCTATTGTTATTTTGTGTATTATTTTTTTCGTTCTTATTTTGTTTTAAATATTTATGTACTTTAAATATTTTTTTTATCTTTTTTTTATTTTTTTATTTTTATCATAGCCGATTACAAAATCTGAGGAGAACATGGCCGATGGGTCAGCCATGATCAGATGTGTTATCCTCCTTTAAGATAGTTTATTATTAGTTGATTTTTATTATTATTATTATTATTATTATACCTAAGACACAAATCCCAAACGATTAGCGCGATGTATTAATGCCAGTGCAGTAGTGCACGCACAGACACACACATATTGGGCGGCAGCTACCCATAAATCTTTAAGTCTATTCTTTCACTAGGTGTTTTTAATCTATTTAATCCAGATGGTGTATGAATCCAAATCTGTTTGAATGTATGTATTTATATTTTAAGTTTATCTCAGATGATCATGTGTCCCTTCTCTCTCTCTCTCTCTCTCTCTCTCTCTCTCTCTCTCTCTCTCTCTCTCTCTCTCTCTCTCTCTCGGTTATAAGCTGAAAGGGAAACCAGAAACTGAGAGAGAGAGAGAGAGAGAGAGACAGAATCAGGACATCTTCGCTGGCCGAAATTCCGATATGTCAACCCCATATATCCTTTACGGACGGAGCTGATATTTTTCCGCATTTTCCTAGCGACATCTATTGCATTTCACGTCTTGAATCCCTTAGTATGTAATGCCAACTCACCTATAGCGTCTAACAGTGGTGTATTATACATCGGCCGAAAATGGTGGAGGCAATTGACTTCAGAAAGGTTACTTTGTAAGTTTGACGTGGAAAGTATGACTACGTGCCAGATAGAAACTTCAGTAAAGGTATTTCTGCAAACACGTACTGGCAGTGAAAAATTGCTTATTTTTGAGTCCGTTCATGTTGTATTCTCCCCTTGTTTCGATCATGTAGGAAGAGTGTTGAAATTTGATCAATTTAATTTTGATTGGATGTGGTGGCTTGTCGCTGTATCTGATGAAATTCACAGAGCTGAAGCTCAGAAATATCGGCTCGATCCGCCAAGGTATCCGCCAAGGTGTAGTAGACGTTATCATATCGTATGATGGCTTGCGAAGATGAATTCGGGAATGATAAAGTTGGTTATGGTCAGTATGAATGGTAACTCATACATGACAATGCCTTCCATGGGTAAGCGTAAAACTTCTTATTTTAAGTCTAAAGCTTTCTTAGTCTTTTAGATGGAAAATTTGAATTTCAGCAGTTTTAAATAGTTGCAAAAAGTTTAATATTGAACTTTTAGACTTCAAAGGTTTTGCTAAAAGTCTAAATTCACCAAGTTTAGGTTTAACATAGCTGACCACTTTTCTCACCATCCAAAAAGTTGCAGTTATTTGAAAGTTTGAGTGTTCTAACTTTCACTTTTTAGATTTTGGATAAACAAATAATAATAAAAATGCTAAAAGGCCTCAAGTTTTCGATATCATTTGGTTTGAAACGGAGCGCATGAATTCGATATTCCTCTCCTCAATTTAATATTCCCCTGTTCCTTTTATAAAACATTTTTCAAATGCTGTATATTGACCCTGGTTCAGAGTATAGTCAATGAAAGGGAAGAATAAATATGGTAAATAAATAGGTAGAAATAAATAGAAAGTTTACAATAATCCGTCTAGAGAGAGTTTTATGATTTGTATGCTTATATTCAGTTTATGACATTGTACGTTATATGATGGAGTAGGTCGCATTTTTCACTGAAAGAGCAAACCTACAAGGTCATCCTTTCCATTTTCTATTTCTCCCGATTGCTACGAAGTATGGAGTGAATTGACGTTAATACTAATAGGAAGGGGCAAAAAAGGAGTTTTAGATGACAAGGGAAGCAAGTGATTCGTGCATATTCCTGATCACCAACGGTGCTATATAGCAAATAGGTACCAAAAATATTAGGTCTCCCCGGCGGGGAATTGAACCCCGGTCTCCCGCGTGACAGGCGGGGATACTTGCCACTATACTACCGAGGAGTTGCGAATGATATACAAGATTGTCCTATGTAAATGTTCTCTATAACTCCTATTGTACCTCGTAGGTATACGCGCTAAATATTTCATTGATACGCTGGATGGAAAGACCACATGCAAAGACTTAGTCTAAAATGGCCGATGTTTTGTTTCTTTCTGAATTTAAGGTAAACATGAATTTTGTGCAATTTATGTGATGTTTTATACTATTCTGCATAGTGGGCTGAGTTGGGTATATCTTTCGACTATCTGAAAATCATAATTAAAACGGCCGATTTAGTGTTGTATTCCTCTTCACATGGCCAGAGACAAGTAGAACATTAAGGACTTAGCCTGGTGGGATTTTCTATTATCAAGTAGGATACACAAGGAAAGGAGAAGGAAAGTATAACATGCTTCTAATTTAAAATGCAAAAGAAACACAAATTATGTCCACGTCAAAAAATTTCATAATGGCTGCGTTATCTATTACTCTGACCATATTCATTAATAGTATGCCTTTAAAAATTGTCAGTTTTGTAATTATTTAAAGAAAAAAAAATCAGGTGAAGTTTTTCCTAAAGGCATATGAGAGATGATATTTGGAATGGTACCATTTTGTATCGTAATGCCTCCTATAGGGAAGCTAGTGTTGCTCTTGAAGTGCGCAGATACAGCTGAAAAATCACGTGAAACGGGACTTTGCCGAAAAAGGTGCTACGAAACATCGTAAAGTAGAAACTTACATTATAAAGATCCATTTGAAAAATATTTTTGCGCCAATTATATTATATGAAAAGTCCTTGTTTCTTCCTAAGATGAATTACATGCTTAATCAATAATACGAGTGATAGTGCTATCTTGGCAGGTTATTTCAATACAACAGTGAGCGGAATTGATTGACATAAAAAGACATCCCTACCGAGAATGTTGTTGTCCAAGAGCTGCATAATGTTATGGATGATTGGAATATTGTTCATCTTTGAAGATCACGAAATTCTGGTAGTTTGTCAGGTTCAAGGTGAAGTGGGACAGAGCAGGGTGTATTATTTTTTATTTCCTCCAAGTTGCATCCTTGTGTTTAAAATATTTATTTCATAGATGCACCATTTAGAGACCATTCCTTCCTATATCTTATATCAAATACATGGAAAGTACAAACAGGGCATGGGTTATGAATATAAAATAATAATATCCGTTGTGAGAATGAATACGTACGATGGTAAAATATATTGTCACTGATGGAAAAGTGAAGAAAATGAATTTTAGTGAACCAGCTATTTGGTGGGATAATCTGAAGTATAAATAACTACCTTAACGCAGCTATATATTGCAAAGAGAAATACTGAAAGGTTTCGTGAATTGTATAGATTTCAAAACAAATTGAAATTTTTTCTTCTGAAAAACTGTGCTAGCTATCACTATAATCTACCACACGGCAGACATCGTACCGATATGACTAAAATTGTTAAAGATATGTTAACTACACACATATTGACAGAGAGACTCACAGCGTCTTGAAAAGGAGAGCTATACAAATGTGATGCTAAATTTCAGTTTCTAAAATTGCACGTTATACAGTGGACTAGTCCCCAATTTCTAGTAAAAGGACAAGCCAATTATATTCTCTTTGTCCTTTTCATTTATCTGTCTCTCTCGCTTGCATAGAATTAAGGAGTGAAATCAGATCAATGCTAAAAGAGAGGAAAACTACAAAATATTTTCGATGATATGGAAAGCAATTACTTCATGTATATTTCTGATCGCAACGGGTGTTAAATAATAAACGGATACCAAAATTATTAGGACTCCCCGGCGGGGAATTGAACCCCGGTCTCCCGCGTGACAGGCGGGGATACTTGCCACTATACTACCGAGGAGTTGCGAATGATATACAAGATTGTCCTATGTAAATGTTCTCTATAACTCCTATTGTACCTCGTAGGTATACGCGCTAAATATTTCATTGATACGCTGGATGGAAAGACCACATGCAAAGACTTAGTCTAAAATGGCCGATGTTTTGTTTCTTTCTGAATTTAAGGTAAACATGAATTTTGTGCAATTTATGTGATGTTTTATACTATTCTGCATAGTGGGCTGAGTTGGGTATATCTTTCGACTATCTGAAAATCATAATTAAAACGGCCGATTTAGTGTTGTATTCCTCTTCACATGGCCAGAGACAAGTAGAACATTAAGGACTTAGCCTGGTGGGATTTTCTATTATCAAGTAGGATACACAAGGAAAGGAGAAGGAAAGTATAACATGCTTCTAATTTAAAATGCAAAAGAAACACAAATTATGTCCACGTCAAAAAATTTCATAATGGCTGCGTTATCTATTACTCTGACCATATTCATTAATAGTATGCCTTTAAAAATTGTCAGTTTTGTAATTATTTAAAGAAAAAAAAATCAGGTGAAGTTTTTCCTAAAGGCATATGAGAGATGATATTTGGAATGGTACCATTTTGTATCGTAATGCCTCCTATAGGGAAGCTAGTGTTGCTCTTGAAGTGCGCAGATACAGCTGAAAAATCACGTGAAACGGGACTTTGCCGAAAAAGGTGCTACGAAACATCGTAAAGTAGAAACTTACATTATAAAGATCCATTTGAAAAATATTTTTGCGCCAATTATATTATATGAAAAGTCCTTGTTTCTTCCTAAGATGAATTACATGCTTAATCAATAATACGAGTGATAGTGCTATCTTGGCAGGTTATTTCAATACAACAGTGAGCGGAATTGATTGACATAAAAAGACATCCCTACCGAGAATGTTGTTGTCCAAGAGCTGCATAATGTTATGGATGATTGGAATATTGTTCATCTTTGAAGATCACGAAATTCTGGTAGTTTGTCAGGTTCAAGGTGAAGTGGGACAGAGCAGGGTGTATTATTTTTTATTTCCTCCAAGTTGCATCCTTGTGTTTAAAATATTTATTTCATAGATGCACCATTTAGAGACCATTCCTTCCTATATCTTATATCAAATACATGGAAAGTACAAACAGGGCATGGGTTATGAATATAAAATAATAATATCCGTTGTGAGAATGAATACGTACGATGGTAAAATATATTGTCACTGATGGAAAAGTGAAGAAAATGAATTTTAGTGAACCAGCTATTTGGTGGGATAATCTGAAGTATAAATAACTACCTTAACGCAGCTATATATTGCAAAGAGAAATACTGAAAGGTTTCGTGAATTGTATAGATTTCAAAACAAATTGAAATTTTTTCTTCTGAAAAACTGTGCTAGCTATCACTATAATCTACCACACGGCAGACATCGTACCGATATGACTAAAATTGTTAAAGATATGTTAACTACACACATATTGACAGAGAGACTCACAGCGTCTTGAAAAGGAGAGCTATACAAATGTGATGCTAAATTTCAGTTTCTAAAATTGCACGTTATACAGTGGACTAGTCCCCAATTTCTAGTAAAAGGACAAGCCAATTATATTCTCTTTGTCCTTTTCATTTATCTGTCTCTCTCGCTTGCATAGAATTAAGGAGTGAAATCAGATCAATGCTAAAAGAGAGGAAAACTACAAAATATTTTCGATGATATGGAAAGCAATTACTTCATGTATATTTCTGATCGCAACGGGTGTTAAATAATAAACGGATACCAAAATTATTAGGACTCCCCGGCGGGGAATTGAACCCCGGTCTCCCGCGTGACAGGCGGGGATACTTTTTTTTTTTCTTTCTTTATTTAAAAAACGCTTTGTACAGTATATAAGTTAAAAATATACAGTCAGTATGTACATAGTAGTTTGTAATGCTATATTACAAAATAATGGTTCTACAATAGTATTTTGTAATGCTATATTACAAAACAATGATTCTACAACAGTATTTTGTTAAGCTATATTACAGAACAATGATTCTAAAATTTTATTTTGTAATCCTATAGTACAAAACAATGATTCTACAATGTAATAAACACTTTATCCTCTTCTATTCTCATTTCAGGCGGGGATACTTGCCACTATACTACCGAGGAGGTATGAATGGATGCAGTAAGCTTGTCCTTTAGTTTGTAAATTCATCGTTACCTCATGCTGATCAAGATGTGTGTCATGGCTTAGTAAACTTTTCTTGAAAAGTCATAGAAATACCAAGTGCCTTCTTATCTTGAAAATGATCGACAAAATAAATAAGTGATTAATGAATTCATTGATGACGATGATGTAATGATTTCAAATACAAATCAACTATCACATGAAATAGATCAGTCTTAATGTAATTTCCATTCATCGGTCACTATTGGTTAAAACTGTAAAGAATCACTTTTAAATACTTGAAATTCTTCTGTACCTGATAAAGACCAAATGTGTGCTGGTATAATAACGTTTGCTGAAATACATGCAGCTGTAAATGGGATGTCTCAAACTAAATGTCTTCTCTTTGCATGGATTGGTAGTAGAGTAATATTATATTTTGTTACTGTAAATGACTATTCAATAAATGTTACGTGAATGAAACCCATAGGACAAAGCAGAAAAGACAGAAGGAATACGAAAATTGTATAATAGCAGGAAGACGATCACGATCACCCGGGGAAGCAGTTGTAATTTTTGTTATCTACCACCCTTGCTGATCAAAATGTGTGCCAATCAACTGATTTCCAGTTAAACTGAGAGTATTTTCGATGTTAGAGTGTGCATAAATTTGTACGAATGAGTGTGCGACGATACCTGGTTATGTGCATGGTCTTCTATTGTTATTTTGTGTATTATTTTTTTCGTTCTTATTTTGTTTTAAATATTTATGTACTTTAAATATTTTTTTTATCTTTTTTTTATTTTTTTATTTTTATCATAGCCGATTACAAAATCTGAGGAGAACATGGCCGATGGGTCAGCCATGATCAGATGTGTTATCCTCCTTTAAGATAGTTTATTATTAGTTGATTTTTATTATTATTATTATTATTATTATACCTAAGACACAAATCCCAAACGATTAGCGCGATGTATTAATGCCAGTGCAGTAGTGCACGCACAGACACACACATATTGGGCGGCAGCTACCCATAAATCTTTAAGTCTATTCTTTCACTAGGTGTTTTTAATCTATTTAATCCAGATGGTGTATGAATCCAAATCTGTTTGAATGTATGTATTTATATTTTAAGTTTATCTCAGATGATCATGTGTCCCTTCTCTCTCTCTCTCTCTCTCTCTCTCTCTCTCTCTCTCTCTCTCTCTCTCGGTTATAAGCTGAAAGGGAAACCAGAAACTGAGAGAGAGAGAGAGAGAGAGAGAGAGAGAGAGAGAGAGAGAGAGAGAGAGAATCAGGACATCTTCGCTGGCCGAAATTCCGATATGTCAACCCCATATATCCTTTACGGACGGAGCTGATATTTTTCCGCATTTTCCTAGCGACATCTATTGCATTTCACGTCTTGAATCCCTTAGTATGTAATGCCAACTCACCTATAGCGTCTAACAGTGGTGTATTATACATCGGCCGAAAATGGTGGAGGCAATTGACTTCAGAAAGGTTACTTTGTAAGTTTGACGTGGAAAGTATGACTACGTGCCAGATAGAAACTTCAGTAAAGGTATTTCTGCAAACACGTACTGGCAGTGAAAAATTGCTTATTTTTGAGTCCGTTCATGTTGTATTCTCCCCTTGTTTCGATCATGTAGGAAGAGTGTTGAAATTTGATCAATTTAATTTTGATTGGATGTGGTGGCTTGTCGCTGTATCTGATGAAATTCACAGAGCTGAAGCTCAGAAATATCTGCTCGATCCGCCAAGGTATCCGCCAAGGTGTAGTAGACGTTATCATATCGTATGATGGCTTGCGAAGATGAATTCGGGAATGATAAAGTTGGTTATGGTCAGTATGAATGGTAACTCATACATGACAATGCCTTCCATGGGTAAGCGTAAAACTTCTTATTTTAAGTCTAAAGCTTTCTTAGTCTTTTAGATGGAAAATTTGAATTTCAGCAGTTTTAAATAGTTGCAAAAAGTTTAATATTGAACTTTTAGACTTCAAAGGTTTTGCTAAAAGTCTAAATTCACCAAGTTTAGGTTTAACATAGCTGACCACTTTTCTCACCATCCAAAAAGTTGCAGTTATTTGAAAGTTTGAGTGTTCTAACTTTCACTTTTTAGATTTTGGATAAACAAATAATAATAAAAATGCTAAAAGGCCTCAAGTTTTCGATATCATTTGGTTTGAAACGGAGCGCATGAATTCGATATTCCTCTCCTCAATTTAATATTCCCCTGTTCCTTTTATAAAACATTTTCAAATGCTGTATATTGACCCTGGTTCAGAGTATAGTCAATGAAAGGGAAGAATAAATATGGTAAATAAATAGGTAGAAATAAATAGAAAGTTTACAATAATCCGTCTAGAGAGAGTTTTATGATTTGTATGCTTATATTCAGTTTATGACATTGTACGTTATATGATGGAGTAGGTCGCATTTTTCACTGAAAGAGCAAACCTACAAGGTCATCCTTTCCATTTTCTATTTCTCCCGATTGCTACGAAGTATGGAGTGAATTGACGTTAATACTAATAGGAAGGGGCAAAAAAGGAGTTTTAGATGACAAGGGAAGCAAGTGATTCGTGCATATTCCTGATCACCAACGGTGCTATATAGCAAATAGGTACCAAAAATATTAGGTCTCCCCGGCGGGGAATTGAACCCCGGTCTCCCGCGTGACAGGCGGGGATACTTGCCACTATACTACCGAGGAGTTGCGAATGATATACAAGATTGTCCTATGTAAATGTTCTCTATAACTCCTATTGTACCTCGTAGGTATACGCGCTAAATATTTCATTGATACGCTGGATGGAAAGACCACATGCAAAGACTTAGTCTAAAATGGCCGATGTTTTGTTTCTTTCTGAATTTAAGGTAAACATGAATTTTGTGCAATTTATGTGATGTTTTATACTATTCTGCATAGTGGGCTGAGTTGGGTATATCTTTCGACTATCTGAAAATCATAATTAAAACGGCCGATTTAGTGTTGTATTCCTCTTCACATGGCCAGAGACAAGTAGAACATTAAGGACTTAGCCTGGTGGGATTTTCTATTATCAAGTAGGATACACAAGGAAAGGAGAAGGAAAGTATAACATGCTTCTAATTTAAAATGCAAAAGAAACACAAATTATGTCCACGTCAAAAAATTTCATAATGGCTGCGTTATCTATTACTCTGACCATATTCGTTAATAGTATGCCTTTAAAAATTGTCAGTTTTGTAATTATTTAAAGAAAAAAAAATCAGGTGAAGTTTTTCCTAAAGGCATATGAGAGATGATATTTGGAATGGTACCATTTTGTATCGTAATGCCTCCTATAGGGAAGCTAGTGTTGCTCTTGAAGTGCGCAGATACAGCTGAAAAATCACGTGAAACGGGACTTTGCCGAAAAAGGTGCTACGAAACATCGTAAAGTAGAAACTTACATTATAAAGATCCATTTGAAAAATATTTTTGCGCCAATTATATTATATGAAAAGTCCTTGTTTCTTCCTAAGATGAATTACATGCTTAATCAATAATACGAGTGATAGTGCTATCTTGGCAGGTTATTTCAATACAACAGTGAGCGGAATTGATTGACATAAAAAGACATCCCTACCGAGAATGTTGTTGTCCAAGAGCTGCATAATGTTATGGATGATTGGAATATTGTTCATCTTTGAAGATCACGAAATTCTGGTAGTTTGTCAGGTTCAAGGTGAAGTGGGACAGAGCAGGGTGTATTATTTTTTATTTCCTCCAAGTTGCATCCTTGTGTTTAAAATATTTATTTCATAGATGCACCATTTAGAGACCATTCCTTCCTATATCTTATATCAAATACATGGAAAGTACAAACAGGGCATGGGTTATGAATATAAAATAATAATATCCGTTGTGAGAATGAATACGTACGATGGTAAAATATATTGTCACTGATGGAAAAGTGAAGAAAATAACTACCTTAACGCAGCTATATATTGCAAAGAGAAATACTGAAAGGTTTCGTGAATTGTATAGATTTCAAAACAAATTGAAATTTTTTCTTCTGAAAAACTGTGCTAGCTATCACTATAATCTACCACACTGCAGACATCGTACCGATATGACTAAAATTGTTAAAGATATGTTAACTACACACATATTGACAGAGAGACTCACAGCGTCTTGAAAAGGAGAGCTATACAAATGTGATGCTAAATTTCAGTTTCTAAAATTGCACGTTATACAGTGGACTAGTCCCCAATTTCTAGTAAAAGGACAAGCCAATTATATTCTCTTTGTCCTTTTCATTTATCTGTCTCTCTCGCTTGCATAGAATTAAGGAGTGAAATCAGATCAATGCTAAAAGAGAGGAAAACTACAAAATATTTTCGATGATATGGAAAGCAATTACTTCATGTATATTTCTGATCGCAACGGGTGTTAAATAATAAACGGATACCAAAATTATTAGGACTCCCCGGCGGGGAATTGAACCCCGGTCTCCCGCGTGACAGGCGGGGATACTTGCCACTATACTACCGAGGAGGTATGAATGGATGCAGTAAGCTTGTCCTTTAGTTTGTAAATTCATCGTTACCTCATGCTGATCAAGATGTGTGTCATGGCTTAGTAAACTTTTCTTGAAAAGTCATAGAAATACCAAGTGCCTTCTTATCTTGAAAATGATCGACAAAATAAATAAGTGATTAATGAATTCATTGATGACGATCATGTAATGATTTCAAATACAAATCAAATATCACATGAAATAGATCAGTCTTAATGTAATTTCCATTCATCGGTCACTATTGGTTAAAACTGTAAAGAATCACTTTTAAATACTTGAAATTCTTCTGTACCTGATAAAGACCAAATGTATGCTGGTATAATAACGTTTGCTGAAATACATGCAGCTGTAAATGGGATGTCTCAAACTAAATGTCTTCTCTTTGCATGGATTGGTAGTAGAGTAATATTATATTTTGTTACTGTAAATGACTATTCAATAAATGTTACGTGAATGAAACCCATAGGACAAAGCAGAAAAGACAGAAGGAATACGAAAATTGTATAATAGCAGGAAGACGATCACGATCACCCGGGGAAGCAGTTGTAATTTTTGTTATCTACCACCCTTGCTGATCAAAATGTGTGCCAATCAACTGATTTCCAGTTAAACTGAGAGTATTTTCGATGTTAGAGTATGCATAAATTTGTACGAATGAGTGTGCGACGATACCTGGTTATGTGCATGGTCTTCTATTGTTATTTTGTGTATTATTTTTTTCGTTCTTATTTTGTTTTAAATATTTATGTACTTTAAATATTTTTTTTATCTTTTTTTTATTTTTTTATTTTTATCATAGCCGATTACAAAATCTGAGGAGAACATGGCCGATGGGTCAGCCATGATCAGATGTGTTATCCTCCTTTAAGATAGTTTATTATTAGTTGATTTTTATTATTATTATTATTATTATTATACCTAAGACACAAATCCCAAACGATTAGCGCGATGTATTAATGCCAGTGCAGTAGTGCACGCACAGACACACACATATTGGGCGGCAGCTACCCATAAATCTTTAAGTCTATTCTTTCACTAGGTGTTTTTAATCTATTTAATCCAGATGGTGTATGAATCCAAATCTGTTTGAATGTATGTATTTATATTTTAAGTTTATCTCAGATGATCATGTGTCCCTTCTCTCTCTCTCTCTCTCTCTCGGTTATAAGCTGAAAGGGAAACCAGAAACTGAGAGAGAGAGAGAGAGAGAGAGAGAGAATCAGGACATCTTCGCTGGCCGAAATTCCGATATGTCAACCCCATATATCCTTTACGGACGGAGCTGATATTTTTCCGCATTTTCCTAGCGACATCTATTGCATTTCACGTCTTGAATCCCTTAGTATGTAATGCCAACTCACCTATAGCGTCTAACAGTGGTGTATTATACATCGGCCGAAAATGGTGGAGGCAATTGACTTCAGAAAGGTTACTTTGTAAGTTTGACGTGGAAAGTATGACTACGTGCCAGATAGAAACTTCAGTAAAGGTATTTCTGCAAACACGTACTGGCAGTGAAAAATTGCTTATTTTTGAGTCCGTTCATGTTGTATTCTCCCCTTGTTTCGATCATGTAGGAAGAGTGTTGAAATTTGATCAATTTAATTTTGATTGGATGTGGTGGCTTGTCGCTGTATCTGATGAAATTCACAGAGCTGAAGCTCAGAAATATCTGCTCGATCCGCCAAGGTATCCGCCAAGGTGTAGTAGACGTTATCATATCGTATGATGGCTTGCGAAGATGAATTCGGGAATGATAAAGTTGGTTATGGTCAGTATGAATGGTAACTCATACATGACAATGCCTTCCATGGGTAAGCGTAAAACTTCTTATTTTAAGTCTAAAGCTTTCTTAGTCTTTTAGATGGAAAATTTGAATTTCAGCAGTTTTAAATAGTTGCAAAAAGTTTAATATTGAACTTTTAGACTTCAAAGGTTTTGCTAAAAGTCTAAATTCACCAAGTTTAGGTTTAACATAGCTGACCACTTTTCTCACCATCCAAAAAGTTGCAGTTATTTGAAAGTTTGAGTGTTCTAACTTTCACTTTTTAGATTTTGGATAAACAAATAATAATAAAAATGCTAAAAGGCCTCAAGTTTTCGATATCATTTGGTTTGAAACGGAGCGCATGAATTCGATATTCCTCTCCTCAATTTAATATTCCCCTGTTCCTTTTATAAAACATTTTCAAATGCTGTATATTGACCCTGGTTCAGAGTATAGTCAATGAAAGGGAAGAATAAATATGGTAAATAAATAGGTAGAAATAAATAGAAAGTTTACAATAATCCGTCTAGAGAGAGTTTTATGATTTGTATGCTTATATTCAGTTTATGACATTGTACGTTATATGATGGAGTAGGTCGCATTTTTCACTGAAAGAGCAAACCTACAAGGTCATCCTTTCCATTTTCTATTTCTCCCGATTGCTACGAAGTATGGAGTGAATTGACGTTAATACTAATAGGAAGGGGCAAAAAAGGAGTTTTAGATGACAAGGGAAGCAAGTGATTCGTGCATATTCCTGATCACCAACGGTGCTATATAGCAAATAGGTACCAAAAATATTAGGTCTCCCCGGCGGGGAATTGAACCCCGGTCTCCCGCGTGACAGGCGGGGATACTTGCCACTATACTACCGAGGAGTTGCGAATGATATACAAGATTGTCCTATGTAAATGTTCTCTATAACTCCTATTGTACCTCGTAGGTATACGCGCTAAATATTTCATTGATACGCTGGATGGAAAGACCACATGCAAAGACTTAGTCTAAAATGGCCGATGTTTTGTTTCTTTCTGAATTTAAGGTAAACATGAATTTTGTGCAATTTATGTGATGTTTTATACTATTCTGCATAGTGGGCTGAGTTGGGTATATCTTTCGACTATCTGAAAATCATAATTAAAACGGCCGATTTAGTGTTGTATTCCTCTTCACATGGCCAGAGACAAGTAGAACATTAAGGACTTAGCCTGGTGGGATTTTCTATTATCAAGTAGGATACACAAGGAAAGGAGAAGGAAAGTATAACATGCTTCTAATTTAAAATGCAAAAGAAACACAAATTATGTCCACGTCAAAAAATTTCATAATGGCTGCGTTATCTATTACTCTGACCATATTCGTTAATAGTATGCCTTTAAAAATTGTCAGTTTTGTAATTATTTAAAGAAAAAAAAATCAGGTGAAGTTTTTCCTAAAGGCATATCAGAGATGATATTTGGAATGGTACCATTTTGTATCGTAATGCCTCCTATAGGGAAGCTAGTGTTGCTCTTGAAGTGCGCAGATACAGCTGAAAAATCACGTGAAACGGGACTTTGCCGAAAAAGGTGCTACGAAACATCGTAAAGTAGAAACTTACATTATAAAGATCCATTTGAAAAATATTTTTGCGCCAATTATATTATATGAAAAGTCCTTGTTTCTTCCTAAGATGAATTACATGCTTAATCAATAATACGAGTGATAGTGCTATCTTGGCAGGTTATTTCAATACAACAGTGAGCGGAATTGATTGACATAAAAAGACATCCCTACCGAGAATGTTGTTGTCCAAGAGCTGCATAATGTTATGGATGATTGGAATATTGTTCATCTTTGAAGATCACGAAATTCTGGTAGTTTGTCAGGTTCAAGGTGAAGTGGGACAGAGCAGGGTGTATTATTTTTTATTTCCTCCAAGTTGCATCCTTGTGTTTAAAATATTTATTTCATAGATGCACCATTTAGAGACCATTCCTTCCTATATCTTATATCAAAAACATGGAAAGTACAAACAGGGCATGGGTTATGAATATAAAATAATAATATCCGTTGTGAGAATGAATACGTACGATGGTAAAATATATTGTCACTGATGGAAAAGTGAAGAAAATGAATTTTAGTGAACCAGCTATTTGGTGGGATAATCTGAAGTATAAATAACTACCTTAACGCAGCTATATATTGCAAAGAGAAATACTGAAAGGTTTCGTGAATTGTATAGATTTCAAAACAAATTGAAATTTTTTCTTCTGAAAAACTGTGCTAGCTATCACTATAATCTACCACACTGCAGACATCGTACCGATATGACTAAAATTGTTAAAGATATGTTAACTACACACATATTGACAGAGAGACTCACAGCGTCTTGAAAAGGAGAGCTATACAAATGTGATGCTAAATTTCAGTTTCTAAAATTGCACGTTATACAGTGGACTAGTCCCCAATTTCTAGTAAAAGGACAAGCCAATTATATTCTCTTTGTCCTTTTCATTTATCTGTCTCTCTCGCTTGCATAGAATTAAGGAGTGAAATCAGATCAATGCTAAAAGAGAGGAAAACTACAAAATATTTTCGATGATATGGAAAGCAATTACTTCATGTATATTTCTGATCGCAACGGGTGTTAAATAATAAACGGATACCAAAATTATTAGGACTCCCCGGCGGGGAATTGAACCCCGGTCTCCCGCGTGACAGGCGGGGATACTTGCCACTATACTACCGAGGAGGTATGAATGGATGCAGTAAGCTTGTCCTTTAGTTTGTAAATTCATCGTTACCTCATGCTGATCAAGATGTGTGTCATGGCTTAGTAAACTTTTCTTGAAAAGTCATAGAAATACCAAGTGCCTTCTTATCTTGAAAATGATCGACAAAATAAATAAGTGATTAATGAATTCATTGATGACGATGATGTAATGATTTCAAATACAAATCAAATATCACATGAAATAGATCAGTCTTAATGTAATTTCCATTCATCGGTCACTATTGGTTAAAACTGTAAAGAATCACTTTTAAATACTTGAAATTCTTCTGTACCTGATAAAGACCAAATGTATGCTGGTATAATAACGTTTGCTGAAATACATGCAGCTGTAAATGGGATGTCTCAAACTAAATGTCTTCTCTTTGCATGGATTGGTAGTAGAGTAATATTATATTTTGTTACTGTAAATGACTATTCAATAAATGTTACGTGAATGAAACCCATAGGACAAAGCAGAAAAGACAGAAGGAATACGAAAATTGTATAATAGCAGGAAGACGATCACGATCACCCGGGGAAGCAGTTGTAATTTTTGTTATCTACCACCCTTGCTGATCAAAATGTGTGCCAATCAACTGATTTCCAGTTAAACTGAGAGTATTTTCGATGTTAGAGTATGCATAAATTTGTACGAATGAGTGTGCGACGATACCTGGTTATGTGCATGGTCTTCTATTGTTATTTTGTGTATTATTTTTTTCGTTCTTATTTTGTTTTAAATATTTATGTACTTTAAATATTTTTTTTATCTTTTTTTTATTTTTTTATTTTTATCATAGCCGATTACAAAATCTGAGGAGAACATGGCCGATGGGTCAGCCATGATCAGATGTGTTATCCTCCTTTAAGATAGTTTATTATTAGTTGATTTTTATTATTATTATTATTATTATTATACCTAAGACACAAATCCCAAACGATTAGCGCGATGTATTAATGCCAGTGCAGTAGTGCACGCACAGACACACACATATTGGGCGGCAGCTACCCATAAATCTTTAAGTCTATTCTTTCACTAGGTGTTTTTAATCTATTTAATCCAGATGGTGTATGAAGCCAAATCTGTTTGAATGTATGTATTTATATTTTAAGTTTATCTCAGATGATCATGTGTCCCTTCTCTCTCTCTCTCTCTCTCTCGGTTATAAGCTGAAAGGGAAACCAGAAACTGAGAGAGAGAGAGAGAGAGAGAGAGAGAATCAGGACATCTTCGCTGGCCGAAATTCCGATATGTCAACCCCATATATCCTTTACGGACGGAGCTGATATTTTTCCGCATTTTCCTAGCGACATCTATTGCATTTCACGTCTTGAATCCCTTAGTATGTAATGCCAACTCACCTATAGCGTCTAACAGTGGTGTATTATACATCGGCCGAAAATGGTGGAGGCAATTGACTTCAGAAAGGTTACTTTGTAAGTTTGACGTGGAAAGTATGACTACGTGCCAGATAGAAACTTCAGTAAAGGTATTTCTGCAAACACGTACTGGCAGTGAAAAATTGCTTATTTTTGAGTCCGTTCATGTTGTATTCTCCCCTTGTTTCGATCATGTAGGAAGAGTGTTGAAATTTGATCAATTTAATTTTGATTGGATGTGGTGGCTTGTCGCTGTATCTGATGAAATTCACAGAGCTGAAGCTCAGAAATATCTGCTCGATCCGCCAAGGTATCCGCCAAGGTGTAGTAGACGTTATCATATCGTATGATGGCTTGCGAAGATGAATTCGGGAATGATAAAGTTGGTTATGGTCAGTATGAATGGTAACTCATACATGACAATGCCTTCCATGGGTAAGCGTAAAACTTCTTATTTTAAGTCTAAAGCTTTCTTAGTCTTTTAGATGGAAAATTTGAATTTCAGCAGTTTTAAATAGTTGCAAAAAGTTTAATATTGAACTTTTAGACTTCAAAGGTTTTGCTAAAAGTCTAAATTCACCAAGTTTAGGTTTAACATAGCTGACCACTTTTCTCACCATCCAAAAAGTTGCAGTTATTTGAAAGTTTGAGTGTTCTAACTTTCACTTTTTAGATTTTGGATAAACAAATAATAATAAAAATGCTAAAAGGCCTCAAGTTTTCGATATCATTTGGTTTGAAACGGAGCGCATGAATTCGATATTCCTCTCCTCAATTTAATATTCCCCTGTTCCTTTTATAAAACATTTTCAAATGCTGTATATTGACCCTGGTTCAGAGTATAGTCAATGAAAGGGAAGAATAAATATGGTAAATAAATAGGTAGAAATAAATAGAAAGTTTACAATAATCCGTCTAGAGAGAGTTTTATGATTTGTATGCTTATATTCAGTTTATGACATTGTACGTTATATGATGGAGTAGGTCGCATTTTTCACTGAAAGAGCAAACCTACAAGGTCATCCTTTCCATTTTCTATTTCTCCCGATTGCTACGAAGTATGGAGTGAATTGACGTTAATACTAATAGGAAGGGGCAAAAAAGGAGTTTTAGATGACAAGGGAAGCAAGTGATTCGTGCATATTCCTGATCACCAACGGTGCTATATAGCAAATAGGTACCAAAAATATTAGGTCTCCCCGGCGGGGAATTGAACCCCGGTCTCCCGCGTGACAGGCGGGGATACTTGCCACTATACTACCGAGGAGTTGCGAATGATATACAAGATTGTCCTATGTAAATGTTCTCTATAACTCCTATTGTACCTCGTAGGTATACGCGCTAAATATTTCATTGATACGCTGGATGGAAAGACCACATGCAAAGACTTAGTCTAAAATGGCCGATGTTTTGTTTCTTTCTGAATTTAAGGTAAACATGAATTTTGTGCAATTTATGTGATGTTTTATACTATTCTGCATAGTGGGCTGAGTTGGGTATATCTTTCGACTATCTGAAAATCATAATTAAAACGGCCGATTTAGTGTTGTATTCCTCTTCACATGGCCAGAGACAAGTAGAACATTAAGGACTTAGCCTGGTGGGATTTTCTATTATCAAGTAGGATACACAAGGAAAGGAGAAGGAAAGTATAACATGCTTCTAATTTAAAATGCAAAAGAAACACAAATTATGTCCACGTCAAAAAATTTCATAATGGCTGCGTTATCTATTACTCTGACCATATTCGTTAATAGTATGCCTTTAAAAATTGTCAGTTTTGTAATTATTTAAAGAAAAAAAAATCAGGTGAAGTTTTTCCTAAAGGCATATGAGAGATGATATTTGGAATGGTACCATTTTGTATCGTAATGCCTCCTATAGGGAAGCTAGTGTTGCTCTTGAAGTGCGCAGATACAGCTGAAAAATCACGTGAAACGGGACTTTGCCGAAAAAGGTGCTACGAAACATCGTAAAGTAGAAACTTACATTATAAAGATCCATTTGAAAAATATTTTTGCGCCAATTATATTATATGAAAAGTCCTTGTTTCTTCCTAAGATGAATTACATGCTTAATCAATAATACGAGTGATAGTGCTATCTTGGCAGGTTATTTCAATACAACAGTGAGCGGAATTGATTGACATAAAAAGACATCCCTACCGAGAATGTTGTTGTCCAAGAGCTGCATAATGTTATGGATGATTGGAATATTGTTCATCTTTGAAGATCACGAAATTCTGGTAGTTTGTCAGGTTCAAGGTGAAGTGGGACAGAGCAGGGTGTATTATTTTTTATTTCCTCCAAGTTGCATCCTTGTGTTTAAAATATTTATTTCATAGATGCACCATTTAGAGACCATTCCTTCCTATATCTTATATCAAATACATGGAAAGTACAAACAGGGCATGGGTTATGAATATAAAATAATAATATCCGTTGTGAGAATGAATACGTACGATGGTAAAATATATTGTCACTGATGGAAAAGTGAAGAAAATGAATTTTAGTGAACCAGCTATTTGGTGGGATAATCTGAAGTATAAATAACTACCTTAACGCAGCTATATATTGCAAAGAGAAATACTGAAAGGTTTCGTGAATTGTATAGATTTCAAAACAAATTGAAATTTTTTCTTCTGAAAAACTGTGCTAGCTATCACTATAATCTACCACACTGCAGACATCGTACCGATATGACTAAAATTGTTAAAGATATGTTAACTACACACATATTGACAGAGAGACTCACAGCGTCTTGAAAAGGAGAGCTATACAAATGTGACGCTAAATTTCAGTTTCTAAAATTGCACGTTATACAGTGGACTAGTCCCCAATTTCTAGTAAAAGGACAAGCCAATTATATTCTCTTTGTCCTTTTCATTTATCTGTCTCTCTCGCTTGCATAGAATTAAGGAGTGAAATCAGATCAATGCTAAAAGAGAGGAAAACTACAAAATATTTTCGATGATATGGAAAGCAATTACTTCATGTATATTTCTGATCGCAACGGGTGTTAAATAATAAACGGATACCAAAATTATTAGGACTCCCCGGCGGGGAATTGAACCCCGGTCTCCCGCGTGACAGGCGGGGATACTTGCCACTATACTACCGAGGAGTTGCGAATGATATACAAGATTGTCCTATGTAAATGTTCTCTATAACTCCTATTGTACCTCGTAGGTATACGCGCTAAATATTTCATTGATACGCTGGATGGAAAGACCACATGCAAAGACTTAGTCTAAAATGGCCGATGTTTTGTTTCTTTCTGAATTTAAGGTAAACATGAATTTTGTGCAATTTATGTGATGTTTTATACTATTCTGCATAGTGGGCTGAGTTGGGTATATCTTTCGACTATCTGAAAATCATAATTAAAACGGCCGATTTAGTGTTGTATTCCTCTTCACATGGCCAGAGACAAGTAGAACATTAAGGACTTAGCCTGGTGGGATTTTCTATTATCAAGTAGGATACACAAGGAAAGGAGAAGGAAAGTATAACATGCTTCTAATTTAAAAGGCAAAAGAAACACAAATTATGTCCACGTCAAAAAATTTCATAATGGCTGCGTTATCTGTTACTCTGACCATATTCATTAATAGTATGCCTTTAAAAATTGTCAGTTTTGTAATTATTTAAAGAAAAAAAAATCAGGTGAAGTTTTTCCTAAAGGCATATGAGAGATGATATTTGGAATGGTACCATTTTGTATCGTAATGCCTCCTATAGGGAAGCTAGTGTTGCTCTTGAAGTGCGCAGATACAGCTGAAAAATCACGTGAAACGGGACTTTGCCGAAAAAGGTGCTACGAAACATCGTAAAGTAGAAACTTACATTATAAAGATCCATTTGAAAAATATTTTTGCGCCAATTATATTATATGAAAAGTCCTTGTTTCTTCCTAAGATGAATTACATGCTTAATCAATAATACGAGTGATAGTACTATCTTGGCAGGTTATTTCAATACAACAGTGAGCGGAATTGATTGACATAAAAAGACATCCCTACCGAGAATGTTGTTGTCCAAGAGCTGCATAATGTTATGGATGATTGGAATATTGTTCATCTTTGAAGATCACGAAATTCTGGTAGTTTGTCAGGTTCAAGGTGAAGTGGGACAGAGCAGGGTGTATTATTTTTTATTTCCTCCAAGTTGCATCCTTGTGTTTAAAATATTTATTTCATAGATGCACCATTTAGAGACCATTCCTTCCTATATCTTATATCAAATACATGGAAAGTACAAACAGGGCATGGGTTATGAATATAAAATAATAATATCCGTTGTGAGAATGAATACGTACGATGGTAAAATATATTGTCACTGATGGAAAAGTGAAGAAAATAACTACCTTAACGCAGCTATATATTGCAAAGAGAAATACTGAAAGGTTTCGTGAATTGTATAGATTTCAAAACAAATTGAAATTTTTTCTTCTGAAAAACTGTGCTAGCTATCACTATAATCTACCACACTGCAGACATCGTACCGATATGACTAAAATTGTTAAAGATATGTTAACTACACACATATTGACAGAGAGACTCACAGCGTCTTGAAAAGGAGAGCTATACAAATGTGATGCTAAATTTCAGTTTCTAAAATTGCACGTTATACAGTGGACTAGTCCCCAATTTCTAGTAAAAGGACAAGCCAATTATATTCTCTTTGTCCTTTTCATTTATCTGTCTCTCTCGCTTGCATAGAATTAAGGAGTGAAATCAGATCAATGCTAAAAGAGAGGAAAACTACAAAATATTTTCGATGATATGGAAAGCAATTACTTCATGTATATTTCTGATCGCAACGGGTGTTAAATAATAAACGGATACCAAAATTATTAGGACTCCCCGGCGGGGAATTGAACCCCGGTCTCCCGCGTGACAGGCGGGGATACTTGCCACTATACTACCGAGGAGGTATGAATGGATGCAGTAAGCTTGTCCTTTAGTTTGTAAATTCATCGTTACCTCATGCTGATCAAGATGTGTGTCATGGCTTAGTAAACTTTTCTTGAAAAGTCATAGAAATACCAAGTGCCTTCTTATCTTGAAAATGATCGACAAAATAAATAAGTGATTAATGAATTCATTGATGACGATGATGTAATGATTTCAAATACAAATCAAATATCACATGAAATAGATCAGTCTTAATGTAATTTCCATTCATCGGTCACTATTGGTTAAAACTGTAAAGAATCACTTTTAAATACTTGAAATTCTTCTGTACCTGATAAAGACCAAATGTATGCTGGTATAATAACGTTTGCTGAAATACATGCAGCTGTAAATGGGATGTCTCAAACTAAATGTCTTCTCTTTGCATGGATTGGTAGTAGAGTAATATTATATTTTGTTACTGTAAATGACTATTCAATAAATGTTACGTGAATGAAACCCATAGGACAAAGCAGAAAAGACAGAAGGAATACGAAAATTGTATAATAGCAGGAAGACGATCACGATCACCCGGGGAAGCAGTTGTAATTTTTGTTATCTACCACCCTTGCTGATCAAAATGTGTGCCAATCAACTGATTTCCAGTTAAACTGAGAGTATTTTCGATGTTAGAGTATGCATAAATTTGTACGAATGAGTGTGCGACGATACCTGGTTATGTGCATGGTCTTCTATTGTTATTTTGTGTATTATTTTTTTCGTTCTTATTTTGTTTTAAATATTTATGTACTTTAAATATTTTTTTTATCTTTTTTTATTTTTTTATTTTTATCATAGCCGATTACAAAATCTGAGGAGAACATGGCCGATGGGTCAGCCATGATCAGATGTGTTATCCTCCTTTAAGATAGTTTATTATTAGTTGATTTTTATTATTATTATTATTATTATTATTATACCTAAGACACAAATCCCAAACGATTAGCGCGATGTATTAATGCCAGTGCAGTAGTGCACGCACAGACACACACATATTGGGCGGCAGCTACCCATAAATCTTTAAGTCTATTCTTTCACTAGGTGTTTTTAATCTATTTAATCCAGATGGTGTATGAATCCAAATCTGTTTGAATGTATGTATTTATATTTTAAGTTTATCTCAGATGATCATGTGTCCCTTCTCTCTCTCTCTCTCTCTCTCTCTCTCTCTGTCTCTCTCTCTGTCTCTCTCTCTCTCTCGGTTATAAGCTGAAAGGGAAACCAGAAACTGAGAGAGAGAGAGAGAGAGAGAGAGAGAGAGAGAGAGAGAGAGAGAGAGTCAGGACATCTTCGCTGGCCGAAATTCCGATATGTCAACCCCATATATCCTTTACGGACGGAGCTGATATTTTTCCGCATTTTCCTAGCGACATCTATTGCATTTCACGTCTTGAATCCCTTAGTATGTAATGCCAACTCACCCATAGCGTCTAACAGTGGTGTATTATACATCGGCCGAAAATGGTGGAGGCAATTGACTTCAGAAAGGTTACTTTGTAAGTTTGACGTGGAAAGTATGACTACGTGCCAGATAGAAACTTCAGTAAAGGTATTTCTGCAAACACGTACTGGCAGTGAAAAATTGCTTATTTTTTAGTCCGTTCATGTTGTATTCTCCCCTTGTTTCGATCATGTAGGAAGAGTGTTGAAATTTGATCAATTTAATTTTGATTGGATGTGGTGGCTTGTCGCTGTATCTGATGAAATTCACAGAGCTGAAGCTCAGAAATATCTGCTCGATCCGCCAAGGTATCCGCCAAGGTGTAGTAGACGTTATCATATCGTATGATGGCTTGCGAAGATGAATTCGGGAATGATAAAGTTGGTTATGGTCAGTATGAATGGTAACTCATACATGACAATGCCTTCCATGGGTAAGCGTAAAACTTCTTATTTTAAGTCTAAAGCTTTCTTAGTCTTTTAGATGGAAAATTTGAATTTCAGCAGTTTTAAATAGTTGCAAAAAGTTTAATATTGAACTTTTAGACTTCAAAGGTTTTGCTAAAAGTCTAAATTCACCAAGTTTAGGTTTAACATAGCTGACCACTTTTCTCACCATCCAAAAAGTTGCAGTTATTTGAAAGTTTGAGTGTTCTAACTTTCACTTTTTAGATTTTGGATAAACAAATAATAATAAAAATGCTAAAAGGCCTCAAGTTTTCGATATCATTTGGTTTGAAACGGAGCGCATGAATTCGATATTCCTCTCCTCAATTTAATATTCCCCTGTTCCTTTTATAAAACATTTTCAAATGCTGTATATTGACCCTGGTTCAGAGTATAGTCAATGAAAGGGAAGAATAAATATGGTAAATAAATAGGTAGAAATAAATAGAAAGTTTACAATAATCCGTCTAGAGATAGTTTTATGATTTGTATGCTTATATTCAGTTTATGACATTGTACGTTATATGATGGAGTAGGTCGCATTTTTCACTGAAAGAGCAAACCTACAAGGTCATCCTTTCCATTTTCTATTTCTCCCGATTGCTACGAAGTATGGAGTGAATTGACGTTAATACTAATAGGAAGGGGCAAAAAAGGAGTTTTAGATGACAAGGGAAGCAAGTGATTCGTGCATATTCCTGATCACCAACGGTGCTATATAGCAAATAGGTACCAAAAATATTAGGTCTCCCCGGCGGGGAATTGAACCCCGGTCTCCCGCGTGACAGGCGGGGATACTTGCCACTATACTACCGAGGAGTTGCGAATGATATACAAGATTGTCCTATGTAAATGTTCTCTATAACTCCTATTGTACCTCGTAGGTATACGCGCTAAATATTTCATTGATACGCTGGATGGAAAGACCACATGCAAAGACTTAGTCTAAAATGGCCGATGTTTTGTTTCTTTCTGAATTTAAGGTAAACATGAATTTTGTGCAATTTATGTGATGTTTTATACTATTCTGCATAGTGGGCTGAGTTGGGTATATCTTTCGACTATCTGAAAATCATAATTAAAACGGCCGATTTAGTGTTGTATTCCTCTTCACATGGCCAGAGACAAGTAGAACATTAAGGACTTAGCCTGGTGGGATTTTCTATTATCAAGTAGGATACACAAGGAAAGGAGAAGGAAAGTATAACATGCTTCTAATTTAAAATGCAAAAGAAACACAAATTATGTCCACGTCAAAAATTTTCATAATGGCTGCGTTATCTATTACTCTGACCATATTCGTTAATAGTATGCCTTTAAAAATTGTCAGTTTTGTAATTATTTAAAGAAAAAAAAATCAGGTGAAGTTTTTCCTAAAGGCATATCAGAGATGATATTTGGAATGGTACCATTTTGTATCGTAATGCCTCCTATAGGGAAGCTAGTGTTGCTCTTGAAGTGCGCAGATACAGCTGAAAAATCACGTGAAACGGGACTTTGCCGAAAAAGGTGCTACGAAACATCGTAAAGTAGAAACTTACATTATAAAGATCCATTTGAAAAATATTTTTGCGCCAATTATATTATATGAAAAGTCCTTGTTTCTTCCTAAGATGAATTACATGCTTAATCAATAATACGAGTGATAGTGCTATCTTGGCAGGTTATTTCAATACAACAGTGAGCGGAATTGATTGACATAAAAAGACATCCCTACCGAGAATGTTGTTGTCCAAGAGCTGCATAATGTTATGGATGATTGGAATATTGTTCATCTTTGAAGATCACGAAATTCTGGTAGTTTGTCAGGTTCAAGGTGAAGTGGGACAGAGCAGGGTGTATTATTTTTTATTTCCTCCAAGTTGCATCCTTGTGTTTAAAATATTTATTTCATAGATGCACCATTTAGAGACCATTCCTTCCTATATCTTATATCAAAAACATGGAAAGTACAAACAGGGCATGGGTTATGAATATAAAATAATAATATCCGTTGTGAGAATGAATACGTACGATGGTAAAATATATTGTCACTGATGGAAAAGTGAAGAAAATGAATTTTAGTGAACCAGCTATTTGGTGGGATAATCTGAAGTATAAATAACTACCTTAACGCAGCTATATATTGCAAAGAGAAATACTGAAAGGTTTCGTGAATTGTATAGATTTCAAAACAAATTGAAATTTTTTCTTCTGAAAAACTGTGCTAGCTATCACTATAATCTACCACACTGCAGACATCGTACCGATATGACTAAAATTGTTAAAGATATGTTAACTACACACATATTGACAGAGAGACTCACAGCGTCTTGAAAAGGAGAGCTATACAAATGTGATGCTAAATTTCAGTTTCTAAAATTGCACGTTATACAGTGGACTAGTCCCCAATTTCTAGTAAAAGGACAAGCCAATTATATTCTCTTTGTCCTTTTCATTTATCTGTCTCTCTCGCTTGCATAGAATTAAGGAGTGAAATCAGATCAATGCTAAAAGAGAGGAAAACTACAAAATATTTTCGATGATATGGAAAGCAATTACTTCATGTATATTTCTGATCGCAACGGGTGTTAAATAATAAACGGATACCAAAATTATTAGGACTCCCCGGCGGGGAATTGAACCCCGGTCTCCCGCGTGACAGGCGGGGATACTTGCCACTATACTACCGAGGAGGTATGAATGGATGCAGTAAGCTTGTCCTTTAGTTTGTAAATTCATCGTTACCTCATGCTGATCAAGATGTGTGTCATGGCTTAGTAAACTTTTCTTGAAAAGTCATAGAAATACCAAGTGCCTTCTTATCTTGAAAATGATCGACAAAATAAATAAGTGATTAATGAATTCATTGATGACGATGATGTAATGATTTCAAATACAAATCAAATATCACATGAAATAGATCAGTCTTAATGTAATTTCCATTCATCGGTCACTATTGGTTAAAACTGTAAAGAATCACTTTTAAATACTTGAAATTCTTCTGTACCTGATAAAGACCAAATGTATGCTGGTATAATAACGTTTGCTGAAATACATGCAGCTGTAAATGGGATGTCTCAAACTAAATGTCTTCTCTTTGCATGGATTGGTAGTAGAGTAATATTATATTTTGTTACTGTAAATGACTATTCAATAAATGTTACGTGAATGAAACCCATAGGACAAAGCAGAAAAGACAGAAGGAATACGAAAATTGTATAATAGCAGGAAGACGATCACGATCACCCGGGGAAGCAGTTGTAATTTTTGTTATCTACCACCCTTGCTGATCAAAATGTGTGCCAATCAACTGATTTCCAGTTAAACTGAGAGTATTTTCGATGTTAGAGTATGCATAAATTTGTACGAATGAGTGTGCGACGATACCTGGTTATGTGCATGCTCTTCTATTGTTATTTTGTGTATTATTTTTTTCGTTCTTATTTTGTTTTAAATATTTATGTACTTTAAATATTTTTTTTATTTGTTTTTTATTTTTTTATTTTTATCATAGCCGATTACAAAATCTGAGGAGAACATGGCCGATGGGTCAGCCATGATCAGATGTGTTATCCTCCTTTAAGATAGTTTATTATTAGTTGATTTTTATTATTATTATTATTATTATTATTATACCTAAGACACAAATCCCAAACGATTAGCGCGATGTATTAATGCCAGTGCAGTAGTGCACGCACAGACACACACATATTGGGCGGCAGCTACCCATAAATCTTTAAGTCTATTCTTTCACTAGGTGTTTTTAATCTATTTAATCCAGATGGTGTATGAATCCAAATCTGTTTGAATGTATGTATTTATATTTTAAGTTTATCTCAGATGATCATGTGTCCCTCTCTCTCTCTCTCTCTCTCTCTCTCTCTCTCTCTCTCTCTCTCTGTCTCTCTCTCTCTCGGTTATAAGCTGAAAGGGAAACCAGAAACTGAGAGAGAGAGAGAGAGAGAGAGAGAGAGAGAGAGAGAGAGAGAGAGAGAGAGAGTCAGGACATCTTCGCTGGCCGAAATTCCGATATGTCAACCCCATATATCCTTTACGGACGGAGCTGATATTTTTCCGCATTTTCCTAGCGACATCTATTGCATTTCACGTCTTGAATCCCTTAGTATGTAATGCCAACTCACCCATAGCGTCTAACAGTGGTGTATTATACATCGGCCGAAAATGGTGGAGGCAATTGACTTCAGAAAGGTTACTTTGTAAGTTTGACGTGGAAAGTATGACTACGTGCCAGATAGAAACTTCAGTAAAGGTATTTCTGCAAACACGTACTGGCAGTGAAAAATTGCTTATTTTTTAGTCCGTTCATGTTGTATTCTCCCCTTGTTTCGATCATGTAGGAAGAGTGTTGAAATTTGATCAATTTAATTTTGATTGGATGTGGTGGCTTGTCGCTGTATCTGATGAAATTCACAGAGCTGAAGCTCAGAAATATCTGCTCGATCCGCCAAGGTATCCGCCAAGGTGTAGTAGACGTTATCATATCGTATGATGGCTTGCGAAGATGAATTCGGGAATGATAAAGTTGGTTATGGTCAGTATGAATGGTAACTCATACATGACAATGCCTTCCATGGGTAAGCGTAAAACTTCTTATTTTAAGTCTAAAGCTTTCTTAGTCTTTTAGATGGAAAATTTGAATTTCAGCAGTTTTAAATAGTTGCAAAAAGTTTAATATTGAACTTTTAGACTTCAAAGGTTTTGCTAAAAGTCTAAATTCACCAAGTTTAGGTTTAACATAGCTGACCACTTTTCTCACCATCCAAAAAGTTGCAGTTATTTGAAAGTTTGAGTGTTCTAACTTTCACTTTTTAGATTTTGGATAAACAAATAATAATAAAAATGCTAAAAGGCCTCAAGTTTTCGATATCATTTGGTTTGAAACGGAGCGCATGAATTCGATATTCCTCTCCTCAATTTAATATTCCCCTGTTCCTTTTATAAAACATTTTCAAATGCTGTATATTGACCCTGGTTCAGAGTATAGTCAATGAAAGGGAAGAATAAATATGGTAAATAAATAGGTAGAAATAAATAGAAAGTTTACAATAATCCGTCTAGAGAGAGTTTTATGATTTGTATGCTTATATTCAGTTTATGACATTGTACGTTATATGATGGAGTAGGTCGCATTTTTCACTGAAAGAGCAAACCTACAAGGTCATCCTTTCCATTTTCTATTTCTCCCGATTGCTACGAAGTATGGAGTGAATTGACGTTAATACTAATAGGAAGGGGCAAAAAAGGAGTTTTAGATGACAAGGGAAGCAAGTGATTCGTGCATATTCCTGATCACCAACGGTGCTATATAGCAAATAGGTACCAAAAATATTAGGTCTCCCCGGCGGGGAATTGAACCCCGGTCTCCCGCGTGACAGGCGGGGATACTTGCCACTATACTACCGAGGAGTTGCGAATGATATACAAGATTGTCCTATGTAAATGTTCTCTATAACTCCTATTGTACCTCGTAGGTATACGCGCTAAATATTTCATTGATACGCTGGATGGAAAGACCACATGCAAAGACTTAGTCTAAAATGGCCGATGTTTTGTTTCTTTCTGAATTTAAGGTAAACATGAATTTTGTGCAATTTATGTGATGTTTTATACTATTCTGCATAGTGGGCTGAGTTGGGTATATCTTTCGACTATCTGAAAATCATAATTAAAACGGCCGATTTAGTGTTGTATTCCTCTTCACATGGCCAGAGACAAGTAGAACATTAAGGACTTAGCCTGGTGGGATTTTCTATTATCAAGTAGGATACACAAGGAAAGGAGAAGGAAAGTATAACATGCTTCTAATTTAAAATGCAAAAGAAACACAAATTATGTCCACGTCAAAAATTTTCATAATGGCTGCGTTATCTATTACTCTGACCATATTCGTTAATAGTATGCCTTTAAAAATTGTCAGTTTTGTAATTATTTAAAGAAAAAAAAATCAGGTGAAGTTTTTCCTAAAGGCATATCAGAGATGATATTTGGAATGGTACCATTTTGTATCGTAATGCCTCCTATAGGGAAGCTAGTGTTGCTCTTGAAGTGCGCAGATACAGCTGAAAAATCACGTGAAACGGGACTTTGCCGAAAAAGGTGCTACGAAACATCGTAAAGTAGAAACTTACATTATAAAGATCCATTTGAAAAATATTTTTGCGCCAATTATATTATATGAAAAGTCCTTGTTTCTTCCTAAGATGAATTACATGCTTAATCAATAATACGAGTGATAGTGCTATCTTGGCAGGTTATTTCAATACAACAGTGAGCGGAATTGATTGACATAAAAAGACATCCCTACCGAGAATGTTGTTGTCCAAGAGCTGCATAATGTTATGGATGATTGGAATATTGTTCATCTTTGAAGATCACGAAATTCTGGTAGTTTGTCAGGTTCAAGGTGAAGTGGGACAGAGCAGGGTGTATTATTTTTTATTTCCTCCAAGTTGCATCCTTGTGTTTAAAATATTTATTTCATAGATGCACCATTTAGAGACCATTCCTTCCTATATCTTATATCAAAAACATGGAAAGTACAAACAGGGCATGGGTTATGAATATAAAATAATAATATCCGTTGTGAGAATGAATACGTACGATGGTAAAATATATTGTCACTGATGGAAAAGTGAAGAAAATGAATTTTAGTGAACCAGCTATTTGGTGGGATAATCTGAAGTATAAATAACTACCTTAACGCAGCTATATATTGCAAAGAGAAATACTGAAAGGTTTCGTGAATTGTATAGATTTCAAAACAAATTGAAATTTTTTCTTCTGAAAAACTGTGCTAGCTATCACTATAATCTACCACACTGCAGACATCGTACCGATATGACTAAAATTGTTAAAGATATGTTAACTACACACATATTGACAGAGAGACTCACAGCGTCTTAAAAAGGAGAGCTATACAAATGTGATGCTAAATTTCAGTTTCTAAAATTGCACGTTATACAGTGGACTAGTCCCCAATTTCTAGTAAAAGGACAAGCCAATTATATTCTCTTTGTCCTTTTCATTTATCTGTCTCTCTCGCTTGCATAGAATTAAGGAGTGAAATCAGATCAATGCTAAAAGAGAGGAAAACTACAAAATATTTTCGATGATATGGAAAGCAATTACTTCATGTATATTTCTGATCGCAACGGGTGTTAAATAATAAACGGATACCAAAATTATTAGGACTCCCCGGCGGGGAATTGAACCCCGGTCTCCCGCGTGACAGGCGGGGATACTTGCCACTATACTACCGAGGAGGTATGAATGGATGCAGTAAGCTTGTCCTTTAGTTTGTAAATTCATCGTTACCTCATGCTGATCAAGATGTGTGTCATGGCTTAGTAAACTTTTCTTGAAAAGTCATAGAAATACCAAGTGCCTTCTTATCTTGAAAATGATCGACAAAATAAATAAGTGATTAATGAATTCATTGATGACGATGATGTAATGATTTCAAATACAAATCAAATATCACATGAAATAGATCAGTCTTAATGTAATTTCCATTCATCGGTCACTATTGGTTAAAACTGTAAAGAATCACTTTTAAATACTTGAAATTCTTCTGTACCTGATAAAGACCAAATGTATGCTGGTATAATAACGTTTGCTGAAATACATGCAGCTGTAAATGGGATGTCTCAAACTAAATGTCTTCTCTTTGCATGGATTGGTAGTAGAGTAATATTATATTTTGTTACTGTAAATGACTATTCAATAAATGTTACGTGAATGAAACCCATAGGACAAAGCAGAAAAGACAGAAGGAATACGAAAATTGTATAATAGCAGGAAGACGATCACGATCACCCGGGGAAGCAGTTGTAATTTTTGTTATCTACCACCCTTGCTGATCAAAATGTGTGCCAATCAACTGATTTCCAGTTAAACTGAGAGTATTTTCGATGTTAGAGTATGCATAAATTTGTACGAATGAGTGTGCGACGATACCTGGTTATGTGCATGGTCTTCTATTGTTATTTTGTGTATTATTTTTTTCGTTCTTATTTTGTTTTAAATATTTATGTACTTTAAATATTTTTTTTATCTTTTTTTTATTTTTTTATTTTTATCATAGCCGATTACAAAATCTGAGGAGAACATGGCCGATGGGTCAGCCATGATCAGATGTGTTATCCTCCTTTAAGATAGTTTATTATTAGTTGATTTTTATTATTATTATTATTATTATTATACCTAAGACACAAATCCCAAACGATTAGCGCGATGTATTAATGCCAGTGCAGTAGTGCACGCACAGACACACACATATTGGGCGGCAGCTACCCATAAATCTTTAAGTCTATTCTTTCACTAGGTGTTTTTAATCTATTTAATCCAGATGGTGTATGAAGCCAAATCTGTTTGAATGTATGTATTTATATTTTAAGTTTATCTCAGATGATCATGTGTCCCTTCTCTCTCTCTCTCTCTCTCTCTCTCTCTCTCTCTCTCTCTCGGTTATAAGCTGAAAGGGAAACCAGAAACTGAGAGAGAGAGAGAGAGAGAGAGAGAGAGAGAGAGAGAATCAGGACATCTTCGCTGGCCGAAATTCCGATATGTCAACCCCATATATCCTTTACGGACGGAGCTGATATTTTTCCGCATTTTCCTAGCGACATCTATTGCATTTCACGTCTTGAATCCCTTAGTATGTAATGCCAACTCACCCATAGCGTCTAACAGTGGTGTATTATACATCGGCCGAAAATGGTGGAGGCAATTGACTTCAGAAAGGTTACTTTGTAAGTTTGACGTGGAAAGTATGACTACGTGCCAGATAGAAACTTCAGTAAAGGTATTTCTGCAAACACGTACTGGCAGTGAAAAATTGCTTATTTTTTAGTCCGTTCATGTTGTATTCTCCCCTTGTTTCGATCATGTAGGAAGAGTGTTGAAATTTGATCAATTTAATTTTGATTGGATGTGGTGGCTTGTCGCTGTATCTGATGAAATTCACAGAGCTGAAGCTCAGAAATATCTGCTCGATCCGCCAAGGTATCCGCCAAGGTGTAGTAGACGTTATCATATCGTATGATGGCTTGCGAAGATGAATTCGGGAATGATAAAGTTGGTTATGGTCAGTATGAATGGTAACTCATACATGACAATGCCTTCCATGGGTAAGCGTAAAACTTCTTATTTTAAGTCTAAAGCTTTCTTAGTCTTTTAGATGGAAAATTTGAATTTCAGCAGTTTTAAATAGTTGCAAAAAGTTTAATATTGAACTTTTAGACTTCAAAGGTTTTGCTAAAAGTCTAAATTCACCAAGTTTAGGTTTAACATAGCTGACCACTTTTCTCACCATCCAAAAAGTTACAGTTATTTGAAAGTTTGAGTGTTCTAACTTTCACTTTTTAGATTTTGGATAAACAAATAATAATAAAAATGCTAAAAGGCCTCAAGTTTTCGATATCATTTGGTTTGAAACGGAGCGCATGAATTCGATATTCCTCTCCTCAATTTAATATTCCCCTGTTCCTTTTATAAAACATTTTTCAAATGCTGTATATTGACCCTGGTTCAGAGTATAGTCAATGAAAGGGAAGAATAAATATGGTAAATAAATAGGTAGAAATAAATAGAAAGTTTACAATAATCCGTCTAGAGAGAGTTTTATGATTTGTATGCTTATATTCAGTTTATGACATTGTACGTTATATGATGGAGTAGGTCGCATTTTTCACTGAAAGAGCAAACCTACAAGGTCATCCTTTCCATTTTCTATTTCTCCCGATTGCTACGAAGTATGGAGTGAATTGACGTTAATACTAATAGGAAGGGGCAAAAAAGGAGTTTTAGATGACAAGGGAAGCAAGTGATTCGTGCATATTCCTGATCACCAACGGTGCTATATAGCAAATAGGTACCAAAAATATTAGGTCTCCCCGGCGGGGAATTGAACCCCGGTCTCCCACGTGACAGGCGGGGATACTTGCCACTATACTACCGAGGAGTTGCGAATGATATACAAGATTGTCCTATGTAAATGTTCTCTATAACTCCTATTGTACCTCGTAGGTATACGCGCTAAATATTTCATTGATACGCTGGATGGAAAGACCACATGCAAAGACTTAGTCTAAAATGGCCGATGTTTTGTTTCTTTCTGAATTTAAGGTAAACATGAATTTTGTGCAATTTATGTGATGTTTTATACTATTCTGCATAGTGGGCTGAGTTGGGTATATCTTTCGACTATCTGAAAATCATAATTAAAACGGCCGATTTAGTGTTGTATTCCTCTTCACATGGCCAGAGACAAGTAGAACATTAAGGACTTAGCCTGGTGGGATTTTCTATTATCAAGTAGGATACACAAGGAAAGGAGAAGGAAAGTATAACATGCTTCTAATTTAAAATGCAAAAGAAACACAAATTATGTCCACGTCAAAAAATTTCATAATGGCTGCGTTATCTATTACTCTGACCATATTCATTAATAGTATGCCTTTAAAAATTGTCAGTTTTGTAATTATTTAAAGAAAAAAAAATCAGGTGAAGTTTTTCCTAAAGGCATATGAGAGATGATATTTGGAATGGTACCATTTTGTATCGTAATGCCTCCTATAGGGAAGCTAGTGTTGCTCTTGAAGTGCGCAGATACAGCTGAAAAATCACGTGAAACGGGACTTTGCCGAAAAAGGTGCTACGAAACATCGTAAAGTAGAAACTTACATTATAAAGATCCATTTGAAAAATATTTTTGCGCCAATTATATTATATGAAAAGTCCTTGTTTCTTCCTAAGATGAATTACATGCTTAATCAATAATACGAGTGATAGTGCTATCTTGGCAGGTTATTTCAATACAACAGTGAGCGGAATTGATTGACATAAAAAGACATCCCTACCGAGAATGTTGTTGTCCAAGAGCTGCATAATGTTATGGATGATTGGAATATTGTTCATCTTTGAAGATCACGAAATTCTGGTAGTTTGTCAGGTTCAAGGTGAAGTGGGACAGAGCAGGGTGTATTATTTTTTATTTCCTCCAAGTTGCATCCTTGTGTTTAAAATATTTATTTCATAGATGCACCATTTAGAGACCATTCCTTCCTATATCTTATATCAAATACATGGAAAGTACAAACAGGGCATGGGTTATGAATATAAAATAATAATATCCGTTGTGAGAATGAATACGTACGATGGTAAAATATATTGTCACTGATGGAAAAGTGAAGAAAATGAATTTTAGTGAACCAGCTATTTGGTGGGATAATCTGAAGTATAAATAACTACCTTAACGCAGCTATATATTGCAAAGAGAAATACTGAAAGGTTTCGTGAATTGTATAGATTTCAAAACAAATTGAAATTTTTTCTTCTGAAAAACTGTGCTAGCTATCACTATAATCTACCACACTGCAGACATCGTACCGATATGACTAAAATTGTTAAAGATATGTTAACTACACACATATTGACAGAGAGACTCACAGCGTCTTGAAAAGGAGAGCTATACAAATGTGATGGTAAATTTCAGTTTCTAAAATTGCACGTTATACAGTGGACTAGTCCCCAATTTCTAGTAAAAGGACAAGCCAATTATATTCTCTTTGTCCTTTTCATTTATCTGTCTCTCTCGCTTGCATAGAATTAAGGAGTGAAATCAGATCAATGCTAAAAGAGAGGAAAACTACAAAATATTTTCGATGATATGGAAAGCAATTACTTCATGTATATTTCTGATCGCAACGGGTGTTAAATAATAAACGGATACCAAAATTATTAGGACTCCCCGGCGGGGAATTGAACCCCGGTCTCCCGCGTGACAGGCGGGGATACTTGCCACTATACTACCGAGGAGGTATGAATGGATGCAGTAAGCTTGTCCTTTAGTTTGTAAATTCATCGTTACCTCATGCTGATCAAGATGTGTGTCATGGCTTAGTAAACTTTTCTTGAAAAGTCATAGAAATACCAAGTGCCTTCTTATCTTGAAAATGATCGACAAAATAAATAAGTGATTAATGAATTCATTGATGACGATCATGTAATGATTTCAAATACAAATCAAATATCACATGAAATAGATCAGTCTTAATGTAATTTCCATTCATCGGTCACTATTGGTTAAAACTGTAAAGAATCACTTTTAAATACTTGAAATTCTTCTGTACCTGATAAAGACCAAATGTGTGCTGGTATAATAACGTTTGCTGAAATACATGCAGCTGTAAATGGGATGTCTCAAACTAAATGTCTTCTCTTTGCATGGATTGGTAGTAGAGTAATATTATATTTTGTTACTGTAAATGACTATTCAATAAATGTTACGTGAATGAAACCCATAGGACAAAGCAGAAAAGACAGAAGGAATACGAAAATTGTATAATAGCAGGAAGACGATCACGATCACCCGGGGAAGCAGTTGTAATTTTTGTTATCTACCACCCTTGCTGATCAAAATGTGTGCCAATCAACTGATTTCCAGTTAAACTGAGAGTATTTTCGATGTTAGAGTATGCATAAATTTGTACGAATGAGTGTGCGACGATACCTGGTTATGTGCATGCTCTTCTATTGTTATTTTGTGTATTATTTTTTTCGTTCTTATTTTGTTTTAAATATTTATGTACTTTAAATATTTTTTTTATTTTTGTTTTATTTTTTTATTTTTATCATAGCCGATTACAAAATCTGAGGAGAACATGGCCGATGGGTCAGCCATGATCAGATGTGTTATCCTCCTTTAAGATAGTTTATTATTAGTTGATTTTTATTATTATTATTATTATTATTATACCTAAGACACAAATCCCAAACGATTAGCGCGATGTATTAATGCCAGTGCAGTAGTGCACGCACAGACACACACATATTGGGCGGCAGCTACCCATAAATCTTTAAGTCTATTCTTTCACTAGGTGTTTTTAATCTATTTAATCCAGATGGTGTATGAATCCAAATCTGTTTGAATGTATGTATTTATATTTTAAGTTTATCTCAGATGATCATGTGTCCCTTCTCTCTCTCTCTCTCTCTCTCTCTCTCTCTCTCTCTCTCTCTCTGTCTCTCTCTCTCTCGGTTATAAGCTGAAAGGGAAACCAGAAACTGAGAGAGAGAGAGAGAGAGAGAGAGAGAGAGAGAGAGAGAATCAGGACATCTTCGCTGGCCGAAATTCCGATATGTCAACCCCATATATCCTTTACGGACGGAGCTGATATTTTTCCGCATTTTCCTAGCGACATCTATTGCATTTCACGTCTTGAATCCCTTAGTATGTAATGCCAACTCACCTATAGCGTCTAACAGTGGTGTATTATACATCGGCCGAAAATGGTGGAGGCAATTGACTTCAGAAAGGTTACTTTGTAAGTTTGACGTGGAAAGTATGACTACGTGCCAGATAGAAACTTCAGTAAAGGTATTTCTGCAAACACGTACTGGCAGTGAAAAATTGCTTATTTTTGAGTCCGTTCATGTTGTATTCTCCCCTTGTTTCGATCATGTAGGAAGAGTGTTGAAATTTGATCAATTTAATTTTGATTGGATGTGGTGGCTTGTCGCTGTATCTGATGAAATTCACAGAGCTGAAGCTCAGAAATATCTGCTCGATCCGCCAAGGTATCCGCCAAGGTGTAGTAGACGTTATCATATCGTATGATGGCTTGCGAAGATGAATTCGGGAATGATAAAGTTGGTTATGGTCAGTATGAATGGTAACTCATACATGACAATGCCTTCCATGGGTAAGCGTAAAACTTCTTATTTTAAGTCTAAAGCTTTCTTAGTCTTTTAGATGGAAAATTTGAATTTCAGCAGTTTTAAATAGTTGCAAAAAGTTTAATATTGAACTTTTAGACTTCAAAGGTTTTGCTAAAAGTCTAAATTCACCAAGTTTAGGTTTAACATAGCTGACCACTTTTCTCACCATCCAAAAAGTTGCAGTTATTTGAAAGTTTGAGTGTTCTAACTTTCACTTTTTAGATTTTGGATAAACAAATAATAATAAAAATGCTAAAAGGCCTCAAGTTTTCGATATCATTTGGTTTGAAACGGAGCGCATGAATTCGATATTCCTCTCCTCAATTTAATATTCCCCTGTTCCTTTTATAAAACATTTTTCAAATGCTGTATATTGACCCTGGTTCAGAGTATAGTCAATGAAAGGGAAGAATAAATATGGTAAATAAATAGGTAGAAATAAATAGAAAGTTTACAATAATCCGTCTAGAGAGAGTTTTATGATTTGTATGCTTATATTCAGTTTATGACATTGTACGTTATATGATGGAGTAGGTCCCATTTTTCACTGAAAGAGCAAACCTACAAGGTCATCCTTTCCATTTTCTATTTCTCCCGATTGCTACGAAGTATGGAGTGAATTGACGTTAATACTAATAGGAAGGGGCAAAAAAGGAGTTTTAGATGACAAGGGAAGCAAGTGATTCGTGCATATTCCTGATCACCAACGGTGCTATATAGCAAATAGGTACCAAAAATATTAGGTCTCCCCGGCGGGGAATTGAACCCCGGTCTCCCGCGTGACAGGCGGGGATACTTGCCACTATACTACCGAGGAGTTGCGAATGATATACAAGATTGTCCTATGTAAATGTTCTCTATAACTCCTATTGTACCTCGTAGGTATACGCGCTAAATATTTCATTGATACGCTGGATGGAAAGACCACATGCAAAGACTTAGTCTAAAATGGCCGATGTTTTGTTTCTTTCTGAATTTAAGGTAAACATGAATTTTGTGCAATTTATGTGATGTTTTATACTATTCTGCATAGTGGGCTGAGTTGGGTATATCTTTCGACTATCTGAAAATCATAATTAAAACGGCCGATTTAGTGTTGTATTCCTCTTCACATGGCCAGAGACAAGTAGAACATTAAGGACTTAGCCTGGTGGGATTTTCTATTATCAAGTAGGATACACAAGGAAAGGAGAAGGAAAGTATAACATGCTTCTAATTTAAAATGCAAAAGAAACACAAATTATGTCCACGTCAAAAAATTTCATAATGGCTGCGTTATCTATTACTCTGACCATATTCATTAATAGTATGCCTTTAAAAATTGTCAGTTTTGTAATTATTTAAAGAAAAAAAAATCAGGTGAAGTTTTTCCTAAAGGCATATGAGAGATGATATTTGGAATGGTACCATTTTGTATCGTAATGCCTCCTATAGGGAAGCTAGTGTTGCTCTTGAAGTGCGCAGATACAGCTGAAAAATCACGTGAAACGGGACTTTGCCGAAAAAGGTGCTACGAAACATCGTAAAGTAGAAACTTACATTATAAAGATCCATTTGAAAAATATTTTTGCGCCAATTATATTATATGAAAAGTCCTTGTTTCTTCCTAAGATGAATTACATGCTTAATCAATAATACGAGTGATAGTGCTATCTTGGCAGGTTATTTCAATACAACAGTGAGCGGAATTGATTGACATAAAAAGACATCCCTACCGAGAATGTTGTTGTCCAAGAGCTGCATAATGTTATGGATGATTGGAATATTGTTCATCTTTGAAGATCACGAAATTCTGGTAGTTTGTCAGGTTCAAGGTGAAGTGGGACAGAGCAGGGTGTATTATTTTTTATTTCCTCCAAGTTGCATCCTTGTGTTTAAAATATTTATTTCATAGATGCACCATTTAGAGACCATTCCTTCCTATATCTTATATCAAATGCATGGAAAGTACAAACAGGGCATGGGTTATGAATATAAAATAATAATATCCGTTGTGAGAATGAATACGTACGATGGTAAAATATATTGTCACTGATGGAAAAGTGAAGAAAATGAATTTTAGTGAACCAGCTATTTGGTGGGATAATCTGAAGTATAAATAACTACCTTAACGCAGCTATATATTGCAAAGAGAAATACTGAAAGGTTTCGTGAATTGTATAGATTTCAAAACAAATTGAAATTTTTTCTTCTGAAAAACTGTGCTAGCTATCACTATAATCTACCACACTGCAGACATCGTACCGATATGACTAAAATTGTTAAAGATATGTTAACTACACACATATTGACAGAGAGACTCACAGCGTCTTGAAAAGGAGAGCTATACAAATGTGATGCTAAATTTCAGTTTCTAAAATTGCACGTTATACAGTGGACTAGTCCCCAATTTCTAGTAAAAGGACAAGCCAATTATATTCTCTTTGTCCTTTTCATTTATCTGTCTCTCTCGCTTGCATAGAATTAAGGAGTGAAATCAGATCAATGCTAAAAGAGAGGAAAACTACAAAATATTTTCGATGATATGGAAAGCAATTACTTCATGTATATTTCTGATCGCAACGGGTGTTAAATAATAAACGGATACCAAAATTATTAGGACTCCCCGGCGGGGAATTGAACCCCGGTCTCCCGCGTGACAGGCGGGGATACTTGCCACTATACTACCGAGGAGGTATGAATGGATGCAGTAAGCTTGTCCTTTAGTTTGTAAATTCATCGTTACCTCATGCTGATCAAGATGTGTGTCATGGCTTAGTAAACTTTTCTTGAAAAGTCATAGAAATACCAAGTGCCTTCTTATCTTGAAAATGATCGACAAAATAAATAAGTGATTAATGAATTCATTGATGACGATGATGTAATGATTTCAAATACAAATCAAATATCACATGAAATAGATCAGTCTTAATGTAATTTCCATTCATCGGTCACTATTGGTTAAAACTGTAAAGAATCACTTTTAAATACTTGAAATTCTTCTGTACCTGATAAAGACCAAATGTGTGCTGGTATAATAACGTTTGCTGAAATACATGCAGCTGTAAATGAGATGTCTCAAACTAAATGTCTTCTCTTTGCATGGATTGGTAGTAGAGTAATATTATATTTTGTTACTGTAAATGACTATTCAATAAATGTTACGTGACTGAAACCCATAGGACAAAGCAGAAAAGACAGAAGGAATACGAAAATTGTATAATAGCAGGAAGACGATCACGATCACCCGGGGAAGCAGTTGTAATTTTTGTTATCTACCACCCTTGCTGATCAAAATGTGTGCCAATCAACTGATTTCCAGTTAAACTGAGAGTATTTTCAATGTTAGAGTATGCATAAATTTGTACGAATGAGTGTGCGACGATACCTGGTTATGTGCATGGTCTTCTATTGTTATTTTGTGTATTATTTTTTTCGTTCTTATTTTGTTTTAAATAATTATGTACTTTAAATATTTTTTTTATTTTTTTTTTATTTTTTTATTTTTATCATAGCCGATTACAAAATCTGAGGAGAACATGGCCGAAGGGTCAGCCATGATCAGATGTGTTATCCTCCTTTAAGATAGTTTATTATTAGTTGATTTTTATTATTATTATTATTATTATTATTATTATTATTATACCTAAGACACAAATCCCAAACGATTAGCGCGATGTATTAATGCCAGTGCAGTAGTGCACGCACAGACACACACATATTGGGCGGCAGCTACCCATAAATCTTTAAGTCTATTCTTTCACTAGGTGTTTTTAATCTATTTAATCCAGATGGTGTATGAATCCAAATCTGTTTGAATGTATGTATTTATATTTTAAGTTTATCTCAGATGATCATGTGTCCCTTCTCTCTCTCTCTCTCTCTCTCTCTCTCTCTCTCTCTCTCGGTTATAAGCTGAAAGGGAAACCAGAAACTGAGAGAGAGAGAGAGAGAGAGAGAGAGAGAGAATCAGGACATCTTCGCTGGCCGAAATTCCGATATGTCAACCCCATATATCCTTTACGGACGGAGCTGATATTTTTCCGCATTTTCCTAGCGACATCTATTGCATTTCACGTCTTGAATCCCTTAGTATGTAATGCCAACTCACCTATAGCGTCTAACAGTGGTGTATTATACATCGGCCGAAAATGGTGGAGGCAATTGACTTCAGAAAGGTTACTTTGTAAGTTTGACGTGGAAAGTATGACTACGTGCCAGATAGAAACTTCAGTAAAGGTATTTCTGCAAACACGTACTGGCAGTGAAAAATTGCTTATTTTTGAATCCGTTCATGTTGTATTCTCCCCTTGTTTCGATCATGTAGGAAGAGTGTTGAAATTTGATCAATTTAATTTTGATTGGATGTGGTGGCTTGTCGCTGTATCTGATGAAATTCACAGAGCTGAAGCTCAGAAATATCTGCTCGATCCGCCAAGGTATCCGCCAAGGTGTAGTAGACGTTATCATATCGTATGATGGCTTGCGAAGATGAATTCGGGAATGATAAAGTTGGTTATGGTCAGTATGAATGGTAACTCATACATGACAATGCCTTCCATGGGTAAGCGTAAAACTTCTTATTTTAAGTCTAAAGCTTTCTTAGTCTTTTAGATGGAAAATTTGAATTTCAGCAGTTTTAAATAGTTGCAAAAAGTTTAATATTGAACTTTTAGACTTCAAAGGTTTTGCTAAAAGTCTAAATTCACCAAGTTTAGGTTTAACATAGCTGACCACTTTTCTCACCATCCAAAAAGTTGCAGTTATTTGAAAGTTTGAGTGTTCTAACTTTCACTTTTTAGATTTTGGATAAACAAATAATAATAAAAATGCTAAAAGGCCTCAAGTTTTCGATATCATTTGGTTTGAAACGGAGCGCATGAATTCGATATTCCTCTCCTCAATTTAATATTCCCCTGTTCCTTTTATAAAACATTTTTCAAATGCTGTATATTGACCCTGGTTCAGAGTATAGTCAATGAAAGGGAAGAATAAATATGGTAAATAAATAGGTAGAAATAAATAGAAAGTTTACAATAATCCGTCTAGAGAGAGTTTTATGATTTGTATGCTTATATTCAGTTTATGACATTGTACGTTATATGATGGAGTAGGTCCCATTTTTCACTGAAAGAGCAAACCTACAAGGTCATCCTTTCCATTTTCTATTTCTCCCGATTGCTACGAAGTATGGAGTGAATTGACGTTAATACTAATAGGAAGGGGCAAAAAAGGAGTTTTAGATGACAAGGGAAGCAAGTGATTCGTGCATATTCCTGATCACCAACGGTGCTATATAGCAAATAGGTACCAAAAATATTAGGTCTCCCCGGCGGGGAATTGAACCCCGGTCTCCCGCGTGACAGGCGGGGATACTTGCCACTATACTACCGAGGAGTTGCGAATGATATACAAGATTGTCCTATGTAAATGTTCTCTATAACTCCTATTGTACCTCGTAGGTATACGCGCTAAATATTTCATTGATACGCTGGATGGAAAGACCACATGCAAAGACTTAGTCTAAAATGGCCGATGTTTTGTTTCTTTCTGAATTTAAGGTAAACATGAATTTTGTGCAATTTATGTGATGTTTTATACTATTCTGCATAGTGGGCTGAGTTGGGTATATCTTTCGACTATCTGAAAATCATAATTAAAACGGCCGATTTAGTGTTGTATTCCTCTTCACATGGCCAGAGACAAGTAGAACATTAAGGACTTAGCCTGGTGGGATTTTCTATTATCAAGTAGGATACACAAGGAAAGGAGAAGGAAAGTATAACATGCTTCTAATTTAAAATGCAAAAGAAACACAAATTATGTCCACGTCAAAAAATTTCATAATGGCTGCGTTATCTATTACTCTGACCATATTCATTAATAGTATGCCTTTAAAAATTGTCAGTTTTGTAATTATTTAAAGAAAAAAAAATCAGGTGAAGTTTTTCCTAAAGGCATATGAGAGATGATATTTGGAATGGTACCATTTTGTATCGTAATGCCTCCTATAGGGAAGCTAGTGTTGCTCTTGAAGTGCGCAGATACAGCTGAAAAATCACGTGAAACGGGACTTTGCCGAAAAAGGTGCTACGAAACATCGTAAAGTAGAAACTTACATTATAAAGATCCATTTGAAAAATATTTTTGCGCCAATTATATTATATGAAAAGTCCTTGTTTCTTCCTAAGATGAATTACATGCTTAATCAATAATACGAGTGATAGTGCTATCTTGGCAGGTTATTTCAATACAACAGTGAGCGGAATTGATTGACATAAAAAGACATCCCTACCGAGAATGTTGTTGTCCAAGAGCTGCATAATGTTATGGATGATTGGAATATTGTTCATCTTTGAAGATCACGAAATTCTGGTAGTTTGTCAGGTTCAAGGTGAAGTGGGACAGAGCAGGGTGTATTATTTTTTATTTCCTCCAAGTTGCATCCTTGTGTTTAAAATATTTATTTCATAGATGCACCATTTAGAGACCATTCCTTCCTATATCTTATATCAAATACATGGAAAGTACAAACAGGGCATGGGTTATGAATATAAAATAATAATATCCGTTGTGAGAATGAATACGTACGATGGTAAAATATATTGTCACTGATGGAAAAGTGAAGAAAATGAATTTTAGTGAACCAGCTATTTGGTGGGATAATCTGAAGTATAAATAACTACCTTAACGCAGCTATATATTGCAAAGAGAAATACTGAAAGGTTTCGTGAATTGTATAGATTTCAAAACAAATTGAAATTTTTTCTTCTGAAAAACTGTGCTAGCTATCACTATAATCTACCACACTGCAGACATCGTACCGATATGACTAAAATTGTTAAAGATATGTTAACTACACACATATTGACAGAGAGACTCACAGCGTCTTGAAAAGGAGAGCTATACAAATGTGATGGTAAATTTCAGTTTCTAAAATTGCACGTTATACAGTGGACTAGTCCCCAATTTCTAGTAAAAGGACAAGCCAATTATATTCTCTTTGTCCTTTTCATTTATCTGTCTCTCTCGCTTGCATAGAATTAAGGAGTGAAATCAGATCAATGCTAAAAGAGAGGAAAACTACAAAATATTTTCGATGATATGGAAAGCAATTACTTCATGTATATTTCTGATCGCAACGGGTGTTAAATAATAAACGGATACCAAAATTATTAGGACTCCCCGGCGGGGAATTGAACCCCGGTCTCCCGCGTGACAGGCGGGGATACTTGCCACTATACTACCGAGGAGGTATGAATGGATGCAGTAAGCTTGTCCTTTAGTTTGTAAATTCATCGTTACCTCATGCTGATCAAGATGTGTGTCATGGCTTAGTAAACTTTTCTTGAAAAGTCATAGAAATACCAAGTGCCTTCTTATCTTGAAAATGATCGACAAAATAAATAAGTGATTAATGAATTCATTGATGACGATGATGTAATGATTTCAAATACAAATCAAATATCACATGAAATAGATCAGTCTTAATGTAATTTCCATTCATCGGTCACTATTGGTTAAAACTGTAAAGAATCACTTTTAAATACTTGAAATTCTTCTGTACCTGATAAAGACCAAATGTGTGCTGGTATAATAACGTTTGCTGAAATACATGCAGCTGTAAATGAGATGTCTCAAACTAAATGTCTTCTCTTTGCATGGATTGGTAGTAGAGTAATATTATATTTTGTTACTGTAAATGACTATTCAATAAATGTTACGTGACTGAAACCCATAGGACAAAGCAGAAAAGACAGAAGGAATACGAAAATTGTATAATAGCAGGAAGACGATCACGATCACCCGGGGAAGCAGTTGTAATTTTTGTTATCTACCACCCTTGCTGATCAAAATGTGTGCCAATCAACTGATTTCCAGTTAAACTGAGAGTATTTTCGATGTTAGAGTATGCATAAATTTGTACGAATGAGTGTGCGACGATACCTGGTTATGTGCATGGTCTTCTATTGTTATTTTGTGTATTATTTTTTTCGTTCTTATTTTGTTTTAAATAATTATGTACTTTAAATATTTTTTTTATTTTTTTTTTATTTTTTTATTTTTATCATAGCCGATTACAAAATCTGAGGAGAACATGGCCGAAGGGTCAGCCATGATCAGATGTGTTATCCTCCTTTAAGATAGTTTATTATTAGTTGATTTTTATTATTATTATTATTATTATTATTATTATTATACCTAAGACACAAATCCCAAACGATTAGCGCGATGTATTAATGCCAGTGCAGTAGTGCACGCACAGACACACACATATTGGGCGGCAGCTACCCATAAATCTTTAAGTCTATTCTTTCACTAGGTGTTTTTAATCTATTTAATCCAGATGGTGTATGAATCCAAATCTGTTTGAATGTATGTATTTATATTTTAAGTTTATCTCAGATGATCATGTGTCCCTTCTCTCTCTCTCTCTCTCTCTCTCTCTCTCTCTCTCTCTCTCTCTCTCTCTCTCTCTCTCTCTCTCTCTCTCGGTTATAAGCTGAAAGGGAAACCAGAAACTGAGAGAGAGAGAGAGAGAGAGAGAGAGAGAGAATCAGGACATCTTCGCTGGCCGAAATTCCGATATGTCAACCCCATATATCCTTTACGGACGGAGCTGATATTTTTCCGCATTTTCCTAGCGACATCTATTGCATTTCACGTCTTGAATCCCTTAGTATGTAATGCCAACTCACCTATAGCGTCTAACAGTGGTGTATTATACATCGGCCGAAAATGGTGGAGGCAATTGACTTCAGAAAGGTTACTTTGTAAGTTTGACGTGGAAAGTATGACTACGTGCCAGATAGAAACTTCAGTAAAGGTATTTCTGCAAACACGTACTGGCAGTGAAAAATTGCTTATTTTTGAATCCGTTCATGTTGTATTCTCCCCTTGTTTCGATCATGTAGGAAGAGTGTTGAAATTTGATCAATTTAATTTTGATTGGATGTGGTGGCTTGTCGCTGTATCTGATGAAATTCACAGAGCTGAAGCTCAGAAATATCTGCTCGATCCGCCAAGGTATCCGCCAAGGTGTAGTAGACGTTATCATATCGTATGATGGCTTGCGAAGATGAATTCGGGAATGATAAAGTTGGTTATGGTCAGTATGAATGGTAACTCATACATGACAATGCCTTCCATGGGTAAGCGTAAAACTTCTTATTTTAAGTCTAAAGCTTTCTTAGTCTTTTAGATGGAAAATTTGAATTTCAGCAGTTTTAAATAGTTGCAAAAAGTTTAATATTGAACTTTTAGACTTCAAAGGTTTTGCTAAAAGTCTAAATTCACCAAGTTTAGGTTTAACATAGCTGACCACTTTTCTCACCATCTAAAAAGTTGCAGTTATTTGAAAGTTTGAGTGTTCTAACTTTCACTTTTTAGATTTTGGATAAACAAATAATAATAAAAATGCTAAAAGGCCTCAAGTTTTCGATATCATTTGGTTTGAAACGGAGCGCATGAATTCGATATTCCTCTCCTCAATTTAATATTCCCCTGTTCCTTTTATAAAACATTTTTCAAATGCTGTATATTGACCCTGGTTCAGAGTATAGTCAATGAAAGGGAAGAATAAATATGGTAAATAAATAGGTAGAAATAAATAGAAAGTTTACAATAATCCGTCTAGAGAGAGTTTTATGATTTGTATGCTTATATTCAGTTTATGACATTGTACGTTATATGATGGAGTAGGTCCCATTTTTCACTGAAAGAGCAAACCTACAAGGTCATCCTTTCCATTTTCTATTTCTCCCGATTGCTACGAAGTATGGAGTGAATTGACGTTAATACTAATAGGAAGGGGCAAAAAAGGAGTTTTAGATGACAAGGGAAGCAAGTGATTCGTGCATATTCCTGATCACCAACGGTGCTATATAGCAAATAGGTACCAAAAATATTAGGTCTCCCCGGCGGGGAATTGAACCCCGGTCTCCCGCGTGACAGGCGGGGATACTTGCCACTATACTACCGAGGAGTTGCGAATGATATACAAGATTGTCCTATGTAAATGTTCTCTATAACTCCTATTGTACCTCGTAGGTATACGCGCTAAATATTTCATTGATACGCTGGATGGAAAGACCACATGCAAAGACTTAGTCTAAAATGGCCGATGTTTTGTTTCTTTCTGAATTTAAGGTAAACATGAATTTTGTGCAATTTATGTGATGTTTTATACTATTCTGCATAGTGGGCTGAGTTGGGTATATCTTTCGACTATCTGAAAATCATAATTAAAACGGCCGATTTAGTGTTGTATTCCTCTTCACATGGCCAGAGACAAGTAGAACATTAAGGACTTAGCCTGGTGGGATTTTCTATTATCAAGTAGGATACACAAGGAAAGGAGAAGGAAAGTATAACATGCTTCTAATTTAAAATGCAAAAGAAACACAAATTATGTCCACGTCAAAAAATTTCATAATGGCTGCGTTATCTATTACTCTGACCATATTCATTAATAGTATGCCTTTAAAAATTGTCAGTTTTGTAATTATTTAAAGAAAAAAAAATCAGGTGAAGTTTTTCCTAAAGGCATATGAGAGATGATATTTGGAATGGTACCATTTTGTATCGTAATGCCTCCTATAGGGAAGCTAGTGTTGCTCTTGAAGTGCGCAGATACAGCTGAAAAATCACGTGAAACGGGACTTTGCCGAAAAAGGTGCTACGAAACATCGTAAAGTAGAAACTTACATTATAAAGATCCATTTGAAAAATATTTTTGCGCCAATTATATTATATGAAAAGTCCTTGTTTCTTCCTAAGATGAATTACATGCTTAATCAATAATACGAGTGATAGTGCTATCTTGGCAGGTTATTTCAATACAACAGTGAGCGGAATTGATTGACATAAAAAGACATCCCTACCGAGAATGTTGTTGTCCAAGAGCTGCATAATGTTATGGATGATTGGAATATTGTTCATCTTTGAAGATCACGAAATTCTGGTAGTTTGTCAGGTTCAAGGTGAAGTGGGACAGAGCAGGGTGTATTATTTTTTATTTCCTCCAAGTTGCATCCTTGTGTTTAAAATATTTATTTCATAGATGCACCATTTAGAGACCATTCCTTCCTATATCTTATATCAAATACATGGAAAGTACAAACAGGGCATGGGTTATGAATATAAAATAATAATATCCGTTGTGAGAATGAATACGTACGATGGTAAAATATATTGTCACTGATGGAAAAGTGAAGAAAATGAATTTTAGTGAACCAGCTATTTGGTGGGATAATCTGAAGTATAAATAACTACCTTAACGCAGCTATATATTGCAAAGAGAAATACTGAAAGGTTTCGTGAATTGTATAGATTTCAAAACAAATTGAAATTTTTTCTTCTGAAAAACTGTGCTAGCTATCACTATAATCTACCACACTGCAGACATCGTACCGATATGACTAAAATTGTTAAAGATATGTTAACTACACACATATTGACAGAGAGACTCACAGCGTCTTGAAAAGGAGAGCTATACAAATGTGATGCTAAATTTCAGTTTCTAAAATTGCACGTTATACAGTGGACTAGTCCCCAATTTCTAGTAAAAGGACAAGCCAATTATATTCTCTTTGTCCTTTTCATTTATCTGTCTCTCTCGCTTGCATAGAATTAAGGAGTGAAATCAGATCAATGCTAAAAGAGAGGAAAACTACAAAATATTTTCGATGATATGGAAAGCAATTACTTCATGTATATTTCTGATCGCAACGGGTGTTAAATAATAAACGGATACCAAAATTATTAGGACTCCCCGGCGGGGAATTGAACCCCGGTCTCCCGCGTGACAGGCGGGGATACTTGCCACTATACTACCGAGGAGGTATGAATGGATGCAGTAAGCTTGTCCTTTAGTTTGTAAATTCATCGTTACCTCATGCTGATCAAGATGTGTGTCATGGCTTAGTAAACTTTTCTTGAAAAGTCATAGAAATACCAAGTGCCTTCTTATCTTGAAAATGATCGACAAAATAAATAAGTGATTAATGAATTCATTGATGACGATCATGTAATGATTTCAAATACAAATCAAATATCACATGAAATAGATCAGTCTTAATGTAATTTCCATTCATCGGTCACTATTGGTTAAAACTGTAAAGAATCACTTTTAAATACTTGAAATTCTTCTGTACCTGATAAAGACCAAATGTGTGCTGGTATAATAACGTTTGCTGAAATACATGCAGCTGTAAATGGGATGTCTCAAACTAAATGTCTTCTCTTTGCATGGATTGGTAGTAGAGTAATATTATATTTTGTTACTGTAAATGACTATTCAATAAATGTTACGTGAATGAAACCCATAGGACAAAGCAGAAAAGACAGAAGGAATACGAAAATTGTATAATAGCAGGAAGACGATCACGATCACCCGGGGAAGCAGTTGTAATTTTTGTTATCTACCACCCTTGCTGATCAAAATGTGTGCCAATCAACTGATTTCCAGTTAAACTGAGAGTATTTTCGATGTTAGAGTATGCATAAATTTGTACGAATGAGTGTGCGACGATACCTGGTTATGTGCATGGTCTTCTATTGTTATTTTGTGTATTATTTTTTTCGTTCTTATTTTGTTTTAAATATTTATGTACTTTAAATATTTTTTTTATTTTTTTTTTATTTTTTTATTTTTATCATAGCCGATTACAAAATCTGAGGAGAACATGGCCGATGGGTCAGCCATGATCAGATGTGTTATCCTCCTTTAAGATAGTTTATTATTAGTTGATTTTTATTATTATTATTATTATTATTATTATACCTAAGACACAAATCCCAAACGATTAGCGCGATGTATTAATGCCAGTGCAGTAGTGCACGCACAGACACACACATATTGGGCGGCAGCTACCCATAAATCTTTAAGTCTATTCTTTCACTAGGTGTTTTTAATCTATTTAATCCAGATGGTGTATGAATCCAAATCTGTTTGAATGTATGTATTTATATTTTAAGTTTATCTCAGATGATCATGTGTCCCTTCTCTCTCTCTCTCTCTCTCTCTCTCTCTCTCTCTGTCTCTCTCTCTCTCGGTTATAAGCTGAAAGGGAAACCAGAAACTGAGAGAGAGAGAGAGAGAGAGAGAGAGAGAGAGAGAGAGAGAGAGAATCAGGACATCTTCGCTGGCCGAAATTCCGATATGTCAACCCCATATATCCTTTACGGACGGAGCTGATATTTTTCCGCATTTTCCTAGCGACATCTATTGCATTTCACGTCTTGAATCCCTTAGTATGTAATGCCAACTCACCTATAGCGTCTAACAGTGGTGTATTATACATCGGCCGAAAATGGTGGAGGCAATTGACTTCAGAAAGGTTACTTTGTAAGTTTGACGTGGAAAGTATGACTACGTGCCAGATAGAAACTTCAGTAAAGGTATTTCTGCAAACACGTACTGGCAGTGAAAAATTGCTTATTTTTGAGTCCGTTCATGTTGTATTCTCCCCTTGTTTCGATCATGTAGGAAGAGTGTTGAAATTTGATCAATTTAATTTTGATTGGATGTGGTGGCTTGTCGCTGTATCTGATGAAATTCACAGAGCTGAAGCTCAGAAATATCTGCTCGATCCGCCAAGGTATCCGCCAAGGTGTAGTAGACGTTATCATATCGTATGATGGCTTGCGAAGATGAATTCGGGAATGATAAAGTTGGTTATGGTCAGTATGAATGGTAACTCATACATGACAATGCCTTCCATGGGTAAGCGTAAAACTTCTTATTTTAAGTCTAAAGCTTTCTTAGTCTTTTAGATGGAAAATTTGAATTTCAGCAGTTTTAAATAGTTGCAAAAAGTTTAATATTGAACTTTTAGACTTCAAAGGTTTTGCTAAAAGTCTAAATTCACCAAGTTTAGGTTTAACATAGCTGACCACTTTTCTCACCATCCAAAAAGTTGCAGTTATTTGAAAGTTTGAGTGTTCTAACTTTCACTTTTTAGATTTTGGATAAACAAATAATAATAAAAATGCTAAAAGGCCTCAAGTTTTCGATATCATTTGGTTTGAAACGGAGCGCATGAATTCGATATTCCTCTCCTCAATTTAATATTCCCCTGTTCCTTTTATAAAACATTTTTCAAATGCTGTATATTGACCCTGGTTCAGAGTATAGTCAATGAAAGGGAAGAATAAATATGGTAAATAAATAGGTAGAAATAAATAGAAAGTTTACAATAATCCGTCTAGAGAGAGTTTTATGATTTGTATGCTTATATTCAGTTTATGACATTGTACGTTATATGATGGAGTAGGTCCCATTTTTCACTGAAAGAGCAAACCTACAAGGTCATCCTTTCCATTTTCTATTTCTCCCGATTGCTACGAAATATGGAGTGAATTGACGTTAATACTAATAGGAAGGGGCAAAAAAGGAGTTTTAGATGACAAGGGAAGCAAGTGATTCGTGCATATTCCTGATCACCAACGGTGCTATATAGCAAATAGGTACCAAAAATATTAGGTCTCCCCGGCGGGGAATTGAACCCCGGTCTCCCGCGTGACAGGCGGGGATACTTGCCACTATACTACCGAGGAGTTGCGAATGATATACAAGATTGTCCTATGTAAATGTTCTCTATAACTCCTATTGTACCTCGTAGGTATACGCGCTAAATATTTCATTGATACGCTGGATGGAAAGACCACATGCAAAGACTTAGTCTAAAATGGCCGATGTTTTGTTTCTTTCTGAATTTAAGGTAAACATGAATTTTGTGCAATTTATGTGATGTTTTATACTATTCTGCATAGTGGGCTGAGTTGGGTATATCTTTCGACTATCTGAAAATCATAATTAAAACGGCCGATTTAGTGTTGTATTCCTCTTCACATGGCCAGAGACAAGTAGAACATTAAGGACTTAGCCTGGTGGGATTTTCTATTATCAAGTAGGATACACAAGGAAAGGAGAAGGAAAGTATAACATGCTTCTAATTTAAAATGCAAAAGAAACACAAATTATGTCCACGTCAAAAAATTTCATAATGGCTGCGTTATCTATTACTCTGACCATATTCATTAATAGTATGCCTTTAAAAATTGTCAGTTTTGTAATTATTTAAAGAAAAAAAAATCAGGTGAAGTTTTTCCTAAAGGCATATGAGAGATGATATTTGGAATGGTACCATTTTGTATCGTAATGCCTCCTATAGGGAAGCTAGTGTTGCTCTTGAAGTGCGCAGATACAGCTGAAAAATCACGTGAAACGGGACTTTGCCGAAAAAGGTGCTACGAAACATCGTAAAGTAGAAACTTACATTATAAAGATCCATTTGAAAAATATTTTTGCGCCAATTATATTATATGAAAAGTCCTTGTTTCTTCCTAAGATGAATTACATGCTTAATCAATAATACGAGTGATAGTGCTATCTTGGCAGGTTATTTCAATACAACAGTGAGCGGAATTGATTGACATAAAAAGACATCCCTACCGAGAATGTTGTTGTCCAAGAGCTGCATAATGTTATGGATGATTGGAATATTGTTCATCTTTGAAGATCACGAAATTCTGGTAGTTTGTCAGGTTCAAGGTGAAGTGGGACAGAGCAGGGTGTATTATTTTTTATTTCCTCCAAGTTGCATCCTTGTGTTTAAAATATTTATTTCATAGATGCACCATTTAGAGACCATTCCTTCCTATATCTTATATCAAATACATGGAAAGTACAAACAGGGCATGGGTTATGAATATAAAATAATAATATCCGTTGTGAGAATGAATACGTACGATGGTAAAATATATTGTCACTGATGGAAAAGTGAAGAAAATGAATTTTAGTGAACCAGCTATTTGGTGGGATAATCTGAAGTATAAATAACTACCTTAACGCAGCTATATATTGCAAAGAGAAATACTGAAAGGTTTCGTGAATTGTATAGATTTCAAAACAAATTGAAATTTTTTCTTCTGAAAAACTGTGCTAGCTATCACTATAATCTACCACACTGCAGACATCGTACCGATATGACTAAAATTGTTAAAGATATGTTAACTACACACATATTGACAGAGAGACTCACAGCGTCTTGAAAAGGAGAGCTATACAAATGTGATGCTAAATTTCAGTTTCTAAAATTGCACGTTATACAGTGGACTAGTCCCCAATTTCTAGTAAAAGGACAAGCCAATTATATTCTCTTTGTCCTTTTCATTTATCTGTCTCTCTCGCTTGCATAGAATTAAGGAGTGAAATCAGATCAATGCTAAAAGAGAGGAAAACTACAAAATATTTTCGATGATATGGAAAGCAATTACTTCATGTATATTTCTGATCGCAACGGGTGTTAAATAATAAACGGATACCAAAATTATTAGGACTCCCCGGCGGGGAATTGAACCCCGGTCTCCCGCGTGACAGGCGGGGATACTTGCCACTATACTACCGAGGAGGTATGAATGGATGCAGTAAGCTTGTCCTTTAGTTTGTAAATTCATCGTTACCTCATGCTGATCAAGATGTGTGTCATGGCTTAGTAAACTTTTCTTGAAAAGTCATAGAAATACCAAGTGCCTTCTTATCTTGAAAATGATCGACAAAATAAATAAGTGATTAATGAATTCATTGATGACGATGATGTAATGATTTCAAATACAAATCAAATATCACATGAAATAGATCAGTCTTAATGTAATTTCCATTCATCGGTCACTATTGGTTAAAACTGTAAAGAATCACTTTTAAATACTTGAAATTCTTCTGTACCTGATAAAGACCAAATGTGTGCTGGTATAATAACGTTTGCTGAAATACATGCAGCTGTAAATGGGATGTCTCAAACTAAATGTCTTCTCTTTGCATGGATTGGTAGTAGAGTAATATTATATTTTGTTACTGTAAATGACTATTCAATAAATGTTACGTGAATGAAACCCATAGGACAAAGCAGAAAAGACAGAAGGAATACGAAAATTGTATAATAGCAGGAAGACGATCACGATCACCCGGGGAAGCAGTTGTAATTTTTGTTATCTACCACCCTTGCTGATCAAAATGTGTGCCAATCATCTGATTTCCAGTTAAACTGAGAGTATTTTCGATGTTAGAGTATGCATAAATTTGTACGAATGAGTGTGCGACGATACCTGGTTATGTGCATGGTCTTCTATTGTTATTTTGTGTATTATTTTTTTCGTTCTTATTTTGTTTTAAATATTTATGTACTTTAAATATTTTTTTTATTTTTTTTTTATTTTTTTATTTTTATCATAGCCGATTACAAAATCTGAGGAGAACATGGCCGAAGGGTCAGCCATGATCAGATGTGTTATCCTCCTTTAAGATAGTTTATTATTAGTTGATTTTTATTATTATTATTATTATTATTATTATTATTATTATACCTAAGACACAAATCCCAAACGATTAGCGCGATGTATTAATGCCAGTGCAGTAGTGCACGCACAGACACACACATATTGGGCGGCAGCTACCCATAAATCTTTAAGTCTATTCTTTCACTAGGTGTTTTTAATCTATTTAATCCAGATGGTGTATGAATCCAAATCTGTTTGAATGTATGTATTTATATTTTAAGTTTATCTCAGATGATCATGTGTCCCTTCTCTCTCTCTCTCTCTCTCTCTCTCTCTCTCTCTCTCTCTCTCTCTCTCTCTCTCTCTCTCTCTCGGTTATAAGCTGAAAGGGAAACCAGAAACTGAGAGAGAGAGAGAGAGAGAGAGAGAGAGAATCAGGACATCTTCGCTGGCCGAAATTCCGATATGTCAACCCCATATATCCTTTACGGACGGAGCTGATATTTTTCCGCATTTTCCTAGCGACATCTATTGCATTTCACGTCTTGAATCCCTTAGTATGTAATGCCAACTCACCTATAGCGTCTAACAGTGGTGTATTATACATCGGCCGAAAATGGTGGAGGCAATTGACTTCAGAAAGGTTACTTTGTAAGTTTGACGTGGAAAGTATGACTACGTGCCAGATAGAAACTTCAGTAAAGGTATTTCTGCAAACACGTACTGGCAGTGAAAAATTGCTTATTTTTGAGTCCGTTCATGTTGTATTCTCCCCTTGTTTCGATCATGTAGGAAGAGTGTTGAAATTTGATCAATTTAATTTTGATTGGATGTGGTGGCTTGTCGCTGTATCTGATGAAATTCACAGAGCTGAAGCTCAGAAATATCTGCTCGATCCGCCAAGGTATCCGCCAAGGTGTAGTAGACGTTATCATATCGTATGATGGCTTGCGAAGATGAATTCGGGAATGATAAAGTTGGTTATGGTCAGTATGAATGGTAACTCATACATGACAATGCCTTCCATGGGTAAGCGTAAAACTTCTTATTTTAAGTCTAAAGCTTTCTTAGTCTTTTAGATGGAAAATTTGAATTTCAGCAGTTTTAAATAGTTGCAAAAAGTTTAATATTGAACTTTTAGACTTCAAAGGTTTTGCTAAAAGTCTAAATTCACCAAGTTTAGGTTTAACATAGCTGACCACTTTTCTCACCATCCAAAAAGTTGCAGTTATTTGAAAGTTTGAGTGTTCTAACTTTCACTTTTTAGATTTTGGATAAACAAATAATAATAAAAATGCTAAAAGGCCTCAAGTTTTCGATATCATTTGGTTTGAAACGGAGCGCATGAATTCGATATTCCTCTCCTCAATTTAATATTCCCCTGTTCCTTTTATAAAACATTTTTCAAATGCTGTATATTGACCCTGGTTCAGAGTATAGTCAATGAAAGGGAAGAATAAATATGGTAAATAAATAGGTAGAAATAAATAGAAAGTTTACAATAATCCGTCTAGAGAGAGTTTTATGATTTGTATGCTTATATTCAGTTTATGACATTGTACGTTATATGATGGAGTAGGTCGCATTTTTCACTGAAAGAGCAAACCTACAAGGTCATCCTTTCCATTTTCTATTTCTCCCGATTGCTACGAAGTATGGAGTGAATTGACGTTAATACTAATAGGAAGGGGCAAAAAAGGAGTTTTAGATGACAAGGGAAGCAAGTGATTCGTGCATATTCCTGATCACCAACGGTGCTATATAGCAAATAGGTACCAAAAATATTAGGTCTCCCCGGCGGGGAATTGAACCCCGGTCTCCCGCGTGACAGGCGGGGATACTTGCCACTATACTACCGAGGAGTTGCGAATGATATACAAGATTGTCCTATGTAAATGTTCTCTATAACTCCTATTGTACCTCGTAGGTATACGCGCTAAATATTTCATTGATACGCTGGATGGAAAGACCACATGCAAAGACTTAGTCTAAAATGGCCGATGTTTTGTTTCTTTCTGAATTTAAGGTAAACATGAATTTTGTGCAATTTATGTGATGTTTTATACTATTCTGCATAGTGGGCTGAGTTGGGTATATCTTTCGACTATCTGAAAATCATAATTAAAACGGCCGATTTAGTGTTGTATTCCTCTTCACATGGCCAGAGACAAGTAGAACATTAAGGACTTAGCCTGGTGGGATTTTCTATTATCAAGTAGGATACACAAGGAAAGGAGAAGGAAAGTATAACATGCTTCTAATTTAAAATGCAAAAGAAACACAAATTATGTCCACGTCAAAAAATTTCATAATGGCTGCGTTATCTATTACTCTGACCATATTCATTAATAGTATGCCTTTAAAAATTGTCAGTTTTGTAATTATTTAAAGAAAAAAAAATCAGGTGAAGTTTTTCCTAAAGGCATATGAGAGATGATATTTGGAATGGTACCATTTTGTATCGTAATGCCTCCTATAGGGAAGCTAGTGTTGCTCTTGAAGTGCGCAGATACAGCTGAAAAATCACGTGAAACGGGACTTTGCCGAAAAAGGTGCTACGAAACATCGTAAAGTAGAAACTTACATTATAAAGATCCATTTGAAAAATATTTTTGCGCCAATTATATTATATGAAAAGTCCTTGTTTCTTCCTAAGATGAATTACATGCTTAATCAATAATACGAGTGATAGTGCTATCTTGGCAGGTTATTTCAATACAACAGTGAGCGGAATTGATTGACATAAAAAGACATCCCTACCGAGAATGTTGTTGTCCAAGAGCTGCATAATGTTATGGATGATTGGAATATTGTTCATCTTTGAAGATCACGAAATTCTGGTAGTTTGTCAGGTTCAAGGTGAAGTGGGACAGAGCAGGGTGTATTATTTTTTATTTCCTCCAAGTTGCATCCTTGTGTTTAAAATATTTATTTCATAGATGCACCATTTAGAGACCATTCCTTCCTATATCTTATATCAAATACATGGAAAGTACAAACAGGGCATGGGTTATGAATATAAAATAATAATATCCGTTGTGAGAATGAATACGTACGATGGTAAAATATATTGTCACTGATGGAAAAGTGAAGAAAATGAATTTTAGTGAACCAGCTATTTGGTGGGATAATCTGAAGTATAAATAACTACCTTAACGCAGCTATATATTGCAAAGAGAAATACTGAAAGGTTTCGTGAATTGTATAGATTTCAAAACAAATTGAAATTTTTTCTTCTGAAAAACTGTGCTAGCTATCACTATAATCTACCACACTGCAGACATCGTACCGATATGACTAAAATTGTTAAAGATATGTTAACTACACACATATTGACAGAGAGACTCACAGCGTCTTGAAAAGGAGAGCTATACAAATGTGATGCTAAATTTCAGTTTCTAAAATTGCACGTTATACAGTGGACTAGTCCCCAATTTCTAGTAAAAGGACAAGCCAATTATATTCTCGTTGTCCTTTTCATTTATCTGTCTCTCTCGCTTGCATAGAATTAAGGAGTGAAATCAGATCAATGCTAAAAGAGAGGAAAACTACAAAATATTTTCGATGATATGGAAAGCAATTACTTCATGTATATTTCTGATCGCAACGGGTGTTAAATAATAAACGGATACCAAAATTATTAGGACTCCCCGGCGGGGAATTGAACCCCGGTCTCCCGCGTGACAGGCGGGGATACTTGCCACTATACTACCGAGGAGGTATGAATGGATGCAGTAAGCTTGTCCTTTAGTTTGTAAATTCATCGTTACCTCATGCTGATCAAGATGTGTGTCATGGCTTAGTAAACTTTTCTTGAAAAGTCATAGAAATACCAAGTGCCTTCTTATCTTGAAAATGATCGACAAAATAAATAAGTGATTAATGAATTCATTGATGACGATCATGTAATGATTTCAAATACAAATCAAATATCACATGAAATAGATCAGTCTTAATGTAATTTCCATTCATCGGTCACTATTGGTTAAAACTGTAAAGAATCACTTTTAAATACTTGAAATTCTTCTGTACCTGATAAAGACCAAATGTGTGCTGGTATAATAACGTTTGCTGAAATACATGCAGCTGTAAATGGGATGTCTCAAACTAAATGTCTTCTCTTTGCATGGATTGGTAGTAGAGTAATATTATATTTTGTTACTGTAAATGACTATTCAATAAATGTTACGTGAATGAAACCCATAGGACAAAGCAGAAAAGACAGAAGGAATACGAAAATTGTATAATAGCAGGAAGACGATCACGATCACCCGGGGAAGCAGTTGTAATTTTTGTTATCTACCACCCTTGCTGATCAAAATGTGTGCCAATCAACTGATTTCCAGTTAAACTGAGAGTATTTTCGATGTTAGAGTATGCATAAATTTGTACGAATGAGTGTGCGACGATACCTGGTTATGTGCATGGTCTTCTATTGTTATTTTGTGTATTATTTTTTTCGTTCTTATTTTGTTTTAAATATTTATGTACTTTAAATATTTTATTTATTTTTTTTTTATTTTTTTATTTTTATCATAGCCGATTACAAAATCTGAGGAGAACATGGCCGATGGGTCAGCCATGATCAGATGTGTTATCCTCCTTTAAGATAGTTTATTATTAGTTGATTATTATTATTATTATTATTATTATTATTATTATTATACCTAAGACACAAATCCCAAACGATTAGCGCGATGTATTAATGCCAGTGCAGTAGTGCACGCACAGACACACACATATTGGGCGGCAGCTACCCATAAATCTTTAAGTCTATTCTTTCACTAGGTGTTTTTAATCTATTTAATCCAGATGGTGTATGAATCCAAATCTGTTTGAATGTATGTATTTATATTTTAAGTTTATCTCAGATGATCATGTGTCCCTTCTCTCTCTCTCTCTCTCTCTCTCTCTCTCTCTCTCTCGGTTATAAGCTGAAAGGGAAACCAGAAACTGAGAGAGAGAGAGAGAGAGAGAGAGAGAGAGAGAGAGAGAGAGAGAGAGAGAGAATCAGGACATCTTCGCTGGCCGAAATTCCGATATGTCAACCCCATATATCCTTTACGGACGGAGCTGATATTTTTCCGCATTTTCCTAGCGACATCTATTGCATTTCACGTCTTGAATCCCTTAGTATGTAATGCCAACTCACCTATAGCGTCTAACAGTGGTGTATTATACATCGGCCGAAAATGGTGGAGGCAATTGACTTCAGAAAGGTTACTTTGTAAGTTTGACGTGGAAAGTATGACTACGTGCCAGATAGAAACTTCAGTAAAGGTATTTCTGCAAACACGTACTGGCAGTGAAAAATTGCTTATTTTTGAGTCCGTTCATGTTGTATTCTCCCCTTGTTTCGATCATGTAGGAAGAGTGTTGAAATTTGATCAATTTAATTTTGATTGGATGTGGTGGCTTGTCGCTGTATCTGATGAAATTCACAGAGCTGAAGCTCAGAAATATCTGCTCGATCCGCCAAGGTATCCGCCAAGGTGTAGTAGACGTTATCATATCGTATGATGGCTTGCGAAGATGAATTCGGGAATGATAAAGTTGGTTATGGTCAGTATGAATGGTAACTCATACATGACAATGCATTCCATGGGTAAGCGTAAAACTTCTTATTTTAAGTCTAAAGCTTTCTTAGTCTTTTAGATGGAAAATTTGAATTTCAGCAGTTTTAAATAGTTGCAAAAAGTTTAATATTGAACTTTTAGACTTCAAAGGTTTTGCTAAAAGTCTAAATTCACCAAGTTTAGGTTTAACATAGCTGACCACTTTTCTCACCATCCAGAAAGTTGCAGTTATTTGAAAGTTTGAGTGTTCTAACTTTCACTTTTTAGATTTTGGATAAACAAATAATAATAAAAATGCTAAAAGGCCTCAAGTTTTCGATATCATTTGGTTTGAAACGGAGCGCATGAATTCGATATTCCTCTCCTCAATTTAATATTGCCCTGTTCCTTTTATAAAACATTTTTCAAATGCTGTATATTGACCCTGGTTCAGAGTATAGTCAATGAAAGGGAAGAATAAATATGGTAAATAAATAGGTAGAAATAAATAGAAAGTTTACAATAATCCGTCTAGAGAGAGTTTTATGATTTGTATGCTTATATTCAGTTTATGACATTGTACGTTATATGATGGAGTAGGTCCCATTTTTCACTGAAAGAGCAAACCTACAAGGTCATCCTTTCCATTTTCTATTTCTCCCGATTGCTACGAAGTATGGAGTGAATTGACGTTAATACTAATAGGAAGGGGCAAAAAAGGAGTTTTAGATGACAAGGGAAGCAAGTGATTCGTGCATATTCCTGATCACCAACGGTGCTATATAGTAAATAGGTACCAAAAATATTAGGTCTCCCCGGCGGGGAATTGAACCCCGGTCTCCCGCGTGACAGGCGGGGATACTTTTTTTTTTTTTCTTTATTTAAAAAACGCTTTGTACAGTATGTAAGTTAAAAGTATACAGTCAGTATGTACATAGTAGTTTGTAATGCTATATTACAAAATAATGGTTCTACAATAGTATTTTGTAATGCTATATTACAAAACAATGATTCTACAATATTATTTTGTTAAGCTATGTTACAGAACAATGATTCTAAAATTTTATTTTGTAATCCTATAGTACAAAACAATGATTCTACAATGTAATAAACAGTTTATCCTCTTCTATTCTCATTAAAGGATTATCTTTTACAAAATACTTCGTAATCAAAGTCTGATTTTTGTCTTTGTAATGTTGATACGCATATAATATATATTTTCTAGTCAAATAGTGGAACAATCTTTCGATGTCTATTTGTTTCCCTAATAACGACATAATGTTTCTTCTTTTGTAAATGCACAATCGAGCAATGCTCAGAATGTAGTTCAAAAAATAACTATTTACTAATTTTGTTTCTTTGTTATATCCTATCATGAGCATTTGTTCAAAAGAAGTGCTATTGAGAACACCAACTCTACAATTTTTAAAAAGAATCTCAACTATATATACAATATAATTCTTAAAAGAGCTTAATTCAGGACATTTCAAAAACCTGTGAAATAAATCCTCTGTTTCCAACTGGCACACTGGACATAAGTCATTATCAATTTTGCCATAGTATTTTAGTCTCTCTTTTGTAAATATTCGATTGTGCATTATTCTGTAATCCAAATCTATACAATCTGGGGTCTTGAAAGGTAGGTGTATCAATTTCCAGTATTTATGCTTTTCCAAACTAAATATCTTACTCCAAAAGGAAACAGAAGCTGGTTCTTGAAAAATCAACGTACATAAAAGCTTGTAAAATAGTTGTGTTGTACATAAACAGAGGTCATATAATTTTGTATCAACTCTGAGAAACATATATTTCTCCCATTGGTTACAGTGGGTTTTGACTCTGTTGCAACAATATTTCTCCAGCCTAATGGTATACTTTCTATTATGCAATTATAGTCTTTTTTTATCTTATCTGTTTTGATCTCAGAATTTGATTTGTATATCATTTCTTGAATAGCTCTATAAGGTAGTATTCCAGGTACAAATTCATATGTAATATCCTGAACACGAACAATTCCTGCTTCTATAAATTCTGCGAAAAACAACGTTTTACCAGCACATGTAATATTAGGATTTAAAAAGAGAGGTTGTTCAAAAACATTCCTCACATCAATATTTGTATCGATATTATTTCTAAGTTTTTCCCATGCATGAAACATTTCTCTGTAAAATATAGGTAGGGTATTCAATTGTTGCTTATTTAAAGACATGAGAAACAACTCTTTGGTCAACCTCATGTTCAGGACAGTAGATAAAAAGTGATCAAAGGTATTTTTCCACATAGCATGGCAATTCACATCAAAGTATCTTTTTAAAAATTTTAGTCTGAATGCATACATTTTCATCTTTATATCAGTTAACTGTAGTCCGCCATTTCGCTTATCACCAATTATTGTATAATAGTGAACCAAATGGGACTTTCCTGACCAGATAAATCTGAGAAATAATTGCTTCAATTCATCAGCAATCATATCAGGAAGAGGCTGAACTGACACTATGTACAATACTCTAGAAACTAATAAGTTATTAACAACTGTTACTTTTCCTTGTATTGTCAAAAATCTCTGTGACCACAGTTGCAATAAGTTTTTAATTTTAGACAATCTATCATTCCAGTTCAGTTGCTCACATAACTTTGCACATTTTCCAACATAAGCTCCCAAAATTAAGATGACTTGATCACACATTTGAATTTGTAATTGTTTGCAATAATCATCAGTAAGTTTACCAGATCCAATACACAGAAGTTCTGTCTTTTCCTTGTTCACCTTTGCACCAGATCCTTTACAATACAAGTCAAGTACATTAAAAGATTGATTAATGGATTGTGTGTCCGCTAATGTCAAGGTTGTATCATCTGCATGTTGAAAAACTTTACTTGTATTACTAGACAGTGGGAGTGGAATACCTTTGATAGTGGAATTTGCTTTGATAGCGAGTCCTAAGGGTTCTGCTGCTAATACATATAACATTGCTGATATAGGACAACCTTGTCTGACTGAATTTTTAATTAAAAAGGGTTTCGTTAGATGACCATTGCATTTAACACTACTTTTAATTTCATTATAAAATATCTTTATCCACCGAATAAAATTGTCACCAAAACCGAACTTTCGTAAAACAGAAATCAGATATGAGTGGCAAACTCTGTCAAACGCTTTTTCTTGATCAATTTTTAAGATATATCCCTCAAGATTGTCTCTCTCAACCATATCTATAATATCTCTTACAGTGACTATAGTATCAGCAATATCTCTCCCAACTATACAACATGTCTGAGTTTGAGAAATAATTTTGGGTAATACCATTTTTAAACGTGTAGACAAAATCCTTGCCAAAATTTTATAATCTACATTAAGTAAACTGATAGGACGCCAATTTTGCAATCTTCTATTATCCCCCTTATTTTTATAAATAAGTGATATAACCCCAAATCTCATTGATCTCGACATAATATTGTCATTCTTAACACTCTGAAAGATGTGCAACAGAATATCATATATACAATCATAAAATTTACAATACCACTCTACTGTCAATCCGTCCGGGCCGGGGCTTTTATTTTTAGCCATCCCTTTTATAGCTGTATGTATTTCATCAACTGTTATTATGGCATCACACATATCTTTATCCTCATCAGATACAGAACAGTTTACAAAATTTAAAAGTGAATCAGTACAATTATCATCAACAGTTACCGAAGAATATAAATGACTATAAAACTGATGTATTTCATCTAAGATCCCGCTTGTATTTGAAATAATTACACCATCATCATCAATCAATTCATTGATTACATTTTTGTTGTGTCGATATTTCTCAAGATTTAGAAAGTATTTAGTATTTCTATCGCTTTCAATTGCCCATTTCGCCTTAGATCTCAAAATAGCACCCCGACAAAATTCAGTTTCATAGTCACTTAGCTGATGTTTTAGTTCTTCATATTTGTTAATGTCATATGATTCTTTATTTGCGACTTTTTCTGAAAATGATTTTAATTTATTTTGCAATGTAAAGTATTCTTGTAATCTTTCCTTATTTCTTCTTGTACAGTATACTTGAGAAAATTTTTTAATTTTGTATTTTACATTATCCCACCAAATGAGTGGTTCCCTGAAATACATTTCGTCAGTTTTTCCTTCGGTAAGAATTGATTTCACTCTTTGTACATATTTTTCCTCAAAAAGAACATTGTTGTTTAGTATCCATAATCCGGGCCCTGTTTCCACTTTGCAGGTATTTAGTTTAAGGTATACAAAAGAATGATCACTAAAGGATGTATCTGCATAATAAATATTTTGCACATTGGAATGCAATTTTGAGGAAATCAAAAAATAATCTATTCTACTCTGCTTCATTTCGCCTAGTACAACTTGTTTTCTGGAGAAACTACGAGTACTAGGATTTCGTGATCTCCATAAATCGGTAATATTCCTATCATGAATAATTTTATAAAGTTCACGCACTGCTACATCATCAATATGTAAGGCTTTGTTATGTCGATCAATACCTGCTAAAGTTGTATTAAAATCACCAGCCAGGATAGTGCTATCACTAGTACTGTTATGTAAATATGTATTTAGCTTCATGAAAAAGTTAAACCTTTCCTTCACAACATTTGGAGCATAAATATTGATTAAATCAATCACTTTATCATCAATAGCTATTTTAAGATGTAAAATCCTACCCTTTTCAATAATTTCTTGTGTCACCTGATTTCTCAATTCTCTCACTACTAAAACAGCAACACCTGCCCTCCTATTGTCTGCATTACTATAAAATATGTCACCATTCCAAATCTCATTTTCTCTAACACTTTCAACAAACTAATCATCCCAAAAGTTTTCTTGCAATAATAAAATATGGCCTCTTTTCTCTTTAAATATTTCTAAAACAGACTTTAGTTTATTCAAATTACGCAAGCCATTTACATTTAGAGATACAATATTTAAAGCCATGATTATGATGAGTGTATTGAAAGTATTAAAAAATGTTGAGTGTTTGATCATTTCTTAATAGGTGTTCGTCGCATGTTATTCAATTTCATGTTAGGTACTGGATTAAACCTTCTCCTTCTCCTTTGTACTACTTTGAAATTTTCGATATTAGTACCGTTTTCTTGACATGTACGTGATTCGTTTGATCTTTCAACAACGTCTGCAGCCATCTTCCTGTCATCATCTGAATCTGTCCCCGATCCATCTCCAATTGTATGATTGTTGTTTACTTCCTCTATTTCTACATTGGTCATATCAACTCCACTTCTTTCTTTTTCTTCCCCACTTTCTCCACTCTCATTATCTTTTTTTGCATTCTCAATTTCTTCTTTATCATCTTCGTCACTCGGTAACTCCAATATGTCTTCCCTCGTATCATCATCAACTTGCGAATGAATGCCTGCAATGGCCTCTCTGTAACACATACATGTTTGCGCCTCTTTGTGGCATTTGTCGCATATCCTGCATGTACACATAAGAGGAAAACTTCCACAACTATCACATCTTTGCCTTGTGCAATTTTTTGCTACATGGCCTTGCTCCCCACACTTGTAGCATACAAAATCAGGGCAGTCTTTTATAACATGTCCCGGATCTAGACATCTAGAACATACCTTAACTTGATTATCATGTAATACTCTAAAGTATTGTTGACCATTAACAGTCTGAAATTTCAGACTGTAAGGCAAGGATTTTACCTGCTGTGGAAATTTACATTTGACATAACGAGTCCCATCAGCCACACTAGTTCCAGGATAATATCTGCGTTGAATGGGAGAAAGAAGTTCTACTCCGTATTCACCGAGCTTCATACTTATATCATCATCGTTGATGTATGCTGGTAAATGAAGAATTGACACTATAATAGTGTCTGAATATAATAGAGTACAATCAAAGTGTTCACTTCCAATATCAATTCCACACAAGGTATTATATGCTACTTCCTTGCTCGGTAGTGTGACCAGCAGCAGAGGGGGCGAATCCGACATTTTGTCCAATCGTCATTTTGCTTAATTATTACTTCTGCACTCAGCGGATCCGGTGTAGTCAGCGCTGGTAAAAAAAAAACGACGACGTCGTTGGGGGGTCGACGCGTCGTCATTTGGTTTAATTAACACCTTCTGCGCGCCGATCCCCAGCGTCGTCAGCGTCCGGTAAGCACATCGACGACCGCGTCGATGTCATCGCCCCCTCTGCTGCTAAGTGGTTATTTACAATGATCTTACAAACAGAGTGATCACTAACTCCTCCTCCTGTAGATCAATTAGGTTATTTGACTGATCGGTGAGTTTAAAATTAATTCTCGTTAAAAACCGATCATGGCATCGCATATAGACCGGATTAATCGGATTCTCAACGATTAAAAATCCCGGAGGGGCTGTTGGTGAAAATGAATAAAGGATATACCCCTGTTGAGCTTGATTTGATTGATTGGTATCTACCTGGTAACTCCCTTCGATAACATCACACACTAGATTGATTGCTATCACCGATGCGATATTTACGTTGTATGGAGCAATATGCCTACCACCATCTCCGTTATCGTGTCTGAGGATATAAGTTGATGGATCGAGAAAATCATTAAGAGACTTTCTTAGTTCTGGTGCGTTGTATCCTGGAAACTTGAAATCGGGTAAATCGGCTTCTGTGATATTATACCCGGTTAGGAATTTTTGTTTATTATCATCGCTGCTATCGGATATTACTTTAACGATTCGTTCATTGATATATTCCATGTCTGATATAAGTTGATTTAACACCTCAACGTGTTTTTGTGTTTTTGTCTCTCGTAGTTGTTCTAGTTGTAATTGGTAATAATGATTAATCTCGGCAAACGCACCAGTGATATCATCTAAACGAACTGTGACCTTGGCTGACAATTCAGGAGTTTTCTTATACGGAAAAAACCATTGCATGGTATTCCTGTCTTGAAATATAAACTCGCTGGGTAATAACGTGTTTCTTATAATAGACAAATCATTCAGATAACTGGGATTAATCTCATGATACGATTGCACATTTGTGTGCAAATCCGCGGGTGGATTCTTAGGCCATCCTAGTATGGTTCTTATTGAACTGTTATAAATATCAACCATATACCCCGGTGTGCTTATTTCAATCGTCGATGATAACGTCGGTTCATGAACCGTAATAGCGATTTTTGATTCCTTTCCTGTGATCGATTTTATTCTGCGTTGAAATTCTTTATTGATTTGCTCTATTTGGTATGACCCAGTTGGTATTGTAACCTCCTCCCAGTCTGGGGTCCCATCGGGTTTATTTTTCCGTGCAAAAACCAGCGAGTTATTAGGTTGTTGTCCGTTAAATGCGTCCGCTCGAATATTAGGCCAACTGTGATATACTCGCAATTTTGCCAGCGCTATTTCCTTCACTGGAACCGGCGACGGGAAGTTCACACTGAATTCGGGTTTCGTTGACGTTATTGATATCATATTTGTTTGTACCGGAGTGGTGTTCTCCGCGATCCGTTGAAGCAACTGAAACCCTTCGGGGTTCAGCGACATTATTATTATTCGTTGTCTTTAGTGTCTAATTTCAACAACCAGGTGGTTCCGGCTTCCAGTTGAAAATCCTCGATTTTTGACATCGCGGAGCTATACAACTGGACCATCGTGGAGAATTCAACATCGGATACGAACAAATTATCAATCGATAACGAGATCAACCCGGATAATTTCGAGTACGCGTCGGATACTATTTGATGTTTTACTGTGTACTCGTCGAGTTTTTTCTGAAAACACGATGATATCTTCCTAGTGATTGCGTTGGCGACTCCAGCAATTGTTGTCATCGCGGAGACAGCGATTGGAACAGCGATCGGGGCTATCGTGGTCACCGTGGATAAAATAACACCGGTACCGGCCACTATACCCGACACCGAGTACACGACCGCGTCGATGGCGGTTATTTTTCGGCGGTATTTTTTTATTTTTGCACGGTATTGTTCGGAAAGCGTTTTCAAGTTCGCGGAGAATTCTTTTGCGGTATCGAATCGATATTGATGTGACGTCGGTGATACCTCTGATTCAATTTCCTTGGTGGTCATTTTTATTTTAAAAGAACTAGTGTTTTTAATTACTTAGATTCGCCGCAAATTCCACATACCATGTAATGTTCGCCCCGGCTAGATTTCTATCAACGGCATAAATTGTAAACTTTTCAGTTGCGTTCTTGTCTATAATTGTTGATATTGTATTGTTAAACCCGGATGAACTCGACGATAATATATTAAACTGCATCATTGAAATCAGTGTCAATCGATAAATGCCCTTAACAGTTGCGGTGATATTTACTGTATTCTGTGTAGGAGTCCAATCGAATGATCCATGCCGAATTGTGTATACTGTGTTGATGATGTTCTCATGAGGGATTTTTATTTTTTCGAATTGCTCTGCTACTCTCGGTAGTCCGTCTTTAATCGCTTCAACATCAGTTTTAATCGTTCCTATTTCCTGTATATGCGTGTCCACATCTTTTTTATTCGCTGCAACCCTAGTAATGAGTGTATTTATTTCCTGTATATGCGTGTCTATACTTTTTTTGTTCGCTATAACATTAATTTTGAGTACTTCTATTTCCCCTTCATGCACGTCTATACTTTTTTTGCTCGCTATAGCATTAGTGTTAATTGTTTCTATTCTCTGTCCATGCGCGTCTACATTATTTATGATCGTTACAACATTAGTTTTGATTGTTTCTATTTCCCGTGTATTCTCGGTCATACTTTTTTTGTTCGCTGCAACATCAAGTTTGATTGTTCCTATTTCATATGTATGCACGTCTATGCTTTTTTTGTTCGCTGCAACATCAGTTTTGATTATTCCTATTCCCCGCCAATACGCGTCTACATTTTTTTTGTTCGCTTCAACATCAGTTTTGATTGTTCCTATTTCCTGTGTATGCGCGTCCACACTCTTTTTGTTCGCTTCAATATCAGTTTTGATTGTTCCTATTTCCTGTGTATGTGCGTCCATATTATTTATGATCGTTGTAACATCAGTTTTGATTGTTTCTATTTTCCGTCCATGCGAGTCTACATTATTTATGATCGTTGCAACATTAGCGCCGATTGTTTCTATTTCCCGTTCATGCGAGTCTACACTCTTTTTGTTCGTTGCAACATTAGTTTTGATTGTTTCTATTTCCTGTCTATACGCAGTGATATCATTTATAGTTATTGTGATCTCATCCGGCTTGGTATTTTTTTTACCAAAGAATTTATCAAAGTTGTCATCGATCCTGTTAACATTTTTTCGTAACGAGGTAAATTGGCCCGGCAGCGTCATAAGATCCGAAATAGCATTTGTTATTATTATAAAATTCGGTTCGGTTGCCGTCGGGGGCCCCCGAAAAAAACTATCGACAATGTGTCGCACATCGTCGAAATGCGTTAGCGTCGACATGAACTGTTTTTCATGCAAGTTAAATTCACTACGTAAACCTTTTAACGAATTTGACATGGTTATATAATTGTCGCCAAGTGTACTTATTTTTCCATTTATCGTCAAGATGGATTCACCCGGTTTGAGTCGTCCGTCGCTGGTATACAGCGCGATAGTGTCCTCGGCGGCATCACGCTGTCGTATTAAAACGTCATTCAGTGACATATTACCGGATTTCAATTTACCCTGGCGGTCTTGAAATACAACTATTTCGCCCGGGTCAACACTTGTTAAATTCAACATACCAGCGATTTCATCCTCAATTAGTTTTTTTATGTCGGCGGCGGCCGTTTCCGTGGATTCTTTCAGCGCCGAAACCGGTCGTCCCCAAATATCAATCATTATTATTGTAAATGTTATTCTCTAAAATCCGTTGAGCTTCTACGACCCTACTAGTGTATTCGTTTACAACCACATGAGGTGGTTTTCGCGATGATGAAATCGCCGCGAGTACGTTCAATACCTCACGGCCGCATATCGGTGGGTCACTTAACTGCTGTGTTGGCAGCGTGGAATAAAAAACCCGGGCTGAACACGCCCGAGCTGAACACGCCCGGATATACCGCATGAACTCTTTCGGCGGAGCTAACCCGTATGAATCAAAATAGACGATTGCACGCGGATCAATCGCGTATGCAACCCAATGAGTTCCCGCTCCGGAGGACCCATCGAGGTTAATTATACCGGTTTCAATATTCCTTGGTGCCGCCGGTAATTGATCCCTCATAAAAACACCTCTGAAGTTTTTTATCGCTAACGCGTTTGCGGCGTCTATTAAATCAAAATTAGACATGGGAGTCATTGACTCAGGAGTCATTGACTCCCGAGTCAATAAACGGTTCCCGGTAGTCTTAGACCCTTTCCCGAGTACCATGAATACGGGGTTCCCGGTAGTCTTAGACCCTTTCCGGCCACGGGTCGTATTTTTTTGTAGCCTTTCCCGGTTGCCTTCTTCAATGCCATCCCCGCCGCGGTACCAACGGCTCCTAACGCCGCCGCCTTAGCCACTGCTGGTGCGGCCGCGGCAATCAACGCTGGAATCGCAGCTAACAGCGGAAATATCCCACCGGTCTTTTCCATGTTTTTAATTGCTGCGGCTGAAAAATCTATTTGAACACCCTTTTTATTCTTCATCGCATCATTGAAATGTTTTATTTGACGCGCCGTCAACGATATCTTATGATTACCGCCCGCCATCTGCAACGGCTTCAGCGTTATTGTGGTTCCGCATTGTTTAGCCGACTTTGATCGTAATTTCTTAACTTGACCATCAGTCAACTCTACACTGACGACACTATACGACATTTTATTGTAAACGCGTTTTGTGCTTTCAATTACATGTTTTCCACTGGCGCATCAACGATTCTCATTCGTCCACCAACACCTTCTAGCAGCATTGATTTATCGCTGAGAATGACAGCAACCGCTCTATAATCGGCGCCACCCGGGGCTATACGAGCTCGGAAGTGTATATCAACGACGGATTGTCTCGTTAAATCAAGATGTTCCAACGAAAAATAATAAATCGGATACAGGTTTTTAAAATCAAGTTGTGATATTTGCAAACCAGTGTCGACGTTTTGATCACGACCCATATATGACAGCAATCGATGATACACACGTGCGACATGGTTGTCGCCGTAATTAAGCTGTATATCCTCGGATGGTTCCTGTTGTCCGTTTATTCTCAGCGAAACCTCCATGACTCCTAATCGATCAAATATCATATGGCTGCGTTCTTGATTACCCAATCGTTCCCTATTCTGTAGCGCTATGAATATATGACGCGGGGCTGAAACACCCTGTTTTGACGCCAGGTGCCATGTAAACGTATCGGCGACGTTATCCTCTTTAGCATCAGTTGTTACCGCTAGCCAACTCAACAACGATTTCCCTCCCTGTTCCATAAATGCTAACAATCGTGCTTCCGTGGTAACTGATGGAGTCAGCACCGGCATCCACAATGCCATTTTAGTTAAAACAACCTTACCGGCAGCGACGCCAGCAGCACGCCATATTGCATTGTTATCATCGCCCCTTCGCGTCAGCGCGATTGTATGCTTAGCCCCATAGACAACTTTTCTGACATTTCTGCAGAATCCAAATATGTGATGGAGTGGAATCGCGCATGAAAACTTTCGGCGTTGTCCTTGCAACATTCCTACTCGTGCTGCGAATCCCATATTGTAATTATCGTTAAGACTTTTTATAATATTGAAATTAACGTTTGGTTTTACTCTGCGGTCTGGGTTATTTGCTTCAGCCTGATCAATTGCGGTATCTTTTTCCACCAGCAAGTTAACGTACTGAAGATGATCAGCGTTATTAGTGGTGTCCTTCGCAAACATCATAGATGGGCCCGCCGATCTTGTATAATCATCCGAGTATCTCGCTAACCCAATTATCGTCGTTGCAACATCAACCTCGCGTTCTATTGATTCAATTTCTCGCCCGTCAATAAGATATCTGGCGCTCTCAAATAACGCCATGATACCGTTGTTGACGAAGCCAACTCGAACACGATGGTCATCTGCGTATGGTGCATTATCGGCGGCATTTGTCACGAGTTCTCCCTCGATTTCGATAAACGCTTCACACGGCAGAAAGTATTTACTGGTATCTTGGACCTGAAGTTCAATTCGCGATCGTAGGTCAGGTTGCGCTGCATAATAAGAATAAAATTGATAATCACGGACAGAATCATCCCTGCGCACTGGGGCGTCCATATCAAACGCGGGATCAGCGGTACGCGCAAACATTCTATTATTTATCATGTTGATGTTTTCAATTGCGATTTTTTCGTCGTAAATTCTTTGAATTTAAACCACTTCCCGCTATCGCGTTCATGAGCGCGTTGGTTGACGCATCGGCGGATGGCGAAGTCGCCAACGACGGAGTCGTCGCCAACGACTCTAATTTTTCTTCCACGGCGTTATTTATTACTTTACTGACATTTGCAGGCATCACTGTCGTTGATGGCATTACCGGTGGTTTCTGTTTTTTTCTCCTGGATTTCACGAACGACATTAGTTTGTCTCGCGCGGCAGAAAACGCCCTTCCGGCAACATCTCCAATAGCACTAATTCCCTTATCACGAATAACATCAATAGCCTTCATTCCTAATTGTTTGGCTAACGGCGCTACTTTTGGAGCCATTCTTGTAAATAACCCCGCAATGGTGCTACCGAGACCATCTCCATAGTACGCGCGGTAAACAGGCAATCGCGAGTTTACCACGTAGACGAGTACTGGTTTATCATGGTTGTAGTGTATGATCATCCTTATTAAAAACACCAGTTTTCCAATTAATCATCCACGAGCTCGTCTATGAGCGTTCGATATGCATTAATGTCCATAATACCGCCTGTAAATAATCGCTTGCAAATATCAGCGGCCTCATTGATTATTTCCGTAGAGTTATTTCCGGCTCGTTTTCCTCCGATTAGTACTTCCAGCCGTGATATATCACTGAGAACACTATTAGGACAGGTAACGCCGTAGGATTCTTTACCAACAGAGTATCCTTTTCCTTTTTTTGGTGTTATACTCTTAACTTCCTTGTGGAATGCGTCGTAATCGGATTTACTACGATGTGGTAATGCATCTTTATGTTTACTCGCTAAATACACTATTCTTGCCCAGTCCTTTAACGACTTTATATTTTTCTCGTAACCGCTATTGATATGCTTCTTATCTCGTATGCTCTTAACAAAATTGTTGGCAGTAAAATTAATTAATTCTTCCCTGTTGCTGAAGCCTCTAATTTCATCTATTGTGCTCTTCTTGAGTACAATACGGGGTATATTCCCCTCTTTTTCTTCCGGTATTTCTTCTTCTGGTATTTCTTCTTCTGGTTCTTTCACAGTAGCACCTAGTTCTTCCTCGTCGGCCATTGTAACATAAGGTTCTTGTGGTTCGGTTATAGCGAGTGGTGGTGGCCTCCGTGTTGTAGCAGCCGCTATTTTTGCAGGGAATGTTTCTAAAGACCTTTTTGTTTGTTCGGTCTGAGTTGCTATCTTTTCAAGCGCACCAAGAACGGGTACAGTTGCCGCTGTAACATCCTTAGTCGCTTTAGTTACCGGGGCAAAGAGTTGTTCGCTTCCAACAGTAAAATCGGTTTGCATTTGTTGTCGCTTTTGAAGTTTCTCTCTCACCCTGTCTCGTAACGGTATAAACTTTTTAAGCGCTGCTAGCCGCTCTCTGGCTAGCCGAGTAGTAAGTGATTCTCCTACCATTATTGTAAATTGATCCGCAATTTTCTAATTTTCCGCCGAGTGTACCATCGGGGGCTCCACGGAGTTTTCGTCTATAATCCTTCTAATGTTTTTGATCTTACTAGAAATCTCCCGGCGTCGTTCATAAACACGTCCGAGTTTTTTTCGTATTATTTCAACGGCAGTAAATAGTCCAATGAATGCATTTGCGTCATTGTGGTACAAGTTTTCATTGATCGTATGTTGTAATCGTTTTATAAAAAAGTACTCGCGGGCCAGGGTAAAACGCCCCCGTTTCGACTGTTCGTTAATAATCTCATAATCGGATAATATTTTTTCACTGTCGAGACCATCAGATAATTCAATTCCTTGATTTTTTAATTTTGAAATCTCAGTTAATATATTATTGATGTCTTCGATATTCATTATTCTTATAAAACATCTTATTTCTAATATCAAAAATTTTAATAATTTCATTTTTGACCCCGTTTTTTGTATGGACAGTACAATGCCGTAAATCTCCACTCGAGTGTTGTGGCAGATTACAGGCATACATAGACGGTACAATGCCGTAAATCTCCACTCGAGTGTTGTGGCAGATTACAGGCATACACATATACTTAATTAAGGACATTCACATCTTGGAACCCTAAACATACATCTCCGGGGGGGGAGGCCTAGGGTGACAAACGTCATCGTAGACCTCCCAGAAGATATGTTTAGGGACATCACTACATGGATGAATATATTTACAATGAAATGATTGATGGATGATGGGACGGCACAAGACAGCACAAACATAAAACGACGGGGCGGAACTCTACGGCCAATTCAACCAATCAAAAGCAACCCAATTAAATTAACCCGGTTGCATGATTGTAAACAAAAGACAACCACACGCCCGGGTTAAGAGCGTGGGTTAGTTTTGATTAGTTGAATTGGCTTTCGAAAGCACCAGGCTTATAACGAGTCATCTTATATATAAAGTGACTAATACAGCGGCGTCAGTCACAAGGTGTGTGTTAATTTGAATTCCCTTGAATCGTTAAACCCTTAAATACTTATTAATGGTGTTTCACGGCATTTAAATGAAACCAAATACTCAAATAAAACATTAAAAAAAAGAATACAGCTGTTAGATAATAGCGTGTATTTCATTAGTTTTCATCGTAAAATGATTAATTAATCGCAACATTAATTGGACTTCAAGGGACATAACTCTTGTCATGAGACGCTATCACAAAACGAGTTATCTCCCTTTGATGTTATATATGAAAATCGAATTCTGTGACCCGTCTTTTTTGAGATCGCTGTTTTAGTTATATTCTCCGCAACATCTAGAACTGATTTACTACAAATATCGAAGTATTTACCAGCCGCATTCATAGAGCGAAATATTTTTTCCTCGTGCGTTATTGTATCAAATGACTTTACGGGTTTTGCCTTTCTCATCCCTCCTGTTTTTCCAAATTTGGAATTTTGACTCGGTGTAACAGCTCTTAGATTACACAATCTGTTATTTTGAGGACATCCATCAATGTGATCAATAACGAGACCGTCGTTGATCAGTCCGTTAAACGCTTCATACACCATCCTGTGAATAAGACAGATTTTTTTCCCAGCATTAAATCGCAAGTATCCGTGATTATTTACGGTACCAACCGGCTTCTTCAGTCTGCGGTTTCTAACAATACCGTCGCGAGATGCCTCGTAATTAACAAACACAGGGTGAGGTCTGAACTCTTGGTCCATTTGTATAATAATACTACTTGTCTAATTTATTATTTGGTTTAATTATAAACCTTGCAATGTAGTCCTGAGGAGTTTTGATGACGAAGTCTGCGGTGGGGTCAATGACGGCGTTTTTAATTCGCTTGTCATAATAGCGTTTTAGTTCCCTGTATCGCTTTCCGCCACAATTGATACACAACTGCGATTTTCCTCTTACACCGACGTGGCAAACCAAGCACGGTAGGGGGCCAAGAGAGCCATTACGAACGCTTTGTAAATGATATCCGCAGAATTCACCTCTACATGATTTATTGCACGGGGTTGTCGACCCAATCATCAACCATTTGCATTTATTCATTATACTATATTCTTTCATTTAAATACTTGTTTTAATTATATGGATGAGTTCGAGAGATTAGCAGTAATTAAGCCCCGGAAAAATATTAAGTTCAATCTCGATAGAGTCCTCAAGGACACACCAAAAGCGTTAATAAACGATAGAACCCTGTTGAATAAAATACGCGATTGTATCGATGAATTCAAACGTGATGGTGCATCTCATAGTTGGTCAACATTTCGAATTGATGGCGTTGTTGATGCTACCATGAACGACAACCGCGCAGCAATGATAATATCACAACTTGACGGTAAAAGGTATTTCTTCAGAGTAAAATTCATTGTCCGGGTGAAATCAGGCGATTGGATCATACGTGATAAATTTGAACCAGTTCTCAGCGACAAGAAAACAGTCACTGTCAGCCGCGACTCCAAGCCGGGGTTGTTAACCGGAATTGACAGACCATACTATGAACGAGCGTATCCTGAAACAGCAGTTGTTTATGGAATATACCCGTTAAATAAGAAACCTGATATCGGAAAACTGAAACCGATGAAACAGTCAACGGGGATAAATTGTGTAGCAGAACGAATAATAGAGCATTTTACAAATGCATGTCGAGGAAACAAATTGACTGATTTACGACGTAGCAAAATCAACCAGTGGGAACTAACCGTAAAAGAGCGTGGAGCAACCATCAGCGACATAGCGAGATTAGAAACGTCGTTGAGATTTCCAATAACCGTTACAACGATAACCGGTGAAGTATTATACGAATCAAAGTACAAATCAAATGGGGCCCCAATCAAAATTATTGAACACAACGAACACGCATGGACGCCCGCGATCACAATATTTCCACGGGATAGAACAGTAAAGTATATCCCGGGGGAATTTTTAGGAGAGGACGGTTTTCTCGCGGAGAGGAAACTATTTGATGCTATTGCTTGCTTGTGTAAAAATGACCCTGTATCAGTGTGGTTACTTCGCAGCGCTGAAAACGACATGGATACCTTTGATCAGTTTGTAAGACCAAACGGCGAATTATATCGCACTGAAGCATTTCACAACAGGATGAAAAAAACCGCCATGGAATTTGAAGAGCATGATGAACAACTGCTAACAAATTGTTTTACGATTCCATCGGTTGTAGCTCATGTTGCAGCAAGGAAAAATGCGTGGAGACCAACGCGCAAGGAATTTCTACCGGATGTACAATCCAGTTGTTTGGAATACTATCACGGTGGACTATGGAACACTGAATACAACCGCGACGCTATGATCTCGGTTGATATGGTTGCCTGTTATCCAGCGAGTTTTCTCGGGTATGGATCCGCCGCTGAATATTTCAAACGATTTGGACACCCCAGTCATGAAATGACTCGTGTTGCTATTAATGGACCACTGCCTGATTTTGATTTAACCGGATTCGCTCGCATAGTATCATTTGAATTCGCGGCAGGACTCCATCGCTGTTGCTATATTTGGATCGGTAGACACATAGCTGAAAAGAAGTGGTTGCCAATAGCGCTGCTACGGTATATGATTGATTGTAGCATGCTAGTTTCGTTGATTGTCAGTGACGCGATTATATCATACCGGGCGCAGACTGAAGTCTGGTTACCAGAACCGGAGCGTCTAGATAGCATAATTGACGAATCCAGAAAAAACATTGATGCCGACGAGGAATATATCATCGAATGGTCCAGGAGGATATTTAACCAACGAAACCGCGAGGCAAAAGATCTCGGTAGAAGAATAATTGGTAAGTTCACACAAGGTGGAAAAAACCACGACTACAAACGATATTGCTCACGGCTGATTATAGATGACGCAGAATATGATTTCGTAATCAAGGACGCAGTGGCAAAAAATAGATACGTGAACTGCAAAACAGCTTTCTTGTCCAATGGAACAAAGTTGGGTACAGTTGTTACCTACGGCGATGGAGACAGCCCCGCGTATCCGCATTTGAGGGCGTCTATGCTGGGTTATGCCGCTATCAATTTATTCTCGATGATAAATAGATTCCCCGATACCGCGGTTAGAGTAGCCGTTGATTCGTTTTATGTTGACGTAGCGTATAAGGAAAACGTAGCCGGGTTTACTAGTCCGGACGAGAGTTGGGGTACATGGAGAATTAAAAATGAAATACGACGCGATTATTCCCCGTCAGCAGATGTCACCGTTGAGAACAACTACTTACGCGGTGATAAATTGTCAGAATGGTCTAATGCACCATCGTGTTCTGATCCAATTTGTAGACACAAGACGGTTTATTTAAGCGGCTGTGGCGGGTCAGGAAAGACGACTCGGGCAATTGAATTATTTCGTACGCGGGCAAGTATAATCGTGCTTACACCGACTCATAGACTAGCGCGAGAGATAAAACAACGAAATGTTGACGCCGTTACTTATCACAGCTTTTTTCGATACAGCGGCGGTGAGTGGACTCCTGATCGAATGGGTGAAAAATTTATTCCCGACATTATCATCTGGGATGAGATATGTACTGTTTCGTTAGATACTTTACAAATGTTTCTTGAGTGGTTGCTGCGCGCGAATACAGCGGTGATCATGTGTGGCGACCATGGCCAACCACCACCATTTGTCGGCGAGGGTCCACATGATTGGTTAAAGGGTTTTGTGGACTATTATGAAGAAACCGATACTGATTATCGAGCACTTGATGAACAACTGCGCGAGGTTAAAAAACTAATCAGATTACAGCCGGATAAAATTCAATGTGAAATAATCCGCGAGGTGATTCCGGAAACGCCGTTGAATGAATTCTGGGAAACATGGAGACCAAACGATTTGATTGTAGCGAGTAGAAAGATAGTCAGAGACACACTTCAGCGGAAGTTGTTTGCGTTGCATAAGGAAAAGTTTCCAACGCGTCCAGTGCCGTTATGTTATAGACCCGCGGACACACGGCAGCAGAACATTGAAGTTGAAATCCCGGACCCGACAGCGTCAGGGACAAAAAAACAAATTCTCGTGCTGAATGATATCGTGCTCGTTGATATCAGCGTCGTCGAGGACGCGCTACGTGCTAATAAATCCCCGTGGACGCTAGGATACGCAACAACAATACATTCCTCGCAGGGACTAACCATCACGGACACAATTGTTTGGATAGTTGATAATCGCATCGAATGGTCGAATCTAGTCTATCTTGCAGTGTCCCGAGTACGAAGGATAAATCAGCTTCGAAGAATTGTTATTGACGGAGCCGGTGACGGAGTCACTGACGAAGCCAGTGACGGAGTCATCGATGCAAGCGTCATTGATAGAAAACTCTCGGGTTACCGCCAACAGGATAAAAAAAAACAGCGGCGTTTTGATATTGATGCCGAATTAATAATTGCGTTACGACAACAACAGAATAATCACTGCGCGAGTTGTAATTGTGTAATGCGCTGGCGTTATTCGGATAAAGACGCTCGCCAATTTACCGTGGACAGGATCGATAACAGTCTCGGTCATGTCAAAAACAATGTGAGGTTGACATGTCTTGAGTGCAATAGACGCAACGGCGCTAGTTAAGACCACGCGGGGGTAATTGAGTATCGTCAGGTATCACTTGTAGTTGCTCGCGTGTAAATCCGCGCTGAGGAGCAGTTGAATCCAGTCTGTAGATCGGTGGTCTACCAGTTGATCGTGTTATCGTTGATATGTTATGTGTGGTAACACTCCAAATAGGATCAGTAGCTCTTTTTTTACCGCCTTCAAGCTCTCCTGGTTCATATAGATATCTCACGGTGACATTGCCGAGAATCGGCTTGGAAACGCTATTTATTTTTGATTTTCCGGGTATATACTCGTATTTAATCGCGTCGCTGGGCTTCATGTTGATTGCTCGGGTAATCTCGTTATTTAACGCTGCAATTACACCTGGCAACCTTTTAACCCATTCACGAGATCGTTTTTCCTGAATGAATTCCTTCGCGTATTGATATCCAAATAACCGTTCAGCGAGAGTCCGATTGAATCGTTCAACAATTGCCTGATCACGATGTAGCGCAGTATGACCTCGTCGTACCGCGACACTATGATGTTTCAGCGTTGATAAAACAGCGCCGCGAAATTCACTACCGGGATCAACTTGTAATAGATTTGGCCAGCGCAGAGGGCCTCTTCGATAAATTCTTTCAAACGCAGCGGCTACTTCAGTTGCCGACTTTGTTTTTAACGGTTCCGCTTGTTTGTATCGACTCGCAACATCAACTACGGTTAGCGCGTATTTGTAACCGTTGTCATGCGGCAAAAATAGTATATCAGCCTGATGAACTTCATTAGGTACGCTGACATCAAAGCGCGAAAAGTTGATTTGTTTAGGCGGTGGTAGATAAATTTGCCATATAGCCTGTTTGGATAACCAATTAGCCGCAGTGGCCTTTGTTACCTTTGCAGCGCTTGCGAGTTTACCAATTGCGGCCTTCCCCTTCCAGTATCCTCTCGGAGAATAATAGATGGATTCCATGTTGTTATTATAAACGCTAGCGTTTTCAATTACCAGCGCGAGAAGCTCCGCTTCCAATCATTAATTTACCTTTCATAGCCGATTTTACCAACCATGAGGCCAATTTTTCTTTGACGGATTTATCAGGAATAGCATTTAATGCGTGAATTAATTTTACATCCGCGATATGACGCTGTTGCAGATCGCTACTTTTGTAAGCAACATCATGAACATGACACGCCTTATCGATAGCGTTTATTGGATACTCACCGGGTTTGGGCTGATTTTGATCATCGAGTCTGATATCTAATCGTGTTCCGGGGCCACAGTAGCTATATCCTGGGAGGTGTTTTTCTCCTGGATACTTTGCCCACGGTGTTCCGGGGAGTTTTGCCAATTTGGCTGCAATATCACCTCCTCGCTTTTTTTTAAAGCGTCCCCGGGTTTAATAGAAATAAATCTAAATTTCTTTGTACCGCATTGTACACACTTACCAGTAAGCGCCGATCTGTTATTTCTTGTTGTAGCGGTTGTCATATCATTTGTGCCAGTACGCACTCTACACTTCACACAATATAGATCCATAATTTATGTATAGAGATATGGATATAATTGATTTTTCGGCGACTAAAACAAGAGAACCAGTTAAGCATGTTGCAGCGTTACCAAACTCGATCCGGATGATTATCATCGGACCATCTGGATCCGGCAAGACGCAATTGTTACTCAATTTAATAATGAGATGGATGAAGTGGGATAAGTTGTATTTGGTTGCTCCTAGCGTAGATGATCAACGATGCTACGAGGTGTTGAAAGATTTCAACGAGAATGCATCAGCGATCGCTAAAAAAAATGTCATCGAGTTTATTACAGATATCAATGATGCACCGGGTATTGATGATATTGATGGCGACGTTAACAATCTAGTCGTGTACGATGATGTTATGTTAGACAATTAAAAAAACCCAGCTAGGATATTTTCCAGAGGCAGGCATAAAAACACTGACGTGATATATGTCACTCAACGATACACTCAGATTCCAAAAGTAATTAGAGACAACTGTAATATTCTTGCTGTATTCAACGGCGTTGATACACACACGCTACGAAATATTTGGCAGACATGGTGCGGCGGTGACATGGACTTTAATGGTTTTCGAAACTTTTTTAGTCATGCTCAGTCGACCCCACATGGATTCGTAACGATAAATTTACATGATCCTCGGACACGATATCGTATTGGACTTGACCAAATATTCGGTTAGTTGTAAATAATTTTCATTGTAAATAACCACTTAGCAGCAGAGGGGGCGATGACATCGACGCGGTCGTCGATGTGCTTACCGGACGCTGACGACGCTGGGGATCGGCGCGCAGAAGGTGTTAATTAAAACAAATGACGACGCGTCGACCCCCAACGACGTCGTCGTTTTTTTTTTACCAGCGCTGACTACACCGGATCCGCTGAGTGCAGAAGTAATAATTAAGCAAAATGACGATTGGACAAAATGTCGGATTCGCCCCCTCTGCTGCTTGACCTCATACAAATTTGCACCTTTGGGCACAACTGCATAGACCGACATATCTCCGGTTAATTCTTCTACACTTCTAACAATATCACTTGCCTTTATTTTCTTCACATCCTTTACATCAATCACCACGGTACATTCTTTCCCAAAACGACGAGAAGCTCCTGTCTGTCTATCAATGTTACTCGACATGCCATTCTTATTGTTAGTTATTCCACTGGTGTCATTAGAGTGTGAGTCAGCTCCTTGTGCTGCACGTGCAGCACGACCAGGCTTTGTATTCATTATCACAGAAAATAATATATTGTGTGGTGGATAAAGTTATCCACACACTCAAAATATATCTCACTTATATATGAATGCGATCACACAAATCTTATCAACGTACCTGTAACAAATTAAGACAGCAAAAATGTCTATTAAAGGAAAAAAACTGGAAAATTCACGGAGCGATCATCAAACGTGTTTTCCTTCTGATGTCATAACCGGAAGTCTACAGGCGGGGATACTTGCCACTATACTACCGAGGAGGTATGAATGGATGCAGTAAGCTTGTCCTTTAGTTTGTAAATTCATCGTTACCTCATGCTGATCAAGATGTGTGTCATGGCTTAGTAAACTTTTCTTGAAAAGTCATAGAAATACCAAGTGCCTTCTTATCTTGAAAATGATCGACAAAATAAATAAGTGATTAATGAATTCATTGATGACGATGATGTAATGATTTCAAATACAAATCAAATATCACATGAAATAGATCAGTCTTAATGTAATTTCCATTCATCGGTCACTATTGGTTAAAACTGTAAAGAATCACTTTTAAATACTTGAAATTCTTCTGTACCTGATAAAGACCAAATGTGTGCTGGTATAATAACGTTTGCTGAAATACATGCAGCTGTAAATGGGATGTCTCAAACTAAATGTCTTCTCTTTGCATGGATTGGTAGTAGAGTAATATTATATTTTGTTACTGTAAATGACTATTCAATAAATGTTACGTGAATGAAACCCATAGGACAAAGCAGAAAAGACAGAAGGAATACGAAAATTGTATAATAGCAGGAAGACGATCACGATCACCCGGGGAAGCAGTTGTAATTTTTGTTATCTACCACCCTTGCTGATCAAAATGTGTGCCAATCAACTGATTTCCAGTTAAACAGAGTATTTTCGATGTTAGAGTATGCATAAATTTGTACGAATGAGTGTGCGACGATACCTGGTTATGTGCATGGTCTTCTATTGTTATTTTGTGTATTATTTTTTTCGTTCTTATTTTGTTTTAAATATTTATGTACTTTAAATATTTTTTTTATTTTCTTTTATTTTTTTATTTTCATCATAGCCGATTACAAAATCTGAGGAGAACATGGCCGATGGGTCAGCCATGATCAGATGTGTTATCCTCCTTTAAGATAGTTTATTATTAGTTGATTTTTATTATTATTATTATTATTATTATTATACCTAAGACACAAATCCCAAACGATTAGCGCGATGTATTAATGCCAGTGCAGTAGTGCACGCACAGACACACACATATTGGGCGGCAGCTACCCATAAATCTTTAAGTCTATTCTTTCACTAGGTGTTTTTAATCTATTTAATCCAGATGGTGTATGAAGCCAAATCTGTTTGAATGTATGTATTTATATTTTAAGTTTATCTCAAATGATCATGTGTCCCTTCTCTCTCTCTCTCTCTCTCTCTCTCTCTCTCTCTCTCTCTGTTATAAGCTGAAAGGGAAACCAGAAACAGAGAGAGAGAGAGAGAGAGAGAGAGAGAGAGAGAGAGAGAGAGAGAGAATCAGGACATCTTCGCTGGCCGAAATTCCGATATGTCAACCCCATATATCCTTTACGGACGGAGCTGATATTTTTCCGCATTTTCCTAGCGACATCTATTGCATTTCACGTCTTGAATCCCTTAGTATGTAATGCCAACTCACCCATAGCGTCTAACAGTGGTGTATTATACATCGGCCGAAAATGGTGGAGGCAATTGACTTCAGAAAGGTTACTTTGTAAGTTTGACGTGGAAAGTATGACTACGTGCCAGATAGAAACTTCAGTAAAGGTATTTCTGCAAACACGTACTGGCAGTGAAAAATTGCTTATTTTTGAGTCCGTTCATGTTGTATTCTCCCCTTGTTTCGATCATGTAGGAAGAGTGTTGAAATTTGATCAATTTAATTTTGATTGGATGTGGTGGCTTGTCGCTGTATCTGATGAAATTCACAGAGCTGAAGCTCAGAAATATCTGCTCGATCCGCCAAGGTATCCGCCAAGGTGTAGTAGACGTTATCATATCGTATGATGGCTTGCGAAGATGAATTCGGGAATGATAAAGTTGGTTATGGTCAGTATGAATGGTAACTCATACATGACAATGCCTTCCATGGGTAAGCGTAAAACTTCTTATTTTAAGTCTAAAGCTTTCTTAGTCTTTTAGATGGAAAATTTGAATTTCAGCAGTTTTAAATAGTTGCAAAAAGTTTAATATTGAACTTTTAGACTTCAAAGGTTTTGCTAAAAGTCTAAATTCACCAAGTTTAGGTTTAACATAGCTGACCACTTTTCTCACCATCCAGAAAGTTGCAGTTATTTGAAAGTTTGAGTGTTCTAACTTTCACTTTTTAGATTTTGGATAAACAAATAATAATAAAAATGCTAAAAGGTCTCAAGTTTTCGATATCATTTGGTTTGAAACGGAGCGCATGAATTCGATATTCCTCTCCTCAATTTAATATTGCCCTGTTCCTTTTATAAAACATTTTTCAAATGCTGTATATTGACCCTGGTTCAGAGTATAGTCAATGAAAGGGAAGAATAAATATGGTAAATAAATAGGTAGAAATAAATAGAAAGTTTACAATAATCGGTCTAGAGAGAGTTTTATGATTTGTATGCTTATATTCAGTTTATGACATTGTACGTTATATGATGGAGTAGGTCCCATTTTTCACTGAAAGAGCAAACCTACAAGGTCATCCTTTCCATTTTCTATTTCTCCCGATTGCTACGAAGTATGGAGTGAATTGACGTTAATGCTAATAGGAAGGGGCAAAAAAGGAGTTTTAGATGACAAGGGAAGCAAGTGATTCGTGCATATTCCTGATCACCAACGGTGCTATATAGTAAATAGGTACCAAAAATATTAGGTCTCCCCGGCGGTGAATTGAACCCCGGTCTCCCGCGTGACAGGCGGGGATACTTTTTTTTTTTTTTCTTTATTTAAAAAACGCTTTGTACAGTATATAAGTTAAAAGTATACAGTCAGTATGTACATAGTAGTTTGTAATGCTATATTACAAAATAATGGTTCTACAATAGTATTTTGTAATGCTATATTACAAAACAATGATTCTACAATATTATTTTGTTAAGCTATGTTACAGAACAATGATTCTAAAATTTTATTTTGTAATCCTATAGTACAAAACAATGATTCTACAATGTAATAAACAGTTTATCCTCTTCTATTCTCATTAAAGGATTATCTTTTACAAAATACTTCGTAATCAAAGTCTGATTTTTGTCTTTGTAATGTTGATACGCATATAATATATATTTTCTAGTCAAATATTGGAACAATCTTTCGATGTCTATTTGTTTCCCTAATAACGACATAATGTTTCTTCTTTTGTAAATGCACAATCGAGCAATGCTCAGAATGTAGTTCAAAAAATAACTATTTACTAATTTTGTTTCTTTGTTATATCCTATCATGAGCATTTGTTCAAAAGAAGTGCTATTGAGAACACCAACTCTACAATTTTTAAAAAGAATCTCAACTATATATACAATATAATTCTTAAAAGAGCTTAATTCAGGACATTTCAAAAATATGTGAAATAAATCCTCTGTTTCCAACTGGCACACTGGACATAAGTCATTATCAATTTTGCCATAGTATTTTAGTCTCTCTTTTGTAAATATTCGATTGTGCATTATTCTGTAATCCAAATCTATACAATCTGGGGTCTTGAAAGGTAGGTGTATCAATTTCCAGTATTTATGCTTTTCCAAACTAAATATCTTACTCCAAAAGGAAACAGAAGCTGGTTCTTGAAAAATCAACGTACATAAAAGCTTGTAAAATAGTTGTGTTGTACATAAACAGAGGTCATATAATTTTGTATCAACTCTGAGAAACATATTATTTCTCCCATTGGTTACAGTGGGTTTTGACTCTGTTGCAACAATATTTCTCCAGCCTAATGGTATACTTTCTATTATGCAATTATAGTCTTTTTTTATCTTATCTGTTTTGATCTCAGAATTTGATTTGTATATCATTTCTTGAATAGCTCTATAAGGTAGTATTCCAGGTACAAATTCATATGTAATATCCTGAACACGAACAATTCCTGCTTCTATAAATTCTGCGAAAAACAACGTTTTACCAGCACATGTAATATTAGGATTTAAAAAGAGAGGTTGTTCAAAAACATTCCTCACATCAATATTTGTATCGATATTATTTCTAAGTTTTTCCCATGCATGAAACATTTCTCTGTAAAATATAGGTAGGGTATTCAATTGTTGCTTATTTAAAGACATGAGAAACAACTCTTTGGTCAACCTCATGTTCAGGACAGTAGATAAAAAGTGATCAAAGGTATTTTTCCACATAGCATGGCAATTCACATCAAAGTATCTTTTTAAAAATTTTAGTCTGAATGCATACATTTTCATCTTTATATCAGTTAACTGTAGTCCGCCATTTCGCTTATCACCAATTATTGTATAATAGTGAACCAAATGGGACTTTCCTGACCAGATAAATCTGAGAAATAATTGCTTCAATTCATCAGCAATCATATCAGGAAGAGGCTGAACTGACACTATGTACAATACTCTAGAAACTAATAAGTTATTAACAACTGTTACTTTTCCTTGTATTGTCAAAAATCTCTGTGACCACAGTTGCAATAAGTTTTTAATTTTAGACAATCTATCATTCCAGTTCAGTTGCTCACATAACTTTGCACATTTTCCAACATAAGCTCCCAAAATTAAGATGACTTGATCACACATTTGAATTTGTAATTGTTTGCAATAATCATCAGTAAGTTTACCAGATCCAATACACAGAAGTTCTGTCTTTTCCTTGTTCACCTTTGCACCAGATCCTTTACAATACAAGTCAAGTACATTAAAAGATTGATTAATGGATTGTGTGTCCGCTAATGTCAAGGTTGTATCATCTGCATGTTGAAAAACTTTACTTGTATTACTAGACAGTGGGAGTGGAATACCTTTGATAGTGGAATTTGCTTTGATAGCGAGTCCTAAGGGTTCTGCTGCTAATACATATAACATTGCTGATATAGGACAACCTTGTCTGACTGAATTTTTAATTAAAAAGGGTTTCGTTAGATGACCATTGCATTTAACACTACTTTTAATTTCATTATAAAATATCTTTATCCACTGAATAAAATTGTCACCAAAACCGAACTTTCGTAAAACAGAAATCAGATATGAGTGGCAAACTCTGTCAAACGCTTTTTCTTGATCAATTTTTAAGATATATCCCTCAAGATTGTCTCTCTCAACCATATCTATAATATCTCTTACAGTGACTATAGTATCAGCAATATCTCTCCCAACTATACAACATGTCTGAGTTTGAGAAATAATTTTGGGTAATACCATTTTTAAACGTGTAGACAAAATCCTTGCCAAAATTTTATAATCTACATTAAGTAAACTGATAGGACGCCAATTTTGCAATCTTCTATTATCCCCCTTATTTTTATAAATAAGTGATATAACCCCAAATCTCATTGATCTCGACATAATATTGTCATTCTTAACACTCTGAAAGATGTGCAACAGAATATCATATATACAATCATAAAATTTACAATACCACTCTACTGTCAATCCGTCCGGGCCGGGGCTTTTATTTTTAGCCATCCCTTTTATAGCTGTATGTATTTCATCAACTGTTATTATGGCATCACACATATCTTTATCCTCATCAGATACAGAACAGTTTACAAAATTTAAAAGTGAATCAGTACAATTATCATCAACAGTTACCGAAGAATATAAATGACTATAAAACTGATGTATTTCATCTAAGATCCCGCTTGTATTTGAAATAATTACACCATCATCATCAATCAATTCATTGATTACATTTTTGTTGTGTCGATATTTCTCAAGATTTAGAAAGTATTTAGTATTTCTATCGCTTTCAATTGCCCATTTCGCCTTAGATCTCAAAATAGCACCCCGACAAAATTCAGTTTCATAGTCACTTAGCTGATGTTTTAGTTCTTCATATTTGTTAATGTCATATGATTCTTTATTTGCGACTTTTTCTGAAAATGATTTTAATTTATTTTGCAATGTAAAGTATTCTTGTAATCTTTCCTTATTTCTTCTTGTACAGTATACTTGAGAAAATTTTTTAATTTTGTATTTTACATTATCCCACCAAATGAGTGGTTCCCTGAAATACATTTCGTCAGTTTTTCCTTCGGTAAGAATTGATTTCACTCTTTGTACATATTTTTCCTCAAAAAGAACATTGTTGTTTAGTATCCATAATCCGGGCCCTGTTTCCACTTTGCAGGAATTTAGTTTAAGGTATACAAAAGAATGATCACTAAAGGATGTATCTGCATAATAAATATTTTGCACATTGGAATGCAATTTTGAGGAAATCAAAAAATAATCTATTCTACTCTGCTTCATTTCGCCTAGTACAACTTGTTTTCTGGAGAAACGACGAGTACTAGGATTTCGTGATCTCCATAAGTCGGTAATATTCCTATCATGAATAATTTTATAAAGTTCACGCACTGCTACATCATCAATATGTAAGGCTTTGAGCAGCAGAGGGGCTGTACAGACCGAAACTTTTTGCACAATAAACCCCTCCAGGAAACTATTCCTCGATAGAGGGCTTATTTCGACGAAATAAACCCTTCTATTCAGAATACAGGACAAAAAAAAATGTCCCCCGAAAACTCGAAGAGTTTCCAGGGACAAACTCGTTGAGTTTGCACTGACAACTTGGGTTACTTCAATAAATCTGAAACAGTTTCCGTGGCGGGGTCGTTATTGAAAAATCCATGGGTCGGGTCCATCCCCTCTGCTGCTCTGGGAAATGAGTTTCCAAGGAAAAACATTTTTATGTTAGCGGAATTAAATCATTGACAAATAAATAATGGCAAATATTGGAGAAGCACATACGACTAGATTAGCTCGAGAACGTCTCGAAGCAATTCAGAAATTTCTTCCTGTCCGTGATAGTGTCAGACAAAAATTACAACTAAGACAGCAAGCACGGGAAGGCTTTGCAGAGACTACGGAGGAATTATTTAAACCCGTGACCAAAGCTACTGAAAAATCCGCAGCTGTTACCAAAGAGGCTTTAATAGAGCAAAGGAAAATTTTACAGGATATTTCAGCTGGACTTAAACCCCCGCCTCCACCCGATGAAGTTGTTGTGTCAGTACCTGCTGGTAAGCGAGTAACAGGGAGAATTACTGACCCCGCCAAAAGATTTACGCCGGATTATATTGAACTTCTTAAAAATGTACCAGAAGAGAAATTACCTGAGACAATACTGTTAGGATTGATTAGAAGAGATGTGTCTTTAAACCCAGAACACGGTTCTATGACAGATGATAATTTTATCAAATATTCGTATCGTATACGTGAAAATAAAAAACAAATCAGCAGGGACGATACAAAATACGATAGACTTGTAGATGCTATACGTAAACTTGAAATTCCACCATCGCAACCTCAAGAAGAAAAATCACCGTTGCAACACACAGAACGACAACAATATCCTTCACGGCGAAGAGCAATAGATCCTGACCTAACTCCGTTAAGTGAATACGAGGCTGCATCTGAAGGAAGTCCGCGGGGCCAAAAATTCAAACAAACTAGGTCGCCGATAATTAGCTTAACAACATCTTCTGAAAGTTTGCCTCAAGACATTTTATCCCCAAGAATTGTACCATCAACAGGGGAGGGTTTAGGATCCGGTTTTATTGCCTGCCCTAATAATATCATCGATGATGTATCACGGTTGGAAGTTCTCATCGGAGGAAGACGTGCCGGAAACAATTCTCCGGAAATTATAAATGAAGCCGCAGATATCTGTCAGAGACTATTTCAGCGTGGCATCATGGATATCAGCATCTACCGGGGGCTCATTGATGAACTCGCAGACGGTTACCACAGCGACTAATAATTAAATTTGCTAGCAAATTCAGTTAGATAAACAATAATTAAATAAAATGATACTACACGATTCTTTTCGCAGACCAAGAAGTGTCAGAGTAGTAAACTCACGATTACCAGTATACGAGGTTGTTTACGGAGATGGAGTCGGTGATGTTGTTAGGGATTTAGTCACAAGAATCGCTCCGAAAGCTGGACCGTTAGCAAAACAATTCGCGATGAAAGCCGCTGATGTTGTCAAGGATAAAGCCATTGGCACTGTTGGTAGTCTTGCCGGGAAAGCATTTCAATCAATCAAGGATCGACTAGCACAGCTGATACGAAAAAAAAACCCAGTCGAGAGGTTGGTGCCAGTAAAACTACCATCCACTGAAGCTATGCCGGCAAATGTTAGTAGCGTAGTAAATAAGGCCGTAAATCAGAAATTAGCTGAGATCGCAACAGCAGGAATTACCTCCAAAGCGTTGCAAGATAGTGTAACTGCTAATTTGATAGCTGGTAGTGGTTTCCGGTGACGATAACATTTTAATTAGATCATCACAAATAATAATAATGTTTGCACGAAAATCCAATGACGCGTTTGATATGTCCAAACCAGTACTTAAAGATGATTCTGTACGTGATTTTCAATATTATTCTTATGAAGCACGTGATCCTAACCAACGCGGAAGAATTGAACTACAGGTCCAGGATACAAGTAGATACTTCTTGCCCGCTGAGGCCTTCATCGAAGTTGAAGGTAGGCTTTTAAAGAATGATAACACTAACTACGGAATCGGCGACCGAGTTGGATTTGTTAACAACGGCATCATGGCGTTATTTAAATCTGCTATTTACATGATAGATGGAAAAGAAATTGAAACAATTCATGATAACGTCGACGTTGCCACAACAATTCTCGGGTTGGCGAGATACTCGGATGATTACACCAGATCAGCCGGACCATCAATGATGTTTGCAAAGGATATAACCGACAGCCCCGAGAACAGGAATGTAACAATGAATAATGCCGGTGACGCAGTTGCATCGATGAACGAAAATTTTAATTTGGGTTTTGCAACACGTAGATCGATGTTAAGTGGAGATGAAGAGTTCTCAGGTGTGATTCCATTGTCTCACATCTTTGGATTCTGCAGAGATGTCCACAAGGTCATATTCGGTGCCAAACACACAGTTGTACTTGTGCGAAAACCTGATGATAATGACGCTATCTGGCGAGATGCTGCTGTTGCCCCTGGTCAGGTAATACTAACTAAACTGTGGTTGTGGATGCCAGTGTTGTCTCCGTCAATCACCGAAGAACAACGACTGTTGTCTTTCATGGACACGGGCGGTAAATCACTGCTATCCTGGAAAACAACAACCACAGACGTTATTCAGGGTGATAATGGTGGGTTGTTTACATGGCATATATCATCGCAACAAGGAGTATCAGCACCACGACATATTTTCATTGCATTTCAATACCGTGCTAGAACAGATAGCCAGGAAAGAAATCCAATGGTATTTGATACACTTGGAGTTTCTGAAGTTTCGTTGAGAATAAATGGGCATCAGGAGCCATCTGAGGATATATTAATAGATTTCGAACATCATCGTGTCGCACGCGCGTATCATCGTCTGATGTCATTTATGGGGCGCGACCTTAATGTAGACACTGGCCTGCAAATATCACAGCGAGACTTTATGAGTTTATATCCGATTTATTACTTTTCGCTGGAACATCTTGATCTGGTTAAACAATCTGTTGTCGACCTACATTTCCGAGCTCGTGTAGGTGTTCCTGCTGGTGGTTACAGAGCGATTGCTGTCATACTCTCCGATAAAGCAATGCTGCTTGAAGGTGTTGGCGGACGAATGAGGGTCATCGACGCTCCAATCGAGAATATGTAACGCAATTAAAATCAAACTTAGGATATAATGTCATACAGTCATGTTAATGTCACCTTGACTTCCGGTCAAACGAAGAAATTGCAATCAAAGAACGCAAGCACGTGCGGGACATCAATAACACTAAAACGAGATCAGATTACTGGTGGTCCAAACAAATTGTCGTTGACTAATACTCAGCTTAAACATTTTAATAAGGCACTAACAGCAAAAACCGGTGTCCGACTTGATTTCTCTGCTGCAGCTATCAAGGACATGACTAAAACCGGTGGAATATTTCCTCTTCTCGCAGCAATACCGGCGTTGATTGCCGCGGCAGCACCAGCCGTAGCAAAAGCCGCAGCACTCGGTGCAGTTGGAACTGCAGCTGGAATGGCACTAAAAAAGGCAACGGGAAAAGGATACAAGAAAAAAAAGGGACGCGGTCTAAGACTACCAGGAACTCCACCATCATGGTATCCAAAAAAATTCTAACGCCGTTGAGCAATTTTGATTTACTCGATGCTGTTAAAAAATTGCGTGTAAAACATTTCAGAGGCGTATTTATGCGAGATCAATTACCGCAACGACCGAATAATCCAGAAACTGGCATTATCAATCTCGACAACAAAGATGGTCCGGGAACTCACTGGGTTGCTTACGCGATCGATCCACGTGGAATTATCTATTTTGATTCGTACGGTTTAGCACCGCCAGTTGAGTTTCTCAAGTATGTCAGCAGATTTTCTAATGTTCCAGTGTGGCAGTCGACGTTACCAACACAAACATTAATTGATCCGCCCATTTGTGGGAGGGAGGTTTTAAATGTTCTTGATGCAATCTCAAGAAATCCAGCAACTCCTCCTCATAAAGTAGTGTATGAATATACCGCATCGAGAAATGCTAGCATTTGAAAAACAGCAATAAGAATAATGGTGGATATTTACGGAAGACCTTTCACACGAGGAGGTAAACCAAGCACAGATGCTGATCTCTCAAAATATGCGACCAAAGATGAAGTCGATAATCTTTTGAATATAGCTGGAGTTGACCCAGATGAAGTTGCTATTTTCCAAGACAGGCAAGGAAAACTAAGAACGAGCAACATTAAGTGGAATGATATAATTCGCAGAGTTCTTGGAGCTACCAAGGATAACTTCGTTGCATTTAGTGATGGCGGCCGGATCAAGGACTCGAATATATCAATCGCAAGCATCAAAGACAGTATTGATAAAGGTGTTGATAAATGTGTGAAAAAAGCCGGTGACACGATGACAGGCGAACTCAGCATGAGCGGCAACAAAATAACCGCGTTAGCGAATCCCGAATCCGACCAGGATGCGTCAAACAAACAATACGTGGACATCGTCAACGGTAAACTAAATACGCTGCGTGCAGAGCATGATGTTCACGTGGGCGCGTTTACAAGATTTCGAAGAAACTTCGTAAAAACTGATGAGGTCGTGGATAAGTTCTTTGGGACTCCTCCAGTCGTCGATGTAAAACTCGCTGATGTAAAGACCGACATTAACACGATCAAACAAACACAGCAGGATATCGTATCGGGTATTCCTGATATCGTTAACAAAACCAGTTTGATTAAAGTTCCCACTGGAGTTACTCCGGGGCATATCACCAACATCGTATTCACGGTATCATCGGGATTCGCAACATGGTCACGACAAAATAACACTATCAAATATACAGCAACAGCCACCGGTGTTTACAGGTTGTCTGTGTTTTCAGCCGCTAAATTTGAAATCTTCACAACATATCCTTGGAGACATTCCACCGATAAGTATTCCGGGGTTTGCACTGTAATACTAAACAGCGGAACCGAGGAAACATTTATGCTTGAAGCCGAGGACGATAGTTTAACAGCAACATCTTACTGGTTTTGTTTGGAATTCGTCGCTGCAACGCCTCAATTGGTTACCGCGTAATTGAATAATGTCAACGACGCCAGATGCTCAACAATATCGATACAATCAAGTCCGTGAGTGGCAATCTGAGTTAAAAACTGTCATCGAAGTAACTAGTCAAAAAGTAAAAAAATACAAGCGCCGCATAACAGTGCTGGATATTATGGTTTATTCAGTATCTGCCGTTGTTGCATCTGCCGGAGCAATACTATCAGCGGTCACTCCGGTAACTGCAGCAGTCGACGCCACGATCTGTGTTTCCGCGGCCACAACAACAGCTGGAGTTTTCGGCATCATAGCAAAAAAAATATCATCATGTGCTAACACAAAATTACACGATTACACGACAAAATTAAATACAGCCACGACCGCATATCAGAAATTATCATCGCTGATATCATCATCGTTAGACGTGCAAAGTAGCGACGCTACGATATCAGATTCTGAATTCAAACTAATGTCAGATGCGTACAATGACTATTTGAAAACTAAACAAATAAATAATGTCAATAGAACTGCTTCAACAAATAGTCACAAACACAACACCGGTAAGGACCACAATGATCTCAGTGTCCTCGACGACACCAGAATTCGGTATTAATTTTCGAACTCCAATTCCAGTGAGTGAAATCGCGTTAGCAAAGCTCAGTGTGTATCACAGCTGGCCCAATGTTAGGTCGGCATCATTTGGTGGTCTGCAGCCAAATAATTCATTCGTGTTCGGGAAAAGCAAAGCCGACTCCGGCGAACAGGGTGAACTTGACTGGAATACAATTACACTTCCCACTGGGAGTTATCAGATCGAAGAAATCAATAATGAGATACAACGCCAAATAAAACGAATCACCGGCAAGGAAGCCAAAATATCTATAACAGCTCATGAACCAACGCTGTCTGCGGTCATTGAAATCTCAACGCCAGGATACGCCGTGGATATTTATAACAGCTCAATCCGAACATTATTAGGATGGCCAAAGGCCCCCGAGGTTAAACCTCGTCCACCAAAACCTGAAAAATCGGATTTTATGACCTATAAAGAAGCACTACACGACCTCGAGTACAATTATTATTTACTCCTTGCAGATCAATTACTAGCAAGAAAAAGTACTTTAATGCCCGATACTTGGAGTATAGAAGCTCCACGTGTTAAGGGGGGGCAGGAGCTCCGTGTTTACCGTCTAGATGATATAGAATCTGAATTATTTATTCCGATCAATCTAGTACATAAACAACAGCTACAACTCCTGCGAGTATATTTCCAAGATTATATTTCTGATTTAACAAGTCCGCGTGATAATATTATCACAACCATAGAAAAACTAAACAAACTCGCATCGGCCATGGAAACTATAAATCTAAGAATAATTCAGGCTTTACTGGATCTTAAAGACTATATCGATGATAATTATAGACAGATAGCCAGAGCAGATTTTGCAATTAAATATGGTATTCAAGTGAATGATATTTCAGATTTTAAATTTCCTGGATATAACGTGCCCGAGCTGAGAAAATCAGTCTCTGATCTCATCGATCAATCTTTCGAAGATATTCTTGCCGCGTACGAACGAATAAAACCACAACCTGTTATTCTCAAGCACGACAACAGTACAGCATCCGATGGCAGACACATCTCACCCGGGATCGTAAATATCACAGATGTTATTGCGGTCAATCTTGTATGTGACGTCATCGATGGCAGTTACAGCGCATCAGATACTACGACGGCACAACAGGGGTTTATCCTGTATACGTTCACACCAAGAGACCCCCCTGGTTTTCTGATTGTGCAAGAACCAATCAATCCGGTCTATCTACGGTGTCATAACCCGTGGTTGTCAACGATAAATTTCAAACTCACCGACCAGAGGGGGAATTTGTTGGACCTGCGTGACGAGACTGTTAGTATAAACTTACTGGTGAAGTCCTAAGTCAAGGGATCCATAATATTTATAATAGTTTTTTTTTCTGCACTGATCCATTTTCGTCATTTTATCGTGCAAATACCCTATCAAAACCAGCATAAGTTATCGTTGAAAGTGCTAGCACGCATTTAAAAAAAAACGGTTGTGTATAATGTATCAACCCGAGTACATTCATGCACGAGTTCATATTCATGATAAGCAAATTCTTTACGAGGCAATAAAAACCGCATTTCAAATACAGACATTCCCAGAACAGTATTTCCCCGTTAAAATAGTTATTGACGTGTATGGTGACGAAGACTTCTTGTTAACTCCGTCACAATTAACAGAGCTACAGCAAAATCATATGATCATAGTTTGGTGTCAACGAGAACAGATTATGAACTATTCTCATTCCTGTATTGATGTTGAAACGCTTAAGCAAATCCTGAAAATCTGAAAGCGCCCTTCACTTGAGAAACTCTTTGAGTTTCCAAGGGCAAAAAAAATAATACACTTTTTTTTTACCCGTGGAAATGTGCTTTACACTCCAAGCGGGGGGGGGGGGGCGCTAGCGTTCTCAGGTTCTACTTTCACTTTGTGCTGTGAGTCACACGCTATGCGGTTTATACTTCCTTGTCGGCCTCGTAGTCAGAAACACTAGTATTTTTGTCAGAAATGCAAGGCATTTCCGTGTCTAGATTCTTTATATAACCTTTTAACCGTCTCACCCTGGTGCTAATTAATTTTCGAGTCTCATACTCTTGTGACAATCCAAGACGAATCTTCTCAACTGCACGGCACAGTGGAATAAATTCAGATACCTGATTTTCAGTTATCCCGGCAAGTGATCTGTAAACACGATCTTGCAAACCCTTAATGAACCTATAACGAGCAGGGAGATTGTTCTTCCCCAAGCGTGATAGCTCATTCAAGGATTCAAAATCTGACATAATTGTTTCAGTGTCTAGTAAAATATTAAAACCTCGCTGTTGTAATTCTTTAATTTCAACAAGTATGGTATTTATATTTTCGTGATTCATATTATTATATATTTTTATATTTTTAATAGAAACACTTTGCATGAGAAACGCTAGCTTTCCAAAACAAAACGAGACAGTCGGAAACATTTATCCCCTGCAAGGGCCTAGATCGTCAAATAACGTTCTAGAACCCCACGAGGACTGCTTCCGACATGACAATACAACATGTAACACGAAACACTTTATCCCCTGCAAGAGCCTCTAGATCGTCAAATAACGTTCTATAGGCTCAAGAGGACGTGTTTAGTGAATTGACAAGGACAAACATATAACACGTAACTTATCCTAAGGACGGACCCCTCTGACTGCCAAGTGACTCAGAGGCACATTTATTTACAAGACGAGACAGCCCTGGCTTCTAGGATCGAGTTCTCTAGCAGGCCCGGCAAACATTTATTTGACAACACAAACAACCTTTACCTCTGATTCGAGTATCACAGCAAGCAAAGGTACAATGAACATGTAATCTTATCCTAAGAGACGGTACAGAACAGACAACCTTTACCTCTGATTCGAGTATCACAGCAAGCAAAGGTACAATGAACATGTAATCTTATCCTAAGAGACGGTACAGAACAGACAACCTTTAACCTCTGATTCGAGTATGACAGCAAGTAAAGGCACAATGAACATGTAATCTTATCCTAACTTATCCTAAGACCTTATCCTATGACGACACAAACATACACAGGTGGGTCATTTTCTACGGTCAGCAGCAGAGCAAAACCATCCATTGAATCGACCATTGGATGGTGCACAAAAGACACCCGCCATTGGCGGATTAAATTTATGGTTTTGCTTGCGCGTGCTGACTTTCGATCGACCCAAAGGTCTTAGGGAGCGATTTCGTATATAACCCAACTGTTACTTGCGAGTTGGAAATTCGCTCTAGCAGTGGGCGGGACTTGTTTAAAATATTTTAATTGTATGTTTTCTTAAGCGCGGTCATATAACAAGCACAGAAGAGCAAAACAGTCGGATATATTCAGTAAAACGAGGATATTGTTTGTAAAAAAATATATATTCTACGGTAAATAAATGATTACATGTTATGAACTCGATAAAATATTTTATCAAGGTGGCTTTCTTAGGGGGAGCAAATCCTCTGACCAGCAACGACAACTCTGCAAAGCGTTACACACTCTCGGAGGAGTTATCGTCGTTTGTGTCAACGATAAGAGTTATATAACAGAATGAAATCTTCTGTTTGAGCTTCTTTGAAAATGCTGTTTTGTAGATCCCATCTGCGACATGCTGTACAGAAGGTGGACAAATACCGAAATACCTACCGGCTGCGCTCATTGATTGAAATATTATTTCTTCACGAGTCTCAACATTCACAGATTTCACTGCTCTTCTTATAGCTGTTTTACATTTAACTCTTCCTCGTATGGTATTCTTGCTCTGAGTGATCGCTTGAAGGTTTTCAATACTGTTATCAAGTCTGTTCCCGTTAATATGATCAATGACAAGGCCTTTAGGGATCTCTCCGTTAAAAACCTCATAGACGAAACGATGACATAAATACCTCCCTTTCCTAACAGTAAATCTTAAATAACCAGCATTATCAACTGTACCAACTTGTTTCCTCAGCCTGTAGTTTCTCACTATGCCATCTCGGTTTGCCTCATAATTTGGAATAGTTGGATGTCGGACGAATTCTTGATTCATTATACTATAAGCAAATCATTGTCTAATTCATAATTTGTCTGAAAACTTATTTATGTAATCACGCTCGCATTTGAGAGCGTTATCACAGTCTGGATTTTTTTTATCATAATACCGTTTTAGTTCTCGATAGCGTTTTCCACCACACGCTGAACATAATTGCGTTTTTCCTCGTACTCCAATGCCGCATCTGATACACGGTATCGGTCCTAGACTCCCACCGCGGACCTGTTGAGCATGTTGTCCACAGTATTCGCCTCTGCAGGGTTTGCTACACGGCGCTGATGAATTTAGTTTGATCCACTTGCATTGGTTCATCATATAATATATTTGTCTATTTAAATATTTGTCTTAATTATAATAATGGGTTTTGAAAGACTATCCAGAATAAAACCCATATCAGGTTCTAGATTCGATCTTGACCGGTTAACCGCTGATCCACGACGAAGAGAGTTAGCAGAGGTAATTGGTGTTATCAAGAATGCCAAAGAAGAGTTTCGTCGTGATGGTGCCGCACACACGTGGTCTTCGTATAAAATTATCCTCGGAAACGCGAGCGTTTCTCGGGAAATGCAAAGCATTTCTCGTGACCGTATCATTGATGCTACCATGAACGATACAATCGCGCGTAACATAATTGGGTATCTCGACGATAGAAGATATTTCGTACAGATAAAATTTATTGTTGGAGTCGGCGAGGGAACGTGGATTATCAGAGACAAACTAGACCCTGTTCTTGATGCCAGAGGCGTTCGTGGAAAAACCGTTCTGTTAAGTAAAGACTCAAAACCGGGAGTACTTGTTGGGATTGATATACCATATTATGCCAGAGCGTATCCTGTGACCGCAGTTGTTTATGGAATTTATCCGATGAAGAAACCACGCGTTGATAAACTCAAACCGATGAAGGTGTCGGTGTTGAATTGTGTAGCTGAGCGAGTAATGGAACATTTTAAAAATGCAATGCGAGGAAACGGCCTAACACCGCTAAGACAAACTAAAATAACAGCGTGGGCGACACGAGTAGCGGATAAAGGAGCGTCAATAAATGATGTTGCTGAGCTAGAGCGATTACTAAAATTTCCTATAACGGTTTCATCGTTAACCGGTGAGGTATTGTATGAGTGTAAATACAATTCCCGTGGAACACCAATAACTATTATCGATCATAACAGTCACGCCTGGACTGACTCGGTTAGGATATTTCCGCAAGACCGTGTTGTGAAGTATTATCCGGAATTGCAAAGCAATTCTGGGAGCATGTTTGATTTTATTTATCAGATAAGTAAAACCGATCCAGTGTCTGTGTGGTTATTCAGAAGTAGCGAAGATGGAGAATATGATCAGTTTGTGAGACCCAACGGGGAAATATACAGAACAATGGCGTTACAGCAGGAAATGAAAAAACTCGCAGAAAAATATCATGCTGGCAACACTGATACGTTACTGACACACTGTTTTACTGTCCCGGGTGTTGTCGCGCATGTAGCCCGGGAACGAAATTCATGGAGACCAACTCCGAAAAGTTTTCTTGCTGATATCCAGCAGAGCTGTGTCGAATACGGACACGGCGGTTTGTGGAATACTCAGTATGATCACCGCGGTATGATATCCGTGGACATGACGGCGTGTTATCCAGGAAGTTTCCTTGGGCGTGGAGAATGCAGCGAATATTTTAAACGGTTTGGCCACGCTGGCAATACCATGACAAGAGTAGCTGTCAACGGTGTTTTACCCGATTTTGACTTGACCGGATTTGCTTGTGTGTCGTCGTTTAAATTCGCTAAGGATTTACATCCTGTGTGTTATGTTTGGTTTGGCAGACATTTCGTTGAGAAGCGATGGGCACCGATAGTGTTATTGCGATACATGCTTGACAGTCGAATACTGTTGTCGCTGACGGTCAGCGAAGCGATTATATGTTATTGTCGTCAAACCGAAGTTTGGTTGCCAACTCCAACGCCGGTTACGTTAGAAGAAGTCATCGAAGATTGGTCACGAGAATATCCAGAAACTTCTATCGACGCTATCATCAAGAAAGCTCCTGAAGTACTTAAAAGCAAACTCAGAAATGATGAAAGCACAGCAAAAGATCTAGGACGAAGAATAATAGGGAAATTCACTCAAGGTGGAGCGTATGATCATAAACAACATCACAGTCGATTAATCATGGACAAGACTGAATTGGATCTTATTGTCGCTGATGCAGCCACGAACAACATGTTCTGTAACCGCAAAGATGTGTTTCTGTCAAACGGGGAAAAACTAGGGACTGTTTTTAGTTATATTGACGGAGAATCATCTCAGTACATACATTTGAGATCTTCGATGCTGGCTTATGTATCCATAAATTTGTTGTCGATGATCAATAGATTCCCTGTTGCCGCAGTGAGAGTTGCAACGGATTCATTTTATATTGATAAAAAACACTCAGCGCTGTTGGATAATGTTATATCGGATGATCCATCGTGGGGCTCGTGGAGAATAAAGAATGAAATGTTACACGGATATTGTAAATCGGCTGATGTTGAAATCGAGGATGAGTATCGCAGCGCAGAAATATCTTCGATGGTTTCGTCGGGGGCAACTTCGTTGTTGCCGCCGGTGCACGATCCTGTTACAAGACACAAAACAGTTTATCTGAACGGTCCTGGTGGTTCTGGTAAAACAACTCGAGCGATTGAATTATTTAGAAACTCTGACATGATTGTGCTAACACCCACACACAGACTTGCCAGGGAGATGAGACAACGGGATGTTAACGCGTGCACGTATCACAGTTTTTTCAAATACAGCGGCGGCACGTGGACACCTGAACGAATGGGAACGAAATATATTCCCGAGAAAATCATCTGGGATGAGATAGACACTGTGCCGTTGGATACATTAAAACAGTTTCTGGATTGGCTGCTAAAGAAAAATACCGCAGTGGTGATGTGCGGCGATCATGGTCAACCACCCCCATTTACAGGTGAATCTCCACACGAGTGGCTGAAAACTTTTGTAGATTATTATGAGGAAATAACTAACGATGTTAGAGCACTCGATGAAACGCTGAAAGAGTTTAAGGCACTGATCAGGCTACAAACCAATAAAGTCCAGTGTGAGATAATGCGTGAAATAATTCCAGAGACTTCGCTGAGCGACTTTTGGGAAACGTGGAAACCAGGTGATTTAATTGTGGCAAGTAGAAAGATAGTCAGGGACACACTTCAGCAGCGGTTATTTCAGTTACATCAGAAGAAATTTCCCATGTTGCCAGTGCCGTTGTGTTATAGACCAGCTGATACGCGATTGCAGAATATTGATGTTGATATTCCAGGGCGCCTGACTGCGTCGGGTCCGGAGAAACAGAATTTAGTATTAAATGATATTGTCACAGTTGATGTTGATGCTGTTGAACAGGCACTGAAAATGAGCAAATCCCCGTGGACGCTAGGATACGCTATGACCATCCACAGTTCGCAGGGACTAACTATTTCAGATACAACAGTTTGGATTGTTGATGATCGCATCGAGTGGTCAAATTTAGTTTATTTAGCCGTGTCAAGAGTAAGAAGGATAGGTCAGTTACGAAGAATTGTATTAGATGATGTTGTCAACGACAGCTCAATCGCTGATGACACAATAAGAAAGAAATTAGCCGGTTACAAACAGAGCGACAAAAAAAATGGTAGAGAGTTTGATCCCAAACAAAGTTTGGATGTTGAATTTGTAATACAATTACAACAACAGCAGAATAATCACTGTGCGAGTTGTAATTGTTTATTGCTGTGGCAGTATTCGAAAAACGACCCAAGGCAATTCACCGTAGATAGAATAGATAGCAGTCGCGGTCATACACGTGAAAATGTGATGTTGACCTGTCTTGAGTGTAACCGACGCAGAGGTGTTGCTGCAGTTATTTAAATGATTGAATCACTTCAGTGCGGATCACTTTAGTGATCGGGGTGGTAATTGTGTATCCTCGGGAATCACCTGAAGTTGCTCGCGTTTAAATCCGCGTTGAGGAGCAGTCGAATCTAATCTGTAGATTGCGTTTCTCCCAGTTGATCTGGTTATGCTGGATATCTTATGTGTAGTAACACTCCATGTGGGATCGGTTGCTCTTTTTTTTCCTCCTTCTAGTTCGCCTGGTTCGTATAAATACCTAACGGTGACATTACCCAGCAGTGGGGACGCTAGCGTCCCTGGCTGCGTTGAAACATTTTGTTGCTGTTGTCCGCGTTCACTGACGCGGGGTATATATTTTTTTGTGATTGCATTTACAGGTCTCATGTTTGTTGTTCTGGTAATTTCATTATTCAGTGCGGCTATCACGTTTGGCAGTCTTGCAACCCATTCACGAGATCTCGTATCGTAAATGAATTCCCTCGCGTACTGGTATCCGAATAATCTCTCAGCGAGTGTTCTATTAAATCGCTCAACAATTGCCTGATCCCGATGAATTTCAGTATGTCCTCGTCGTATGGTAACGTTATGCTGCTTTGTCAGTGATGACACCGCGCCCTGAAATTCCTTGCCAGGATCAACTTGTAATAATCGTGGCCAGTTTAGAGGTCCTCGTTGATAAATTCGTTTAAACGCAGAGGCGACTTCGGACGCTGTTTTAGTCGCTAACGGTTCTGCTTCTTTGTATCTACTGGCAACATCAACTACTGTTAGCGCGTATTTGTATATTTTTCTACGGACAGTATCATGAGGCAGGAATAGTATGTCAGCCTGATGAACTTCATTGGGCACACTAACATCAAAATGTGCAAAGTTGATTTGTCGAGGTGGTGGTAAGTAGATTTGCCATATTGCTTGTTTTGATAGCCAATTTTTGGCAACCTCGCGTGTTACTGATGCCGCGTTGGCGAGTTTATTAATTGCTGAGTTACCTCTCCAGTATCCGATTGGGGAATAATAAATCGCTTGCATTTTTATTTAATTATCCAGCGCCTAATACTAATTTAGATTTCATCGCTGATCTTACTAACCAATTAGCGAGTGACTCCTTAAATGATTTATTTTTTATGGCGCTTAGTGCATGAATTAATTTCACATCCGCGATATGCCTGTCTTGTAGATCTTTACTTCGATAAGCAACATCATGTATGTGACACGCTGCGTCGATAGCGTTTATCGGATACTCTCCCGGTTTTGGTTTAGATTGTTCATCAAGTCTGATATCTAGTCGGGTCCCTGGACCGCAGTAATTGTATCCTGGGAGATGTTTTTCTCCGGGATACTTTGCCCAGGGAGTTCCGGGGAGCTTTCCAAGTTTGGCTGCAATGTCACCTCCGCTAAATTCTCGCTTTTTTTTTTAAATCTAAATTTTTTTGTGCCACATCGCGTACACTTACCAGAAAGTGCTTGTCTGTTATTTTTTGTTGTAATGGTTGTTAGATCATTCGTAGGGGTTCGTGCCTTACACTTCACACAATATAGATCCATAATTATTATTCTTTATATACAAATGGAAATTACAGATTTTTCTGCGACAAAAAAGAAAGAGCCAGTTAAGCATAATTCAGTGCTACCAAACTCTATCCGCGCGATTATAATTGGGCCATCCGGTTCAGGTAAAACACAGCTGTTGCTGAACTTGATAATGAAGTGGATGAAATGGGATAAACTGTATTTGATAGCTCCATCTGTAGATGATCAACGATGCTATAACGTTATAAAAGATTTTAATGAGAGTGCAAGCGCGCTGAGTAAAGACGGTGAGGATGTTGTTGAATTTATCACTGATATCGAAGAAGCCCCCAGCGTCGAGGATCTTGATGAATCAATTAACAACCTAGTAGTGTATGATGATGTTATGTTGGACAAGCAAAAAAATCCCGCAAGAATATTTTCCCGGGGACGTCACAAAAACACTGATGTGATTTATGTTACTCAGCGTTATACACAAATTCCTAAAGTAATCAGGGATAATTGTAATCTTCTTGCGATATTCAATGGAGTTGATACACATACACTGAGAAATATTCATCAAACCTGGTGTGGTGGCGATATGGATTTAAATAAATTTAAAAATTTCTTCAGTCATGCTCAAAGAAAACCTCACGGATTTGTGACAATAAATTTACACGATCCCAGAACAAGATACCGTATTGGACTTGATACACTATTTGCAACATAAAAATGTTTTTCCTTGGAAACTCATTTCCCAGAGCAGCAGAGGGGATGGACCCGACCCATGGATTTTTCAATAACGACCCCGCCACGGAAACTGTTTCAGATTTATTGAAGTAACCCAAGTTGTCAGTGCAAACTCAACGAGTTTGTCCCTGGAAACTCTTCGAGTTTTCGGGGGACATTTTTTTTTGTCCTGTATTCTGAATAGAAGGGTTTATTTCGTCGAAATAAGCCCTCTATCGAGGAATAGTTTCCTGGAGGGGTTTATTGTGCAAAAAGTTTCGGTCTGTACAGCCCCTCTGCTGCTCTTTGTTATGTCGATCAATACCTGCTAAAGTTGTATTAAAATCACCAGCCAGGATAGTGCTATCACTAGTACTGTTATGTAAATATGTATTTAGCTTCATGAAAAAGTTAAACCTTTCCTTCACAACATTTGGAGCATAAATATTGATTAAATCAATCACTTTATCATCAATAGCTATTTTAAGATGTAAAATCCTACCCTTTTCAATAATTTCTTGTGTTACCTGATTTCTCAATTCTCTCACTACTAAAACAGCAACACCTGCCCTCCTATTGTCTGCATTACTATAAAATATGTCACCATTCCAAATCTCATTTTCTCTAACACTTTCAACAAACTCATCATCCCAAAAGGTTTCTTGCAATAATAAAATATGGCCTCTTTTCTCTTTAAATATTTCTAAAACAGACTTTAGTTTATTAAAATTACGCAAGCCATTTACATTTAGAGATACAATATTTAAAGCCATGATTATGATGAGTGTATTGAAAGTATTAAAAAATGTTGAGTGTTTGATCATTTCTTAATAGGTGTTCGTCGCATGTTATTCAATTTCATGTTAGGTACTGGATTAAACCTTCTCCTTCTCCTTTGTACTACTTTGAAATTTTCGATATTAGTACCGTTTTCTTGACATGTATGTGATTCGTTTGATCTTTCAACAACGTCTGCAGCCATCTTCCTGTCATCATCTGAATCTGTCCCCGATCCATCTCCAATTGTATGATTGTTGTTTACTTCCTCTATTTCTACATTGGTCATATCAACTCCACTTCTTTCTTTTTCTTCCCCACTTTCTCCACTCTCATTATCTTTTTTTGCATTCTCAATTTCTTCTTTATCATCTTCGTCACTCGGTAACTCCAATATGTCTTCCCTCGTATCATCATCAACTTGCGAATGAATGCCTGCAATGGCCTCTCTGTAACACATACATGTTTGCGCCTCTTTGTGGCATTTGTCGCATATCCTGCATGTACACATAAGAGGAAAACTTCCACAACTATCACATCTTTGCCTTGTGCAATTTTTTGCTACATGGCCTTGCTCCCCACACTTGTAGCATACAAAATCAGGGCAGTCTTTTATAACATGTCCCGGATCTAGACATCTAGAACATACCTTAACTTGATTATCATGTAATACTCTAAAGTATTGTTGACCATTAACAGTCTGAAATTTCAGACTGTAAGGCAAGGATTTTACCTGCTGTGGAAATTTACATTTGACATAACGAGTCCCATCAGCCACACTAGTTCCAGGATAATATCTGCGTTGAATGGGAGAAAGAAGTTCTACTCCGTATTCACCGAGCTTCATACTTATATCATCATCGTTGATGTATGCTGGTAAATGAAGAATTGACACTATAATAGTGTCTGAATATAATAGAGTACAATCAAAGTGTTCACTTCCAATATCAATTCCACACAAGGTATTATATGCTACTTCCTTGCTCGGTAGTGTGACCTCATACAAATTTGCACCTTTGGGCACAACTGCATAGACCGACATATCTCCGGTTAATTCTTCTACACTTCTAACAATATCACTTGCCTTTATTTTCTTCACATCCTTTACATCAATCACCACGGTACATTCTTTCCCAAAACGACGAGAAGCTCCTGTCTGTCTATCAATGTTACTCGACATGCCATTCTTATTGTTAGTTATTCCACTGGTGTCATTAGAGTGTGAGTCAGCTCCTTGTGCTGCACGTGCAGCACGACCAGGCTTTGTATTCATTATCACAGAAAATAATATATTGTGTGGTGGATAAAGTTATCCACACACTCAAAATATATCTCACTTATATATGAATGCGATCACACAAATCTTATCAACGTACCTGTAACAAATTAAGACAGCAAAAATGTCTATTAAAGGAAAAAAACTGGAAAATTCACGGAGCGATCATCAAACGTGTTTTCCTTCTGATGTCATAACCGGAAGTCTACAGGCGGGGATACTTGCCACTATACTACCGAGGAGGTATGAATGGATGCAGTAAGCTTGTCCTTTAGTTTGTAAATTCATCGTTACCTCATGCTGATCAAGATGTGTGTCATGGCTTAGTAAACTTTTCTTGAAAAGTCATAGAAATACCAAGTGCCTTCTTATCTTGAAAATGATCGACAAAATAAATAAGTGATTAATGAATTCATTGATGACGATGATGTAATGATTTCAAATACAAATCAAATATCACATGAAATAGATCAGTCTTAATGTAATTTCCATTCATCGGTCACTATTGGTTAAAACTGTAAAGAATCACTTTTAAATACTTGAAATTCTTCTGTACCTGATAAAGACCAAATGTGTGCTGGTATAATAACGTTTGCTGAAATACATGCAGCTGTAAATGGGATGTCTCAAACTAAATGTCTTCTCTTTGCATGGATTGGTAGTAGAGTAATATTATATTTTGTTACTGTAAATGACTATTCAATAAATGTTACGTGAATGAAACCCATAGGACAAAGCAGAAAAGACAGAAGGAATACGAAAATTGTATAATAGCAGGAAGACGATCACGATCACCCGGGAAAGCAGTTGTAATTTTTGTTATCTACCACCCTTGCTGATCAAAATGTGTGCCAATCAACTGATTTCCAGTTAAACAGAGTATTTTCGATGTTAGAGTATGCATAAATTTGTACGAATGAGTGTGCGACGATACCTGGTTATGTGCATGGTCTTCTATTGTTATTTTGTGTATTATTTTTTTCGTTCTTATTTTGTTTTAAATATTTATGTACTTTAAATATTTTTTTTATTTTTTTTTATTTTTTTATTTTCATCATAGCCGATTACAAAATCTGAGGAGAACATGGCCGATGGGTCAGCCATGATCAGATGTGTTATCCTCCTTTAAGATAGTTTATTATTAGTTGATTTTTATTATTATTATTATTATTATTATTATTATACCTAAGACACAAATCCCAAACGATTAGCGCGATGTATTAATGCCAGTGCAGTAGTGCACGCACAGACACACACATATTGGGCGGCAGCTACCCATAAATCTTTAAGTCTATTCTTTCACTAGGTGTTTTTAATCTATTTAATCCAGATGGTGTATGAAGCCAAATCTGTTTGAATGTATGTATTTATATTTTAAGTTTATCTCAAATGATCATGTGTCCCTTCTCTCTCTCTCTCTCTCTCTCTCTCTCTCTCTCTCTCGGTTATAAGCTGAAAGGGAAACCAGAAACAGAGAGAGAGAGAGAGAGAGAGAGAGAGAGAGAGAGAGAATCAGGACATCTTCGCTGGCCGAAATTCCGATATGTCAACCCCATATATCCTTTACGGACGGAGCTGATATTTTTCCGCATTTTCCTAGCGACATCTATTGCATTTCACGTCTTGAATCCCTTAGTATGTAATGCCAAATCACCCATAGCGTCTAACAGTGGTGTATTATACATCGGCCGAAAATGGTGGAGGCAATTGACTTCAGAAAGGTTACTTTGTAAGTTTGACGTGGAAAGTATGACTACGTGCCAGATAGAAACTTCAGTAAAGGTATTTCTGCAAACACGTACTGGCAGTGAAAAATTGCTTATTTTTCAGTCCGTTCATGTTGTATTCTCCCCTTGTTTCGATCATGTAGGAAGAGTGTTGAAATTTGATCAATTTAATTTTGATTGGATGTGGTGGCTTGTCGCTGTATCTGATGAAATTCACAGAGCTGAAGCTCAGAAATATCTGCTCGATCCGCCAAGGTATCCGCCAAGGTGTAGTAGACGTTATCATATCGTATGATGGCTTGCGAAGATGAATTCGGGAATGATAAAGTTGGTTATGGTCAGTATGAATGGTAACTCATACATGACAATGCCTTCCTTGGGTAAGCGTAAAACTTCTTATTTTAAGTCTAAAGCTTTCTTAGTCTTTTAGATGGAAAATTTGAATTTCAGCAGTTTTAAATAGTTGCAAAAAGTTTAATATTGAACTTTTAGACTTCAAAGGTTTTGCTAAAAGTCTAAATTCACCAAGTTTAGGTTTAACATAGCTGACCACTTTTCTCACCATCCAAAAAGTTGCAGTTATTTGAAAGTTTGAGTGTTCTAACTTTCACTTTTTAGATTTTGGATAAACAAATAATAATAAAAATGCTAAAAGGCCTCAAGTTTTCGATATCATTTGGTTTGAAACGGAGCGCATGAATTCGATATTCCTCTCCTCAATTTAATATTCCCCTGTTCCTTTTATAAAACATTTTCAAATGCTGTATATTGACCCTGGTTCAGAGTATAGTCAATGAAAGGGAAGAATAAATATGGTAAATAAATAGGTAGAAATAAATAGAAAGTTTACAATAATCCGTCTAGAGAGAGTTTTATGATTTGTATGCTTATATTCAGTTTATGACATTGTACGTTATATGATGGAGTAGGTCGCATTTTTCACTGAAAGAGCAAACCTACAAGGTCATCCTTTCCATTTTCTATTTCTCCCGATTGCTACGAAGTATGGAGTGAATTGACGTTAATACTAATAGGAAGGGGCAAAAAAGGAGTTTTAGATGACAAGGGAAGCAAGTGATTCGTGCATATTCCTGATCACCAACGGTGCTATATAGCAAATAGGTACCAAAATTATTAGGTCTCCCCGGCGGGGAATTGAACCCCGGTCTCCCGCGTGACAGGCGGGGATACTTGCCACTATACTACCGAGGAGTTGCGAATGATATACAAGATTGTCCTATGTAAATGTTCTCTATAACTCCTATTGTACCTCGTAGGTATACGCGCTAAATATTTCATTGATACGCTGGATGGAAAGACCACATGCAAAGACTTAGTCTAAAATGGCCGATGTTTTGTTTCTTTCTGAATTTAAGGTAAACATGAATTTTGTGCAATTTATGTGATGTTTTATACTATTCTGCATAGTGGGCTGAGTTGGGTATATCTTTCGACTATCTGAAAATCATAATTAAAACGGCCGATTTAGTGTTGTATTCCTCTTCACATGGCCAGAGACAAGTAGAACATTAAGGACTTAGCCTGGTGGGATTTTCTATTATCAAGTAGGATACACAAGGAAAGGAGAAGGAAAGTATAACATGCTTCTAATTTAAAATGCAAAAGAAACACAAATTATGTCCACGTCAAAAAATTTCATAATGGCTGCGTTATCTATTACTCTGACCATATTCATTAATAGTATGCCTTTAAAAATTGTCAGTTTTGTAATTATTTAAAGAAAAAAAAATCAGGTGAAGTTTTTCCTAAAGGCATATGAGAGATGATATTTGGAATGGTACCATTTTGTATCGTAATGCCTCCTATAGGGAAGCTAGTGTTGCTCTTGAAGTGCGCAGATACAGCTGAAAAATCACGTGAAACGGGACTTTGCCGAAAAAGGTGCTACGAAACATCGTAAAGTAGAAACTTACATTATAAAGATCCATTTGAAAAATATTTTTGCGCCAATTATATTATATGAAAAGTCCTTGTTTCTTCCTAAGATGAATTACATGCTTAATCAAAAATACGAGTGATAGTGCTATCTTGGCAGGTTATTTCAATACAACAGTGAGCGGAATTGATTGACATAAAAAGACATCCCTACCGAGAATGTTGTTGTCCAAGAGCTGCATAATGTTATGGATGATTGGAATATTGTTCATCTTTCAAGATCACGAAATTCTGGTAGTTTGTCAGGTTCAAGGTGAAGTGGGACAGAGCAGGGTGTATTATTTTTTATTTCCTCCAAGTTGCATCCTTGTGTTTAAAATATTTATTTCATAGATGCACCATTTAGAGACCATTCCTTCCTATATCTTATATCAAAAACATGGAAAGTACAAACAGGGCATGGGTTATGAATATAAAATAATAATATCCGTTGTGAGAATGAATACGTACGATGGTAAAATATATTGTCACTGATGGAAAAGTGAAGAAAATGAATTTTAGTGAACCAGCTATTTGGTGGGATAATCTGAAGTATAAATAACTACCTTAACGCAGCTATATATTGCAAAGAGAAATACTGAAAGGTTTCGTGAATTGTATAGATTTCAAAACAAATTGAAATTTTTTCTTCTGAAAAACTGTGCTAGCTATCACTATAATCTACCACACTGCAGACATCGTACCGATATGACTAAAATTGTTAAAGATATGTTAACTACACACATATTGACAGAGAGACTCACAGCGTCTTGAAAAGGAGAGCTATACGAATGTGATGCTAAATTTCAGTTTCTAAAATTGCACGTTATACAGTGGACTAGTCCCCAATTTCTAGTAAAAGGACAAGCCAACTATATTCTCTTTGTCCTTTTCATTTATCTGTCTCTCTCGCTTGCATAGAATTAAGGAGTGAAATCAGATCAATGCTAAAAGAGAGGAAAACTACAAAATATTTTCGATGATATGGAAAGCAATTACTTCATGTATATTTCTGATCGCAACGGGTGTTAAATAATAAACGGATACCAAAATTATTAGGACTCCCCGGCGGGGAATTGAACCCCGGCCTCCCGCGTGACAGGCGGGGATACTTGCCACTATACTACCGAGGAGGTATGAATGGATGCAGTAAGCTTGTCCTTTAGTTTGTAAATTCATCGTTACCTCATGCTGATCAAGATGTGTGTCATGGCTTAGTAAACTTTTCTTGAAAAGCCATAGAAATACCAAGTGCCTTCTTATCTTGAAAATGATCGACAAAATAAATAAGTGATTAATGAATTCATTGATGACGATGATGTAATGATTTCAAATACAAATCAAATATCACATGAAATAGATCAGTCTTAATGTAATTTCCATTCATCGGTCACTATTGGTTAAAACTGTAAAGAATCACTTTTAAATACTTGAAATTCTTCTGTACCTGATAAAGACCAAATGTGTGCTGGTATAATAACGTTTGCTGAAATACATGCAGCTGTAAATGGGATGTCTCAAACTAAATGTCTTCTCTTTGCATGGATTGGTAGTAGAGTAGTATTATATTTTGTTACTGTAAATGACTATTCAATAAATGTTACGTGAATGAAACCCATAGGACAAAGCAGAAAAGACAGAAGGAATAGGAAAATTGTATAATAGCAGGAAGACGATCACGATCACCCGGGGAAGCAGTTGTAATTTTTGTTATCTACCACCCTTGCTGATCAAAATGTGTGCCAATCAACTGATTTCCAGTTAAACTGAGAGTATTTTCGATGTTAGAGTATGCATAAATTTGTACGAATGAGTGTGCGACGATACCTGGTTATGTGCATGGTCTTCTATTGTTATTTTGTGTATTATTTTTTTCGTTCTTATTTTGTTTTAAATATTTATGTACTTTAAATATTTTTTTATTTTTTTTTTATTTTTTTATTTTTATCATAGCCGATTACAAAATCTGAGGAGAACATGGCCGATGGGTCAGCCATGATCAGATGTGTTATCCTCCTTTAAGATAGTTTATTATTAGTTGATTTTTATTATTATTATTATTATTATTATTATACCTAAGACACAAATCCCAAACGATTAGCGCGATGTATTAATGCCAGTGCAGTAGTGCACGCACAGACACACACATATTGGGCGGCAGCTACCCATAAATCTTTAAGTCTATTCTTTCACTAGGTGTTTTTAATCTATTTAATCCAGATGGTGTATGAAGCCAAATCTGTTTGAATGTATGTATTTATATTTTAAGTTTATCTCAGATGATCATGTGTCCCTTCTCTCTCTCTCTCTCTCTCTCTCTCTCTCTCTCTCTCTCTCTCTCTCTCTCTCTGTTATAGGCTGAAAGGGAAACCAGAAACTGAGAGAGAGAGAGAGAGAGAGAGAGAAATCGAATCAGGACATCTTCGCTGGCCGAAATTCCGATATGTCAACCCCATATATCCTTTACGGACGGAGCTGATATTTTTCCGCATTTTCCTAGCGACATCTATTGCATTTCGCGTCTTGAATCCCTTAGTATGTAATGCCAACTCACCCATAGCGTCTAACAGTGGTGTATTATACATCGGCCGAAAATGGTGGAGGCAATTGACTTCAGAAAGGTTACTTTGTAAGTTTGACGTGGAAAGTATGACTACGTGCCAGATAGAAACTTCAGTAAAGGTATTTCTGCAAACACGTACTGGCAGTGAAAAATTGCTTATTTTTCAGTCCGTTCATGTTGTATTCTCCCCTTGTTTCGATCATGTAGGAAGAGTGTTGAAATTTGATCAATTTAATTTTGATTGGATGTGGTGGCTTGTCGCTGTATCTGATGAAATTCACAGAGCTGAAGCTCAGAAATATCTGCTCGATCCGCCAAGGTATCCGCCAAGGTGTAGTAGACGTTATCATATCGTATGATGGCTTGCGAAGATGAATTCGGGAATGATAAAGTTGGTTATGGTCAGTATGAATGGTAACTCATACATGACAATGCATTCCATGGGTAAGCGTAAATCTTCTTATTTTAAGTCTAAAGCTTTCTTAGTCTTTTAGATGGAAAATTTGAATTTCAGCAGTTTTAAATAGTTGCAAAAAGTTTAATATTGAACTTTTAGACTTCAAAGGTTTTGCTAAAAGTCTAAATTCACCAAGTTTAGGTTTAACATTGCTGACCACTTTTCTCACCATCCAAAAAGTTGCAGTTATTTGAAAGTTTGAGTGTTCTAACTTTCACTTTTTAGATTTTGGATAAACAAATAATAATAAAAATGCTAAAAGGCCTCAAGTTTTCGATATCATTTGGTTTGAAACGGAGCGCATGAATTCGATATTCCTCTCCTCAATTTAATATTCCCCTGTTCCTTTTATAAAACATTTTTCAAATGCTGTATATTGACCCTGGTTCAGAGTATAGTCAATGAAAGGGAAGAATAAATATGGTAAATAAATAGGTAGAAATAAATAGAAAGTTTACAATAATCCGTCTAGAGAGAGTTTTATGATTTGTATGCTTATATTCAGTTTATGACATTGTACGTTATATGATGGAGTAGGTCCCATTTTTCACTGAAAGAGCAAACCTACAAGGTCATACTTTCCATTTTCTATTTCTCCCGATTGCTACGAAGTATGGAGTGAATTGACGTTAATACTAATAGGAAGGGGCAAAAAAGGAGTTTTAGATGACAAGGGAAGCAAGTGATTCGTGCATATTCCTGATCACCAACGGTGCTATATAGCAAATAGGTACCAAAAATATTAGGTCTCCCCGGCGGGGAATTGAACCCCGGTCTCCCGCGTGACAGGCGGGGATACTTGCCACTATACTACCGAGGAGTTGCGAATGATATACAAGATTGTCCTATGTAAATGTTCTCTATAACTCCTATTGTACCTCGTAGGTATACGCGCTAAATATTTCATTGATACGCTGGATGGAAAGACCACATGCAAAGACTTAGTCTAAAATGGCCGATGTTTTGTTTCTGTCTGAATTTAAGGTAAACATGAATTTTGTGCAATTTATGTGATGTTTTATACTATTCTGCATAGTGGGCTGAGTTGGGTATATCTTTCGACTATCTGAAAATCATAATTAAAACGGCCGATTTAGTGTTGTATTCCTCTTCACATGGCCAGAGACAAGTAGAACATTAAGGACTTAGCCTGGTGGGATTTTCTATTATCAAGTAGGATACACAAGGAAAGGAGAAGGAAAGTATAACATGCGTCTAATTTAAAATGCAAAAGAAACACAAATTATGTCCACGTCAAAAAATTTCATAATGGCTGCGTTATCTATTACTCTGACCATATTCATTAATAGTATGCCTTTAAAAATTGTCAGTTTTGTAATTATTTAAAGAAAAAGAATCAGGTGAAGTTTTTCCTAAAGCCATATGAGAGATGATATTTGGAATGGTACCATTTTGTATCGTAATGCCTCCTATAGGGAAGCTAGTGTTGCTCTTGAAGTGCGCAGATACAGCTGAAAAATCACGTGAAACGGGACTTTGCCGAAAAAGGTGCTACGAAACATCGTAAAGTAGAAACTTACATTATAAAGATCCATTTGAAAAATATTTTTGCGCCAATTATATTATATGAAAAGTCCTTGTTTCTTCCTAAGATGAATTGCATGCTTAATCAATAATACGAGTGATAGTGCTATCTTGGCAGGTTATTTCAATACAACAGTGAGCGGAATTGATTGACATAAAAAGACATCCCTACCGAGAATGTTGTTGTCCAAGAGCTGCATAATGTTATGGATGATTGGAATATTGTTCATCTTTGAAGATCACGAAATTCTGGTAGTTTGTCAGGTTCAAGGTGAAGTGGGACAGAGCAGGGTGTATTATTTTTTATTTCCTCCAAGTTGCATCCTTGTGTTTAAAATATTTATTTCATAGATGCACCATTTAGAGACCATTCCTTCGTATATCTTATATCAAATACATGGAAAGTACAAACAGGGCATGGGTTATGAATATAAAATAATAATATCCGTTGTGAGAATGAATACGTACGATGGTAAAATATATTGTCACTGATGGAAAAGTGAAGAAAATGAATTTTAGTGAACCAGCTATTTGGTGGGATAATCTGAAGTATAAATAACTACCTTAACGCAGCTATATATTGCAAAGAGAAATACTGAAAGGTTTCGTGAATTGTATAGATTTCAAAACAAATTGGAATTTTTTCTTCTGAAAAACTGTGCTAGCTATCACTATAATCTACCACACTGCAGACATCGTACCGATATGACTAAAATTGTTAAAGATATGTTAACTACACACATATTGACAGAGAGACTCACAGCGTCTTGAAAAGGAGAGCTATACGAATGTGATGCTAAATTTCAGTTTCTAAAATTGCACGTTATACAGTGGACTAGTCCCCAATTTCTAGTAAAAGGACAAGCCAACTATATTCTCTTTGTCCTTTTCATTTATCTGTCTCTCTCGCTTGCATAGAATTAAGGAGTGAAATCAGATCAATGCTAAAAGAGAGGAAAACTACAAAATATTTTCGATGATATGGAAAGCAATTACTTCATGTATATTTCTGATCGCAACGGGTGTTAAATAATAAACGGATACCAAAATTATTAGGACTCCCCGGCGGGGAATTGAACCCCGGTCTCCCGCGTGACAGGCGGGGAGACTTTTTTTTTTTTCTTTCTTTATTTAAAAAACGCTTTGTACAGTATATAAGTTAAAAATATACAGTCAGTATGTACATAGTAGTTTGTAATGGTATATTACAAAATAATGGTTCTACAATAGTATTTTGTAATGCTATATTACAAAACAATGATTCTACAATAGTATTTTGTTAAGCTATATTACAGAACAATGATTCTAAAATTTTATTTTGTAATGCTATAGTACAAAACAATGATTCTACAAAGTAATAAACACTTTATCCTCTTCTATTCTCATTAAAGGATTATCTTTTACAAAATACTTCGTAATCAAAGTCTGATTTTTGTCTTTGTAATGTTGATACGCATGTAATATATATTTTTTAGTCAAATATTGGAACAATCTTTCTATGTCTATTTGTTTCCCTAATAAAGACATAATGTTTCTTCTTTTGTAAATGCACAATCGAGCAATGCTCAGAATGTAGTTCAAAAAATAACTATTTACTGATTTTGTTTCTTTGTTATATCCTATCATGAGCATTTTGTTCAAAAGAAGTGCTATTGAGAACACCAACTCTACAATTTTTAAAAAGAATCTCAACTATATATACAATATAATTCTTAAAAGAGCTTAATTCAGGACATTTCAAAAACATGTGAAATAAATCTTCTGTTTCCAACTGGCACACTGGACATAAGTCATTATCAATTTTGCCATAGTATTTTAGTCTCTCTTTTGTAAATATTCGATTGTGCATTATTCTGTAATCCAAATCTATACAATCTGGGGTCTTGAAAGGTAGGTGTATCAATTTCCAGTATTTATGCTTTTCCAAACTAAATATCTTACTCCAAAAGGAAACAGAAGCTGGTTCTTGAAAAATCAACGTACATAAAAGCTTGTAAAATAGTTGTGTTGTACATAAACAGAGGTCATATAATTTTGTATCAACTCTGAGAAACATATTATTTCTCCCATTGGTTACAGTGGGTTTTGACTCTGTTGCAACAATATTTCTCCAGCCTAATGGTATACTTTCTATTATGCAATTATAGTCTTTTTTTATCTTATCTGTTTTGATCTCAGAATTTGATTTGTATATCATTTCTTGAATAGTTCTATAAGGTAGTATTCCAGGTACAAATTCATATGTAATATCCTGAACACGAACAATTCCTGCTTCTATAAATTCTGCGAAAAACAACGTTTTACCAGCACATGTAATATTAGGATTTAAAAAGAGAGGTTGTTCAAAAACATTCCTCACATCAATATTTGTATCGATATTATTTCTAAGTTTTTCCCATGCATGAAACATTTCTCTGTAAAATATAGGTAGGGTATTCAATTGTTGCTTATTTAAAGACATGAGAAACAACTCTTTGGTCAACCTCATGTTCAGGACAGTAGATAAAAAGTGATCAAAGGTATTTTTCCACATAGCATGGCAATTCACATCAAAGTATCTTTTTAAAAATTTTAGTCTGAATGCATACATTTTCATCTTTATATCAGTTAACTGTAGTCCGCCATTTCGCTTATCACCAATTATTGTATAATAGTGAACCAAATGGGACTTTCCTGACCAGATAAATCTGAGAAATAATTGCTTCAATTCATCAGCAATCATATCAGGAAGAGGCTGAACTGACACTATGTACAATACTCTAGAAACTAATAAGTTATTAACAACTGTTACTTTTCCTTGTATTGTCAAAAATCTCTGTGACCACAGTTGCAATAAGTTTTTAATTTTAGACAATCTATCATTCCAGTTCAGTTGCTCACATAACTTTGCACATTTTCCAACATAAGCTCCCAAAATTAAGATGACTTGATCACACATTTGAATTTGTAATTGTTTGCAATAATCATCAGTAAGTTTACCAGATCCAATACACAGAAGTTCTGTCTTTTCCTTGTTCACCTTTGCACCAGATCCTTTACAATACAAGTCAAGTACATTAAAAGATTGATTAATGGATTGTGTGTCCGCTAATGTCAAGGTTGTATCATCTGCATGTTGAAAAACTTTACTTGTATTACTAGACAGTGGGAGTGGAATACCTTTGATAGTGGAATTTGCTTTGATAGCGAGTCCTAAGGGTTCTGCTGCTAATACATATAACATTGCTGATATAGGACAACCTTGTCTGACTGAATTTTTAATTAAAAAGGGTTTCGTTAGATGACCATTGCATTTAACACTACTTTTAATTTCATTATAAAATATCTTTATCCACTGAATAAAATTGTCACCAAAACCGAACTTTCGTAAAACAGAAATCAGATATGAGTGGCAAACTCTGTCAAACGCTTTTTCTTGATCAATTTTTAAGATATATCCCTCAAGATTGTCTCTCTCAACCATATCTATAATATCTCTTACAGTGACTATAGTATCAGCAATATCTCTCCCAACTATACAACATGTCTGAGTTTGAGAAATAATTTTGGGTAATACCATTTTTAAACGTGTAGACAAAATCCTTGCCAAAATTTTATAATCTACATTAAGTAAACTGATAGGACGCCAATTTTGCAATCTTCTATTATCCCCCTTATTTTTATAAATAAGTGATATAACCCCAAATCTCATTGATCTCGACATAATATTGTCATTCTTAACACTCTGAAAGATGTGCAACAGAATATCATATATACAATCATAAAATTTACAATACCACTCTACTGTCAATCCGTCCGGGCCGGGGCTTTTATTTTTAGCCATCCCTTTTATAGCTGTATGTATTTCATCAACTGTTATTATGGCATCACACATATCTTTATCCTCATCAGATACAGAACAGTTTACAAAATTTAAAAGTGAATCAGTACAATTATCATCAACAGTTACCGAAGAATATAAATGACTATAAAACTGATGTATTTCATCTAAGATCCCGCTTGTATTTGAAATAATTACACCATCATCATCAATCAATTCATTGATTACATTTTTGTTGTGTCGATATTTCTCAAGATTTAGAAAGTATTTAGTATTTCTATCGCTTTCAATTGCCCATTTCGACTTAGATCTCAAAATAGCACCCCGACAAAATTCAGTTTCATAGTCACTTAGCTGATGTTTTAGTTCTTCATATTTGTAATGTCATATGATTCTTTATTTGCGACTTTTTCTGAAAATGATTTTAATTTATTTTGCAATGTAAAGTATTCTTGTAATCTTTCCTTATTTCTTCTTGTACAGTATACTTGAGAAAATTTTTTAATTTTGTATTTTACATTATCCCACCAAATGAGTGGTTCCCTGAAATACATTTCGTCAGTTTTTCCTTCGGTAAGAATTGATTTCACTCTTTGTACATATTTTTCCTCAAAAAGAACATTGTTGTTTAGTATCCATAATCCGGGCCCTGTTTCCACTTTGCAGGTATTTAGTTTAAGGTATACAAAAGAATGATCACTAAAGGATGTATCTGCATAATAAATATTTGCACATTGGAATGCAGTTTTGAGGAAATCAAAAAATAATCTATTCTACTCTGCTTCATTTCGCCTAGTACAACTTGTTTTCTGGAGAAACTACGAGTACTAGGATTTCGTGATCTCCATAAATCGGTAATATTCCTATCATGAATAATTTTATAAAGTTCACGCACTGCTACATCATCAATATGTAAGGCTTTGTTATGTCGATCAATACCGGCTAAAGTTGTATTAAAATCACCAGCCAGGATAGTGCTATCACTAGTACTGTTATGTAAATATGTATTTAGCTTCATGAAAAAGTTAAACCTTTCCTTCACAACATTTGGAGCATAAATATTGATTAAATCAATCACTTTATCATCAATAGCTATTTTAAGATGTAAAATCCTACCCTTTTCAATAATTTCTTGTGTCACCTGATTTCTCAATTCTCTCACTACTAAAACAGCAACACCTGCCCTCCTATTGTCTGCATTACTATAAAATATGTCACCATTCCAAATCTCATTTTCTCTAACACTTTCAACAAACTCATCATCCCAAAAGGTTTCTTGCAATAATAAAATATGGCCTCTTTTCTCTTTAAATATTTCTAAAACAGACTTTAGTTTATTCAAATTACGCAAGCCATTTACATTTAGAGATACAATATTTAAAGCCATGATTATGATGAGTGTATTGAAAGTATTAAAAAATGTTGAGTGTTTGATCATTTCATAATAGGTGTTCGTCGCATGTTATTCAATTTCATGTTAGGTACTGGATTAAACCTTCTCCTTCTCCTTTGTACTACTTTGAAATTTTCGATATTAGTACCGTTTTCTTGACATGTACGTGATTCGTTTGATCTTTCAACAACGTCTGCAGCCATCTTCCTGTCATCATCTGAATCTGTCCCCGATCCATCTCCAATTGTATGATTGTTGTTTACTTCCTCTATTTCTACATTGGTCATATCAACTCCACTTCTTTCTTTTTCTTCCCCACTTTCTCCACTCTCATTATCTTTTTTTGCATTCTCAATTTCTTCTTTATCATCTTCGTCACTCGGTAACTCCAATATGTCTTCCCTCGTATCATCATCAACTTGCGAATGAATGCCTGCAATGGCCTCTCTGTAACACATACATGTTTGCGCCTCTTTGTGGCATTTGTCGCATATCCTGCATGTACACATAAGAGGAAAACTTCCACAACTATCACATCTTTGCCTTGTGCAATTTTTTGCTACATGGCCTTGCTCCCCACACTTGTAGCATACAAAATCAGGGCAGTCTTTTATAACATGTCCCGGATCTAGACATCTAGAACATACCTTAACTTGATTATCATGTAATACTCTAAAGTATTGTTGACCATTAACAGTCTGAAATTTCAGACTGTAAGGCAAGGATTTTACCTGCTGTGGAAATTTACATTTGACATAACGAGTCCCATCAGCCACACTAGTTCCAGGATAATATCTGCGTTGAATGGGAGAAAGAAGTTCTACTCCGTATTCACCGAGCTTCATACTTATATCATCATCGTTGATGTATGCTGGTAAATGAAGAATTGACACTATAATAGTGTCTGAATATAATAGAGTACAATCAAAGTGTTCACTTCCAATATCAATTCCACACAAGGTATTATATGCTACTTCCTTGCTCGGTAGTGTGACCTCATACAAATTTGCACCTTTGGGCACAACTGCATAGACCGACATATCTCCGGTTAATTCTTCTACACTTCTAACAATATCACTTGCCTTTATTTTCTTCACATCCTTTACATCAATCACCACGGTACATTCTTTCCCAAAACGACGAGAAGCTCCTGTCTGTCTATCAATGTTACTCGACATGCCATTCTTATTGTTAGTTATTCCACTGGTGTCATTAGAGTGTGAGTCAGCTCCTTGTGCTGCACGTGCAGCACGACCAGGCTTTGTATTCATTATCACAGAAAATAATATATTGTGTGGTGGATAAAGTTATCCACACACTCAAAATATATCTCACTTATATATGAATGCGATCACACAAATCTTATCAACGTACCTGTAACAAATTAAGACAGCAAAAATGTCTATTAAAGGAAAAAAACTGGAAAATTCACGGAGCGATCATCAAACGTGTTTTCCTTCTGATGTCATAACCGGAAGTCTACAGGCGGGGATACTTGCCACTATACTACCGAGGAGGTATGAATGGATGCAGTAAGCTTGTCCTTTAGTTTGTAAATTCATCGTTACCTCATGCTGATCAAGATGTGTGTCATGGCTTAGTAAACTTTTCTTGAAAAGTCATAGAAATACCAAGTGCCTTCTTATCTTGAAAATGATCGACAAAATAAATAAGTGATTAATGAATTCATTGATGACGATGATGTAATGATTTCAAATACAAATCAAATATCACATGAAATAGATCAGTCTTAATGTAATTTCCATTCATCGGTCACTATTGGTTAAAACTGTAAAGAATCACTTTTAAATACTTGAAATTCTTCTGTACCTGATAAAGACCAAATGTGTGCTGGTATAATAACGTTTGCTGAAATACATGCAGCTGTAAATGGGATGTCTCAAACTAAATGTCTTCTCTTTGCATGGATTGGTAGTAGAGTAATATTATATTTTGTTACTGTAAATGACTATTCAATAAATGTTACGTGAATGAAACCCATAGGACAAAGCAGAAAAGACAGAAGGAATACGAAAATTGTATAATAGCAGGAAGACGATCACGATCACCCGGGAAAGCAGTTGTAATTTTTGTTATCTACCACCCTTGCTGATCAAAATGTGTGCCAATCAACTGATTTCCAGTTAAACAGAGTATTTTCGATGTTAGAGTATGCATAAATTTGTACGAATGAGTGTGCGACGATACCTGGTTATGTGCATGGTCTTCTATTGTTATTTTGTGTATTATTTTTTTCGTTCTTATTTTGTTTTAAATATTTATGTACTTTAAATATTTTTTTTATTTTTTTTTATTTTTTTATTTTCATCATAGCCGATTACAAAATCTGAGGAGAACATGGCCGATGGGTCAGCCATGATCAGATGTGTTATCCTCCTTTAAGATAGTTTATTATTAGTTGATTTTTATTATTATTATTATTATTATTATTATTATACCTAAGACACAAATCCCAAACGATTAGCGCGATGTATTAATGCCAGTGCAGTAGTGCACGCACAGACACACACATATTGGGCGGCAGCTACCCATAAATCTTTAAGTCTATTCTTTCACTAGGTGTTTTTAATCTATTTAATCCAGATGGTGTATGAAGCCAAATCTGTTTGAATGTATGTATTTATATTTTAAGTTTATCTCAAATGATCATGTGTCCCTTCTCTCTCTCTCTCTCTCTCTCTCTCTCTCTCTCTCTCGGTTATAAGCTGAAAGGGAAACCAGAAACAGAGAGAGAGAGAGAGAGAGAGAGAGAGAGAGAGAGAATCAGGACATCTTCGCTGGCCGAAATTCCGATATGTCAACCCCATATATCCTTTACGGACGGAGCTGATATTTTTCCGCATTTTCCTAGCGACATCTATTGCATTTCACGTCTTGAATCCCTTAGTATGTAATGCCAAATCACCCATAGCGTCTAACAGTGGTGTATTATACATCGGCCGAAAATGGTGGAGGCAATTGACTTCAGAAAGGTTACTTTGTAAGTTTGACGTGGAAAGTATGACTACGTGCCAGATAGAAACTTCAGTAAAGGTATTTCTGCAAACACGTACTGGCAGTGAAAAATTGCTTATTTTTCAGTCCGTTCATGTTGTATTCTCCCCTTGTTTCGATCATGTAGGAAGAGTGTTGAAATTTGATCAATTTAATTTTGATTGGATGTGGTGGCTTGTCGCTGTATCTGATGAAATTCACAGAGCTGAAGCTCAGAAATATCTGCTCGATCCGCCAAGGTATCCGCCAAGGTGTAGTAGACGTTATCATATCGTATGATGGCTTGCGAAGATGAATTCGGGAATGATAAAGTTGGTTATGGTCAGTATGAATGGTAACTCATACATGACAATGCCTTCCTTGGGTAAGCGTAAAACTTCTTATTTTAAGTCTAAAGCTTTCTTAGTCTTTTAGATGGAAAATTTGAATTTCAGCAGTTTTAAATAGTTGCAAAAAGTTTAATATTGAACTTTTAGACTTCAAAGGTTTTGCTAAAAGTCTAAATTCACCAAGTTTAGGTTTAACATAGCTGACCACTTTTCTCACCATCCAAAAAGTTGCAGTTATTTGAAAGTTTGAGTGTTCTAACTTTCACTTTTTAGATTTTGGATAAACAAATAATAATAAAAATGCTAAAAGGCCTCAAGTTTTCGATATCATTTGGTTTGAAACGGAGCGCATGAATTCGATATTCCTCTCCTCAATTTAATATTCCCCTGTTCCTTTTATAAAACATTTTCAAATGCTGTATATTGACCCTGGTTCAGAGTATAGTCAATGAAAGGGAAGAATAAATATGGTAAATAAATAGGTAGAAATAAATAGAAAGTTTACAATAATCCGTCTAGAGAGAGTTTTATGATTTGTATGCTTATATTCAGTTTATGACATTGTACGTTATATGATGGAGTAGGTCGCATTTTTCACTGAAAGAGCAAACCTACAAGGTCATCCTTTCCATTTTCTATTTCTCCCGATTGCTACGAAGTATGGAGTGAATTGACGTTAATACTAATAGGAAGGGGCAAAAAAGGAGTTTTAGATGACAAGGGAAGCAAGTGATTCGTGCATATTCCTGATCACCAACGGTGCTATATAGCAAATAGGTACCAAAATTATTAGGTCTCCCCGGCGGGGAATTGAACCCCGGTCTCCCGCGTGACAGGCGGGGATACTTGCCACTATACTACCGAGGAGTTGCGAATGATATACAAGATTGTCCTATGTAAATGTTCTCTATAACTCCTATTGTACCTCGTAGGTATACGCGCTAAATATTTCATTGATACGCTGGATGGAAAGACCACATGCAAAGACTTAGTCTAAAATGGCCGATGTTTTGTTTCTTTCTGAATTTAAGGTAAACATGAATTTTGTGCAATTTATGTGATGTTTTATACTATTCTGCATAGTGGGCTGAGTTGGGTATATCTTTCGACTATCTGAAAATCATAATTAAAACGGCCGATTTAGTGTTGTATTCCTCTTCACATGGCCAGAGACAAGTAGAACATTAAGGACTTAGCCTGGTGGGATTTTCTATTATCAAGTAGGATACACAAGGAAAGGAGAAGGAAAGTATAACATGCTTCTAATTTAAAATGCAAAAGAAACACAAATTATGTCCACGTCAAAAAATTTCATAATGGCTGCGTTATCTATTACTCTGACCATATTCATTAATAGTATGCCTTTAAAAATTGTCAGTTTTGTAATTATTTAAAGAAAAAAAAATCAGGTGAAGTTTTTCCTAAAGGCATATGAGAGATGATATTTGGAATGGTACCATTTTGTATCGTAATGCCTCCTATAGGGAAGCTAGTGTTGCTCTTGAAGTGCGCAGATACAGCTGAAAAATCACGTGAAACGGGACTTTGCCGAAAAAGGTGCTACGAAACATCGTAAAGTAGAAACTTACATTATAAAGATCCATTTGAAAAATATTTTTGCGCCAATTATATTATATGAAAAGTCCTTGTTTCTTCCTAAGATGAATTACATGCTTAATCAAAAATACGAGTGATAGTGCTATCTTGGCAGGTTATTTCAATACAACAGTGAGCGGAATTGATTGACATAAAAAGACATCCCTACCGAGAATGTTGTTGTCCAAGAGCTGCATAATGTTATGGATGATTGGAATATTGTTCATCTTTCAAGATCACGAAATTCTGGTAGTTTGTCAGGTTCAAGGTGAAGTGGGACAGAGCAGGGTGTATTATTTTTTATTTCCTCCAAGTTGCATCCTTGTGTTTAAAATATTTATTTCATAGATGCACCATTTAGAGACCATTCCTTCCTATATCTTATATCAAAAACATGGAAAGTACAAACAGGGCATGGGTTATGAATATAAAATAATAATATCCGTTGTGAGAATGAATACGTACGATGGTAAAATATATTGTCACTGATGGAAAAGTGAAGAAAATGAATTTTAGTGAACCAGCTATTTGGTGGGATAATCTGAAGTATAAATAACTACCTTAACGCAGCTATATATTGCAAAGAGAAATACTGAAAGGTTTCGTGAATTGTATAGATTTCAAAACAAATTGAAATTTTTTCTTCTGAAAAACTGTGCTAGCTATCACTATAATCTACCACACTGCAGACATCGTACCGATATGACTAAAATTGTTAAAGATATGTTAACTACACACATATTGACAGAGAGACTCACAGCGTCTTGAAAAGGAGAGCTATACGAATGTGATGCTAAATTTCAGTTTCTAAAATTGCACGTTATACAGTGGACTAGTCCCCAATTTCTAGTAAAAGGACAAGCCAACTATATTCTCTTTGTCCTTTTCATTTATCTGTCTCTCTCGCTTGCATAGAATTAAGGAGTGAAATCAGATCAATGCTAAAAGAGAGGAAAACTACAAAATATTTTCGATGATATGGAAAGCAATTACTTCATGTATATTTCTGATCGCAACGGGTGTTAAATAATAAACGGATACCAAAATTATTAGGACTCCCCGGCGGGGAATTGAACCCCGGCCTCCCGCGTGACAGGCGGGGATACTTGCCACTATACTACCGAGGAGGTATGAATGGATGCAGTAAGCTTGTCCTTTAGTTTGTAAATTCATCGTTACCTCATGCTGATCAAGATGTGTGTCATGGCTTAGTAAACTTTTCTTGAAAAGCCATAGAAATACCAAGTGCCTTCTTATCTTGAAAATGATCGACAAAATAAATAAGTGATTAATGAATTCATTGATGACGATGATGTAATGATTTCAAATACAAATCAAATATCACATGAAATAGATCAGTCTTAATGTAATTTCCATTCATCGGTCACTATTGGTTAAAACTGTAAAGAATCACTTTTAAATACTTGAAATTCTTCTGTACCTGATAAAGACCAAATGTGTGCTGGTATAATAACGTTTGCTGAAATACATGCAGCTGTAAATGGGATGTCTCAAACTAAATGTCTTCTCTTTGCATGGATTGGTAGTAGAGTAGTATTATATTTTGTTACTGTAAATGACTATTCAATAAATGTTACGTGAATGAAACCCATAGGACAAAGCAGAAAAGACAGAAGGAATAGGAAAATTGTATAATAGCAGGAAGACGATCACGATCACCCGGGGAAGCAGTTGTAATTTTTGTTATCTACCACCCTTGCTGATCAAAATGTGTGCCAATCAACTGATTTCCAGTTAAACTGAGAGTATTTTCGATGTTAGAGTATGCATAAATTTGTACGAATGAGTGTGCGACGATACCTGGTTATGTGCATGGTCTTCTATTGTTATTTTGTGTATTATTTTTTTCGTTCTTATTTTGTTTTAAATATTTATGTACTTTAAATATTTTTTTATTTTTTTTTTATTTTTTTATTTTTATCATAGCCGATTACAAAATCTGAGGAGAACATGGCCGATGGGTCAGCCATGATCAGATGTGTTATCCTCCTTTAAGATAGTTTATTATTAGTTGATTTTTATTATTATTATTATTATTATTATTATACCTAAGACACAAATCCCAAACGATTAGCGCGATGTATTAATGCCAGTGCAGTAGTGCACGCACAGACACACACATATTGGGCGGCAGCTACCCATAAATCTTTAAGTCTATTCTTTCACTAGGTGTTTTTAATCTATTTAATCCAGATGGTGTATGAAGCCAAATCTGTTTGAATGTATGTATTTATATTTTAAGTTTATCTCAGATGATCATGTGTCCCTTCTCTCTCTCTCTCTCTCTCTCTCTCTCTCTCTCTCTCTCTCTCTCTCTCTCTGTTATAGGCTGAAAGGGAAACCAGAAACTGAGAGAGAGAGAGAGAGAGAGAGAGAAATCGAATCAGGACATCTTCGCTGGCCGAAATTCCGATATGTCAACCCCATATATCCTTTACGGACGGAGCTGATATTTTTCCGCATTTTCCTAGCGACATCTATTGCATTTCGCGTCTTGAATCCCTTAGTATGTAATGCCAACTCACCCATAGCGTCTAACAGTGGTGTATTATACATCGGCCGAAAATGGTGGAGGCAATTGACTTCAGAAAGGTTACTTTGTAAGTTTGACGTGGAAAGTATGACTACGTGCCAGATAGAAACTTCAGTAAAGGTATTTCTGCAAACACGTACTGGCAGTGAAAAATTGCTTATTTTTCAGTCCGTTCATGTTGTATTCTCCCCTTGTTTCGATCATGTAGGAAGAGTGTTGAAATTTGATCAATTTAATTTTGATTGGATGTGGTGGCTTGTCGCTGTATCTGATGAAATTCACAGAGCTGAAGCTCAGAAATATCTGCTCGATCCGCCAAGGTATCCGCCAAGGTGTAGTAGACGTTATCATATCGTATGATGGCTTGCGAAGATGAATTCGGGAATGATAAAGTTGGTTATGGTCAGTATGAATGGTAACTCATACATGACAATGCATTCCATGGGTAAGCGTAAATCTTCTTATTTTAAGTCTAAAGCTTTCTTAGTCTTTTAGATGGAAAATTTGAATTTCAGCAGTTTTAAATAGTTGCAAAAAGTTTAATATTGAACTTTTAGACTTCAAAGGTTTTGCTAAAAGTCTAAATTCACCAAGTTTAGGTTTAACATTGCTGACCACTTTTCTCACCATCCAAAAAGTTGCAGTTATTTGAAAGTTTGAGTGTTCTAACTTTCACTTTTTAGATTTTGGATAAACAAATAATAATAAAAATGCTAAAAGGCCTCAAGTTTTCGATATCATTTGGTTTGAAACGGAGCGCATGAATTCGATATTCCTCTCCTCAATTTAATATTCCCCTGTTCCTTTTATAAAACATTTTTCAAATGCTGTATATTGACCCTGGTTCAGAGTATAGTCAATGAAAGGGAAGAATAAATATGGTAAATAAATAGGTAGAAATAAATAGAAAGTTTACAATAATCCGTCTAGAGAGAGTTTTATGATTTGTATGCTTATATTCAGTTTATGACATTGTACGTTATATGATGGAGTAGGTCCCATTTTTCACTGAAAGAGCAAACCTACAAGGTCATACTTTCCATTTTCTATTTCTCCCGATTGCTACGAAGTATGGAGTGAATTGACGTTAATACTAATAGGAAGGGGCAAAAAAGGAGTTTTAGATGACAAGGGAAGCAAGTGATTCGTGCATATTCCTGATCACCAACGGTGCTATATAGCAAATAGGTACCAAAAATATTAGGTCTCCCCGGCGGGGAATTGAACCCCGGTCTCCCGCGTGACAGGCGGGGATACTTGCCACTATACTACCGAGGAGTTGCGAATGATATACAAGATTGTCCTATGTAAATGTTCTCTATAACTCCTATTGTACCTCGTAGGTATACGCGCTAAATATTTCATTGATACGCTGGATGGAAAGACCACATGCAAAGACTTAGTCTAAAATGGCCGATGTTTTGTTTCTGTCTGAATTTAAGGTAAACATGAATTTTGTGCAATTTATGTGATGTTTTATACTATTCTGCATAGTGGGCTGAGTTGGGTATATCTTTCGACTATCTGAAAATCATAATTAAAACGGCCGATTTAGTGTTGTATTCCTCTTCACATGGCCAGAGACAAGTAGAACATTAAGGACTTAGCCTGGTGGGATTTTCTATTATCAAGTAGGATACACAAGGAAAGGAGAAGGAAAGTATAACATGCGTCTAATTTAAAATGCAAAAGAAACACAAATTATGTCCACGTCAAAAAATTTCATAATGGCTGCGTTATCTATTACTCTGACCATATTCATTAATAGTATGCCTTTAAAAATTGTCAGTTTTGTAATTATTTAAAGAAAAAGAATCAGGTGAAGTTTTTCCTAAAGGCATATGAGAGATGATATTTGGAATGGTACCATTTTGTATCGTAATGCCTCCTATAGGGAAGCTAGTGTTGCTCTTGAAGTGCGCAGATACAGCTGAAAAATCACGTGAAACGGGACTTTGCCGAAAAAGGTGCTACGAAACATCGTAAAGTAGAAACTTACATTATAAAGATCCATTTGAAAAATATTTTTGCGCCAATTATATTATATGAAAAGTCCTTGTTTCTTCCTAAGATGAATTGCATGCTTAATCAATAATACGAGTGATAGTGCTATCTTGGCAGGTTATTTCAATACAACAGTGAGCGGAATTGATTGACATAAAAAGACATCCCTACCGAGAATGTTGTTGTCCAAGAGCTGCATAATGTTATGGATGATTGGAATATTGTTCATCTTTGAAGATCACGAAATTCTGGTAGTTTGTCAGGTTCAAGGTGAAGTGGGACAGAGCAGGGTGTATTATTTTTTATTTCCTCCAAGTTGCATCCTTGTGTTTAAAATATTTATTTCATAGATGCACCATTTAGAGACCATTCCTTCGTATATCTTATATCAAATACATGGAAAGTACAAACAGGGCATGGGTTATGAATATAAAATAATAATATCCGTTGTGAGAATGAATACGTACGATGGTAAAATATATTGTCACTGATGGAAAAGTGAAGAAAATGAATTTTAGTGAACCAGCTATTTGGTGGGATAATCTGAAGTATAAATAACTACCTTAACGCAGCTATATATTGCAAAGAGAAATACTGAAAGGTTTCGTGAATTGTATAGATTTCAAAACAAATTGGAATTTTTTCTTCTGAAAAACTGTGCTAGCTATCACTATAATCTACCACACTGCAGACATCGTACCGATATGACTAAAATTGTTAAAGATATGTTAACTACACACATATTGACAGAGAGACTCACAGCGTCTTGAAAAGGAGAGCTATACGAATGTGATGCTAAATTTCAGTTTCTAAAATTGCACGTTATACAGTGGACTAGTCCCCAATTTCTAGTAAAAGGACAAGCCAACTATATTCTCTTTGTCCTTTTCATTTATCTGTCTCTCTCGCTTGCATAGAATTAAGGAGTGAAATCAGATCAATGCTAAAAGAGAGGAAAACTACAAAATATTTTCGATGATATGGAAAGCAATTACTTCATGTATATTTCTGATCGCAACGGGTGTTAAATAATAAACGGATACCAAAATTATTAGGACTCCCCGGCGGGGAATTGAACCCCGGTCTCCCGCGTGACAGGCGGGGAGACTTTTTTTTTTTTCTTTCTTTATTTAAAAAACGCTTTGTACAGTATATAAGTTAAAAATATACAGTCAGTATGTACATAGTAGTTTGTAATGGTATATTACAAAATAATGGTTCTACAATAGTATTTTGTAATGCTATATTACAAAACAATGATTCTACAATAGTATTTTGTTAAGCTATATTACAGAACAATGATTCTAAAATTTTATTTTGTAATGCTATAGTACAAAACAATGATTCTACAAAGTAATAAACACTTTATCCTCTTCTATTCTCATTAAAGGATTATCTTTTACAAAATACTTCGTAATCAAAGTCTGATTTTTGTCTTTGTAATGTTGATACGCATGTAATATATATTTTTTAGTCAAATATTGGAACAATCTTTCTATGTCTATTTGTTTCCCTAATAAAGACATAATGTTTCTTCTTTTGTAAATGCACAATCGAGCAATGCTCAGAATGTAGTTCAAAAAATAACTATTTACTGATTTTGTTTCTTTGTTATATCCTATCATGAGCATTTTGTTCAAAAGAAGTGCTATTGAGAACACCAACTCTACAATTTTTAAAAAGAATCTCAACTATATATACAATATAATTCTTAAAAGAGCTTAATTCAGGACATTTCAAAAACATGTGAAATAAATCTTCTGTTTCCAACTGGCACACTGGACATAAGTCATTATCAATTTTGCCATAGTATTTTAGTCTCTCTTTTGTAAATATTCGATTGTGCATTATTCTGTAATCCAAATCTATACAATCTGGGGTCTTGAAAGGTAGGTGTATCAATTTCCAGTATTTATGCTTTTCCAAACTAAATATCTTACTCCAAAAGGAAACAGAAGCTGGTTCTTGAAAAATCAACGTACATAAAAGCTTGTAAAATAGTTGTGTTGTACATAAACAGAGGTCATATAATTTTGTATCAACTCTGAGAAACATATTATTTCTCCCATTGGTTACAGTGGGTTTTGACTCTGTTGCAACAATATTTCTCCAGCCTAATGGTATACTTTCTATTATGCAATTATAGTCTTTTTTTATCTTATCTGTTTTGATCTCAGAATTTGATTTGTATATCATTTCTTGAATAGCTCTATAAGGTAGTATTCCAGGTACAAATTCATATGTAATATCCTGAACACGAACAATTCCTGCTTCTATAAATTCTGCGAAAAACAACGTTTTACCAGCACATGTAATATTAGGATTTAAAAAGAGAGGTTGTTCAAAAACATTCCTCACATCAATATTTGTATCGATATTATTTCTAAGTTTTTCCCATGCATGAAACATTTCTCTGTAAAATATAGGTAGGGTATTCAATTGTTGCTTATTTAAAGACATGAGAAACAACTCTTTGGTCAACCTCATGTTCAGGACAGTAGATAAAAAGTGATCAAAGGTATTTTTCCACATAGCATGGCAATTCACATCAAAGTATCTTTTTAAAAATTTTAGTCTGAATGCATACATTTTCATCTTTATATCAGTTAACTGTAGTCCGCCATTTCGCTTATCACCAATTATTGTATAATAGTGAACCAAATGGGACTTTCCTGACCAGATAAATCTGAGAAATAATTGCTTCAATTCATCAGCAATCATATCAGGAAGAGGCTGAACTGACACTATGTACAATACTCTAGAAACTAATAAGTTATTAACAACTGTTACTTTTCCTTGTATTGTCAAAAATCTCTGTGACCACAGTTGCAATAAGTTTTTAATTTTAGACAATCTATCATTCCAGTTCAGTTGCTCACATAACTTTGCACATTTTCCAACATAAGCTCCCAAAATTAAGATGACTTGATCACACATTTGAATTTGTAATTGTTTGCAATAATCATCAGTAAGTTTACCAGATCCAATACACAGAAGTTCTGTCTTTTCCTTGTTCACCTTTGCACCAGATCCTTTACAATACAAGTCAAGTACATTAAAAGATTGATTAATGGATTGTGTGTCCGCTAATGTCAAGGTTGTATCATCTGCATGTTGAAAAACTTTACTTGTATTACTAGACAGTGGGAGTGGAATACCTTTGATAGTGGAATTTGCTTTGATAGCGAGTCCTAAGGGTTCTGCTGCTAATACATATAACATTGCTGATATAGGACAACCTTGTCTGACTGAATTTTTAATTAAAAAGGGTTTCGTTAGATGACCATTGCATTTAACACTACTTTTAATTTCATTATAAAATATCTTTATCCACTGAATAAAATTGTCACCAAAACCGAACTTTCGTAAAACAGAAATCAGATATGAGTGGCAAACTCTGTCAAACGCTTTTTCTTGATCAATTTTTAAGATATATCCCTCAAGATTGTCTCTCTCAACCATATCTATAATATCTCTTACAGTGACTATAGTATCAGCAATATCTCTCCCAACTATACAACATGTCTGAGTTTGAGAAATAATTTTGGGTAATACCATTTTTAAACGTGTAGACAAAATCCTTGCCAAAATTTTATAATCTACATTAAGTAAACTGATAGGACGCCAATTTTGCAATCTTCTATTATCCCCCTTATTTTTATAAATAAGTGATATAACCCCAAATCTCATTGATCTCGACATAATATTGTCATTCTTAACACTCTGAAAGATGTGCAACAGAATATCATATATACAATCATAAAATTTACAATACCACTCTACTGTCAATCCGTCCGGGCCGGGGCTTTTATTTTTAGCCATCCCTTTTATAGCTGTATGTATTTCATCAACTGTTATTATGGCATCACACATATCTTTATCCTCATCAGATACAGAACAGTTTACAAAATTTAAAAGTGAATCAGTACAATTATCATCAACAGTTACCGAAGAATATAAATGACTATAAAACTGATGTATTTCATCTAAGATCCCGCTTGTATTTGAAATAATTACACCATCATCATCAATCAATTCATTGATTACATTTTTGTTGTGTCGATATTTCTCAAGATTTAGAAAGTATTTAGTATTTCTATCGCTTTCAATTGCCCATTTCGACTTAGATCTCAAAATAGCACCCCGACAAAATTCAGTTTCATAGTCACTTAGCTGATGTTTTAGTTCTTCATATTTGTAATGTCATATGATTCTTTATTTGCGACTTTTTCTGAAAATGATTTTAATTTATTTTGCAATGTAAAGTATTCTTGTAATCTTTCCTTATTTCTTCTTGTACAGTATACTTGAGAAAATTTTTTAATTTTGTATTTTACATTATCCCACCAAATGAGTGGTTCCCTGAAATACATTTCGTCAGTTTTTCCTTCGGTAAGAATTGATTTCACTCTTTGTACATATTTTTCCTCAAAAAGAACATTGTTGTTTAGTATCCATAATCCGGGCCCTGTTTCCACTTTGCAGGTATTTAGTTTAAGGTATACAAAAGAATGATCACTAAAGGATGTATCTGCATAATAAATATTTGCACATTGGAATGCAGTTTTGAGGAAATCAAAAAATAATCTATTCTACTCTGCTTCATTTCGCCTAGTACAACTTGTTTTCTGGAGAAACTACGAGTACTAGGATTTCGTGATCTCCATAAATCGGTAATATTCCTATCATGAATAATTTTATAAAGTTCACGCACTGCTACATCATCAATATGTAAGGCTTTGTTATGTCGATCAATACCGGCTAAAGTTGTATTAAAATCACCAGCCAGGATAGTGCTATCACTAGTACTGTTATGTAAATATGTATTTAGCTTCATGAAAAAGTTAAACCTTTCCTTCACAACATTTGGAGCATAAATATTGATTAAATCAATCACTTTATCATCAATAGCTATTTTAAGATGTAAAATCCTACCCTTTTCAATAATTTCTTGTGTCACCTGATTTCTCAATTCTCTCACTACTAAAACAGCAACACCTGCCCTCCTATTGTCTGCATTACTATAAAATATGTCACCATTCCAAATCTCATTTTCTCTAACACTTTCAACAAACTCATCATCCCAAAAGGTTTCTTGCAATAATAAAATATGGCCTCTTTTCTCTTTAAATATTTCTAAAACAGACTTTAGTTTATTCAAATTACGCAAGCCATTTACATTTAGAGATACAATATTTAAAGCCATGATTATGATGAGTGTATTGAAAGTATTAAAAAATGTTGAGTGTTTGATCATTTCATAATAGGTGTTCGTCGCATGTTATTCAATTTCATGTTAGGTACTGGATTAAACCTTCTCCTTCTCCTTTGTACTACTTTGAAATTTTCGATATTAGTACCGTTTTCTTGACATGTACGTGATTCGTTTGATCTTTCAACAACGTCTGCAGCCATCTTCCTGTCATCATCTGAATCTGTCCCCGATCCATCTCCAATTGTATGATTGTTGTTTACTTCCTCTATTTCTACATTGGTCATATCAACTCCACTTCTTTCTTTTTCTTCCCCACTTTCTCCACTCTCATTATCTTTTTTTGCATTCTCAATTTCTTCTTTATCATCTTCGTCACTCGGTAACTCCAATATGTCTTCCCTCGTATCATCATCAACTTGCGAATGAATGCCTGCAATGGCCTCTCTGTAACACATACATGTTTGCGCCTCTTTGTGGCATTTGTCGCATATCCTGCATGTACACATAAGAGGAAAACTTCCACAACTATCACATCTTTGCCTTGTGCAATTTTTTGCTACATGGCCTTGCTCCCCACACTTGTAGCATACAAAATCAGGGCAGTCTTTTATAACATGTCCCGGATCTAGACATCTAGAACATACCTTAACTTGATTATCATGTAATACTCTAAAGTATTGCTGTCCATTAACAGTCTGAAATTTCAGACTGTAAGGCAAGGATTTTACCTGCTGTGGAAATTTACATTTTACATAACGAGTCCCATCAGCCACACTAGTTCCAGGATAATATCTGCGTTGAATGGGAGAAAGAAGTTCTACTCCGTATTCACCGAGCTTCATACTTATATCATCATCGTTGATGTATGCTGGTAAATGAAGAATTGACACTATAATAGTGTCTGAATATAATAGAGTACAATCAAAGTGTTCACTTCCAATATCAATTCCACACAAGGTATTATATGCTACTTCCTTGCTCGGTAGTGTGACCTCATACAAATTTGCACCTTTGGGCACAACTGCATAGACCGACATATCTCCGGTTAATTCTTCTACACTTCTAACAATATCACTTGCCTTTATTTTCTTCACATCCTTTACATCAATCACCACGGTACATTCTTTCCCAAAACGACGAGAAGCTCCTGTCTGTCTATCAATGTTACTCGACATGCCATTCTTATTGTTAGCTATTCCACTGGTGTCATTAGAGTGTGAGTCAGCTCCTTGTGCTGCACGTGCAGCACGACCAGGCTTTGTATTCATTATCACAGAAAATAATATATTGTGTGGTGGATAAAGTTATCCACACACTCAAAATATATCTCACTTATATATGAATGCGATCACACAAATCTTATCAACGTACCTGTAACAAATTAAAACAGCAAAAATGTCTATTAAAGGAAAAAAACTGGAAAATTCACGGAGCGATCATCAAACGTGTTTTCCTTCTGATGTCATAACCGGAAGTCTACAGGCGGGGATACTTGCCACTATACTACCGAGGAGGTATGAATGGATGCAGTAAGCTTGTCCTTTAGTTTGTAAATTCATTGTTACCTCATGCTGATCAAGATGTGTGTGATGGCTTAGTAAACTTTTCTTGAAAAGCCATAGAAATACCAAGTGCCTTCTTATCTTGAAAATGATCGACAAAATAAATAAGTGATTAATGAATTCATTGATGACGATGATGTAATGATTTCAAATACAAATCAAATATCACATGAAATAGATCAGTCTTAATGTAATTTCCATTCATCGGTCACTATTGGTTAAAACTGTAAAGAATCACTTTTAAATACTTGAAATTCTTCTGTACCTGATAAAGACCAAATGTGTGCTGGTATAATAACGTTTGCTGAAATACATGCAGCTGTAAATGGGATGTCTCAAACTAAATGTCTTCTCTTTGCATGGATTGGTAGTAGAGTAGTATTATATTTTGTTACTGTAAATGACTATTCAATAAATGTTACGTGAATGAAACCCATAGGACAAAGCAGAAAAGACAGAAGGAATAGGAAAATTGTATAATAGCAGGAAGACGATCACGATCACCCGGGGAAGCAGTTGTAATTTTTGTTATCTACCACCCTTGCTGATCAAAATGTGTGCCAATCAACTGATTTCCAGTTAAACTGAGAGTATTTTCGATGTTAGAGTATGCATAAATTTGTACGAATGAGTGTGCGACGATACCTGGTTATGTGCATGGTCTTCTATTGTTATTTTGTGTATTATTTTTTTCGTTCTTATTTTGTTTTAAATATTTATGTACTTTAAATATTTTTTTTATTTTTTTTTTATTTTTTTATTTTTATCATAGCCGATTACAAAATCTGAGGAGAACATGGCCGATGGGTCAGCCATGATCAGATGTGTTATCCTCCTTTAAGATAGTTTATTATTAGTTGATTTTTATTATTATTATTATTATTATTATTATACCTAAGACACAAAACCCAAACGATTAGCGCGATGTATTAATGCCAGTGCAGTAGTGCACGCACAGACACACACATATTGGGCGGCAGCTACCCATAAATCTTTAAGTCTATTCTTTCACTAGGTGTTTTTAATCTATTTAATCCAGATGGTGTATGAAGCCAAATCTGTTTGAATGTATGTATTTATATTTTAAGTTTATCTCAGATGATCATGTGTCCCTTCTCTCTCTCTCTCTCTCTCTCTCTCTCTCTCTCTCTCTCTCTCTCGGTTATAAGCTGAAAGGGAAACCAGAAACTGAGAGAGAGAGAGAGAGAGAGAGAGAATCAGGACATCTTCGCTGGCCGAAATTCCGATATGTCAACCCCATATATCCTTTACGGACGGAGCTGATATTTTTCCGCATTTTCCTAGCGACATCTATTGCATTTCGCGTCTTGAATCCCTTAGTATGTAATGCCAACTCACCCATAGCGTCTAACAGTGGTGTATTATACATCGGCCGAAAATGGTGGAGGCAATTGACTTCAGAAAGGTTACTTTGTAAGTTTGACGTGGAAAGTATGACTACGTGCCAGATAGAAACTTCAGTAAAGGTATTTTTGCAAACACGTACTGGCAGTGAAAAATTGCTTATTTTTCAGTCCGTTCATGTTGTATTCTCCCCTTGTTTCGATCATGTAGGAAGAGTGTTGAAATTTGATCAATTTAATTTTGATTGGATGTGGTGGTTTGTCGCTGTATCTGATGAAATTCACAGAGCTGAAGCTCAGAAATATCTGCTCGATCCGCCAAGGTATCCGCCAAGGTGTAGTAGACGTTATCATATCGTATGATGGCTTGCGAAGATGAATTCGGGAATGATAAAGTTGGTTATGGTCAGTATGAATGGTAACTCATACATGACAATGCATTCCATGGGTAAGCGTAAAACTTCTTATTTTAAGTCTAAAGCTTTCTTAGTCTTTTAGATGGAAAATTTGAATTTCAGCAGTTTTAAATAGTTGCAAAAAGTTTAATATTGAACTTTTAGACTTCAAAGGTTTTGCTAAAAGTCTAAATTCACCAAGTTTAGGTTTAACATAGCTGACCACTTTTCTCACCATCCAAAAAGTTGCAGTTATTTGAAAGTTTGAGTGTTCTAACTTTCACTTTTTAGATTTTGGATAAACAAATAATAATAAAAATGCTAAAAGGCCTCAAGTTTTCGATATCATTTGGTTTGAAACGGAGCGCATGAATTCGATATTCCTCTCCTCAATTTAATATTGCCCTGTTCCTTTTATAAAACATTTTTCAAATGCTGTATATTGACCCTGGTTCAGAGTATAGTCAATGAAAGGGAAGAATAAATATGGTAAATAAATAGGTAGAAATAAATAGAAAGTTTACAATAATCCGTCTAGAGAGAGTTTTATGATTTGTATGCTTATATTCAGTTTATGACATTGTACGTTATATGATGGAGTAGGTCCCATTTTTCACTGAAAGAGCAAACCTACAAGGTCATCCTTTCCATTTTCTATTTCTCCCGATTGCTACGAAGTATGGAGTGAATTGACGTTAATACTAATAGGAAGGGGCAAAAAAGGAGTTTTAGATGACAAGGGAAGCAAGTGATTCGTGCATATTCCTGATCACCAACGGTGCTATATAGCAAATAGGTACCAAAAATATTAGGTCTCCCCGGCGGGGAATTGAACCCCGGTCTCCCGCGTGACAGGCGGGGATACTTGCCACTATACTACCGAGGAGTTGCGAATGATATACAAGATTGTCCTATGTAAATGTTCTCTATAACTCCTATTGTACCTCGTAGGTATACGCGCTAAATATTTCATTGATACGCTGGATGGAAAGACCACATGCAAAGACTTAGTCTAAAATGGCCGATGTTTTGTTTCTGTCTGAATTTAAGGTAAACATGAATTTTGTGCAATTTATGTGATGTTTTATACTATTCTGCATAGTGGGCTGAGTTGGGTATATCTTTCGACTATCTGAAAATCATAATTAAAACGGCCGATTTAGTGTTGTATTCCTCTTCACATGGCCAGAGACAAGTAGAACATTAAGGACTTAGCCTGGTGGGATTTTCTATTATCAAGTAGGATACACAAGGAAAGGAGAAGGAAAGTATAACATGCGTCTAATTTAAAATGCAAAAGAAACACAAATTATGTCCACGTCAAAAAATTTCATAATGGCTGCGTTATCTATTACTCTGACCATATTCATTAATAGTATGCCTTTAAAAATTGTCAGTTTTGTAATTATTTAAAGAAAAAGAATCAGGTGAAGTTTTTCCTAAAGGCATATGAGAGATGATATTTGGAATGGTACCATTTTGTATCGTAATGCCTCCTATAGGGAAGCTAGTGTTGCTCTTGAAGTGCGCAGATACAGCTGAAAAATCACGTGAAACGGGACTTTGCCGAAAAAGGTGCTACGAAACATCGTAAAGTAGAAACTTACATTATAAAGATCCATTTGAAAAATATTTTTGCGCCAATTATATTATATGAAAAGTCCTTGTTTCTTCCTAAGATGAATTGCATGCTTAATCAATAATACGAGTGATAGTGCTATCTTGGCAGGGTATTTCAATACAACATTGACCGGAATTGATTGACATAAAAAGACATCCCTACCGAGAATGTTGTTGTCCAAGAGCTGCATAATGTTATGGATGATTGGAATATTGTTCATCTTTCAAGATCACGAAATTCTGGTAGTTTGTCAGGTTCAAGGTGAAGTGGGACAGAGCAGGGTGTATTATTTTTTATTTCCTCCAAGTTGCATCTTTGTGTTTAAAATATTTATTTCATAGATGCACCATTTAGAGACCATTCCTTCGTATATCTTATATCAAATACATGGAAAGTACAAACAGGGCATGGGTTATGAATATAAAATAATAATATCCATTGTGAGAATGAATACGTACGATGGTAAAATATATTGTCACTGATGGAAAAGTGAAGAAAATGAATTTTAGTGAACCAGCTATTTGGTGGGATAATCTGAAGTATAAATAACTACCTTAACGCAGCTATATATTGCAAAGAGAAATACTGAAAGGTTTCGTGAATTGTATAGATTTCAAAACAAATTGAAATTTTTTCTTCTGAAAAACTGTGCTAGCTATCACTATAATCTACCACACTGCAGACATCGTACCGATATGACTAAAATTGTTAAAGATATGTTAACTACACACATATTGACAGAGAGACTCACAGCGTCTTGAAAAGGAGAGCTATACGAATGTGATGCTAAATTTCAGTTTCTAAAATTGCACGTTATACAGTGGACTAGTCCCCAATTTCTAGTAAAAGGACAAGCCAACTATATTCTCTTTGTCCTTTTCATTTATCTGTCTCTCTCGCTTGCATAGAATTAAGGAGTGAAATCAGATCAATGCTAAAAGAGAGGAAAACTACAAAATATTTTCGATGATATGGAAAGCAATTACTTCATGTATATTTCTGATCGCAACGGGTGTTAAATAATAAACGGATACCAAAATTATTAGGACTCCCCGGCGGGGAATTGAACCCCGGTCACCCGCGTGACAGGCGGGGATACTTGCCGTATCTTATGAAATTCACAGAGCTGAAGCTCAGAAAGATCTGCTCGATCCTCCAAGGTGTAGAAGGCGTTATCATATCGTATGATGGCTTGATTTCCAGTAAATCTGAGGGAATTTTCGATGTTATAATATTCATAAATTTGTACGAATGAGCATGCGACGATATCTGGTTAAGCGAATGCTCTTCTATTGTTATTTTGTGTATTTTTTTTTCGTTCTAATTTTGTTTTAAATATTTATTTATTTTAAATATTTTTTAAAAAATTTTATTTTTTATTTTTAACATAGCCGATTATAAAAACTTAGGACAACATAGCAGCCATGATCAAATGTGTTATCCTCGTTAAAGATAGTTTATTATTATTATTATTATTATTATTATACCTAAGACACAAATCCCAAACGATTAGCTCGATGTATTAATGCCAGTGCAGTACTGCACACACAGACACACACATATTGGAAGGCAGCTACCCATAAATCTTTAAGTCTATTCTTACACTATGTGTTATTAATCTATTTAATGCAGATGATGTAGGAAGCCAAATCTGTCTGTCTGAATGTGTGTGTTTGTATTTTAAGTGTATTTTAAGTCTATCTCAAAGGAACATATGTCTCTTCTCTCTCTCTCTCTCTCTCTCTCTCTCTCTCTTGTGGTAAAACTGACATAGAGACCGGCCTACAGGCAGACAGACAGACAGAGAATTAAAATGATTGCTATGGTCAATAGGAATGGTAACTCAAGCATGATAGTGAAATCGATGGAGTCACGAGTTTTTTTTAGTCTGTTAGAACTTTGCTCAAAGATCCAAATTTTGAATTTCAACAAGATTTGTTAGTTTTTGTTAAATTATTAAATTTCCCCAATTTAGAGCTAAAATAGTTTACAATTTGGAAGTTTTAGTATTTGACCTTATAAATTCTAGGTTTTGGATCAAAAATCGAAAGTTTGAAACGCATCACTTTGTCGACAGCTTCTCGCTTTAGACGGAGCGTTTCATTTTTCTCCAATTTTGTTTTATCTCATTTTATAAATGCTTTGTTCTGGCATTGGTTTCATCTATGGGGTGTAAAAAGAATGAATAAATAGATAAATAACTAGAAATAAATCCGAAATTTACCCTTATCTTGAAATAGATAGTTCGTTGTATTTTATTTTCAGCTAATATTCCTCGTTATGGAGTGGACTAGGCCGAATTTTCCACTAAAAAAGGCAAACGAGCATCATTCTCTTTAACCTTTTCTTTTTATATTATTTTTATTTGTCTTTGTCCCGCTTGCAGAAACTGAAGGGTCGAATTCATTCATATTAATGCTATAAAAAAAAAATTTTAAAATTGAGAAAAGGCTTAGATAATATGCAAAGCAATAGTGTAAATGTGTGATCGCAATGGGCGTTAAGATAAAACATGGAGAAGAAGAAAAAAAAAAAAAAAGTGTTCTCCCCGGCGGGGAATTGAACCCCGGTCTCCCGCGTGACAGGCGGGGATACTTGCCACTATACTACCGAGGAGTGACATTAACTTAAGCTAATATTATTCTATTTAAATATTCAATAAAGCCTAGTGTATCTCTGAAATGTTTTATTTAATTCCTATAATATTAAGTAGTATTTATCTAATGATATAACGTACTGCACAGTGCGCTGAGCATGGTATGTCATCTAAACATGAAAATAATTATTAACACGCGGATTTAATGTTTATTTTTCCTCAGTTGGCCTGCGATAATCACAACTTGAACTATAGTAAATGTATTACATGTCAATTGTAGGCAACGATACGAGACCCTGTGGACTTGACTTGGACACAGAAGGAAGTAAATAACATACGAGTCTACTAGAGCGGGTCCAGAAATATTGTTATGGGGGAGGGTGGAGTCATAAACAAGTAGGCGGTGGGTCTGTTAAATGGAATGATCTCTTTTGATCGCCCAGAGGCTGAACCCACAGTGGTTCCTACATTTTAACTTGACCTACATTTGAAGCCTTTCGTGTAAGTCAGGTAGGGGCAAAATTTGGCAAGCGGACCTGATCCGGGCCGTGACCTAGTTTTGTCAGTTAATTTACATCATTTATATGGCCCTCGCTCTGGTGAAAATTGCAGGGAATATGTTCAAACTGTTGATATTAGGTTAATAGAGCGCCGGCTTGCTCCGCTGACACGTATATGGTCATGTTAGTACCCCGTCCACGTGGTAGGAGTAAGGCTACTACTACTAATAGTACTAGGGAACGCGCTGAAGTGTGGTGTCAGATGTGGGTTTTTTTTGTCGATAATGATCAAATCAGGATACTTTTTAAAATGCGGTGGTCCAATTAGTCCGGAGATTTTTTTTTTTTATACGAAGAAATAAATATTGTTTAGAAAGAAAATTGACGAAATATTTTTAATATTTTTCAGGATTTATAAATACCAGGAAGGCACATTTACCGTTGTCCAGCTCAAATTACTTTTTGTGTTATCATGCTTATGTTGTTGTTGTTTTGTTTTTTGTTGTTCATAAATAACTGCCAATACATCCGTGATGCAGTCATATGCCATGAATTTCAAAATAGTGCCATTGCTCAGTATGATTTTTGTTTTGCACCAACAAGAGAGGACTTTTTTCCCCTGTTGGAAACATCATGTTTATGCGACTTTTGTTTGGAAAAGTAACTGCAGCAATATTTTCAAAATGGCAGCCATTGCGGCCATTCTAAAGGTCATACCAACATTTTTATTTGTTATGATCAAATTAAATTCTTCAAATCAACGTGTGGCTGGCAATCAATCATGGTGAGTGTTGTGCTGTGATGTCATATTAGTCCCAAATGAAAAAGATACCTATGTGACAGCCAATATGCCCACCATATTAGCCATCTTGAAATAATTAAATACTGTATATGAACTTCTGAGAGAGTGACAGGTGTGAGGTGAAGTTTCTTTTGTTTTATTTTGCATTTACAATATGCACAGAGGAGAGAATGTTGGTACACCTTTATGTTACTTACATGAACTGGATATATCTTTTGATATTTTGCTTGTGGAAAATGTGCTTGCTCTAACTGCAAAACTAACCAAAACGAATGTTCCGTGTGCTCGAAAAAACTCATCCTGAATTAGTTTTAAGTACAGTATCTTAATCAGTTATTAAAACAGAGAAAATTAATTTTACCAGACTTGACAATACCAGCTTCTAAAAGTGCAACGAATGAACTAGCAAATATATAAAATGTAATTTAAAAAAAAATACAATTTACCTGTTAAGTCCAGTGGGTGTCGTTTTGAAGGTCTTATTGTGACTTCTTATGATGTCCAGTTGGCGCAAAACGAACAAGTTGTCAAAATAACACCAAATATGGTCGCCAAGACAGCAGACTTCGAATCACTACCGTTGCCAGACAGAAAATTGTAAACCAAGGGGTTTTCGCCATAAAGTACCGTATAGTGTCTTTTCGGTCCTAAATAAAAGCGAAGCGGATCCGATAGTCATTACTGTAATGCTCTTATCCCCCCCCCCCCATCAACATGGTATGATAGTGCTCTTAAATCCTATAAAACCAGACCTGACATCCTGAATGGATTGCCATATTGATATGGGATTGTCACACTGCCATAATGACATGCAATTGCCATATTGACATGATTTTTCAACAAATGCTTCCTATGTACCCTGTAATAAAGAAAATTCTACATTTCGTACATCCACTATGGTTGCCATGACAGCCAACTTGAAACTTTTCTTAAACTCTACACTTGAATATATTGCATTTTTGCCAAATAACTTCGAATGATTTCTAGCTGTCATACATGAAGATGGTGCCACGCTTACGTTTAATATCACCGGACTAATGGTATATTTAAAAATAATGTTATAGCCCTCAACACATGTCACTTAAAAACAAAGAGTCTTAGCTTGAATACCTTTATGTTATTTTCTGTCTATAAAACATCGGTACATTTGCAGTACTTTCTTTTGAATATTATCAGACTTTACTAAAGATGTTCTTGTCGACAGTAAGCGCACTGCGCTCACCAGTTATTATGTACTTTTGAGAGAGTGATGTATGTAAGGTGCAGTTGCCTACATTTAAAACATCCACAGTCGAGAGATTGTTGATATACATCTATGCTAAAATAACCCATATTATACCCATCAATCATACACCAAAACAAACGGAACGAAAGGTTCTTTGAACTATACCTAAGATATACAAAGTCTTTTTTTAAACAGACAGTATAACCAGTGAGGAGAGCCGGGAAATTCGTTTTTTTTTTTTTTAAATTCTAACCCTATGCAAAATACGAAAATGAAGAGCGCCACCTTAAAACAAATATAAAAATGTATGCAATTATTTTTCTTATTTTCATGTCATTATGTATGATGTTCTGAATAAAATGGTACATTTATATTGATGTTAATCATGAAAATAAGCTAATTATGCTCATTTTACTCTTGCTTACATAATTTGCCATGAGTCATGTTTGTGTGGCTAGTTACCTTAATTATGGGGAAATTAAAAGTCTTAGAATATAGGAATAAAGTCAACTTAAATTTAAAACTGTTATATTAAGTAAAAGAAATATATAGTAACAGTGTTTCTTTTTATTTATTTGCAATGAAATTAAAAAAAAACAAATGATGACAAAGCAAATTCACTTGTTCCATACTAAACAATAAGCAAATAATTTACTCTTTGACCTTTATGAACCTCATCTGTTCCATCCCTTTTCAAACTGTAAAATTTATTGTTGACATCTCAGGAAAAATTCTGGCTAGTTTCATGTTCCTGTCTTTCAGCATAACATTGGTTGCTATGTTGACAATCTGTAAAGAGCATTTTTAAAATAACTCACACTTTATGATAAGCTGGGGTTGGGGGGCAGGACTTGTCAGAGACTTTGACACTAATAAATACTGTTCTGTGGGCAAAATACAAGATAATTATTCAAAAGAACTGTTTTGATGCTTGCGACATAAATGTTTCAGCCATACAATCAAAATTAAATCATACAATAATAATAATAATAATACCCATGTTCTCTTTCAGTGGGGGCGCTCACCATTTAGTATGTGCTTTTGAAAGAGTGATGTATCTGAGGTGAAATTGTTTGCATTCGAAACATGTACAGTGGAGAGAATGTTGGCATACTTTATGCTGCTTTGATAGTGTGGCTGACATCTGGGGTAAGGCCAAGGTGTATACTCTATCTATACTGTATATCTTAGGTGTTGTTAAACGAGCCTTTAATTTCCTTTATTTTGTTGTATGATCGATGGGTGTAATATGGGTTACTGATTATACAGCTTGGCCTTATTCCAGATTACACCTTTTAAAAAAGTGCTAGCTCCACTTTGTCATTTTCACTTCCTGGACTTCAGTGGTAAATTGTTTAAAAATAAGAGCCGATAACTTTTTTTTTTTACATTTTATATATTTGGTAATCCATCCATTGCACTTACAGAAGCTGGTATTGTCTAGTAGGCAAAATTAATTTTCTCAGTTTTACTAGGTGCTAAATAAAGATAGTGTAATTTAGACTAATTCAGGGTGATTTTTATTGCACAAGGGAGCAGTCATTTTAGTTTGCAGTGTGCATAGGTCATGTACAATTTCCATAAGTACAATATCCAAAGAAATGTCAGCCACATTGCATTAAAGTAGCACAGAGGTATGCCAACATTCTCTCCACTGTACATGTTCTAAATGCAAACAACTTCCCATTACATACGTCACTCTCTCAAAAGTACATAATAACTGGTGAGCGCCCCCTAAGCAAGTTGTTGACACTTAAGCGACAACAAGCCACTTTGAACACTATAACGACAATAAGTCAACTGTGAAAACTTTAATAAATTTATCTGCTTTTCTAACGGGCTTATCACAGAACAAATACTGTATATATGGTAACCACTTACATCACCAATCCAGTTCTTCTTCATACGGCATATACGTTTGTGGTAAATCTAATGTGACCGAGTATATCTGCAGGTACGTATATCTGGTTTGGATAGGTCAACTTTTGTATAAAATAAATATGTTCATACTGTGACTTGGTCAATGCCTATCATATAGGTAACTGTTTGATTATCCGGACCAGCTGCAGTCACGATTTTTTTAAATTTATTCATGAAGATGGCGAGGATTTCCTTTCATCTCATATTTGAAAAATGTGAATAACCTTGGAACACAAGTATAGCCATTCATCATAAAATCTATATAAATATAATCAAAAGTCATGTCACACTAAAACCTTTGTTTCGTACTTCGTTTTTTTTTATCGTCACGAGAATAGGTCGCCGTGTTCTAAGCATAACTTGCATATAATTCAAGGACATAACAAATGAGGGTAATGGTGTTGTACACGGGAATGAATAAGGAGAAAGCATAGCCGCGGTTAGGATTTGTGGGCGCTAGGAATAATTCTTCAGTAGGCCTCTATGAATTACAAATTGTGCCGGCACAGAATTTGGTTTTGTATATCAAAGTTTGTCTGCCGTATATTGAGACTGAATACATTCTTGCATTTAAATCATTTTTTATGACAAATATGACTGAACACCTTATCATTATGCATTTCTGCCCTGAATGACCTTAGTCAATAGGGCAGAAAGTGCCAGTTGGTCTATTTGCATAATAATTGTCAAACCGTACAAAAAGATCTATGTCCTACACAAAAAGTACCAGACCATTTTCAAACTTCGACATGACTCTTCCGTAGTGTAGCGGAAAGTATCCCCTCCTGTCACACGGGTTACCGGGTTCCAATTGTCCGTCGGTGAACACCAATATTTACAAAAAAAAGATTTTGTAATTAACATGCTGAGAAATTTGTATTAATCAGTTGTGACAAAAAATGACTATTTTAGAGATATTTTGCCTCTGTCAGATGATTAATAACTGCTGTCATAGTTATTGGACATTGCCTCTCCAAGCCTAATAAGAAATCCCTGGAAGAATGGGCTTGCATAACCCATATTTTCATGATTTTCTCAAACGAGTCATAGAGGCCTACAATCGTGCAGAATCACCGTCAAGTGTATATATATGTATATAGGCAAATTTCTAATCAAATCAATCTGTCACAATAATGAAACTTTTAGCACCGTTTGGTACAATAGTTGTAGAGGTCCGTATAAAATCATCTGGTAGATTTTGCGAAAAAAAGGTTTGGTAAATGGTTCTTCGTTGACACCTTTTTTTTCTTCTCAACCTGGACATGTGCCAAATATATACCACCTTACAAGAAGAATAGACGTTATATTGAACTTAAAAGTACGTAATCATTATGATATATTTTGTTTACAACTCCTCGGTAGTATAGTGGCAAGTATCCCCGCCTGTCACGCGGGAGACCGGGGTTCAATTCCCCGCCGGGGAGAATATACTTTTTTTATTTTATTTTTTTAATCCTCACTCAAAAAAAATCTTGGTCATCATAACTGTTTATTATTAATCGCTTTACATCATTGAAGTCAATTTTAACATTAGGGTATGCATATACCCTAGACTAATATCTTTTGTATCAATATGCGTTAAGGATGAGGAAATTCTTGTAAATGTAATGACTTACAAAAGAGTAGCAACATTGCATGTTGGTTTGCAAATTATAAATTTCGTTTTCTTAAGTAAGAAACAGCTAATCCAGAGACTTTGTTGTTTTGTAGTATGAAATAACCTCGCTCTTCATTTAGATGGCTTTGGTTTTTATCCCAAGAAAGGCAGCTGTCCTTTCTGATCGTCACTAGAGGAGGCAAAACTAATTAAGCATTTTTTTTTCTTTAAAGTTAGTTTTGAATCATTAATATGGAGGGGTGGAATTGTTGGCGATTCAGTAAATTCATTCGTAATAAGCTAATTATAATTTTCATGTACTCGTGCGTGTTCCCGGGTTCTTCCTCAGTCATATATACAGAAAGCCATGTATGCTGAAAAATGGCAACAAATCAAAAAAAAAAAAAAAACAAACAAGAAAACAAAAAAAAACACAACAAACAACATGTGAAGTTCAACATGTAACATAAAAAAAATGTTGCAAAGATTAATACCTACATTAAACAAGGAGATAAGCAAGATTTAGACCGCTTTTGGAAAGACTATTTGGATGGTGTCCCCTTCCTATCAATATATTAACCGTCTAGCAGATAAACTTGACCGGTAGAATAGGTGCTATACAGAATATAAAAGTACGAAAACAATATGAGACATCAGAATTTGTATCTCCTATGTAAGAATCCCCGCCCGTCAATCGGGAGACCGGGGTTGAATTCCCTGCTGAAGAGCAATATAATCTTTTGTATCTATTTATCCGTCAATGAGTTGGAAATGTGTATTTTTGACACGTGATCACAAGTCTTTTTTTATATGCATGCCTAGACACATAAATTCTGATGAAATAGACGAATTAACACAAGTGCAGTATTGCACACACATGCGCGCATATGCATGTAGGTACGACACAAATAGCATGATTGTTATGTGTTGGTATAAAGCAACTTTATATACCAATGCTAAAGGAATATACCAAATTCTGATTCGTCCATGAATACGCTTGGCGCCAGAGGTTTTGGGGCGCCAAAACAGCTGATGAAAGTTAAATTGCAGGAAAATCGTTGGCGGGGTCATCATCATCGTCTCGGCACCATTTACCCTTAGTACGCCATTGTACACAGGAGACCACTGCTTTTACACTCTCTTGACTAAGGTTTGAATTTCTAGGTAGTAGCTATTAGTGAACAAAAGAAACATAAACAGAAAAATTCTATATTCATCATTCAATCTCCTTTTTCTAAAATTAATAAAGTACGTTACGCAATTTCAATGAAATCTCTCTGCTCCCACCCCCTTTCCATAAGTATATGAAAAAAATGACGCGGAAATCTATGGAGAGAGAAAAACTATAGAACTTGAACTTAAACTGAGTAACTAAATAAGTCATTATGCGTCGCTAAGATAGTATTTGTTCGTTCCTTTGGACTATAGTCGTTTATCGACAATTACTGCCTTGTACGAATCGTTTAGGTGTGACTATCAGCCAGTCTGATTCAAATCAGATCTACGCTGGCATACGTGTATAAAAGTGGAGATCTGATTTTAATCAGCTTAGACTATCAGCCTAGCGGTTCCAACCACAGGTGCTCGACGCGAGCTTGATGTTGAGAAAAAACGAAAAAAAAAACAAACAATATTCTGAAGGAAAAAAATCATACAGAGTGACAAAAATACCTGAGATTACCCGCATGACCCGTTCTGACATTGGACCCTCTCCATCATACTATATAAGAGAGAAGGTACGTAACTTCCAAATACTTGGTTCCACCCGTGACCCTTGATTTCCTTCTGCTATTTCCGTCTTCAAAGGCACACGTCCATACTATATGGCGAGTGTTATTCCTGAGATATTTTTCTATTCATCAGGCCATCATTGACTTTCCCGCGTTGCACCAAACTGATGTTACGGGCTCCGATACGTGCGAATTTCGCGAATTTTGCCTTCCGGGACAACTTTGCGCTCAGGTGACAATCGGTGAAAAGAACTACATATACCATGTCTGCGACTCTACGATGCATCCCTTCTTTAATTACAGTTTTTACTTACCATTAACTCGATTAAACTTTAAGAATCCTGTTCCATGGAAGAATTAGACATTGTCTTCTTCACTACACATACATTGCTTACAATCAACTCTCATTGTCTCAAGCTCCAGCCTGTTGCGACGGAAAGACCTAAGCCTTTCAGTCCATTCATTGCTTGGGAACGTCATTTGCTGCTAATAGGTACTGCTTGTTGCTCTCTTCGCTGCCGACTTAACGTCAGACTGAATGAATGTATAAAATTAAAGTAGCTTACGCAACTAGGTGCTTTTACGACATTTTAGACCCTGGGGGTTAGGATTATTAATTGGTCGGGGTTATATGAATAGTGCCACTACAACCCCGCATTTTTGTGCGACTGTCGCACTTCTTAATTGATGTCTGGACAAGACATGGTGGAAAGGTACCCGGTAATAAATGACGCAAACGTAACCAAACAGACAAATTTCAGCCAACCTAATAACAGAAAAGCGTTTTATCTCCCAAATATAGTTATTCAAATCCAATACAAATATCAATAAAGTGTTTTATTTCCCCAACATAGTTATTCCAAATCTACCAATTTCTTTGTATTAGAAAACAAACCGAAGTATTCAACTCCCCATCAGATTCGATTTCACATAACTGACATAGACAAACTAGAGAACTAACCAAAGAACCCAACTTCCAATCGGATTAGACTTTACATAACCGATTCAAACAAGCAAGGAGACTAACCAAAGAATTCAACTTCCAGTCAGATTTGACTTTACATCACTGATAAGTAAGTTAGTAAACCGACCAAAGAATTCTACTCCCAATCAGATTTGATTTTACATATCTAATTCGTACAAGTTAGAGACTAGCGAAAATTGACAGAAACATTTAACTACCAATCAGAATTAACCTTGTATAGCCGATTTCATTACACGTAGCAGCCCTAAAACGCCAGTTCGTACTCTAATGATCAAATCTAGTCTAGTTGTACAAGTGGACAGTAAATATGTCCAAGAATGTGTAAGCCACCTGTGCAATTGTTCAAATCCAATGAGTCTTAACATTTTCCTATGTCCTTGTGAAGTGGCAAATTTCTGGTGATCTAACAAGAATACATTTGTTGAGACCAGAGAACCATTAATTAGATTTATGGAGACAAGCGCGTATCATATCGCCAAACTACCGTGTACGGTAATGTCCTTTAGACGGAGAATTTTGTTCCTAATTAAACATTTGTTTATACAGCAGCCAGACGGACTATTAAGGACACGGAAAACTTCATTTTCATGGTAAAGTGGCACAACTGAGAAATCGCAGAAACTCTGTTACTCAAACTACCAGGTCAAGCTGACCCTGACTTTGGCGCCTCTGGAAAAAGGCGGCAGAGATATTTGATTCTGATTGGTTACGTTAAATAAGGGTCGTGTTTCCCACACAAAATTTTCTAGGGTTTAAAATTGCCACATCGGAAATATTAATCAGTCTAAGCTTTTCTACGAGAGAAAACAGAGTATGCTCCGGGGGATTTGCAAGAAATTCCTCGTAAAAAGAACTGTTGTCCAAAGGGGACTATTGTCGAAAGGAACCGACGAACTAATTTGTCGATTAGAGGGAGGAACGTTGAAAGCAAAGGGACAAAATAGCTCCTGAGACGTATAATCCTGAGACGTATAATCCTGAGAAGTATTATTCTGGGACGTATCATGTGATGTTATTCTGAGACGTATACTGAGAAGTATAGAGAGAAGTGCAGTGAGACGTATAATCCTGTGACGCAATCCTGCGACGTATTAATTTCTGAAACGTATTCTGAGAGTATCCTGAGACGGATGGTGGAAAATATCATCCTGAGATCCAAGCGTCTGAACAACTACAGTGGCAGCAGAACAACTGAGGACGAACAGGTTATGCAATCGTACAAGACGTTGACTTCGATTGTTCACTCGATCCTATGATGAACTAAATCTATCAGTAAACAGACCGGCTATTTTATTTAAATCTATTTGCGTTTTCTTTGTATTTCGGTGAAAGTTTAAATTTAAAAACGCAGAGTATATTCCTGATATAAGGAATTTTCACAGTGTTTTTTATGTAATTGATTAAATTGTTTGTTTACATGTACGGGGGCTCGACTATCTGATTTGTTGTGGATAGTTCTCTAAGAGCATAGTAGGTCCTGGCAATGAACATTTCTCTTGATTTGGTGTTATGAGATTAGATTGAGTTAATTACACTAAGGGAGTCGCTGATAATTACGGCTTTATGGATATTGTTATCTTTAATCCATTGTAAAGATTCAATAATTGCCCAGAACTCGGTTGTGAATATAGAGCAATGGTCTGGTAGTCTTGTTCCCATTCGGATACCGTATTCCGGGATAACTACTGCAGCTGCTGTTCTGGGAGGTTCAGCTGTTTTTGATCCGTCTGTGAATATTTTTACGAAACCAGAGTAGGTGTCCTGAATATCCTTTGCAATGATAGATTTTAGCATAATTTCTTGTTCCAATTTGTTCCGGTATTCGGTTGATTTGGTGTTTATCCTTGGTTTGGGTTGTAGCCAGGGGGTTGGATCAGGTGGTTTAGTGAATTCCTGCTGTTGTTCTAGGATTGGCAAGGATCTTTTAAGTTCTTTGATTTGTTGACCACCTGGAGGGTTTGGAACTAGTTTCTGACTAAATTTGGTGTTACATTTGTCAATGGCAATTTTGGTGGGATGCGTTTGGCCAATCGTATTGCATCTCTGAGTAGCATTTTCTGTCTTCTCAGATTTAGCGGTAGCTCTCCTGTGAGCATTTGGAGTTCGTCCAATGAGGTTGATGGGAGGGTGCATACGATTTTTTCTTTGGATAGCATCAAGCTTATTCAGGAGTGTTTGATTTGTAAACTTGGCAACCGTAGTCTAGTTTCGATCTGATGAGTACTCTATAGGTTGTGAGCATAGTTTCTTGGCTGGATCCCCATGTGGTCCCTTTGAGGTTTCTTAAGAGGTTGATGTTTTTGTTACAATTTTGTATTAAGAGATCAATATGATGTTTCCAGGATAAGTGGTTGTCAAAATGCATACCTATGAACCTTACCACTTTAACATATTTGATGATTTGATTTTGGATATAGAGGTTAGGGAGAGTTGGATGATTTATTTGTTTTGGGGAGGAAATTATAGCTAGTTTTTTCGTGTGAATTTTTAAATCTCCATTTATCTGCCCATTTCCCTATGTTATCTAAGCTTTGCTGGATTTCAGATATGACTAGATTGCTGGCGGGATTTCCTGCCCTCCAGATGCTGCTATCGTCGGCGAATTGCGAAATATTAGCTTTTTGGAGGCAAGGTTAAGGTCAAGGTCGTTGATCATAATGTTGAAGAGCGTGGGGTTGAGCACACTCCCTTGTGGTGTGCCGTTTTCAGGGGCGAATTCCTTGGAGTGAGTGTTCCCTACTCTAGTGAGAATTTTACGACCTTATAGAATGTTTTCAATCCAGATAGACATGCGCAGTAATGCCAAAATGGTTAAGTTTCGCAATCAAACCTTTAGTCCAAACTAGGTCAAAGGCTTTTTCGAGGTCAAGGAAGACGGCTATTAGGTGTATGTCTGTTTTCCTTTTCGAATTGAAGGCCAGTTTGATATCTGCTTCTAACCTTAATAATTGGTCATTGGCGGAGCGCTTGTTTCAAAAGCCATATTGGTTTTCTGATGGTAGGTTAACCTGTTTGTAAGTATAGTTTCCATGAGCTTGCAGATGTTATTGGGGAGTGAGATTGGTCAGAACGAATTTATTTGCCAGGTTTAGGGATGGGGATAACAATAGCGTGTTTCCAGCTTTCATGTATTTTTCCGCTAAACCAGATTAAATTGAGTAGTTTGAGTATGATCGTTATTATATTATAGGGGAGGTTTTTGCAAATTACATACCCAATTTCATCTTTTCCCAGTGATGTTTCTTTCTTTTTTCCTAATGCTATCTCCCATTCGTACAAGGTGATTTTGCTATTTAAATCTGAGTTCTTGGTTCCTAGGTCTTTAAAGAGGTGTTGATGAGAGTTTATATCTTTGCTCTTGAAATTTGGAACAGGCGCAAGACTCTCGGTGCATCATTTTTTTTCTCTTGTTTTTTTTTTTTAATAATCAAGTACGTCTAAGTCTCGAACGGTTTTTCTTTTCTTGGTCTTTCTAGCTCTATGGATGTGAAGTCCTCTGGAATGGTGTCTTCGTCGTCTCTTTCTGCCTTGTCCTTGCCGTGGCGTCAGGGAAGCAGGAATGCCTGACTCGGTAGCGTCCAGGGCATTTATAGGAGTTTCTCATCGGCCCAAAATGTCTTTGCCGGTTTGAAGCAAGACGTTTTTGCCTGCTCTCAAGAAAGCTTCTTTAGGGTTTTGCTTGTCGATGATGACATTTTGGAGAAATTATTTGAATCGCATCAAAGTGACATCTTTCAAGGCGTGCAATATTCTTGTTACCATCAGTTTCAGCAGGTGGGCAACCGAACGAAAGGTCGATTTCAACATATCTCCTAAACCATGTCCTCGCTGCCGAGCGACTCTTTGGTGCACTTGATACATGACTTACGAGTAGTTAGAGAATGTTTCCGAAAATGGAGTTTCACCGTGACATTCCCTTTGGTGAATGGAATATTTAGTCCCAGATCTTGTTTTATAACAATGTTGACACTGTCGAAACACGACTTACTGACGGGTAAACAGTAAAGATGTATAAATTCATGGTGAACGTGACAGGTGTATCCCCCTTCCTCGTTAGCGTTCGTGGCAGAATCCATTTTGAAAGGAATGACACGCAGTAACGGTACGGATGTGTGTCCCAATACGTTGTACTCCATCACATCGGAATACACAAAAATCAAATTTAATCCTTGGTTCAGTTCTACCGCAAAATCCAGGTAGTTGTTAATGGTTGACATGGGTCCACCATTGAGCATCTTGACGTCTCCACCCAAAATGTAATACGATTCACGACAAAATCTAATACCTACTACTTTGTCCTCCGAACATTTCATCAGTAGGCGACGACCTACTTTATGATACTCAAGGTTGACATTTTGTTTGGTCCAAGGCTCTGCTAAACAGTGCATTAAATTTGGTAGCAATCGCGTGGACCAGATGTTGACCTTTAAACTAATAGCCTGGATTAATATGCAACAGATAGGTGTAACATTTAAATTTTTTGTAGGTGGATTAAACTTAGCTTCAGCTGCATCTACAACAGATTTGTGAGTGTTGCACTTCTTCGTCATAAACTTCGACCGCAAAAACAAATTTGATTTGAAAGGATGTTTAGGCTGTAGGGTGAACGATTTCCACCATAGCTACTTCCCAATGCGCTTCGTGATCTAATTGGATGGCCTGAGGTAATTTGGCCGTGAAACAGCATAATGTGTTTTTGGGAAACACCTCCATGGAACTGTCATTGGGTAACATTAAATAAAACTGGTTGTTGTTATTCATAATTCCAGTTGTGCTGTTGTTGTTGAGTTTAACGCCATTTTTCAGCACACGGTATGCTATACATGGCGGCCAGTATTAATGGTGGAGGAAGAACCCGGGAACATCCCGGAAAGAACCACCGACCCACGAGAAGCTACTGGCAAGCCTTCTCACATATCCACACTGGTCATAATTCCAGAGTTCTGCTGTCCGAGGGGTCGTTCGAAGTCAGATGAGTGTCTAAAAGAGGGTTAATGTGGTGGTTATTGCTGGGGTGGTGATTCTTAGGATGGTGGGTGGCATTAGACGCAAGGCTTTCGATGTGACCGTTAGAGGAGTATTTCAGGGAAAGATTGGGAAGAAGGTAACCGAGGCAACTGCATAGTAAAATGGTCCACAATTGTTTTTCTCCTTGTTGCAAACTCGAAATGGCAATGGCAGCACCGATGACACAGTACACCACAAAGACTTGGCAGAAAAAAGACAATTTGCCTTTCTCCATACTACACCCACAAGGGTTGCTTTTGTAGATCTTGCAGAGAAGAACTCGGCGAAGGAGTGGTCACTGCTGCAGTGGTGGCTGAGGATGTGTTGAAGGGCATGATGGTCACTTCCTTTTATAGTCGATGACTTGCGAAAAGTCGATCCAAGAATCAAAACTGTGAGGATATCCTTCCAACGTACTATGCCTTCTTTGGCACGGAGTTTTCCCACTTTTCGGGTACTTCGTTCGAGAATGCTTTCGATGTCGAACACTTCGTCTGTTTTTTGGTCACGCGTTTTAACTGGAGCAAGTAAAAAGCTCCTTTTAACACTTCCAGGTTCATGTCTTCCAATTTAAAACGGCAGGATGACGTCCGCGCATTCGTTCAGTGACGCGAAATAAGTCGGTGGTCCAGCTGGGTAAGTAACCTTTGTCGAAAGTGCGTTTGGTTTTGCCAATGCGCACCCGATCTCCTGCTGAGAACACTCCGCCTTTCCTGTGGACAGCCCTAGTCTGGGACGCACCAAACAGACGCTCAAAGACGGACACTTCGTTGTCGGGAGTAACTTACTGATGGTAAGATAGGTTGTACGCTTGAACCAAGTACGGTACGACTTTGATGTACTTCAGAGTGATGTGTACATTATTTCCACATGCGTTCTTTCAAGGTGTGTTGAAAACGTTTCACGGAGCTGCCTTTGGTTTCGGTATTGTCGGTGGTGAAAAAATGAATTTCTCGCTCGTTTACTCAGTTCTTTTTGGAAAGTTTGATTCCGAAATTCTGTCCCTTTGTCAGTTTGCCATCGAAGAGGGTGACGACAGTTTTGGTGCCAATCCAGTCTGAGGGCACGCACTAACTCAATGCTCGATTTGGAAATCAATGGCACGAACTAGTCAAAGTTGGTAATAACGTCGATGACACAAAACAAATATTTGTAGCCACGATTGTAAGTGGCCAAATGAGAGACATCGACTAAATCGGCTTGCCACTGATGATCGACGCCCTCCACACTGGTACGATTTCTGGACAATTTTCGTCGAATGGGTTTGTTGAAGGTGTGCCTGGCTTGTTCTTGTAAACATCGTTGCACTTGAGGCAAACAAAGACTTTTCAGTCGGGTTCTGACAGCATGATACAATTTCTGAACTTCTCCGTATTCCACAGGATGAGCTAGATCGTAGTAAATTCTGGCTACCACCGTCTACATTTTTAATAGTTCACCCACTCTTCACTGATGCTACTTTGAATGGGACGAGGAGGTGGTTTGGAAACGGCTTTACGTTCCCAATGTGCCACGGGAGTACAAGTCGCGGGTAGTGGTGGTGGTGGTGGCGGCGGTAATGGGATGGCATTGGCCTTGCTTTCTTTTTTCACTTCTGGTTTCCCTTCTTTCTTTTTCACTTCTGATTTCCTTTCTTTCTTTTTCGCATCTGAAGAAGGAGGAGTGGACATCATCTTTTTAACCCAAGCTTTAAGTTTTTCTCGTTGGGGCGTGTAGGAAGGGGTCAACAAGGACGCTGAAATCTTACTTGGGATGGGAGCCTCTGACGGCGTTTGAAAGACTTCTCGTGCCCTTCTTCCTCAGGCATTTGTGGGACTGCATCTGTCTTGGTCACTTGGGGTGAGAGTGGTGGTGTTGGTGAGTGAGTTTTCATCAGCGTATTAAAATCTTTCATAGTTGTCTGCGCTGTTTCGTCTCAAGCTTTCTGGTGAACGAGTTGAAGTTGCTACAACACTTGACCGTACCGTTGCGATTTTTCCGTTTCTGACAAATCACTGCGATCCATCAACGATTGCAGTTCGTGTTGTAACTGGGACATCTCGGTCAAATGAGGATTGACATGTAATGCGGGGTCCGTTGTTCATGCCAACGATGGAATCGCATCCATTGTTTGTTTGGTACTAAAGTCAGTTTTCGTCCTTCCATCTGATTCCAAAGGTCCCGACTGAGATCTTTTGACCCTAGAGCTCCCTTTTATCTTGTGGATCCTACATAATTTTACCTATCCCTTGTGAAGCAGCAGCTCCCACCAGGTCTGTAGTCATAGGTAACAATGTGGCTTTGAGTATAAGTGCTGACAACAAGTGTACAAATACTCCGAATTGCATTAACATCCTTTTCTTTTGACGGATGGGAATTTTCTTTTGGACCAATTGGCCAGGAACGTGTCCATGCTTGGCTCAGCATTCTTTCTGATGTGGAGACAAAGATATTGCGTCTTTAAAGACATTCAGGCAACATTTGCACACGGTATCGGCGGTGTCTTTGGAGGCGGTTTGAATGATTTGTGTTCGCATGGGTGGATGGGCTTTGGAAAGGACGGACACGTGCCTATGTTTGACTAAACGGGGAGGAAGTTCTTCCCTTTAATTGTAGAAGAGGGATGGTCTCTGGAGGGTGACATCTTTGTTTGCTTGTTCTGGGGCACACACAAAAATATACTGACGTCGATGACTTGGCACAAACCCTTTTATCTTATTTATTTTAGAAGTATATTTGGTAAAGTTGCATGTTTGTGTGTAACCGGTATCTTTTGACGAAGTCTCTGGTTATTGCCTTATCACCAAACAAATCATCCACTTTGGTGGTGGTGTGCACGTTTGTTGTGGGACATCTTTGGGTGTTTAGGAGCACAAAAACACTGATACTCATCCTTTGCCGCAGGTCTTTTTTATACTGGAATGCGTCGCCACGGATTGTCTTTGCGTTGTATCAACTTGATGACAGGCATCACGCGTCGTGGAGTGGTTCGCAAGGGACTAAATCGGGACAGTTCTTGCTTGGACAAATCCAGTAAACACTGTAACATTCCCGATCTCCCTTTACTTTCATTTTTGGGGCATGTAATGTGTGATCAACAGTAGGAAGAGGAGGGTATCATCGCTGGAGAAAAAGTTCTTGACGACACATGTTTTCATTTTTCCTCAAATGAGAACGGGTGTCAAATTGGGTTTGGCTGGTATCGCTAGCAACGGAGAAGTGGAAGAACCCAAGGCTACTGGAGACGCGGACACAGTCGCTGCAGGTTGTGGCCTCTTGCGGGAAGAAGCTGTTTTCAAAGGGATTTTCTGGGGGCTTTTTTCTTTTTGTGCCGGCTTTTCTTTCCTGTGGGCTGTGACCTGGTCTTGACACCACTGCTCTTTTTGTTCTAGGTCCGTTTGACTTTTTTGAGAGTGACTTTTTTCTTGGGGAAGACTTTGGGGACATTGGGATACAATTTTAAGAGGAAACGGATGATAACACCTCCTAGAGAAACGCTACCACCATGCTTCAAAATGATTTGCTTTTTGGTTTGATTGTCGATGCGGAGTTCTGCCAGTTGCGTCAAGGCTACTTTGTTTTCCTCAAAAAAGCGTTTGGTTTGATGTGGAGTGGGAATGATGCCTTGCAGAAATTGACGTGCTGTCACTGAAAACCATCGTGAGACTTGTCTGAGACTGGCTTCTAAGACACAAACACTTTATTTGTGGATTTTTTTGCGACTGATGCCGTACAAGGCACGAATCAATTTGACGGGAAGATGAGACTGAAGGTACGTTATTTTGACGATGTGTGAGACAGACCCAAACTGTCCGAGGTATCTATAGATTTTCAGTTGTTATGTCGACGACGGGGACGTGCACGCGACAGGCCCTCAGTCTTGGCACCAGTGGTGAAACAGATGGGTATGAAATTACAAATAATCGGGGTGGGTGGGTTTTAAATACATGGGTAAATAGGCGTGAGGGGTTTGAGTGGCATCCTCGTACGCATCAGTCAGCCAAGTCGTTCCTGTTTGGCTAAGACTTGCACTTGCGATTTATCTCTGGGGCTTTTAAACAAGACCACGTAATGAGCATTGAGACTGATGGTGCGATGGGCTTTACTTTGTTGAAGGGGTCTAAGACGTGAATCTGATACCAAGCGTAGAAAGCTCCTCATTGTTTGGTGCGAATGTTGTCGGGATCGTAGTTGTGAGCATCAGGCAAATGGGGTATAACGGCATGTTGATTGGTTTCGGTATTGAAAAAGTGCGGCAATAGCCTTTAGCCATTTCTGCCATTCCAAACGTTTTAGGCATTCGGCTCAAACACATGGCCATGTAACTCATCGAATCTTTAAGCTGCACTTCTCCCACTTGCATGGAAATGATTTTGGCTCCGTTCAAAGTCACTTTAGGACGTTCAGTACTTTGTTCCATATAGTATCTGAGAAGAAACTGTGCATGGTATCCCGTGAACTTGTGAACCATCACCGTGGCTTGGCGATGACAATCTCGGTAACGTTCTCCGCTTGGCACCATGTCTCGTCAATGGGGTCTAAGATCCATTGGGCGAAATCGGATAGCGCGTTCGGTCCACGAAATATTTTTCACGTCCTCCAGGAGTATTGCTGCAGTGAGGGCAATGACTAAAGATAGGCTCTTGGATGTACTTCTCGCACGCTTGATGAGCCACGCAGAAATTAGGAATGTGAATGAAAGTTTCTTGCATGCATTCGAAATCGAAAAAGATGAAATTCCCTTTCTTGTGGTCATCTTCCGCCTCTCGTCTAAGACTACCGAACCGTTTCACTTCCACCGTCCTCCTTTTGTCCTAGACCTTATTTCGTCTCTGTTTCTTCTTCTTCCTGTCGTTTCCTTCTTGCCTCTTCTTCTTCTCGTTGTTGCGGTTGAAGGAGAAAAGCTTGTTCTGCTTCTTCTGCTTCATTCTGCTGTTGCAAAAATTTCTCCAATTCTTCTTTCTCTCTCTGTTTAAAATCCTCGACGTGTGGTAAGGAAGGAGAAGGTGGCAAAGGTGCTGCTACCGGAACAAATTCTTGTGAAGAAGAGAGAAAATCCACTAAATCCTAATTAAAATCGGTCTCTTCTGGAAGTAGGACTGTGCTGACTGTGGTAGCTGCAGCAATGCCATCACTTCTCGTCTCCACGGCCGGTGCACTCCAATTCATCGTCTTCTTAGTTTTCGTCATGTTCTAACAATGTCGCATGAATTCACTGCGCACAGACACTAGCGCACATATATAGGGAATGTGACGTCACAGGTAGCTCTCTTCGGATTTGAAGACAGACTCCTCAGTGTAACTAAATTTTTGTAACGCGTGTTTGGATTGGTGAAAGAACTCAGTCCGTTTCGATCCGCTCTTCCACTATAAATAACCGCAGTTCACTTCATTCCCTTCACCTGTTCTCTTCACAAGATGTGGACTAACGTAGAATCGTCTACCCTCGTATCGTCGATGCTGTTCAACCCGGACTATCCCATGTATGTCAGATAATCATGGACAATCACCCGAATGAACGATACACCCCTTTGGAAAAGAAGGATGTATGTGGAGAGGTAAGGCTGTCTGAAGAGAGTCTTAATCCACGGTCCAGAGGTCAGACGAAATTTGAGGAAGAGAAGAAGATCCGTGAGATGCCCTCTATGTTGACGGAATGATTTTAACATAAAACCCAAAGGCCCTTTTCAGGGCCACTCCATTGCTTCGAAAAGATCGCTATTCTCTCTTTGCCATTTTTTTTTTCGGTGTATGTGTATATATGTGTATGTGTCTTTATTTTGTGTCTGTGTTTATTTGTATTTACCATGTCCCGCACCGCCCATCTTTCCATCAAGTTCTATGCCCCGCCCCGCCAAGCTTTCCCGCTGATTGTCCCGATTGAGGTCAGCCCCTTGCGACAGTGTTGCCAATGTCCAGTACCGTGACGTCACCCCACCTGTTCTATTCCTAATATCGCTAAACAGACCCATTATTTTTTAGGCTATTTTTAGGCTATACAATCCCACTATTTTCTGAGGCTATATAGTCCCAATATTCCCCTTGTTAAATTCCCCTTTGCGGCTATCTTGTCCCACGACCCTTTTGACCGGGATTTCCATTGAGGCTATAGTATCCCACATCACTATTTACCTTAAAGGATATGTGTGGATATTCCGTCTACTACTACTTTTACTACTACTACTCTCTCTCTCTCTCTCTCTCTCTCTCTCTCTCTCTCTCTTTGGTGGTAGAACTGACATAGAAACCGGCCCACATACAGAGACAGAGAATGAAAATGATTGCTATGGTCAGTAGCAATTGTAAATGAAAATGATTGCTATGGTCAGTAACAATTGTAAATGAAAATGATTGCTATGGTCAGTAGCAATTGTAATTCAAGCATGATAGTGAATTCGGTGGATCCGTGTAACACTTAATAATTGAAGTCTCGAGTGTTTTTAGTCTGTTAAAACTTTGTTCAAAGATTGAAATTTTGAAGTTCAACAAGAGTAGATTTTTTGTTAAAATATTAAATTTCCCAATTTTAGAGCTAAAATAGTTTACTTCTCCGACATTTTAAAATGTAAAAGTGGAACAATTTGGAAGTTTCAGCATTTGACCTTTCATATTTTAGATTCTGGATCAAAAATCGAAAGATTGAAACGCGTCAATTTGTCGACAGCTTCTCGCTTTAGACGGAACGTTTCAGTTTTCTCCAATTTTGTTTTATCTCGTTTTACAAATGCTTTGTTCTGGCATTAGTTTCAACTATGGAATGTAAAAAGAAGAAATAAATAGATAAATAACTAGAAATAAATCCGAAATTTACGCTGATCTTGAAAGAGATATTAGTTGCATTTTATTTTCAGTTTTACGAATGATAATATTCCTCGTTATGGAGTGGGCTAGGCCCTATTTTCCACTCAAAAGGGCAAACAAATATCGTTCTCTTTAACCTTTTATTTTATTTTGATTTGTCTTTGTCCCGATTGCAGAAACTGAAGGGGTAAATTCATTCACAGTAATGCAAAAAAAAGAGTAAACCCTTAGATAATACGCAAAGCAATTTATTCTTGTATATGTGTGATCGCTAAGGGCGGTAAAATAATACATGGACAAGAAAAGGAAAAAAAAAAAAAAAAAAAAAATTGTTCTCCCCGGCGGGGAATTGAACCCCGGTCTCCCGCGTGACAGGCGGGGATACTTGCCACTATACTACCGAGGACTGACAAGAACAAGTCCTAACATTATTTTATTTAAATATTTAGAAAAGCCTAGTGTATGTAGGAAATGTTTGATTTAGTTTTTACATTATTAAGTAGTATTTATTTTATGCTATATAACGTACTGCACAGTTTCTTGAGCATGGTATGCCCTCTGACCATGAAAATAATCATCAACACGTGGATTTAGTGTTGTATTTTTCCTCGTTTGGCCCGCGATAATCACGACTTGGCTACAGGGTCTCGTATCGTTGCTTAACATTGACCTGTCATACATGTACTATAGTAAATGTATGACAGGTCAATTGTAGGCAACGATACGAGACCCTGTGTATTTGACTTGGACACAGAAGGAAGTAAATAACACACGTGTCTACTGGAGCGGGTCCAGAAATACTGTTATGGGGGTGGGGTGGAGTCATAAACAAGTAGCCGGTGGGTCTTTTGGATGGAATGATCTCTTTTGATCGCCCAGAAGCTGAACCCACAACAGTTCCTACATTTTAACTAGACCTACATTTGAAGCGTTTCGTGTAAGTCAGGTATGGGCAAAAAATGACAAGCAGATTTGATCCGGCCCGTGACCTATTTTTATCAGTAAATTTACATCATTGAGTATGGGTTTAAAACTCATTTATCTGGCCCTCATCCTGGTGGAAATTGCAAGGAATATGTTGATATTAGGCTAATAGAGCGCCGGGTGTGAATCACAATAAGCTTGCTCCATTGACAGGTATATCCTCATGTTAGTACCCCGTCCACGAGGTAGGAGTAGGGGTACTAATATTAGTACTAGGGGACGCGCTGAAGTGTGGTGTCAGATGTGGGGTTTTTTGTTGTTTTTTTTTGGTCGATAATGATCAAAACATTATACGTTTCAAAATGCGGTGGTCCAATTAGTCCGGAAAGTGTTTGGTTTTTGTTTTGTTTTGTTTTTTTATACGAAAAAATAAATATTGTTTAGAAAGAAAATTGACGAAATAGTTCTAATATTTTTTCTGGATGTATAAATACCAAGAAGGCAGATTTACCGTTGTCCAACTTAAATTACTTTTTGTGTTATCATGCTTATGTTGTTGTTGTTGTTTTGTGTTTTGTTGCTGTTGATGTGTTTTTTGTTTTATATTTGTTTCAAGTCCAAACTCAATGAATAATGATTATACATTTCTACCAATCCATAATAACATGCATTTTGACTTTTAAAATTATAAAATCTGCCACACAGAACTTTGTATTAGTTCATAAGGCTAGATTCAGTCTGCTTCCTGGAGTCAGTTTAGCCGCTGACCTGTTGTCCCACAGCTGGAAGAGTTTGAAAAAGGCCAATTATTAATAACTATCATAGACCTGCAGTACAAGTTAAATTTTCCCTGTCTTTTTTTTTCTTTTTTCTTCTTCTTCTTCTTCTTTTTCTTGTTTAATTGATTGGGAGAGTCAGTTGATTTTAATGTGAGCTGCCCCTTCGGCCAATGAAATATCTGTGTTTAGTTGACATTTGTACTTTCGTATGCATGCACCCTTGGCTTGTGATTTGATAATATTTTTAAAAAATTGTTAATCTATATTTTGAGTTTATACAAATTAAATATAAATTTGTTAATACATTGTTAGTTTGTCTTTCACGTAAGTTCTAATGACTGCAATGCAATTTCCACAGACTTGAAAATTTTTAATGTAGTAAGTAGTAGCAACATTGTTACTGTTATGAATATGACTCATACATCTGAAAATTTGTGTAAATTGCATATTTTACTTCATGACTGGCAAATGTATTACATTTTAGGGCAGCGTGATGCAGTCATATAACATGAATATCAAAATGGTGCCATTGCTCAGTACGATTTCTGTTTTGGACCAACAAGAGAGGATTTTTTCCCCTGTTGGAAACATCATGTTTATGCGACTTTTGCTTGGAGAACTGTAGAAATATTTTCAAAATGGCAGCCATCGTGGCCATCCTAAAAGTGGTACCAACATTTTCATTTGCTAGGATCAAATTTGGATTCTTCAGATGAACGTGTGGCTAGCAATCAGTCATGGTGATTGGTGTGCTGTGGTGTCAAATTGGTCCCAAATGAAAAAGATACCTATGTGACAGCCAATATGCCCACAATATTAGCCATCTTGAAATAATGAAATACTGTATATGAACTTCTGAGAGAGTGACACGTGTAAGGTGAAGTTTGTTTTGTTTTATTCTGCATTTACAATATGCACAGTGGAGATAATGTTGGCACACCTCTATGTTACTTACATGTACTGGATATATCTGATATTTTGCTTGTGGAAATTGTGCCTGCTCTAACTGCAAAACTAACCAAAACGAATGTTCCGTGTGCTCGAAAAAACTCATCCTGAATTAGTTTTAAGTACAGTATCTTAATCAGTTATTAAAACAGAGAAAATTAATTTTACCAGACTTGACAATACCAGCTTCTAAAAGTGCAACGAATGATCTAGCAAATATATAAAATGTAATTTTTTAAAAAAATACAATTTACCTGTTAAGTCCAGTGGGTGTCGTTTTGAAGGTCTTATTGTGACTTCTTATGATGTCCAGTTGGCGCAAAATGAACAAGTTGTCAAAATAACACCAAATATGGTCGCCAAGACAGCAGACTTCTAATCACTACCGTTGCCAAACAGAAAATTGTAAACCATGGGGTTATCGCCATAAAGTTCCGTATGGTGTCTTGTCGGTCCTAAATAAAAATGAAGCGGATCTGACAGTCATTATTGTATTTCTCTTATCCACCCCACCCCCATCATCAACATGGTATGATAGTGCTCTTAAATCCTATAAAACCAGACCTGACCTCCTGAATTGATATGGGTTTGCCACACTGCCATAATGACATGCAATTGCCATATTGACATGATTTTTCAACAAATGTTTCATACGTACTCTGTACTAAAAGAAAATTCTACATTTCTTACATCCACTACGGTTGCCATGACAGCCATCTTGAAACTTTTCTTAAACTCTACACTTGAATATATTGCATTTTTGCCAAATAACTTCGAATGATTTCTAGCTGGTCATACATGAAAATGGTGTCACGCTTACGTTTAATATCACCGGACTAATGGTATATTTAAAAATAATGTTATAGCCCTCAACACATGTCACTTAAAAACAAAAAGTCTTAGCTTGAATGCCTTTATATTACTTCCTTTCCATAAAACATCGGTACATTTGCAGTACTTTCTTTTGAATATTATCAGACTTTACTAAATATGTTATTGTCGACATTAAGCGCAACGTGAACACTTTCGCGACAGTAAGCCCACTGTGAACACCTTAGGGCGCGCTCACCAGTCATTATATACTTTTGAAGGAGTGACGTATGTAAGGTTAAGTTGTTTGCATTTAAAACATGCACAGCTGGGAAAATGTTGACATACCTCTATGCTACTTTGATGTAATGTGGCTGACATTTCTTTGGATATTGTACTTATGGAAACTGTGATGTATCGTAGAGTCGCAAACATGGTAGATGTAGTTCTTTTTACCGGTTGTCACCTGAGAGCAACGTTGTCCCGGAAGGCAAATTTCGCGAAATTCGCACGTCCCGGAGCCCGTAACTTCAGTTTGGTGCAACGCGGGAAAGTCAATCATGGCTTGATGAATATAAAAATATCTCAGAAGTAAAACAAGTCATAGAGTATGGCCGTGTGCCTTTTAAGCCGGAAATAGCAGAAAGAAATCGTGGGTCATGTGTGGAACCAAGTATTTGGAAGTTACGTACCTTCTCTCTTATATAGAATGATAGAGAGGGTCCAATGTCAGAACAGGTCATGGAGGTAATCTGAGGTAATTTTGTCACTCTGTGTCATTTTTTCCCTTCAGATTATTGTTGTGTTTTTTTCCTCAACATCAAGCTCGCGTCGAGCACCTGTGGTTCCAACGGTATTCCATTGGTTTGACAGAAGAATAGGTGGAGCAAAACGTTCGATCAGTATTTCCCACCATTAAAATTTCCCCGCTAGTGCACCATGCGTTAATATTTGTTCCATTCCATTCCAGCTTTCCGTCAAAAACCAGACGTTGAGCAATCAACATAGGAGAGCCTGCTGTAGGAAGAGGGGTGGGGGTAACCTCGTGCAGTTATGGACAAACCCACTAGTGGGTCTAACTGAGCGAAACCGAACCCGTATATAGCCCCCCCCCCCCCCGAAGTCGGGCGACAGACCACGAGAATAACAGGTGAGAGAAAAAGAAAAAAAAAAAACATCGACCAGCGTGGACCCCACGCGCTCCGGCTTCATGGGAAGGCAGCCATTCTGCGAAGTTTGGGTTGTTTCAGTGGGGCGCCACCCGGGGATTATAGAGAGAGAAACCTGCTGACAAACCAGAGTTTCGGGACCTGCGAATTGAGGTCGATGGCATGCAAAAATCTGGGAGATAATACCGTTTCAGTGTATCCAGCTATTTTTCTGGGATGTCAGCACATTGACGTCTGGAGTAGATCAGCCAGCCGTACAACTAAGCCTGGAGAAGAACGTTCTCCGCGCCTGAATGACCAAAACTGCATGACAAAATGGGGTTTTCTTTTCAATTTAGTCGAAAAATCCATTTTCTTATGTTATGTATATTTGATTCAATTTATATTTGATTTAATTAAATTGTTTGTAAGTTTTAAATTTGTTTTATTTTTTATTTCATTACATGTCACTGTAATGTAATTTTGTTTACTAGAAATTTGATATTTTCCAGAAAATTCAGTTTGACCTGAATCTTTTCATAAATACCTAATAATAGAAACTGTTTCTATTTTTGACTTCGTTCCCGGCCTTGATTCAGAAATCACTGAGACAAATAAACAACTTTCTATTTTTATTTTATTCTTGGAGTAAAATGATTGGTTTTTATCAAGGTCATACTGGGAGTATGTGACTTTAGATTGTGAACAGCCCTATTTCGCAAGTCTGGGTTGTCCGAAATTGCTCAGGAGTTAGTTTTAATAATAATAATAATAATAATAATAATGAGGACTTTGTATAGCTCCTAATCTTTAGAAGCTCTAAGCGCTTTACAACATTAGACAACACATATAAGATAAAAAAACATATATAATAATATGATTACGAAAACAAACACCATGAAATTAGAAAACATAAAAAAACATGCTGAACATATTTAAGGTAGGAAATATTATTAGGTCTTTAAGTTTGTTCTTGCAGTCGAAATAAGTGAGTTTTGAGAGCACTCTTGAATGGGATCACTGTGTCTTTGTGTCTAAGCTCAGTGGGCAATTCATCCCACGTTGCCGGGCCCCGGTATGCAAAAGAACGCTGTCCATATGACTTTGTTTTCATAGTGGGAATAATGAGTATACGATTGTCAGAAGAGGAGCGTAAGTATCTTGCTGGTGTGTATACTTGGGTGAGGTCGGATAGGTATGTTTGACTGGAGTCCGTCAGTGAAACGTAGCACAGAGAACAAATTTTGTGTTTGATTCTGGATCGAATGGATAGCCAGTGTAGGGTACAGAGCAGCGGGGAGGTGTGCTCTGATCGTGGTACTCTAAGTATGATACGAGCATCTATGTTTTGAAGTTTCTGGAGTAGATATTGAGATTAACCAGACAAAATTGAGTTACAATAGTCCAGTCTTGAAAGTACTAATGAACACACAAGTGTTTTAGTGGCATCAACTGAAAGATATTTGCGAATGGAACTGATGCGTTTCAGCTCAAGATATGCAGCCTTGCATAAGTTCATGACATGTTGGTGCAGTGTGAGAGTACTGTCCAGAGTAACACCTAGGTTTCGTACTGATTGTGTGAATTTAATGTTGGTGTTGCTGATCTTTATTGAGGTAAAGGGTGTGAATGAGAAAGTCTTTGTGTTGTGATCAGAATGGCCTCAGTTTCATCATCATTCATCTGCAGCTTGTTACATGTCATCCATGATTTCACATCAGAAATGCACCTTTCTACACCTTGGATGGTAGCATCAACTTCAGTTGGGTGGCTAGATTTGTATATTTGGGTGTCATCAGCGTACAGTTGGTGAGACACTGGATGATGATCTATGACACATGAGAGTGGCTGAGTGTATAGAATGAAGAGAACAGGTCCAAGAACAGACCCCTGTGGAACACCACAACATAGATCAACTGGGCTGGAGTGTATTCCGTTTGCAAACACAATTTATGTCCTGTTGACCAAGTAGGATTTGAACCACAGTAAGGCTGTATCATGAATGCCAAATACATGCTGGAGACGGTGCAGTAATATATCATGGTCAGTTGTGTCAAATGCTGCAGACAAATTAAGGAGGGTGAGGACTGTACTCTTTCCGCTATCCAAAGCAGAGAGAATGTCATTAACTACTTTTAGAAGAGTAGTTTCAGTACTGTGGCAAGGGCGGTATGCAGATTGTACATTGCTAAAAAGACTGTTTTAATTCAGATGAGATACAAGCTGGGATAGAACAACCTTTTCTGAGATTTTTAATATGAATGGGAGATTAGAAACTGGGCGGTCGTTCTTTAAATCAGTATGGTCTAGTGATGGTTTCTTCAGCAGAGGCTTTACAATGGCAGTTTTGAAAAATTATGGAAATTCCCCTGATGAGAGAGAGGTATTAATAACATCGGTTAGTGAAGGCAATACTGGATCTAAGCACTCAAGCAGCAGTGATGTTGGCATTGGATCAAGTTCACATGACTTTTGTGCACTCTTCATCAGGATTGTACGTACGAAATCCATAGAGACAGGTTCAAATGCTGCTAATGGTTGCCGCTCAAATTCTGTATCCCAACTGTATGGTGACGACGAGTCAATTGAAATTGTGGTGTCAAGCTTATCTCTAATGGTTTGTACTTTGTCACGGAAGAAATTTGCAAAATGTCCGGAAGGTCGACTGGAGAGAAGGTAGTTGGAAGTGGTGTACATTTGTTCCTTGATATTAGCTTGTTAGTACTCTCGAAGAGCTCTTTGCAGCTGGAACTTTCCATGATCTTAGTAGTGTAGTGGGCTGATTTCGCTGCATGGACTATATTTGTGACATTCTTCTTAGCGGCTTCATAGATTTGCTTATGAATAGTGAGTCTGGTGGAAAGCCAAAGCCTCTCAGCTTTACCGCGGTCTCTTTTAGCAGTGCAAAACTTATCCCTAACACTGCTATACCACGGAGAACACTTTTGAATTGATACTCTGCACTTGGTAGCTGGGGCATGTTTGTCGAGCAATGAACGCAGGCAGTTATCGAGTTGTTCTGCTGTTGGAGGTAAGCAAGTTGTTAGGTTTGCTTGAATGTCACGCATTAGTTTGGTTCTGTTTATCATATGGAGGTTTCTCTTAGTAGGAGATAAAGGTGGAGGGTTAGGGACTGATACATCAAGATGGCATATAATGCAGAGGTGATCTGATGCAAGTTCATTGGATACCAGGGAGTACCGTAGAATGTTATCATCAGGTCTATGAAGAATCCGGTCTAAAATGTGACCATGTTTATGGGTGGGCTTGTTAACTGACTGTTTGAGGTTGAAAACATTAATGGAATCTTAAAGTTTTTATGTGTTGGGGTTTTCAGGACAGTCAAAGTGAAAGTTGAAATCTCCAAGAATAATCAGGTTGCCACCTATTGAATTTCCATACTCCAGGAGATTCGGAAACTGCTCCAAAAAGAGAAATTCAGTCAGCTTGTTTTTTCCACAAGGAGGAGGGCGGTATAGGCAGAAAAAATGGACTGACGTTTTCTCCAGTGTGAGTGTGGTTTGAACTAGTTCAAACGATGTGTGGTCGAAATTGAATGTTGTGGTGTGATTAAGACGTTTGATCATGGAGTTCTTTGTGATGACAGCAATTCCACCTCCGCGAGAGTTACAGGGGAACGACTTGATGGAGTAACCAGTGGGTGTTAGATCCGCGCACTTGGGCTCATCGCCTGATGTTATTAGTGACGTTTAGAGACATATTTCTCAGTTTGGGCTTAAACATAGTTAATGTCAAGGTGTTCGTTTTTTTATGACCAGTTTGGAGTTACATTTTAATTTTTATTCAATTTATTTGGATTGTAAAAGAGTAATTATTTTTCCTGGAAATATTTGAGTGCTCATACAGAATTCTTGGACAAAGACATTTCTCTAAATTTTATTCGGAAATTCAAACACCGGAATATTATTGTTTTTGAATCAACAAAGAAATGTAGACATCACCACAATACTGCCTACAGTATACGTCATCACCTTTCATTTTGGATTTTTCGTCGGGACTCGAACTCAGATTTCATTAGAAAATTTCATTACTAGGACTTCTAAAATTTAACTCCTGGATTATTCTTAGAATATATTTGGATTTGATTCTTTTAACCGTAAGTTCTCAATTTTTTCATTTTTTTACAGCGTTTTTCCAGCGAAATAAATTATTTGTTTAATTTTAAAAGGTTGTTGTTTTCACTCTTTCTTTTGTTACTGTTTATTAGAGCCTAAACACGTAACATACGACATAAAACTCTCTCAAAGTCATAATTTGATCTATTCGATGCCACCGTCAAAATATAACTTTATTTTGAGAAGCAGTGCGCGACACCACTATGATTTGCATATACTCACGAATTAGTACGTTTTGGAAATGTGAAATGTACACCCTGTACTCGAAATTCTCATTAGAATGTGAATAGTAAGTGAAATTTTGCAACATTAATGACTGCCATAATTAAACATGTGGCTAGCATATTATTAGTTGTTAGGGATCGCCCCACTAGTTATAACTGGGCAGAATCGGATTTTGTTTCCTTTCGGAACACGTCTATAATCCAAGATGGATATAGCCATTTGGAACACGTCTATAATCCAAAATGGATAGAGTCATTTGGAACACGTTATAATCCAAGATGGATAGAGCCATTTGGAACACGTCTATAATCCAAAATGGATAGAGCCATTTGGAACACGTCTATAATCCAAAATGGATAGAGCCATTTGGAACACATTTATAATCCAAGATGGATAGAGCCATTTAGAACACGTCTATAATCCAAAATGGATAGAGCCATTTGGAACACATCTATAATCCAAAATGGATAGGGCCATTTGGAACACATTTATAATCCAAGATGGATAGAGCCATTTAGAACACGTCTATAATCCAAAATGGATAGAGCCATTTGGAACACGTCTATAATCCAAGATGGATAGAGCCATTTAGAACACGTCTATAATCCAAAATGGATAGAGCCATTTGGAACACATTTATAATCCAAGATGGATAGAGCCATTTAGAACACGTCTATAATCCAAAATGGATAGAGCCATTTGGAACACGTCTATAATCCAAGATGGATAGAGCCATTTAGAACACGTCTATAATCCAAAATGGATAGAGCCATTTGGAACACATTTATAATCCAAGATGGATAGAGCCATTTAGAACACGTCTATAATCCAAAATGGATAGAGCCATTTGGAACACGTTTATAATCCAAGATGGATAGAGCCATTTAGAACACGTCTATAATCCAAGATGGATAGAGCCATTTGGAACACGTCTATAATCCAAAATGGATAGAGCCATACGTTTAGATGCGAATCACGACGATTTCGAATGATTTATTAATATGGATTTGCACAGCACATATTTCTCAAACGAGTAATACACTATCGCAGTATAGTGTGTGTGTGTGTGTGTGTGTGTGTGTGTGTGTGCATCTATCTATCCATCTATCTATCTATCTATCTATCTATCTAAGTTTTTTGATGTAGCTGCGCAAGTTTAGTTGTCCTGTACATATTCAGCTGGGCAAAACGCTACGGCAGCTGGTTGCGAAAGATGTGGTAAAATCTTGTTCTTTCATATGTTTTTAAGTGGAACACGTGATCAGGACCGATGGGGGGGGGGGGACACTTAAGATATTGGGGCCCATATAGTTCTGCAAATACACCCTGAAAGCCGTCCTTAAATTCTCCTTTAGGTGCGTATAATTATTATAGCTGTATTAGGAAAATTGCAAGAAGGTTGAGACCCATATATGGTTATTTAAACAGATGTAATTTTATCCACGGCAATCCTGTAAACCCAACCCCCCTCCCCCCCCCAGTAATCCGTCCCTGGATGTGGCTAGCGTCTCCCTTTTTAATATTAATGGCATATTAATGGCATTCGCCCCTTAATTCTATGCAAGTGGAAGAATTATATCTTGTTATTTATCTATTTAGTCATTTATTTAATTAACCACAATCGTTGCTAAGACATGTGTATTGCAGCTCTCAAATGTTTTTCGTACCGGGGTAGGTGGGTATAAAATATTACAGTAAATATCCAATGGATGATCTGCGTGCAAAATGAAATAAATATTGTCTTCTTTTCACATTTCTTTACACATTGTTGTTGTTGTGGGGTTTTTTTTTTATAATGAAAAATCTAAAACATAGTGGAAGTTCGATATTTTAAAAGTTCTAGGTATTTCAACTTTTTAGATTGTTAGAAATGTGTTCGCTATCTATTATCTAAAATTGGAAATGTTAGACTTTTGAACAAAACTCACAAAATCCAAAAGTTCATTATTTAGAATTTTTTCGAAGAAAGTAAAAGTTAAAAATTATAAATTTAGATGTTTGCTAAAATTATAACAATATAAAGGTTTGAGAATTGAATTATCGTGTATTACATAGATCTATCAAATTACTTACTATGCTTGACTTACCACTGCTACTGACCATAACTTGTGTTTTTATCCTTTAATCTCTCTGCCTTTCTTGGTTGTTTTGTCACTTGGAGTTGGGGGTGGGGTGGGGTGGTATTGATATATGGATCTGTTGGTCTAAAACTTATAAAGCGATTAACCAAACGAGAGATTAAAACGCCTTCAAATATTTTAAATGATCGGTTTAGAACTTTGGTATATATTTAAATGATACATCAGATATATTACAATATTTGTGTAGCACATACTAAAGAAACCGATATAGCGGGATGTGTGCGCAAGCGCGTGTGAAGCGCAGCAATTATTCATCGTCTAAATCGTTTGGAGTTTTGTCTAGGGTATATGCATGCCCTGAGCTTAAAATTGACTTCAATGATGTAAAGCGGTTAATAATAAACAGTTATGATGACCAAGGGTTTTATTGAGTGAGGATTAAAAAGAAAAAAGAAAGGAAAAAAAATAAACTCCTCCCCGGCGGGGAATTGAACCCCGGTCTCCCGCGTGACAGGCGGGGATACTTGCCACTATACTACCGAGGAGTTGTAAATAAACTTATCTGATAATGGTCTCGTACTTACCTTTACTAATAACACATATTCACTCTTTACAATTGTGTTTATAAGCTATTTGGTTATTTATAGCACAGACATACCTCTCTGTTAAACACGCGGCATATCTACCTTAGTAGTAATGGCTTGAATTGTTTATAGTACTAAAGATATCACGTGTTATATACCACTGAAAGGTATGTGTTAGACAAGTACAATGGTGCAAATTTCGTTTTAATAGCTATGAAAAATTCGTGGAGAATGAACATACCTACCGTCGTATAAAAATTTCGTTATGATATTGTTATTGTTTCATTATTTCGTTATTATACGCGTACTGAGAAACTTATCTGCCAAAATTAATGACACTTCTGTCTATAATCATAGCGAGCTCGTATGTATATTCCACATGGTGAGTCTCTTTCATATGTTGCATTATGTTAAACCAACATGGGTATCATGTAACCTATTAAAAAAAAAATTGTATTAAATGGAGAAACAAGAAACAAGAAATCATTATATGTAAGTAATGATTAATGGAAGTCTTCAGTTTAAATAATAATTTTTAAGACGAAATGCTCTCATCTTACTATCACAGCATATTAAACTCTTTTTAACACAGACTGTTGAAAATATTAGATGACGCTTGTAATCTGAAACTTTCCTAAACTAATATTTAATGACCTGCAGTCAGTCAGATCCCCCTGCCTCTGTGACAAGACGTTGCATACACTGTATGGCTTTTATTATTTTTACTATTTTTACTAGTATGACTAGGACTAGGATTTAGGTATCAGCATTTGAACAGCGCAACCACAGCAGTCCCTTGCTTTCAAGTCCCTCGCTATCTATCTATCTATCTATCTCTCTCTCTCTCTCTCTCTCTATATATATATATATATATACACACACACACACACACCACACACACACACACACACCCTATATAATAGAATTGTCTGTACTGTGTGATTCCAATGTTTGTATAAATAAATCTACTACATTTTAATTATCCTGACTTAGTTTTCTTTTGTTCAATAGCTAGGCTGGGACGAACCTATTTTTGTTTTTCTTTCTTTGAAAACGTTGACCTTATGTGGATAAAAAAAAAAGTTACAATTTCATATTTCATTTTAAATGTGAAGGCAATAAATCTGACCAGGGAGATCCAAAAGTTTAAAAGTTATTTACTAAATGGAATCACGTGAAAACATATTTCATTGAGAAAGGGAGTAGCGACAATGAAAGTGGAATGGTTGATAACAGTTAGTACCGTCATATTGTTTTTTTTTTTTTTTATAAACAAAACTTCGAGAAATAATTCCTTCTCGCTCACTCTCTTGCATGTGTATGGATGTAGGAATGCGCATATATGTATATGTATATTCATGTTTATATATGTATATGAGTATTTATGCGTATGGGCATGTTGTTGGTGCATGAGTATGCCATTATATTACATACTCTGATATTTGTTTTGTAGAAATGCTAATATTTTCTATATATATTGATATGTTATCTTGAAAATATATGTAAATAATATATGTATTTGTGTTGTCTATTTATAAGTGATATATATATATATATATATATATATATATATATATATATATATATATATATATATATATATGATATATATGTATCTGTGTTGTCTATGTCTCGGTGATTTTTTTGTATTTGTGTTGTCTATGTAACAGTTATGTCTATGCTTGTGATGTCTATGTATCTGTGTTGTCTATGTCTCGGTGATTTTTTGTATCTGTGTTGTCTATGTAACAGTTATGCCTATGCTTGTGATGTCTATGTATCTGTGTTGTCTATGTAACTGTTATGTCTATGTTTGTGATGTCTATGTATCTGTGTTGTCTATGTAACAGTTATGTCTATGCTTGTGATGTTTATGTATCTGTGTTGTCTATGTCTCGGTGATTTTTTGTATCTGTGTTGTCTATGTAACAGTTATGTCTATGCTTGTGATGTCTATGTATCTGTGTTGTCTATGTAACAGTTATGCCTATGCTTGTGATGTCTATGTATCTGTGTTGTCTCTGTATCAGTGGTGATTATGTTGTACAAATTTACGGAGAGATCAAATTCGTTTCCGTTTTCTTTTCGTTGATATCCTCAATTTTTATCGGACATCATTAATACTAGCGTCTGTATATATTTAAATTCTAATTTAAAGGTCAATCTACATGTCTATCAGCAGTGTCAACCATCCAGTCCTGTCAAGTATGTGTCTATCTGGTGTGTCAAACATTCAATCCTGTCAAGTATGTGTCTGTCTGCAGTGTCAAAAATTCAATCATGTCAAGTGTGTGTCTGTCTGCGGTGTCAAACATCAAATCCTGTCAAGTATATGTCTATCTGCAGTGTCAAACATTCAATCATGTCAAGTATATGTTTATCTGCAGTGTCCTGTTAAGTATATGTAGAACAGTCAATCCTATCAAGTATATGTTTATCTGCACTGTCAAACATTCCATCCTGTCACCTATATGTCTATCTGCGGTGTCATATATTCAATCCTGTTAAATGTATGTATATCGAACTGTCCGTCCTGTCAAGCATCCATATTTTACTTTCGCTTGTTTTCCGTCTAAACTGAGTATCAAGATGCCAAATAAACGTGTAATGACGTTATTAATTTCACCTCTGTTAAATATATTTAGAAGTCTTTTGTACAGAGGGAATTTCTTTCCTGTTTATCTACTTCCTGGGTGGGTGGTTTTCAAAATGTGAGGGATATTTCACAGAGCCATATTTTTAAAAAAAAATTCTGATATGAATTTTCTTTAGATATGCTTTAATGTCATTGACAATTCACACAAATTTCAAGTGTTGCCACCATACAATCAGTACTTATTTAAATTACTATAATCCATGCTTCTTATGAATGAATTTTTTTTATTGCTTCGGGCTGCAGAAAGGAATCATTTCACAAAATAAATATTTTACTGTAGAGTCTGGTGTGATCCATTGGAAAGCCTGGAAAATTGTTTTAGATTCTATAGTTGTTGCAGACATAAACCATACCAAAATGCACACACACACACACACACGCGCGCGCGCGCGCGAGCGCGCGTGGGCGAGCGTGAGAGCAAGCTGTTCGGTGCAGTTGATCATATGGTTTATACTCCGAGATAAAGAAAGGGTACAACACAAGGCATGTAAACCAAAACCATGTCATCTACTGCACCGAACGGATGACTCTCTCGTGCCGTTTGGCATACCGTGTGTGTGTGTGTGTGTGTGTGTGTCTAAAGACAGATTTTTAAAGTATAAATTTATAGAAGAAAGTTGTATGAAGTTGATCGCTTGTGAAAAACTGCACCTAGCTCTCATTTCTTTGGAGTGATATAACCAGTAATGTCTTCAAAGGTTTAATGCCTGTAGAAACAGCCATGTAAATTTCGCAAGCATAACCATTTTTCTGTTTTATTTGTTTGTCTTGTCTATGTTTTCTTTTTGCCTTTGAAAAAGACTCATTAAAGAGTCGAAAGAGCACAAGCAAGTTAGATACTAATTTCGCACAGTTCGTTGTCAGTTTATTGCATTTATTATTATTATTATTATTGTTGTTGTTGTTGTTGTTGTATGAGGACTAAAGAACTGAAGAAGCTGAAGAAGAAGAAGTCATCATGCAAAACACATCAAATATCATTCCAGCCATTATGAAACTGTATTTGGAATCTCCACCTGGGCTGCCATGGTAATTCCGTTAAAAGAGCGTCAGACTAATAATCCAAGAGTTGCAGGTTCGATACCCACTAGGACCAGTTGCCTAACTATGCCATTGAGAAAAACAGCATCAAGCTCACATTTCATTGACATGATATAACCAGTAATGTGTTCAAAGTGCCGTTCATAAACCAAGCGACCAACTTCCTACAACTTTCTTCTATTAAATTTATATTTTAAAAATCTACTTTTATATTATAAACATGCAGTCTGTATGTTTTAAATATATTAATAATATTGTCCACAATACTTCTTGTTATTTTATATTAAGCTTTGAGTAGAAAACTTAAGTGGTTCGTTGTAAGCTCGAATCCTGATGTTGCGGAGTTTGACTCTGGGTGTTTAGTACGATCCAATATGGCTGCGCCCATTCCGTCGATCTGACAACATTAACTGGCGCATCACTGACCTGTCTGTACTTTTTTTCTTAAAGCTAGAAAATGTCTATGATCAACTATGCATTGCCACTACGGAGGCTTATCATTCCAAGTCTACACAAACTAAGTACATAATTTATCAGCTATTTGGACGACCTGTGTTTTTTCTTCTTCTAACTATTGCATTAGGTTTTGCTAAACCATTGCATCAAAGGCTATGATACGAGTTAGTCGGCATGATAAAAACACCAATTACAAGCAAGCTCTGATGAGCTGCTTACCGACGTTTCATAAAGCAATAAAGACATTAAATAAACATTATTTGCAATACACGTGTGACATGCATTATTAAAATAAGATGAACATACAACACATGATATAAGCAAGACAATCACTCTAAAAGAAGAGGTATTTAAAAGTGAATTAAGATTTTATGTATCTAAAACAAAGCTTAGATCAGGACCTGAATCATGCAAAAGATGTCAATTAAGCCTTAATTTTTTTAAATCCAAAAAGACCTGTCTTGGTATTTTCATTACAATTAAACCTTAATGGAGTTAATAGTATGGCTCAAAAGCAATTAAATAAATGGTGACACCTATCAGCTGTCATCTATCAGCTATAAATTAAAACTAACGAATCTGATAGATTAATGTTTCATTTAGTATAAAGATTTCATGTTAGAATAGGAGTTATAGAAGGTATAAGTTTCTTACATCAGAACAATGTTACTGCTAATGACTACCTCAAATGTAGTAATTACACCTGGGTTTTATGGCCTGAGGGCACTTTTTAATTGATATGAGGGTCAAACAGATTACTGGCAACTTTCATTTGCATGTCAAAAGGGAATAAGAGATATCTGGGAGTTCAGTGAATGCTTCAGGTGCCCCAATATTTTAATCCCAAATAATAATAGTGATAATAATGATAATATTAAATTAAAAAATCAGAGTTCGGCTTTATTTAGGGAGGGAGCATGGCTTGCTCTCATGTTCACCTGACATGATAAGTAATCTTTGCACTTAACTCTAAGTACCTGTGAGGACCATGGCCACAGAAAGTCAGCATGGGAACATTCTGTTATATTATTCAACATTGCAGGATGTGCTTTCTGGAAACATTAATATTACTGAATATCTCTTTATATTTTTACTTGTCTGCAATAATGACTTGTCAGCAATAATGACTTGTCAGCAATAATGACTTGTCAGCAATAATGACATTTTTGGTGTACATGTGACTTTAATCAAAGAACTTAATTTTGTTTGACACATCTTTTTTTTTTTTTTTTTTTTTTTTGTGAAACAAAAACATCCTGTCGAAAATGATTTCCTGAAAAATTGTAGATCAGTAATATTGAAATTTTTTAAGTGAACCAGATAGTCTGTAGTACAAGAAAAGCATTCTTCAGTAAATAAAATGATATTTAAATGATGTCTTGTAGTAACTCTGATGGTTAGAGAGGTGTGGCTTGAGTTTTCATTCATTAATCTATGCAGCTTTACTGATACGTGCACCAGTGGTCTATATTAGTCTAGTACCTCAAATATGATACTTTCATTACACAGTTATCTGAGTATCATATTATTATCTTTTCAGGATAAACATCGCATTTCCACCTACTCTTGCATATACATTCTTTAAAATGGGCATTTTTTTATTCTTAACAATTTTACAGTGATTGAAACAAGATTATATTCTGATAATCTATAAGCATACTAAAGTACTTGCTAACTGTAAATAATCTGTTCCACTGTGTTGAATTTGCAGCTAGAATACATTTCATAGTTTAAAGCAAGTTTTGGTTTCATAAGGGGGGGGGGTCAAAGCAATGAAACTTCAAATAAAAATTTATTTCAGTAATTGGAGTTGAGCGGTTTCAGTTTATTGGGGAGAAAATGATATGAAACAAAAGTTTTTGTCTTGAGGAGATTCCAGGATACTCTGTATTCGGTTTGGGGAATTTAAACATATATATAAATATATATATATATATATATATATATATATATATATATATATATATATATATATATATATATATATTTGTCACAGGCTTGTTTGACAGACAGAAATATTACTGTTACCACAATGCATTAGTCTGTCCAATTGTCTGCCCATCCATCCAGGACAAAGCTTGTCATGCCATTTTGTCCCACACAACTTGGAGGATTTTATTGAAACTGTGTAGGCTAGGTATGTACTTAACGCTGATATACAGAATGTTTTACTTCTCCTCTTTGGTTCTTTTTGCAGAATTTTCTTTTTTTAAAAACGTGTCAAAAGATGGGTATTTTGAGAATTGGGTTGTCATCACTTTGTCCCAAACACTAATTTTATTGAAACATATAAGTCAAACATGTAGTTGTTGTGCACAGTAAAGTAATCCCCCCCCCCCGCCAGTCCATTTTGGGGGACATTTCTTTAATTTGTCAAAATGTTAATATTTTGGGAGTTAAGCATATCATTGCTCTGTCTCCCAAAACAGTTGGAGGATTGTATTGAAACATCATTTGGTTTGGTTTGATTTTGTGGGTTTAGTGTCATTTTTTAGCACATGATAGGCTATACATGTTGGCCAGAATATTTGGTTGAGGAAGAACCTGGGAAAAGTCCGGGTAGAACCAACAACCAAAAGGAAGCTGCTGGCAAACTTTCCCACATACCCATTTTGGCTGAGCTTGAAGCCATGCAGAGGTGAGATGTCAGTGATCTGTAAAGACAAGTGCCTTAGATAACTCAGCATCCAAGGGCCACTTAAATATAAGCTAGATATGTAGTTGGTATAGATCAAATACAATAAAGTTTTACTTTTTCCTGTTGGTCCATTTTGGATGAAAGTTCTTGAAAAATTATCAGAAAATGGTGGATTGTATAGATACTTGGTTGGCGTAGATGTGATTGGTGTCGGGGCATGAAAAGAGAGGTAGCACCTCTGGTGGGAGGACTTCTCAGGACAGTTCATCCACCTTTGGACCCCACTTGGGTCTCATCTGTGGCTCTAAGAAGATGTTAACATGCAATAGCGGCCACATCCTGGCAAATTGCTTCAACAGGTAGGCTAAACCTGATGAGGGTAGCTGATGGGTCTTAAATACTCTGTGAATTAGGACTTGTCTACCTTAAGCATGTGAAGACTGGACTTAGCGGACTGTGAAGAGGAAACCACTAGCTGGTTCAATGGGCAGAAAGGCAATATCAGCACTTTGTCATGAAGCATGAAGAGCATGGCAGGACAGTAAGGGAACCATGGTCATCCAATGAATCCAGACTTTATCTTGCTACTGGGTCCAGATAGACCAGGATGAGAGATGATGAACTGTGCAACTATCCCTCACTTTAATATAAGTCAAGCACAAGTCACAGCTTCAAACCAATACCGCACATCTTCACATCCAGCCCTGGAGATGTCCTCAAGGGAAACAGTCTGTAAAGAGACTAAACATATCGAAGCTGAAAAGTAGCTCAATTACAGAAAGCCCCTCAAGGCTCTTGATAGCAAACTGGAAGACCTTGACGTTGGCCAGGCAGCTTTGGAAGAGAATTAAGCCTCCTTTAGAGACACTGTCTACTCCACTGCACTCTTACTTCTGAGACAGATGGCATGATATAAGCAAGACTGGTTTGATGAAAACAATGAGGAGATAAAGACACTGCTTACAGAAAAACACTGCCTACAGAGCTCTTCTTAACAACACTTCATCAACCTGCAAGAGGGCAGCCTTCACCAGTCTGTGCAGGACAGTTCAGATGATGCTTTGTAAGATGCAGGACTCTTGGCTCAGCAGTAAAGCAGATGAGATTCAGGCCTATGCAGACAGAAATGACTCAAAGTGCTTTTGCAACACCTGAAAACTGTCTATGGCCCCTAGTACTCTGGGTCTTCTCCCCTCCTCAGTGCAGATGAGACAATACCGCTTACTGACAAAGCTCAGATCCTGGAGTGATGGGCCAAACAATTCAGCGAGGACACTTCACTGTACTGCTGCAGAAGCTCACAAACCTCTTCCAAGCAATATGGAATGAATGAGTGGTCACACAGGAATTTAAAGATGCCTACATAGTCCACCTCTACAATTGAAAGGGCAACCATCAATACTGTGACAACCACAGAGGAATTTCCCTCCTGTCTATCACTGGCAAGATACTTTATATCATTCACCACCTTGAGTAGGGTCTTCTTCCAGAAAGCCAGTGTGGTTTCTGTGCTGGCCATGGGATACTCAGCATGATATTTGCTACACAACAACTCCAGAAGAAATGCCAGGAGCATCAAAGAGACCTATTCACAACCTTTGTTGACCCGACCAAGACATTTGACACATTAAGCAGAGATGGACTTTGGAAAATCAGTTCAAAATTTGGCTGCCCAAATACATTCATCAAAGTTGCTTGCCAGTTCCATAATGGCATGATGGCCCACATAATGGATGATTGCAAACCTTCAGATACCTTCCCAGTCATGAATGGCATCAAACAAGGCTGCATCCTGGTGCCCCAACTCTTCAGTATGATGTTCACTGCCATGCTCAGAAACATTCCAAAACAGTGATGAGGGCATCCATGTCAGATATCAAACTGATAGGAAGTTGTTCAACCCCAGGCGGCTGCAGGCAGTCATGAATGTGAAGGAAACAGTTATCAGGGACTTCCTCTTTGATGATGACTGCACCCTCAATGCCAGCTCATAAGAAGATATGCAGACCGGTATGGACAGGTTTGCTGAGCCATGTGACAACTATGGCCTCATAAGAAGATATGCAGACCGGTATGGACAGGTTTGCTGAGCCATGTGACAACTATGGCCTCACCAAAAGGACTACGTCATGTACCAACCTGCCGCTGGGAAGCCGTATTGCAAAACGAGCAACACACTGAAGGGTCAGAAACTCCAGGCTGTTGACAGTTTCATGTATCTGGGCATCAGCCTCTCAAGAGCAGTCAGCATTGGCATTGAGGTCAACAGCAGAATTGATAAAGCCAGCTCGGACTTCAGGAAACTATGTGGGAATGTGTGGGACTGCAAAGGAATCAGTCTTACCAATATGCTGAAAGTGTACCGTGCTGCAGTGCTTACCACCCTACTGTATGCCAGCAAGACATGACTGTCTACAGCAGACATTCCCGACAACTCAATCAATTCTACTTCATCTGTTTCTGAAGGATTATGCAGATAAAGTAGCAAGACAAAATTCCTGACACCGAGGATCTCACAAGGGCCAGCATCCAATCTGTCTTCATGCTGCTGCAGAGGGCTCAAATTAGATGAACAGAACATATTGTCCACATGCCCAAGGAACAGATTCCAAAGCAGCTGCTCTGTTGTGAACTCTTTGAAGGAAAGTGTGCTGTTGGAAGACAAAAGAAGCACTTCAAGGATTCACTGAAGGTGTCCTTGAAGAATCTGTATATCAACAATGCTTCTTGGGTGGCCCTTGCATAATACCGTCCCTCCTGGTGCAGCAAGATCGCATCTGGCACCCATGCAGCAAAACAGCAGAATATCACTAAGGTGCAGAGAAAATGGGGATATTATTAGGATTCAGCTTATCGTCACTTCTCCCATAAAATTTTGGCGTGTTTTATTGAAATTTTTTCCAATGACCCATTTTTTGAAAAATTGTCAGTAATGGCTGTTCTTGAGAATTCAGCTTTTTAATTTAATATTTTGTAAACCATCAGAATATTACTGCTTGTCATTCACAGATGAGTAGAAAACATTCAGATCTTTCATTACTCCAATGGTCCTGGAAAAGCAGGAATGGATTTTGCTTGCCATGTAAGAAAAACATTGCTCTGAAAAACAGGCATGAAGTGCAGGGATTTGTGTGTCTGTTACTGCATGCACAGCTAGCTTAAAGTGCATGTCTGTTACCACATGTGCAGTTAGCTTAAAGTGCATGTCTGTTACCACATGTGCAGTTAGCTTAAAGTGCATGTCTGTTACCACATGTGCAGTTAGCTTAAAGTGCATGTCTGCTGCCACATGTACAAATAACTTATATTGCATGCCTGCTGCCACATGTACAGCTTGCTTTAAGTGCATACCTGCTACCACATGTACAGCTGGAATATGTACAGCTAGCTTAAAGTGCATGTCTGTTGCCACATGTACAGTTAGCTTAAAGTGCATGTCTGTTACCACATGTGCAGTTAGCTTAAAGTGCATGTCTGTTACCACATGTGCAGTTAGCTTAAAGTGCATGTCTGCTGCCACATGTACAGATAACTTATATTGCATGCCTGCTGCCACATGTACAGCTTGCTTTAAGTGCATACCTGCTACCACATGTACAGCTGGAATATGTACAGCTAGCTTAAAGTGCATGTCTGTTACCACATGTACAGTTAGCTTAAAGTGCATGTATGTTACCACATGTGCAGTTAGCTTAAAGTGCATGTCTGTTACCACATGTGCAGTTAGCTTAAAGTGCATGTATGTTACCACATGTGCAGTTAGCTTAAAGTGCATGTGTTACCACATGTGCAGTTAGCTTAAAGTGCATGTCTGTTACCACATGTGCAGTTAGCTTAAAGTGCATGTCTGTTACCACATGTGCAGTTAGCTTAAAGTGCACGTCTGTTACCACATGTGCAGTTAGCTTAAAGTGCATGTGTTACCACATGTGCAGTTAGCTTAAAGTGCATGTCTGTTACCACATGTGCAGTTAGCTTAAAGTGCACATCTGTTAACACATGTGCAGTTAGCTTAAAGTGCATGTCTGTTACCACATGTGCAGTTAGCTTAAAGTGCACATCTGTTACCACATGTGCAGTTAGCTTAAAGTGCACATCTGTTACCACATGTGCAGTTAGCTTAAAGTGCATGTCTGTTACCACATGTGCAGTTAGCTTAAAGTGCACATCTGTTACCACATGTGCAGTTAGCTTAAAGTGAACATCTGTTAACACATGTGCAGTTAGCTTAAAGTGCATGTCTGTTACCACATGTGCAGTTAGCTTAAAGTGCATGTCTGTTACCACATGTGCAGTTAGCTTAAAGTGCATGTCTGTTACCACATGTGCAGTTAGCTTAAAGTGCATGTATGTTACCACATGTGCAGTTAGCTTAAAGTGCGTGTCTGTTACCACATGTGCAGTTAGCTTAAAGTGCATGTCTGTTACCACATGTGCAGTTAGCTTAAAGTGCATGTCTGTTACCACATGTGCAGTTAGCTTAAAGTGCATGTCTGTTACCACATGTGCAGTTAGCTTAAAGTGCATGTCTGTTACCACATGTGCAGTTAGCTTAAAGTGCATGTCTGCTGCCACATGTACAGATAGCTTAAAGTGCATGCCTGCTGCCACATGTACAGCTTGCTCTAAGTGCATACCTGCTACCACATGTACAGCTGGAATATGTACAGCTAGCTTAAAGTACATGCCTGCTACCACATGTACAGCTTGCTTAAAGTGCATGTATGTTGCCACATGTATAGCTAGCTTAAAGTGCATGTCTGTCATTGTATGTTGAGCCAGCTGGAAGTATTTTTCAGCTGCAGGCTGTGAAAAAATTATTGTCTCTGAAAAATACCATAATTGTGAGTTGGTTGGTAATCATAATGGGAAATGGTGCAATTCATATTTATCAGGCAGAGTTAATATGGTGCTGAATCTAAGACTATGATTAATGTCATTAAAAACTGTAATGTTACTACACTATTAACTGTAATGTTACTACACTATTAACTGTAATGTTACTACACTATTAAAAACTGTAGTGTATTACTATGCTATTAAAAACTGTAGTGTATTACTATGCTATTAAAAACTGTAGTGTATTACTATGCTATTAAAAGCTGTAGTATATTACTATGCTGTTAAAAACTGTAATGTATTACTATGCTATTAAAAGCTGTAGTGTATTACTACACTATTAACTGTTTTGTATTACTATGCTATTAAGAACTGTAATGTATTACTATGCTGTTAAGAACTGTAATGTATTACTACACTATTAAAGAACTGTAATGTGTTACTATGCTGTTAAGAACTGTAATGTATTACTATGCTGTTAAGAACTGTAATGTATTACTATGCTGTTAAGAACTGTAATGTATTACTACACTATTAAAGAACTGTAATGTGTTACTATGCTGTTAAGAACTGTAATGTATTACTATGCTGTTAAGAACTGTAATGTATTACTACGCTATTAAAGAACTGTAATGTATTACTACGCTATTAAAAACTGTAACATATTACTATGATATTAAAAACTAATGTATTACTATGCTATTAAAAACTAATGTATTACTATGCCCCGAATGGCCGAGTGGTCTAAAGTGCTTTCCATTATGGATCACTGCCATCTGTCTGCATGGGTTCGAGTCTCCGATTTGGCCAATGTGGGTATGTTAGAAAGCTTGCCAGTAGTCGGTGGTTCTTTCTGGGGTTTTCCCGGGTTCTTCCTCCACCATTAATACTGGCCGCCATGTATAGCCTATCATGTGCTGAAAAATGGCATTAAACCCTACAACAACAACAACAACTAATGTATTATTTCACTATTAAAAACTGTAATGTATTACTACACTATTAAAAGCTGTAATGTATTACTACACTATTAAAAACTGTAGTGTATTACAATGCTGTTAAAAGCTGTAGTGTATTACTATGCTATTAAAAACTATAGTGTATTACTATGCTATTAATAACTTTAATGTATTATTTCGCTTTTAAAAACTGATATTATTATGCTATTAAAAACTGTAGTGTATTACTATGCTATTAAAAACTGTAGTGTATTACTACACTATTAAAAGCTGTAGTATATTACTATGCTATTAAAAGCTGTAGTGTATTACTATGCTATTAGAAACTGTAGTTTATTACTATGCTATTAAAAACTAGTGTATTACTACACTATTAATAACTTTAATGTATTACTTTGCTTTTAAAAACTGTGATATTACTAAGCTATTAAAAACTGTAGTATATTACTATGCTATTAAAAACTGATATTACTATGCTATTTAAAACTGTGATATTACTATGCTATTAAAAACTGTAATGTATTACTATGCTATTAAAAACTGTAATGTATTACTATGCTATTAAAAACTGATATTACTATGCTATTACTGATAAAGAAAAATTATTTACATGTTATGAAGTATTTTACACTCCTCATTCTCGGGATTGTATCACAATTTTTAAAAAGTTATTAATTTTGTTCATAAATAGGAAAATAATCTCTTGTGAATGACAGAGTTTCTGGTATTATTGTAGATTTTCATAATCCAAATCCCATCTGGCCTTCATCAAAATGCCCTGCCCCCATTTCCTTGCAGGCACAAGGATGTAGAATAGATCCAATGTACCATCCACCCTCTTGCATGTCGTAAGAGACAGGCAGTGGAGGTAGAAGTCACAGTAATTTATGTGCCAGACTCACAACAAAAATGGCACTGATTTGAATCATAGCATCAGCCAGGTTTGGGTGACCATGTCTTCAGGCAATGCACTTTACTCCGATTACCTCGGCACTAAATAACCTGTTTGTGTTGCCATGATATCAAACACAAAACCAAGCTATAGCTGTCATCAAAATATCCAATTTCATTTATTATCTTACGAAATTTTGTACATCGCCAGTGCATTTGTTCTCACTCCATCGCACTTGTTCTACCTTTTTTCTCCTTACTTTACAGAGAATGCTGCCTACACATACAACTGGACAGCAGAGGAAGACAAGGTTCTGCCAGAACACTTTAAGAAACGAGCATGGGAGTTTATGACAAGAGATCCAAAACCTGTTAATTATATTCCAGAGAAGGGCAGATGGAAAATGGACCCCAGATTTAAATACAGGTGTGAATGGTTGTTGAAATGATAAACTGCTAAGAAATGTCATCAAAAGATGCGGAAAAGTTGCATTCTCTCTTTTCTTATTAGGCACATGAAATGTTGGATGAAATCTACAATACACTTTAAGGGTTACATGTGTGAAATCAGGGTTCAATAAATTTAAAACCAGAGGTAGAATCTGTTGTCAAGGAAAAAATAATCATACAATTAAAAGAAACAGAATAAGGTACACAGGTAAAAGTGTAAGAGCCTTGTTTTACAAAATGCCAATACAAAACAGAAGTGGAAGAGGCAGAAGATTAATAAACAGAAGGGAATCAAGTGTGACACAGTGAAGAGACAAATTTGAAAAATTCATCATAAAAATTCATTGCAAAAGAATTAGGTTATGAATTGAGGCTAGTTGAAAATTTGTTATGCAACTAAGGATAAAAAAGGGAAGAAAAACTCTTGGTTAGAAATAAAATGGGATAGAATGCACCCAAAGAAGTACAGAAAAAGAAAAATAACTTGTGAAAAACATGATAGACTGGCTTTTAAATCTTTTTTAGAAGACAAAATCAGTTATAGCAAAGAAGCTGACAGCGGCAGAACTATTATAATTAGGAACAGTGATTTATACAGAGACAAAATATATGAAACGCTACATGATAAGTAATTCTACCAGGAAAAAGTTAATATGGAATTGCACAAGCTAATAAACTTTTTAATTAAAAAATATGGAAAGTGACCTATATAAAGAAAGAGGATTATTTAACGAATTTTGAAAATTGTACAATTTACTTTTAAGGCCTCTCAAAATCAATCACAGAAGAAATTCAGCAGCAACTTTGGAATATGTAATAATACACAGGCCTGAAGATTTAAAATTCAGAATATGTAATAATACACTGGCCTGAACATTTAAAATTTGGAATATGTAATAATACACTGGCCTGAAGATTTAAAATTTGGAATATGTAATAATACACTGGCCTGAAGATTTAAAATTTGGAATATGTAATAATACACAGGCCTGAAGATTTAAAATTCAGAATATGTAATAATACACTGGCCTAAAGATTTAAAATTGGGAATATGTAATAATACTGGCCTGAAGATTTAAAATTTGGAATATATAATAATACACTGGCCTGAAGATTTAAAATTTGGAATATGTAATAATACACTGGCCTGGAGATTTAAAATTTGGAATATGTAATAATACACTGGCCTGGAGATTTAAAATTTGGAATATGTAATAATACACTGGCCTGAAGATTTAAAATTGGGAATATGTAATAATACACTGATTTGAAGATTTACAATTCAGAATATGTAATAATACACTAGCCTGAAGATTTAAAATAGGGAATATGTAATAATACACTGGCCTGAAGATTTAAAATTTGGAATATGTAATAATACACAGGCCTGAAGATTTAAAATTTGGAATATGTAATAATATACTGGCCTGAAGATTTAAAATTTGGAATATGTAATAATACACAGGCCTGAAGATTTAAAATTTGGAATATGTAATAATACACTGGCCTGAAGATTTAAAATTTGGAATATGTAATAATACACTGGCCTGAAGATTTATAATTGGGAATATGTAATAATACACTGGCCTGAAGATTTAAAATTCAGAATATGTAACAATACATTGGCCTGAAGATTTAAAATTCAGAATGTGTAATAATACACTGGCCTGAAGATTTAAAATTCAGAATATTAATAATACACTGGCTTGAAGATTTAAAATTTTGACCTTTCATGGGATGACTGAAAATTGCATACAAAGATCATTTGCTTGATGTTATATTAAAACTACTTTGCAAAGTGGTTCCTAGTTTCATTAGGGATGATAATGATTTTCTCTACCAATTACCAGACATCGTGAATGAAGGATCAGCACTGGCAACTTTTAGATATATATATGAATTACTGATTACCAGACATCATGAATGAAGGATGAGCACTTGCTACTTTTAGATATATATATATGAATTACCAGTTACCAGACATCATGAATGAAGGATCAACACTGGCTACTTTATATATATATATATATATATATATATATATATATATATATATATATATATATATATATATATATTCTGCATGGAATTGAAGTGGTGAGGTTCTGGCTAAACAAAGAAAGTGAAAGTATATGTTCACAATTCAATCATGAATTTTTAGCTGAATCCCTTAAACTAGTACTCAAGCACAATGTATTTACTTTGATGGAAATTGCTGCATACATGTGACAGGATCTCAAACCAGTAGATCTACAAATTTTGATCAGAGTTTGGTCAGTAGACTGACTTTTAAATGAGTCGATGTTTTTATCAGCATACATTTGATGTCCTTAAAGTGTATTGAAAACAATATAAAGGCACTTTTTTTGCCATGATATGTATTCTCTTCATAGTACAACAAAACAACAATTTTTGAACATAAATTGGATTTAGATTCTGATGTAACAGTAATTGATATGAGAAAGTGGATTGTCAATTATTGTAACAGGAAGAGTTGTTTATCTTATAGATCACTGCAAAGATTTGTTAATAGCATCCAATTTAGCATTTTTGTTCCTGTCACAAGATTACTGTCTGGTGACTACTGATGACATTTACTATGATTCTAGCTTCTGTTTCCTGGTGCTGGGTTTATAAGGTTGCTGATTGCTGTCCAATAGTCCTACAAGTTATTTTTACTCCAAGGAGACAGTTCCTGACTTGGACTTAAAGATGTATTCCTGACATGGACTTATAAATGTATTCCAGAAATGGACTTAAAAATGTATTCCTGACATGGACTTAAAAATGTATTCCTGACATGGACTTAAAAATGTATTGCTGACATGGACTTAAAAATGTATGCCTGAGTCTGATCGTTGAGGACTTCTGTCTCTTCATGGCTTAGAACCAAAAATCTGCTGGCAGGTTTCACAACTGCAAATAATAAAAAAATATAGATTGATTTAGACTTTAATTAAATGATGAAATATACATGATGTATTTATGCTTTTATGAATAATTTATCCAAACAGTAAAATAAATTATTTTGTAATATACAGTTAAATGATATATTTTTATCTAGGGATTGAACTGAATGTATGTGTATGAAATACAAAAGATGCATACATTTGAAGCACACAGTGCAAACTCAGGACTTTGCTACCCACCACAACATGCTAAAAAGTCTGATATCTGTGCTTTGTTGAGCATGTAATATCTCTTGGTCAGTGGTTTCTTAGCTTTGTGAGAAAGCACCCTGAGCAGAATCACTAATCCATGGGAAGCTAACTGGCAAGCTTTCTCACATATCCACATTCACATCTGAATTGGGGGTGGGTGGCAAGCATAATAAAAACATGACAGTAAGAAGTGGCAGAATATACATTTTGACTCCTGGTTCACTGTTGAAGGTGAGTGGGGGGGGGGAATTCAGGAATATACATTTTGACTCCTGGTTCACTGTTGAAGGTGAGTGGGGGGGGGGAATTCAGGAATATACATTTTGACTCCTGGTTCACTGTTGAAGGTGAGTGGGGGGGGAATTCAGGAATATACATTTTGACTCCTGGTTCACTGTTGAAGGTGAGTGGGGGGGGGAATTCAGGAATATACATTTTGACTCCTGGTTCACTGTTGAAGGTGAGGGGGGGGGGAATTCAGGAATATACATTTTGACTCCTTTTTCACTGTTGAAGGTGAGTGGGGGGGGGAATTCAGGAATATACATTTTGACTCCTGGTTCACTGTTGAAGGTGAGTGGGGGGGGGAATTCAGGAATATACATTTTGACTCCTGGTTCACTGTTGAAGGTGAGTGGGGGGGGGAATTCAGGAATATACATTTTGACTCCTGGTTCACTGTTGAAGGTGAGTGGGGGGGGCAGGAATTCAGGAATATGATGTAAAACAAAGCAGGGGGATTTGTGATTTACAATTTTTCTATTTTCCAACAGGATCCCTGTTCAGAATGTGCCAATCAGAATCCTGTTTCCTAAGGAGAGCAACAATGGTCTTTGGGGTGGGGAAGGAGTCATTAAAGGCTTTGTGAAGAAGGAAAAAGATTCTGTTAGGTAAGCTGTAGTAGCAGTGATAGATGATGCTGATTATGATAATAATGTTGATATTAATATCGGTGATGATGATGAAGATGATAGTAATGATGATGATGATGATAATGATAGTGATGAAGAAGAGATAGAAAATGAATGTCTAAGTTGAACATCTTTGTCTTTTCCTTTTTTATGAGGTACACAGATGTTGCAATCTAAGATACAATATCAAACTTTAATTGTTATGTGTATTTAGTACTATAATTAGTATACAGTTACATTTTACTTATATTTGTTTATATTTAGTGATATCTAACAGGGTGGATGAATTGACAAAAGGTTTTGTATTAATTGATTTCACCATACACATGTATTACTTATTCATTTTTTCTCTAAAAGGCTGAAGAAAAAAACCCTCAGAATTTGTTTGTTATTTTTTTACTTTTCAAGGATACTGACAAATTCTTGTCTGATTAAAAATTTTGATTGAAGAAGTTATTTTGGAAACATGAAAGTATTTTTTTTAAATGTACATTGGACTGATATCCTGCATTAGAAACTCTGATTTCCCGCATTAAAAATTCAGATATCCTGCAATGTTCTTGTGGCCTTGCCATTAGAGTGTCTGCCTTGGATGTGGGAGGTCATGGGTTTGATTCTGGCCAAGTCATACCAAAGACTTACAAAAATGGTGCTAGCAGCTGCCTCGCTAGGCACTCAGCATTAAGAAGTTAGTGTTAGGACTGGTCAGCCAGGTGTCAGGATAATGTGACTGGGTGGGACATCATGCTACTTGTCTGTGGCATAAGGCCCAATTGCTAGACATCACTATAAACTGCCACACCACAGACATCGTAGCGATATGACTGGAAAATTGTTAAAAGCTACATTAAAAATCCAAAAACACACACACACACTCTAGAAACCTAGATATTTTGCACTGGAAACTCATGTTCTGCACTGGAAACTCATATATTCTGCATTGGAAACTCAGATGTTCTGCAATGGAAACTCAGATATTCTGCACTGGAAATTCAGATGTTCTGCATTTGCATGTTAGACTTATTACATGTATATTTTAAGTTTCAAAATAGTAACATGTGCTTCATCTGAAGATCCTCTGTTAAAGTGAAACCTGTCTTTAAAGGATTTAGTCATAATGGACAACGTGCATTAGCTTTTTGTATTTCAATACTTAACCAATACAAGAGAATCATATACCTGCAGAGGACAACATTTTGTAATACTGTATGTATTTGTATGTAAGTCTAAGGACCAACTGCAAACAACTTAAACCCTGATTTGTCAGTGCATTATATAACAGCAGGTCAGGATCTTTTGTTGTTGGTACACTGATTAGGCCTAACAAACTGCATAGACCCATATCTGCTGGCACAGTATGTAATGGCAGATCTGAGTCTATGCAGTTTGCAGTTAAATCTGACTTATAAGCTAGTATATATGGTAATTTGAATTTCCTTTATTGACAGGCTTTATGTAAAAGGAATTCTAAACACCTCAGGTCCCAATTTCAACAACACAAGTCCTAAATTAATTCAAGTTTGAGTCAGACTTAAATTTTAGTCTGATTGCTGGAATTTATACTTAAGTTCAGATTTGAATTACGAACTGTTGGTGAAATACAGATGTGGGTTAATACAAATGAAGTCATTTGGGATTGTCCAATATTCAAAGACATCAGTATGATGGAAACTTGGGCAGAGTTTCAAAAATAATAAATTTCCAAGTGGTCCATATTTTTATTGCAAATTTGTCTCCATTATGTCTTTGATATTTTGTTCTCTTGACTAATTTTTCCTTTTGCAGTGACATTTTTTTCTTTCATTTATTTACAACATCATTTATTTACAACATTGATATCAGTAATATTTATTCTGAGTGGAGCAAATTATACTTTGGTTTATATTTAAAAATGTTTCATTTTTTTGGCTTAGAAAAGTTTCTTAGCATCAAACTGCAGTCTGATAATGCATTACATAAATACTAAATAAAACCACCAACCAGGTTTTTATGTGCTTGGCATGTTATCCAATGTTTTGATATATAATTTTATTTGTTAAATTTAAAAGCTCGGTCCTGGAAAAACATTGATACTGATCATGATGGGCATTTCTTGGATCAGCAAATGTTTACATGTTTTCAAGATATGATTTTAATTATAATTCAGGCATGTATTTATTGTTGGTCTCTTTTCAGAGTGCCTCACCTGTGGTTGCCACGGTTAAGAAGGGCCATATTGTACAGTGAGATTTTGGACAGATACATGAGTATAATGGTTACACGGCGAACCTGGGATCTCATAGATGAGGCTTATGGATTAGATCATTATATACTGAAGGTAGTGTTCAATACCGATATTAATATCACATACCATCTGTACTTGCTTATAAGTCTAGTCAATCTGCAAGCAGCAAAGATCCTGATCTGCCATAGCATAATGTGCCTGCAGATCAGAGTCTGTGTTGTCTGTTCTACTGATTACTCATAACAATCTGCACAGACCCAGATCTGCCTGCACATTATTTGACAGCAGATCTGGGTCTGTGCAGTTTGCAGTTGGACTTGCCTTCTTAGCGAGTAAATATGGTTCTTCTTGATTTACCAACACCAATGATCTGTTTTTGTTATTGTTCTACCAGATACGTATCACATTTCCTTAATGACGGCATTGGAATCATCAATGATTTTAAGATTTTGTATTAAACAGTTAAACCCATTGGGATAGCCCAATGTCCATGGCCCCTCTAAATAAAAAAAATCAGGCCCCTCCATTATTCTGAGTGAGTTGCCTGTGTACAGAGCAAAGCATGTGACCAATGAATGCGAACAGTACTATTTCTGTTCTCTGTATTTCATGGTGGATATTTTTGCAGCATTCAGAAGATGAAACTGCTGAATAGTGGTTTACATCTTGGACCTGGAGAATAGTGTTTTTAATAAAGTTAAAGCAAATTTTAACAAGACCATACACCGTTTGTCTAGCAATTCACTATTAGGAGAGGCAAGTACACACATAAAATTAGTTTAAATCATTTATGTAATACACACATAAAATTAGTTTAAATCATTTTTGTAATACACACATAAAATTAGTTTAAATCATTTATGTAATACACACATAAAATTAGTTTAATTCATTTATGTATTTTTTTAATTTACACTAGAGAACTTTCAACAGTGTGTCAAAATAATAGTAATAAAATATGGCCCTATCAGTCAAGTCAAAATAATAGTAATAAAATATGGCCCTATCAGTCAAGTCAAAAAAAATAGTAATAAAATATGGCCCTATCAGTCAAGTCAAAATAATAGTAATAAAATATGGCCCTATCAGTCAAGTCAAAATAATAGTAATAAAATATGGCCCTATCAGTCAAGTCAAAATAATAGTAATAAAATATGGCCCTATCAGTCAAGTCAAAATAATAGTAATAAAATATGGCCCTATCAGTCAAGTCAAAATAATAGTAATAAAATGTAGCCCTATCAGTCAAGTCAAAATAATAGTAATAAAATATGGCCCTATCAGTCAAGTCAAAATAATAGTAATAAAATATGGCCCTATCAGTCAAGTCAAAATAATAGTAATAAAATGTAGCCCTATCAGTCAAGTCAAAATAATAGTAATAAAATATGGCCCTATCAGTCAAGTCTATTTTAAGTGAGCATTAAAGTATGCAGCCTTTTTTCTCATATTATTTCTCATTTATTGACTATATGTAAACATCAGCATCTGGTCTAATAAACCTTGTGTAATCTCTCCTTTTTTCTGGCTTTAAGACGATTTCAGCTATCAAAGCCACTGGCATGCAGTCAGTAACAATAGTTTGTGTTTCTAATAAGATCCTTTCTGTGTATATCTCTTCTGGCCCTTGGACTTGAAATGCCAGTCAAAATATATAAAGGGACATAACTCAAATTCTAACCATAATTAAATGTTTGAGTCAGTGGTTACTTCCCTTGACATAGTTGGACGGTCTCTTTGTAGCATTTAAAACAATTCAGAATCAATAGAAATGCTTATCAAAGGAAATTACTGAAATATTTTTTCTAAATATTTTATTAAATTTTTATGAATTCTCTGTTATTAATTTGCTTAGAGGGATTGAAATCCTGTTAAATGTATCCCTTTGATTCTGTTGAATCAAAGTCAAAACTTTTCTCAATGCTTTAATCTTTCTTCAATGCTTTAATCTTTGTCTTGTCATAAGTAATCACTAGTTTTTCAGTTCATTAGTGTTCATTTATCTGTCTGTCTTTCCATCAGTGATCCTTTGTCTGTCTGTCTGTCCATCATTGATCACTTGTCTGTCTGTCTGTCTGTCCATCCATGATATTCACCTATCTGTCCATTAGTGATCATTTGTCTGTCTGTCTGTCCGGAACCACAGCAGTGCTCAAAGAACAGACACAGACCCAGTGCTGGTGACTTTAAAAAACATTACAAGCCCTGACTCAAATTCCACAAGCCCTGTCTCAAATTCCACAAGCCCTGACTCAAATTCCACAAGCCCTGTCTCAAATTCCAAAAGCCCTGACTCAAAATCCACAAGCCTGTCTCAAATTCCACAAGCCATGACTCAAAATCCACAAGCCCTGACTCAAATTTCACAAGCCCTGACTCAAAATCCACAAGCCCCGTCTCAAATTCCACGAGCCCTGACTACAGTTTCCATGTGCCCAAATTGCCCTTTTTTAATCTTATCTGTTGCACAAATTTCCAACTGCTGTATTTCAAATATGAAAAGAAGGAAACAGAATTAAATCAAACTGATTTGTCTTTTTATTCAGATCTCAAAATATTTCTTGTAAAGCTATGTTTTCCTCTTGGTCCTGGTGTCCGCTATTGTCCAATTGCTCTATCAATTCACACCTCACTCACTGGATCATCAGTATTGATGTTCATGAGCAATAGAACAATAGAGAAATTGATAATTGCCAGTTTGTATTAGAGTAACAGCATAAAAAAAACAGACTGTGAAAAATATAGTAGAATTGACTCTTACAGTTTATAATAGAAATTTCAAAGAAACTGTGTGCAGTCTTGACTCCAGAAATTAATTTTGAAGTTTGGATACAAGAAATCATCTAATTTCTTGGAATTATCAACATAAAAATGCAAAGAGTCCGCTTTTATGGAAAACTAGTAATGCAAGGATGTTACGGCTCAAGTTTCAGGAAAATTGGTCTGTCCATTTTTACAGTTGTAAATTTATGATTTGAAATTTTATATTTGTTATTTGGACAGTAAAGTAATCTTTTCTTCTTTTGTTTAAAAGGTATTTTAGATACAATAATCAAAAACTGTTGCGGACTCAAAAGTTTTTAAAAAAATGTTTAGCCTTGTTAATGAATTATTAAAGAATTGTTCAGCATACTGTAACACACACATTTCCTGGCAATGTATGTAAGAGACACAAAAAATCAGGACATTTAATCTCAGATCTCTGGCATGGATTTCTAGCATGATTTCTGTAAAAATTGGTACCTCATGAAAATTTGTACCATATAAATATTGATTCCCCATGAAATTTGATTCCGTATGAAAATTGATGCCCCATGAAAATGGATATCTCATCTCTAAATACTGATACCTTATGAAATTACTATCCCATAAATATTGATACCCCATGAAACTGTATACCCCATAAATATTGATACCCCATGAGAATTTATACCCCGTAAATATTGATACCCCATGAAAATTTATACCCATAAATACTGATGCCCCATGAAAATTTATACCCTGTAAATATTGATACCCTTTGAAAATTTATACCCCCTAAATACCGATACCCCATGAAAATTAATATCCCATGAGATTGATATCAAATGAAAATTGATACCCCATGAAAATTGGTATTAATGAGAAATGGTGGATTCAGACCATTTGACAACTGTAAAACTTACTGATGTTAAATAAACTTTCAGTGTAACATTTTTATCCCCATAGGAACCTGAAATCTTGTAATGTTAATGCAAAACATAATCTTTATTTAAAAGTGGTAACAGTTTGAAATAATTACAATGGTTTGTAAATGTTTTTGGTCAAAAAGTGAGGTCTGTTGGATATATGTTTTTGATGCAGCTTAATGTTGAAGCAGATTTTTTCAGTTGATAAAGTTTCAGAATTGTTTGATAGGTCACATGTGGAAATTTAATTGTTGTTAAATTTTCTGTGTGAAATTTCCAATATTAAGTTGTATGATTTAGTGATTTTTTCATATCATTTTATTCACTTCTTTGAGGTTAAGTTTATATAACTTCTGACCAGGTTGCAAAAATCATAGAAATTAAACCATATTGAAAAGTTCCACATATACCTTGTTAAGCACATGATTTCTGTGTTGTTTTATATAATAAGTCAAAAGTTGGGTTGGGTCTGTTTAAACTACTTGTTTTGTACAATGAATATGGTCACTGGTCTTCTTTGGAGTTATTTCCCTTGGATTGTATTTTAATCTTGTCATAAATGTGACAAGGTTTTATAACCATGCAAAATTCCTTCATCAGTGTCTTACAGTGATATCCTAATTATTGATATAAATATCTAAAAAATGTCCATACTTCTGGTTCATTCTACCAAAGTCTGTACTGATCCATTTGCCAATGTCTGTACGGATCTCTTCCAGTGTCTGTAATGATCCATTCTGCCAGTGTCTGTACTGGTGCATTCTACCAATGTCTGTACTGATTCATTCTGCCAAGATCTGTACTAGTTCATTCTACCAATATCTGTACTGATCCATTCTGCCAGTGTCTGTACTGATCCATTCTGCCAGTGTCTGTACTGATCCATTCTGCCACTGTCTGTAATGATCCATTCTGCCAATGTCTGTATGGATCTTATCTTCCAGTGTTTGTAATGATCCATTCTGCCAGTGTCTGTACTGGTGCATTCTACCAATGTCTGTACTGATTCATTCTGCCAAGATCTGTACTAGTTCATTCTACCAATGTCTGTACTGATCCATTCTGCCAGTGTCTGTACTGATCCATTCTGCCAATGTTGGTACTAATCCATTCTGTCAGTGTCTGTACTGATCCATTCTGTCAGTGTCTGTACTGGTGCATTCTACCAATGTCTGTACTGATCCATTCTGCCAATATCTGTACTGGTTCATTCTACCAATATCTGTACTGATCCATTCAGCCAGTGTCTGTACTGATCCATTCTGCCAATGTTGGTACTAATCCATTCTGCCAGTGTCTGTACTGATCCATTCTGCCAATGTCTATAATGATCCATTCTGCCAATGTCTGTACTGGTGCATTCTACCAATGTCTGTACTGATCCATTCTGCCAGTATCTGTACTAGTTCATTCTACCAATGTCTGTACTGATCCATTCAGCCAATGTCTGTACTGATCCATTCTGCCAATGTCTGTACTGATCCATTCTGCCAATGTCTGTAATGATTCATTCTGCCAGTGTCTGTACTGATCCATTCTGCTAGTGTCTGTACTGGTGAATTCTACCAATGTCTGTACTGATTCATTCTGCCAAGATCTGTACTAGTTCATTCTGCCAATGTCTGTACTGATCCATTCTGCCAGTGTCTGTACTGATCCATTCTACCAATGTCTGTACTGGTTCATTCTACCAATTACTGTACTGATCCATTCTGCCAGTGTTTGTACTGATCCAGTCTGCCAATTATGGTTCTAATCCATTCTGCAAATGTCTGTATTGATCCATTCTGCCAGTGTCTATAATGATCCATTCTGCCAGTGTCTGTAATGATCCATTCTGCCAGTGTCTGTACTGATCCATTCTGCCAGTGTCTGTAATGATCCATTCTGCCATTGTCTGTACTGATCCATTCTGCCAATGTTGGTACTAATCCATTCTGCCAATGTCTGTATTTTTATCCATTATGTGAGTGTCTTGGCTGATCCCTTCTGCCAGTGTCTGTACTGATCCATTCTGCTAGTGTCTGTACTGATACATTCTGCCAGTGTCTGTACTGATACATTCTGCCATTGTCTGTACTGATCCATTTTGCCAATGTTGGTACTAATCCATTCTGCCAATGTCTGAACTGATCCATTCTGCCAGTGTCTGTAATGATCCATTCTGCCAGAGTCTGTACTTAAACATTCTTTATCCATACTAATCCATTCTGCCGATGTCTATACTAATCCATTCTGCCATTGTCTGTATTTTTATTCATTCTGCCAGTGTCTGTACTGATGCATTCTGCTATTGTCTACACTGAAACATTCTGCAAAATATTTATATTAATCATAATATATTGAGAATAATTTTTTTAAAGGTCAGCTAGCTTATCATAGCTAGAGATTGGAGAGGTGTCTACAAATAGAGATGTTCATTTGTCTAAGGTTTCACTGAGTTTTGAAGGAAAAGAATCTGCTTGTACTGTTGACTGTGAATTTGTTAACATGTCTGAGTTTGGACTGATTTTAATGGAATGAATCTTCTTCTGAAATTGACTGTGAATTTGTTAACATGTCTGAGTTTGGACTGATTTTAATGGAATGAATCTGCTTCTAAAATTGACTGTGAATTTGTTAACATGTATAAGTTTGGACTGATTTTGATGGAATGAATCTGCTTGTAAACTTCACTTTGAATTTGTTAACATGTCTAAGGTTGTACTGATTTTTATGGAATGAATCTGCTTGAAAGTTGACTGAATTTATTAACATGTCTAAGTTTGGACTGATTTTTATGGAATGAATGTGCTTGTAAACTTGACTGTGAATTTGTTAACATGTCTAAGTTTTGTTTGATTTTGCTGGAGTGAGTCAGCTTATAATGTTTGCTTGTGAACTTTGTAATATTTCTAAGTTTTGATTGACTATGATAGACAGAATCTACTAATGAACGTGGATGGTATCCTCTAAATTTTGAAGCCAGTATGATAGGCAGTACTCTCATGACTGTTGTAGTCCTTATTTTATGAATATTATGTGATGGCAAATCTAGGTCAGGTCAGTGATATTGACTATTTAGTGTAACTTATCTACAGGCAAAATCAATATATATAGATCATGTCTGATATATAATATATATGCAGTCAAGTCTGACAATTGCAATACATGTGATCATGTCCAATAAATGCAGTACATGTGGTCATGTCAGATAAATGCATAGTATATAGCCATAACCAGTGAATGCAGTATGTAGTTGTATCTGATAAATGTGATATATATATATGGTCATGTCTGATAAATGTGGTACATATAAATGTGGTCGAAATCTAATAAATGTGGTATGTGATCATATCAAATTAATGTGTTATATGTATATGTGGTAATGTCCAATAATTGCAGTATATGTGGTCATGTAAAAAAAAGGCAGTATATGTAGTAATGTCCAATAAATATACTATGTGCGGTCATGTCCAATAATTGTAGTATGTGTAATCATGGCTGATAAATACAGTATATGTGGTCATGGCTGATAAATGCAGTATATGTGGTCATATCCAATAAATACAGTATATCTAGTCATGTCCAGTAAAGGCAGTATGTGTGGTCATGTCCAATAAATGTAGTATAGGTGGTCATGTCCAAGATTTAAATTATATTTGGTCACGTCCAATAAATGCAGTATATGTGGCAATGTTTAATAAATACAGTATATCTAGTCATGTCCAATAAAGGCAGTATATGTGGCCATGTCCAATAAATGCAGTATAAGTGGTCATGTCCAAGAGATAAATTATATGTGGTCATGTCCAATAAATGCAGTATATGTGGTCATAACTAATAAATGCAGTATATGTAGTTATGTCCAATAAATATAATATATCTAGTCATGTCCAATAAAGGCAGTATGTGTGGTCATGTCCAATAAATGTTGTATAGGTGGTCATGTCCAAGATTTAAATTATATGTTGTCATGTCCAGTAAATACAGTATATGTGGCCATTCCAAAAAATGCAGTATAGGTGGTCATGTCCAAGAGATAAATTATATGTGGTCATGTCCAATAAAGCAGTATATGTGGTCATGGCTGATAAATGCAGTATATGTGGTCATGGCTGATAAATGTAGTATATGTGATCATATCCAACCAATGCAGTATAGGTGGCCATGTCCAAGAGATCAATTATATGTGGTCATGTCCAGTAAAGGCAGTATATGTGGTCATGGCTGATAAATGCAGTATATGTGGTCATATCCAACCAATGCAGTATAGGTGGCCATGTCCAGGAGATCAGTTATATGTGGTCATGTCCAATAAAGGCAGTATATGTGGTCATGGCTGATAAATGCAGTATATGTGGTCATGTCCAACAAATGCAGTATAGGCAGTCATGTCCAAGAGATCAATTATATGTGGTCATGTCCAATAAAGGCAGTATATGTGGTCATGGCTGATAGATGCAGTATATGTGGTCATGTACAATAAATGCAGTATATGTGGTCATGTACAATAAATGCAGTATAGGTGGTAATGTCCAATAAATGCAGTATATGTGGCCATGTCCAATAAATGCAGTATATGTGGTCATGTACAATAAATGCAGTATATGTGGGTATGTCCAATAAATGCAGTATATGTGGTCATGGCTGATAAATGCAGTATATATGGTCATGTTTAATTAGGTGGTATTATGCTCCCTCGTATAACCATTTTCACTGGAGCCATAAAAGTTAAGTGTTTGAAACGAGAGAGCCTAATATATATATTGAAGGATTTTGCAATAATAGTACATACCAACACAAAGATGGAGTATTTATGGATGAAAATTAACATTAACAAAGACAAAACTTACTGATGACAAATAACATTATAACTGGTGATTGGCTAAGAACTAAATTTATGTGCAATAATTCAGTTACCAGTGGTTAAACAAAATGAAAGTTTGATTCAAACAAATTCAAGCAGTGCTGTATGAAGAATTTCTGCTTCCTCCACCCTTGCAAAATTTATGGAGCCCACTCCAAATAAAATTTTGCATGTTTAATGGTAATTTTGCCCACCCACCCCTCACCTCCAAATCTGTGGGGGTTGCTTGGGTGGTTGCCATCTATGGCACTGAATTAAAGAGATCACTGATCATACTTGCATTACAAAAAGGGCTTTTTATAATGGAACCACTGTGTATCAGCTAAAATGATGGTAGAGAAATTATGGTGGATTATTTTCTTGATTGAGATATCAAAGTCAACTGTCCTGTCATTACAAAATATAAGGATAAATGTGTCAGCAAAGTCAACTGTCCTGTCATTACAAAATATAAGGACAAATGTGTCAGCAAAGTAAACCATCTTGTCTTTAGAAAGTATAGGAATAAATGCATCAGCAAGGTAAACCGTCATGTCATTAGAAAATATAAGATTAATTGTGTCAGCAGGGTAAACCATCTTGTTATTAGAAAATATAGGAATAAACGCATCAGCAAGGTCAACCGTTTTGTCAATACAAAATATAAGCATAAATATGTCAGCAAAGTCAACTGTCCTGTCATTACAAAGTATAAGGACAAGCGTGTCAGCAGAGTCAACTGTCCTGTCATTACATAATATAAGGATAAATGTGTCAGCAGAGTCAACTGTCCTGTCATTACATAATAAAAGGATAAATGTGTCAGCAAAGTCAACTGTCCTGTCATTACAAAGTATAAGGATAAATGTGTCAGCAAAGTCAACTGTCCTGTCATTACAAAATATAAGGATAAATGTGTCAGCAAGGTAAACCATCTTGTCATTAGAAAATATAGGAACAAATGCATCAACAGGGCAAACCATCCTGTCAACACAACATTTAGGGATAAACGTCAGCAAGGTTAACCAGCTTGTCATTAGAAAATATGGGGATAAATGCATCAGCAAATATTATAACTAGGACAATATATTTATGATGTCTTTGTTCTAATGGTCATTAACCGTGTTGGGTCGGTGGTTCTTTCTGGGGTTTTCCCGGGTTCTTTCTCCACCATTAATACTGGCCGCCATGTATAGCCTATCGTGTGCTGAAAAATGGCGTTAAACCCCACAACAACAACAACAACATTAACCGTGTTAGAATACCATACCTACCATATGTACATACAAGTTGAGTCCAACTACAAACTGCAAATCGGCTGTAGCATAATCCTCCAGCAAAGCTGTGTTTATGCAGTCGGCTAAGAGTAATCAGTAGAACATATGTGGTCATGTACAACATACACCTGACATGCTGGCACAATTTGTGATGACAGATCAGGGTCTTTATAGATTGCAGTCGGATTTTAAGCAAGTGTTTATGGTGAATTCTGACAGTGAAAGTGCCTCGCAGTATATGTTACTTTGAATGAAGTTAAGTTGGACAGGTCTTAAGTTTACTTAATCAAAATTGTTTTGGTTTAATGCTGATGTGTGTATGCATGTGTGTGTGTGTGTGTGTGTGTGTGTATAAAATGTGTGTTTCTTACCTGTTTGTCTTAGTTTCAGGACAATGGTGGTTCTTACATGTGGTGAACTGTTACACTATTAACTTGGTCAACTGTTTAACTTTAGAACTCATTATTGTAACTTTTACAATTCTGACCCTTTTGAAACTTCCAAGTAATGAACCAATTCTTATATTTATTTCATAATGTCAATTATTTTCAGTAACATGTAGGTAAAAAAATGCTTTGTGTACAGAAACGCGCTTCTTGCATAGTTTGAGTTGTTGACATGGTCAACCACACAGACAGTTCAAATTAAAATCTTCATAACGTATTTTACAATTCAAACGAATTGAAACTTTCAACTACATCTTGGGTGGCAGGGTGGTCAAGGTGACAGGGTAGTCATGGTGGCAGGGTGGTCAAGGTGACAAAGTAGTCATATTGGAAGGGTAGTCAAGGTGACAGGGTAGTCAAGGTTCTAGACTTTACAGATCACTGACACCTCATCTGTCTTCAAGGATCTGCTGTTGCATAAATGCATTGGCAGATCAGGGTTCGAGTCTCAGATTTGGCCAATGTGGGTATGTGAGAAATCTTACCAGTAGCTTCTCGTGAGATGGTGGTTCTTTCCGGGGTTTTCCCGGGTTCTTCCTCCACCATTAATACTGGCTGCCATGTATAGCTTATCGTGTGCTGAAAAATGTTTTAAACAACAACAACAACAACAACATGGTCTATGTTATTTGTTCTGCTTTTTAATCCTAACAAGCTGTATATATCCAGATACAAACTGTGTAGATCCAGATCTGCTGGTGATTTATACAGATCTGAATCAGTGCAGTTTGAAGTAGAATCCAACTTACACATGAGTATATACTGTAAATACTACTTTGACAAAAAAAGTCCACTGTGTACCCTTTGTTAATAGGTATCAGTATCTGTTGGGATTAATGTATTTATGACTAGTTAGCACTGTCCACACCAGTATGTCTTTGAAGATGAGATTTAAATATGATAAGCCCCTCCAGGTGTTTGCTGTGGCTTTGAGTACAATAAACAGAAACCAACACCATTCCTGAATGACAGTGATGATGTGCAGGTAACTTGTATAAACAGCCTAGTCCAGTGTCCTCAGGATGTTGATGACAGTAGTAGATAATCATCCCACTTGTTACCCAACGATTGTCAATTTCACTTGAATACAGTAATTGAGCAATTGTCTCTGATAAAACAGAAGTAACATGACACAGACATGTATTGATTTATTGATCTCTTGGACATATATTGATCTATTGATCTCTTCATTGTGAACATTAGTATCATCCAAAATAATCAGGAGTTTAAAAACAATAATTAGATTGTTTGTGAAAAGCATTGACTCAGTAATTTATCTGCAATAACATTGTAATTATCTAAGATTTTAACTAGTATTTTGCAAGGTAGTCGATGAGAAATCAATACTAATGTCATCCTTTTGTACAGATGGCGTAATAACCTAATTTATCAAGGGGACATGAACTTGATAAAATGTTACGTTTTATTTGGTATTTCAGAAGCTTTCACTTATTTAAATTACAAAATGGCCAGGTTTACTGTCACAATGAAGTCTAAAAATTGGCAAGAATGAATAAATGTACAGATAAAGTGAAAAACTGAGCAAAATCTGTCAAGGGATTTTGAAGTTACGAGTATTTGAAGAGGAGGTAACTTATTGTATTCTTATTACCATTTCATGGTGTTCAATACAGGTACTCCCTGAGATACATAAACTACAACATACGTAAATAAATGTACAGATGCATAATGAACTGTATACATGCACACAGACTGTTTCTCGATCATGGAATCGACTACACACACAGTACATGTATGTAGTTCTGCTTCTCCTCTTGTGTACATGTGTAAATCATTTCTGTTACATTTTTTTCATAATCTTAAGGATTTTTATTCTGTTTTGTTAAAGTTGCCCTTTACCATGAGGTCAGAACCATATGTAGCCTGTTAAAGTTGCCCTTTACCATGATGTCAGAGCCATATGTAGCCTGTTAAAGTTGCCATGAGGTCAGAGCCATATGTAGCCTGTTAAAGTTGCCCTTTACCATGATGTCAGAGCCATATGTAGCCTGTTAAAATTGCCCTTTACCATGAGGTCAGAGCCATATGTAGCCTGTTAAAGTTGCCCTTTACGATGAGGTCAGAGCCATATGTAGCCTGTTAACATTGCCCTTTACCATGAGGTCAGAGCCATATGTAGCCTTGTAAAACCCAACTTAACGTAAAAACTGACATACATAAAGGTCCCAGGAACGTAACCCTTAAGTATTTCAGGGAATAGCTGTACATTTCAGAAGAGGGAAAGAGATTAGAATAATTTGAATATCATGTAGAATAAGAAAAACCACATGCCTTTTAATTTAGAATACTTTGATTGTAAATTGGTATAAATATACTGATAAAAACATTTATATAAGAAGAAATAAAACTGATTTATATTGGTGAGGAACTGAAAGTTCAGTGCTAAAAAAAAATTAAAAATTCAGTGACCTGGAGAGGTAAATGACATAAATCTCCTATGTCTGTCATAATCTCGATATTTGAAATGTGTTTTATGAAATATTAAGACTGTTTGTCAAATATAATGTTGAAATTTTAAGACTGTTTGTCAAATATAATGTTGAAATTTTAAGACTGTTTGTCAAATATAATGTTGAAATTTTAAGAAATTTAGCAATATTTTCATACTCATCCAATTCATGATGCATACTGTCCATTACTACACTTCGATCACTGTGGTGTTCATACTCATCCAATTCATGATGCATACTGTCCATTACTACACTTCGATCACTGTGGTGTTCATACTCATCCAATTCATGATGCATACTGTCCATTACTACACTTCGATCACTGTGGTGTTCATACTCATCCAATTCATGATGCATACTGTCCATTACTACACTTCGATCACTGTGGTGTTCATACTCATCCAATTCATGATGCATACTGTCCATTACTACACTTCGATCACTGTGGTGTTCATACTCATCCAATTCATGATGCATACTGTCCATTACTACACTTCGATCACTGTGGTGTTCATACTCATCCAATTCATGATGCATACTGTCCATTACTACACTTCGAACACTGTGGTGTTCATACTCATCCAATTCATGATGCATACTGTCCATTACTACACTTCGATCACTGTGGTGTTCATACTCATCCAATTCATGATGCATACTGTCCATTACTACACTTCGATCACTGCGGTGTTCATACTCATCCAATTCATGATGCATACTGTCCATTACTACACTTTGATCACTGTGGTGTTCATGCTCATCCAATTCATGATGCATACTGTCCATTACTACACTTTGATCACTGTGGTGTTCATACTCATCCAATTCATGATGCATACTGTCCATTACTACACTTCGATCACTGTGGTGTTCATACTCATCCAATTCATGATGCATACTGTCCATTACTACACTTCGATCACTGCGGTGTTCATACTCATCCAATTCATGATGCTTACTGTCCATTACTACACTTCGAACACTGTGGTGTTCATACTCATCCAATTCATGATGCATACTGTCCATTACTACACTTTGATCACTGTGGTGTTCATACTCATCCAGTTCATGATGCTTACTGTCCATTACTACACTTCGAACACTGTGGTGTTCATACTCATCCAATTCATGATGCTTACTGTCCATTACTACACTTCGAACACTGTGGTGTTCATACTCATCCAATTCATGATGCATACTGTCCATTACTACACTTCGATCACTGTGGTGTTCATACTCATCCAATTCATGATGCATACTGTCCACTACTACACTTTGATCACTGTGGTGTTCATACTCATCCAATTTATGATGCATACTGTCCATTACTACACTTTGATCACTGCGGTGTTCATACTCATCCAATTCATGATGCTTACTGTCCATTACTACACTTCGAACACTGTGGTGTTCATACTCATCCAATTCATGATGCATACTGTCCATTACTACACTTCGAACACTGTGGTGTTCATACTCATCCAATTCATGATGCATACTGTCCATTACTACACTTTGATCACTGTGGTGTTCATACTCATCCAATTTATGATGCATACTGTCCATTACTACACTTCGATCACTGTGGTGTAAGTGGTTAGAGCATCCACCTTAGATGTGGGATGTTGTGGATTTTAGCCCGACTGAGTCATACCAAAGACTTAAAAAAATGGTACGAGCAGCTGCCTTGCTTGGCACTCGACATTAAGAAGTTCATGTTTGGACTGGTCATCCTGGTGTCGGGATAATGTGACTGGGTGGGACATGATGCTATGTGTCTATGGCATGATGCCCCAGTGCTAGACATCACTATAAACTGTCACACTGCAGACATCGTAGGGATATGACTGAAAAATTATTAAAGCTATGTTAAAAATCAAAAATCACACACACACACACACATACTTCAGTCAAAGTTAACAGAATTAAATTTAATTTGTGTTTAAAGAGATATTTTAAACAATTTAAAAAATCCTTGCCTATAATAATATTATACTCATGAGTATTAATTAATTTTTCAAAATTTTCCTCCAATTAAATATTTTAAAAATTATTATCTCAAAAGCATTTAATAGGCGCTATGGAATTGTCACTATTTTTTGCACAAGATTTTCTTTTTATTTCTTGATATTTATTTTCAGACATAAGTTTTCACTTTAATTATTAAATTTGTACAATTTTATTAATTTTTTTAATTGTTTGTCACAAAAAATGACTGTCAAGATTTTAAATGCTTTTATTATGCACATGCATGACACTGGGTGGGTCACAGCATGTTACTCTTGCCCATCCCTTCATTTTATCGTACATGGTTAAGTTTTGCATTTACCCTATCTATGTACTGGCATATAAGTTGAGTCCAGCTAAAAACTGCACATACCCAGGTCTGCCACCATTGTCTACACAGTTTGTTAAGACTAATAAGTAGAACAAACAATATAGACCCTGATCTGTTGGGGCATTATATTATAACAGGTCAGGGTCTGTGTTGTTTGCAGTTGGACTCGACTTGTTAGGAAATGTATATACATTAGGTCATTTCAGGCACAGTTTTCCATGAACAAATTTATAGTTGTTGATTAATTTATTGCTGGCTGGCTGGATATAGTCCAGGCCCTGATTGATATAGACCTGGCCTTGATGGATATAAACCTAGCCCTGATTGATATAGACCTGACCTTGATGGATATAAACCTGGCCCTGATTGATATAGACCTGGCCTTGATGGATATAAACCAGGCCTTGATTGATATAGACCTGGCCTTGATGGATATAAACCTGGCCCTGATTGATATAGACCTGGCCTTGATGGATAGAAACCAGGCCTTGATTGATATAGACCTGGCCTTGATGGATATAAACCAGGCCCTGATTGATATAGACCTGGCCATGATGGATATAAACCTGGCCCCGATTGATATAGACCTGGCCTTGATGGATATAAACCAGACCTTGACTGATATAGACCTGGCCTTGATGGATATAAACCTGGCCCGATTGTAATAGACCTTGCCTTGATGGATATAAACCTGGCCTTGATTGATATAGACCTGGCCTTGATGGATATAAACCAGGCCTTGATTGATATAGACCTTGCCTTGATGGATATAAACCTGGCCCTGATTGATATAGACCTGGCCTTGATGGATATAAAGCTGGACCTGATTTATATAGACCTGGCCTTGATTGATATAAACCAGGCCTTGATTGATATAGACCTGGCCTTGATGGATATAAACCTGGCCCTGATTGATATAGACCTGGCCTTGATGGATATAAACCTGGCCATGATTGATATAGACCTGGCCTTGATGGATAAAAGACTTTCAGGACTAATTGTGATTAATTGATATCAAACTTTCTGGTAAAGTTTCATTATTATCCAGCCCAGAATACATTGTTGCCCTGAATACATCCTTGCCATGGAAGCAGAGGAGTGAGTGATTGATTGATCAAATTATTAATTGATTGGTTAATAATTTATTGATTATTTGGATTGAATTTCAGACACATGAACGTGACCTGAACTCCCGGTTGGCAATGAAACTCAGAAGAGAGATGCTGTTGGTTCTAGCAAGGAAGTCCCTGCACCCTAATGACCCTGTCAAGAGGGCCAAGATATACAACAGATACAAACAGTACATCATACCTGTGAGTAAGAAATTCATAGATTGTAGATACAAGTATTACAGCATACCTGCAAATATGAGATTTGTAGATTGTAGATACCTATATCCTACCTGTGGGTAAAAATTTTGTACCATGTATCATGGGGTACAGATAAAATCTCCCTTAGACGAAATACACCTTGGTGAAAATCCCCCTAGGACAGAATCCCCTGGGACAAAAAATTCCTTCAGGAAAATTGAAGGATAGGACATAATCTCTTCCACAAGTCTTTGTTTAACCTCTTTTGAACTTTATAAACCATCACAAATATACATGTTTGTATGTCAGCTTGGGTCCTTTTAAGTTTTGTATTTGCTTTCCAGTTGTAGATGAAAGACTATAGTGTATGGGTTATATGTAAGACTATAGTGTGTGGGTTATATGTAAGACTATAGTGTGTGGGTTATATGTAAGACTATAGTGTGTGGGTTATATGTCAGACTATAGTGTGTGGGTTATATGTAAGACTATAGTTTGTGGGTTATATGTAAGACTATAGTGTGTGGGTTAAATGTAAGACTATAGTGTGTGGGTTATATGTAATTCTATAGTGTGTGGGTTATATGTAAGACTATAGTGTGTGGGTTATTTGTAAGACTATAGTGTGTGGGTTAAATGTAAGACTCTAATGCCTTGGTTTTATGTAAGACTATAGTGTCTGGGTTATATGTAAGACTATAGTGTCTGGGTTATATGTAAGACTATAGTATCTGGGTTATATGTAAGACTATTCTGTCTGGATTATATGTAAGACTATAGTATCTGGGTTATATGTAAGACTATCGTGTCTGGATTATATGTAAGACTGTAGTGTCTGGGTTATATGTAAGACTATAGTGTCTGGGTTATATATAAAAGACCATAGTGTCTGGGCAATATGTAATACTATATTGTGTGGGTTATTTGTAAGAATATAGTGTGTATGTTATATGTAAGACTACAGTGTCTGGGTACATTAAATCACACAACAACAACAACAACAGTGTCTGGGTTATATGTAAGATTATAGTGTCTGGGTTATACATAATACTATAGTGTGTGGGTTATTTGTAAGACTAGTGTGTATGTTATATGTAAGACTGTAGTGTCTGGGTTATATCTAATACTATAATGTGTGGGTTATTTATAAGATTATAGTGTGTATGTTATATGTAAGACTATATTGTCTGGGTTATATGTAATACTATAGTGTGTGGGTTATTTATAAGACTATAGTGTGTGGGTTATATGTAATTCTATAGTGTGTGGGTTATTTGTAAGACTATAGTGTGTGGGTTATATGTAGGAGTTTAACAGACAAGGAGAATAAGATGCCTAATGGTAATTGTTTTCATCTAAAGACTTATTGCATGCACTTGTGCTTTGTCACCTCACTTGTATAAGAATTATTCACACATGTATCTTCACACACACACACACACACACACAACTTTAGACTTTCTAACTGATCACATGCTGATATAAAAATCTGAAAACCATGCCTGATACTTTATTATTCATTGTAACAATTTTTGTTAATTTTGTTGAAGGATAATAGTGAATGAGCTTTAAGAAAGATTTTTTTTAAATAACTGGTTGCATAGAAAATAGAGTTACATCCCCTTACCCATAAATGCTATTCCAAAACTTTATCTCTTTAATAGTTAGGAGTCAAGTTTCTTATGAAATGCTCTTTTCATAAGAAAAAATGAAAGAAAAGAGAACTTGTCAGTGTCATGCATATTTTGCTCATAAGATGAAAAGAAAATAATAATTGACTGTGATAACTGGTACACAAAGCCACTTTTCTACTTCTATGTTCAAAGTTGAAAATTTGCTGACTATTTAAGACATGTGAAGGCAATCATTGGTCCCAGTCATAAAACCTGCATGTATTTTTAACAAATTCTGCTTCTAGAACTTGCAACTATATCAGTGTCGTAAATGCATATTTTATTGTCTTCCATTAAATTATACATACTGTACATATGTGTGTGTGTGTCTGTGTGTGTGTGTGGAGTTGATTCTGGGACTAATCGGCCCATAGTGGTAGTATAGTTGACCCATTAACATTCTTGGCCCATAACATACTTGTCCTATCCAAATCGGCCCATAACATACTTGTCCTATCGGCCCATATCATTCTCAGTCCATTATAAACTATTCATTTTGATCCACGATTTATTTAAAAGTATGTGGATGTTGTGTTCAGCAGTCATTTCAATTTTTTATTCTTTGTACATTTCTTTCAAAAGTCATTTAATTGGCAATATAAAAAAAATGGGAAAAATATAATGATCCCATATCGATTAAATTATATTCTACATAATCAGCATTTTGAAATTGTCCTTGTTGCCATTGTTATATAATTCACTTCCTACTCATATACCATACATTTTGTATCAACAGTAAATATTTTTCAGTATTCTAAATTTAAAATGTCTCCGTCCTTGTAAAGCCACTACGTTAATTGAGTTAAATGGATATTATTTTTTTTTTAAATGATAAGGAGAGAGACACATGAAAATTAGTTAATAACATGTTTTGATTACCGGTAAATATTTCTTGTTCAGTAACATCAGGTCTGTACAAGATCACACAAAATACAAACTTTTGGTCTGGAACAGAAATTGTGTACTATTTCAATGGCACAAGTGTTACAAAGCTATTCTAGATCAAGGGTCAGGTCGACTTTGTTGTGGGCCAGCTCCATAATGGTCCGAGTATGTTACAAGGAAATGTCTTAATTAAATTTGTATGGGCCAACTCTGTAGTGGGCCAGTTTTGTTATGGACCTACTCCATTATGGGCTAAGATCTCCCGTTACCATAAACTTAAATGCCATATCAGCACAATACTGGCTGCATGGTGCCACTTAAAAATTTAAGCTATACAAGTGTACAAATAATGAATTGCAAAAAATAATTTATGAAAACAAAAAAAAGGAAGAAAAAATGTAAATCTGCTTTAAAAAAATTTAAGTTCTAAAAATATAGGGTCATGTTTTATTACATAAAACAACATTCACTCAGCATGTTCAAGATATTCTCTAATGGTACATCAGCACTATAATGAGATAACAATTACTGTAGGTCAATTTACTAGAAAGTTTCTCACTGTTATTTCTCATGATTTTACTCATTCAATTATTTAAAATAATTCAGTAGTGAATTATTTTTCCCATGACAGTATCATTAGCTGTTTACTAGTGAATTATTGTTCTCATGACAGATATATTAGCTACTTACTAGTGAATTATTGTTCTCCTGACAGATATATTAGCTGTTTACTAGTGAATTATTGTTCTCATGACAGATACATTAGCTGTTTACTAGTGAATTATTGTTCTCACGACAGATATATTAGCTATTTACTAGTGAATTATTGTTCTCATGACAGATATATTAGCTGTTTACTAGTGAATTATTGTTCTCCTGACAGATATATTAGCTGTTTACTAGTGAATTATTGTTCGCATGACATATACATTAGCTGTTTACTAGTGAATTATTATTCTCATGACAGATACATTAGCTGTTTACTAGTGAATTATTGTTCTCATGACAGATATATTAGCTGTTTACTAGTGAATTATTGTTCTCATGACAGATATATTAGCTATTTACTAGTGAATTATTGTTCTCATGACAGATACATTAGCTGTTTACTAGTGAATTATTGTTCTCATGACAGATACATTAGCTGTTTACTAGTGAATTATTGCTCTCATGTCAGATACATTAGCTGTTTACTAGTGAATTATTGTTCTCATGACAGATACATTAGCTGTTTACTAGTGAATTATTGTTCTCATGACAGATATATTAGTTCTTTACTAGTGAATTATTGTTCTCATGACAGATATATTAGCTCTTTACTAGTGAATTATTGTTCTCATGACAAATATATATTAGCTATTTACTAGTGAATTATGTGTTGCTGTGATGGATATATTAACAGTTAACCAGAGAAGTATTGTTATTAATACAGACACATTATCTATCTCAAGTGAATTATTTTCCCCATGATAGATACATTAACAATGAATGTTCTGTCAAGAACTACTTGAAATGCACATTATACACCTTATCTCCATCAGTGGAAGGCACTTTTACACAACTTGTCTTTCATCATTGGAGGGCACATTTACACAGTTTATCTCCACCAATGGAGGACACATTTACACAACCTGTCTCCACCAATGGAGGGCACATTTACACAACCTGTCTCCACCAATGGAGGGCACATTTACACAACTTCCCTCCAACAGTAGAGGGTGCATTTATACAACTTGTCTTCCATCATCATATGGTACATTTACACAACTTGTCTCCCATCAATGGAAGGCACATTTACACACCTTGTCTCCATCAATAGAGGGAACATGTACACACCTTGTCTCCATCAATGGGGAAGGCACATTTACACAACTTCCATGAATAGAGGGCACATTTACACCCCTTGTCTCTATCAATGAAGGGCAAATGTATACATTGCACACCTTTTCTTCATCAACAGAGGGAACATTTATGCACGTTTTCTCCATCAATGAAGGGCATATTTACACTACTTTTTGTCTCAGTCAGTTGAGGGCACATTTACACAATTTGCCTTCATCAGTGGAGGGCACATTTATGAGCCTTGTCTCCATCAGTGGATGGCATGTTTACACACCTTACCTCCATCAATGGAGAGCACATTTACACACCTTGTCGCCGTCAGTGGAGGGCACATTTACTCAGGTTGTTTCCATCAATGTTAGAGAGCACATTTACACACCTTGTCGCCGTCAGTGGAGGGCACATTTACTCAGGTTGCTTCCATCAATGTTAGAGAGCACATTTACACACCTTGTCGCTGTCAGTGGAGGGCACATTTACTCAGGTTGCTTCCATCAATGTTAGAGAGCACATTTACACACCTTGTCGCCGTCAGTGGAGGGCACATTTACTCAGGTTGCTTCCATCAATGTTAGAGAGCACATTTACACACCTTGTCGCCGTCAGTGGAGGGCACATTTACTCAGGTTGCTTCCATCAATGTTAGAGAGCACATTTACACACCTTGTCGCCGTCAGTGGAGGGCATATTTACTCAGGTTGTTTCCATCAATGTTAGAGAGCACATTTACACACCTTGTCGCCGTCAGTGGAGGGCACATTTACTCAGGTTGTTTCCATCAATGTTAGAGAGCACATTTACACACCTTGTCGCCGTCAGTGGAGGGCACATTTACTCAGGTTGCTTCCATCAATGTTAGAGAGCACATTTACACACCTTGTCGCTGTCAGTGGAGGGCACATTTACTCAGGTTGCTTCCATCAATGTTAGAGAGCACATTTACACACCTTGTCGCCGTCAGTGGAGGGCATATTTACTCAGGTTGTTTCCATCAATGTTAGAGAGCACAATTACACACCTTGTCACCGTCAGTGGAGGGCACATTTACTCAGGTTGCTTCCATCAATGTTAGAGAGCACATTTACACACCTTGTCACCGTCAGTGGAGGGCACATTTACTCAGGTTGTTTCCATCAATGTTAGAGAGCACATTTACACACCTTGTCGCCGTCAGTGGAGGGCACATTTACTCAGGTTGTTTCCATCAATGTTAGAGAGCACATTTACACACCTTGTCTGCATCAGTGGCAAACATTGTTAATAATCACAATGCAATGCACATCATTGTACATTTCACCCATGATGACATGATTGTATTATACTGACCTAAAACTACATAGATCCTGATCTGCCATAGCATAATGTGCCAGCAAATCAGGGTCTGTGTTTATTCTACTTTTCACTCCTAACAATCAGCATAGATCTGATCTGTCCACATATTATGCAACAGCAGATTTGGATCTTTGCAGTTTGTATTGGACCCAAGTTGTACATAAATATATATGGTATGTTAACAGTTGGTGCAGTGCATTATGGGTGTTACAGTTGGTGCAGTGCATCATGGATATAATCCACACTTTTTATTTTCTTGACTAAGAAACAAAGGTCTAAATTTTCTTTTCTCTTCCTGTGTATAATAAACAGAACAGTACATTTATCATCAATATGATTTTGAATTGTTCATTTGTGTCCGAGATTAAGAAACTTGTTCTTTGTGTTTATTTAGGACTCCTTGGTCTTACACACTTGCAAAGTATTCAACATAATCACTGTGTATACATATTCTCTGTGCATTTGAGATCTAACAGAGGATGAATGGAGTTTTCTTTGTGTGCTTTTAACAAAATTTGACGAGTCAGACATGTATGAGTTAGAGTATGATAAGAGTTGTAGGGGCAAAAAGGACCCTTTTCTTTGCACTTGCGCTTAGGATAAGTGAATTTCATTTTGTCCCTGCATTAAGATTTGGATCACATGAATGTGACTGATAAGTCAGATTTGTTTACAAATTGGATAAAAATAAAGGCAAAGCCAAAGAAATTGACAACATTTTTATCTTCTTCAGGAAATAGAAAGAAGAAATTGTTCTTCTTTTTCAATGCATGTGTGTGTGTGCGATATAGTTTGCCAGTGGATAAAAATATATATTAGTATACCCCACAATTTGCCCCATGGCTTTATTATTATTAATACATCATAGACACTTATTCATTTTTAACCGTTTTTCTTACGGCAGTTTTACTTTTTTTGGTCTGACATGGCTAAGTTACCTTTTTGTGATGGTACTGAATTGAAAAGGAGAATACTGAATTGTATGGTACTGAATATGCATTTGAAAAGGAGAATACTGAATTGTATGGTACTGAATATGAATTTGAAAAGGAGAATACTGAATTGTATGGTACTGAATATGTATTTGAAAAGGAGAATACTGAATTGTATGGTACTGAATATGCATTTGAAAAGGAGAATACTGAATTATATGGTACTGAATATGCATTTGAAAAGGAGAATACTGAATTGTATGGTACTGAATATGCATTTGAAAAGGAGAATACTGAATTGTATGGTACTGAATATGCATTTGAAAAGGAGAATACTGAATTGTATGGTACTGAATATGCATTTGAAAAGGAGAATACTGAATTGTATGGTACTGAATATGCATTTGAAAAGGAGAATACTGAATTGTATGGTACTGAATATGCATTTGAAAAGGAGAATACTAAATTGTATGGTACTGAATATGCATTTGAAAAGGAGAATACTGAATTGTATGGTACTGAATATGCATTTGAAAAGGAGAATACTGAATTGTATGGTACTGAATATGTATTTGAAAAGGAGAATACTGAATTGTATGGTACTGAATATGAATTTAAAAAGGAGAATACTGAATTGTATGGTACTGAATATGCATTTGAAAAGGAGAATACTGAATTGTATGGGACCTTGTCTTAAGAGGATGCTTTCCAAATCCAAAAATTGAATTGCAGTATAATTTTTTAAATATTTTTTGTACAGATCAGATCCAGATGTCTTGAAAGTACCATAAAAACGACTTTACTGATTTCTTTGCCCCAATTTATAGAACTATAAAGCTATTGTGTTAATTATATAATTTTGTATGGGTTTCCCCATCTTTAAAATAATATTTATTCAATAGCATAAGGGATCATCTTTGTAAATTTTGGCCCAATGAATCTTCTAACCAAATAATGAAATTTTTGTAGATATTATGCTTATGGTCATCATACTTATGGTCATCATGCTTATGGTCATTATGCTTATGGTCATCATGCTTATGGTCATTATGCTTATGGTCGTCATGCTTATGGTCATCATGCTTATGGTCATTATGTTTATGGTCATCATGCTTATGGTCACGTTTATGGTCATTATGCTTATGGTCATTATGTTTATGGTCATTATGCTTATGGTCATGTTTATGGTCATCATGCTTATGGTCATTATGTTTATGGTCATCATGCTTATGGTCATTATGTTTATGGTCATCATGCTTATGGTCATGTTTATGGTCATCATGCTTATGGTCATTATGTTTATGGTCATTATGCTTATCATGCTTATGGGCATTATGTTTATGATCATTATGCTTATGGTCATTATGCTTATGGTCATCATGCTTATGGTCATCATGCTTATGGTCATTATGCTTATGGTCATTATGCTGATGGTCATTATGCTGATGGTCATCATGCTTATGGTCATCATACTTATGGTCATTATGCTTATGGCCATTATGCTTACGGTCATTATGCTTATGTCCATCATGCTTATGGTCATCATGCTTATGGCCATTATGCTTATGGTCATCATGCTTATGATCATTCAGAAGTCACAGAGACTAACTGCCGAATCATTAAGAGGTTAGTGTAAGGACTGGTTGGCCTGGTGCCATGATAACGTGACTCGGTGGGACATCATGCTATATATCTGCGCCATGGTGCCCCAGTGCTAGAGATCACTGAAATTTTTTTAAAGTTATGTTAAAAATCCAAATCACATGCACACACAGAATTGCATTGTTTCCCATTTTTTTGTACAAGAACAAATCACTTGTAATTTTTCGGTGGTTTTAAATGTACAGTTGCAGTATACCTGCATTTTTGCCATATAGTAATGGAGTTATGTGTTGCACCATATACGTAAAATAAATCAAGAACCTTGAAGAGCTTTGGTAAGAAAGTAAAGGATACTATTTACTTAGTCTTTAAATGGCACCATGTGGTTTACATGGCCTAAACCAATATGTCCTGCAAGCTGGTATGTGTGATTCTAATTTGTGCATTTATATAGATCTTTGATTTTTAGCTTGGAGTGAATTCAGGCCCTCCATGTGTGGCATAGTTTCCATTCTCAATTCCAGATATAGCTTAGTTACAAATAAGGTAATGAACTAAACTGAGTAATAAAGTAGGATTCCACTCTGCAGTTAATAGTATATGTCTAGGGAGGCAACTCAACTTTAGGCAAAGGATTAGACCATGTTTAGTTATCTCCCTTGGATATGTTCCACTGACAAGAACTATGGATACCATTACAAATTGGCTAACTCTCCTGGCCATGGATTTTTTATTACTGTGATTTTTCTTTTTCTAATAAGCATGATTTTTACCTGGAAAAGTCCAAATTTTATTAAGATTTCATGATTTGTGAAGAGAATTTGAATACTAGTCGTACTACAATGACATGTTTATATGCTTCATGTAAATAACTGGCCCTGGAGAGAGAAAGATAGAGAGAGAGGTGCATACAGGAGAAAGAGACATAAACATTGAGTGCAAAAGAATTATTTACAAAAAGAATAAATATTAAACATATGGAGAGAATGGAAATTCCCTTCTCAGCCAAAATGAAGCAAAATGTTAAGCTTGATACTACTGTAAGATCCTAAGCTGGATTGGTTAATGAAGGCAAAAGAAGCTCCTTCATATTTTTTGAAAACCACACTGCTCATATATTTCTTCATCAGCTGAAAAACAAAAGGTATACTTTCATCATGTAAAGGTATGCTTTCATTGTCCAAAGGTATGCTTTCATTGTCAAAAGGTATACTTTCATCATCTAAAGGTATGCTTTCATTGTCAAAAGGTATGCTTTCATTGTCAAAAGGTATACTTTCATCATCTAAAGGTATGCTTTCATTGTCCAAAGGTATGCTTTCATTGTCAAAAGATGCGAGTGCATTGGTGCATTTTATTTAGATTTTTAAGCAACATGTTTAACAAAGTAACAGGCAAAATAGCAAGTTCTGAATCTGCATAGAAAATCTACACACGTTTTTTTGTATACTACTTTTAAAGCTTTCGTGTTCACCTTATGTTAAAAAAGTATGCATTTATATACTCAGTAAATATGAATAATGCATTACTACCAATTTTGATTTAATTTATTTCATTTTACTCACGTTTATACAACTAAAATTGAAAATGAAAGTTAGCATAGTAACAGAAAGATATCTATTTTAACCAAACTTTCATAAATTTACAAGAAACATATCAGAATGGAGCGACAAAGTTGACATTTCTTTTGATATTAATATTAGCAAAATATTAAATCTTTTTCTAAATTGAAAAATGTTTTATTTTGTTAAAAATATACTGCTTTGCATCACGTTTTAGACAGCTAACTACAACTAGTCAGGCGAGTGAGCACAGCTTATATTTGCAGCCTGACGGCCATGACAGCCTTTCATCTTAACTCTCTAACCTTTCTCTGGAAGCATCATTTCCATATTGGCAGTTTTCTATCCCGACTCTATACTCCTTTACAAGTTAAGGCAAACTATCAAGAACAAAGATCATGATCTGCCATAGCATAATATGCATGTAGATTAGGGTCTATTTTGTTTGTTCTACTGATTACTCCAGCCAAACTGCACAGACCCTGATATGCCAATGCATAATGCACTTGCAGATTTGGGTCTGTGCAATTTGTAATTGGACTCATCTTATAAATGGGTATATATGGTACCATCCCTAATGCAAGGTTAACTATTAGGACAAGAAGAAACAGAAAGACACCAAAAATGAAATATTGCATAAAAAGCAGCAGCAGGAAGAAATTTATAAGAAAAACAAAGGATAATGACAAAAAGACAATGGTTATGTTTCAATTTCTTTGTAATTTTCACTTTTTTCATAAGTCCTCTTGACTGGTAAGAAACACTATAAATACAAACCAAGGCCCTTACATAGCACTATCATAATAAATAACAATGATCTCATTTGTATCTACACATCAATTTACATTTGTACATGTAGCAATACAGGGCTGAGTCTGGTCCCAACATAATAATTAACAATAAAAAGCATGGAATCTTGGCATAATTAAATGATATTACAAGGTATGGGTCAGTGCAACAGAAGTTGTTCAGTTTCATTTAGAAAAAAAAGAATTGTATTAACAACTCATGCAGCAAAATGCAATCATGATTAAAGAGAGACAGAGAGAGAGAGACAGAGAGAGAGAGAGACAGGAAGATAGAGATACTCAGTATTTGTGTATGTGAAAGCATAAGTGTTGTATAATGTATTTTGCAACTAAATTTTTCACCTTTAAAAGATTTTCTTGAATATGTTCAAAAACAAGTCAAACTTCAACCAAAAATGGTTCTTACAAAAGAGGAAATTATAACTAAAAAACTTTTTCATACATTAAACACTGTCCGCTGTCCTAGAGCTCTCTGCTCAGTTTTGATAGTGACAGTGGAAAAGAAAGAAATACAGTGTATTCATTTGAGTGCTGGGAATACACAAGAAATGGATTTCTTCAATGAAAAATGGATGATATCCTGCAAAATGTAAAGCTTGGATGTTTTGGAATTCACAAGTTATTTATAACTATTGTATCAATGAGCATTGTCATAGTTCACTAAAAGTCACATGACTAGACTCACTGTGAAAGAGATTGCACAATCTAGCTATAACACTGTAGAGTTGGGTTATTGCTACAAATTTGCCAAAGTTTGAATCCTGACTCGTCCTGACTTGTCCCTTTTGTAAAATGTTTCACTGAATCTCTTGAACTTTCTGATCACAGCTTTCTTGTCAACAATCCTTGGTTCATGCCTTACACTTGGCAATGATGGGAAATGATCACGTCTGCTTAATGGATCACTCTGTACTGATGGAGCAAGGATGTGTGGTTCTGATTGAAGACTGTCCGGAGTTTTACACTTGTGGCGTCGGAATTTGAACAGATGTTTTAATGGCATGCTTTGTTTTGGAACTTTGAATACAGTGTTCACATTCTCAACAGCATCTTCAGTTCTTTGTGGTTGTTCTGATATGGCTGACACTGTTGGTTGCGGTCGAGTCACAAGTGTTGCTGCAACAGTTTTTGATCCATTATTAGAATCTGCTGAGTTCTTACCACTAGTTGTGGAGCCACTAACCTTAGAACTACTACTACAGTTTCTGGCAGGTGAGTTGCACGGGGCAAATATTCCGCTACTACTGACACTATTTGGACTGTCCGTCAGAATGGAGTCTACCAAGGCATCTTTATGTGATTCTGTATTGGGGCTGCTGATTGTGACACTTGGAGGTGGTGGAACATTGCTACTGCTGTCTTTCTCATTACTAGAACTGGATTTCCCAACCAACTCCAACCTTTCTTGGAGAGGCGATGAATCAGTACTATTGCTGTTACTAGTCTGCACTGAACTACGATAGTCATTATTTGGTGTGCTAACACTGTACAAATCAGGAATTGATGCACGCTTAGCCTCCATGGAAGAACTACCACTAGATTTGTCCTGCAATCGAATCTGTGTACTTGAGCGTGGAATAATGTTTGGTTTACAAGGAAAATGTTCCTCATCCTCGTACAAACTTTCCACGATCAAATTACCCTCTTGCACATTAGAGTCAGGTTCAATAGCAGAAATTGCTTCCAAGTCCCGTCTTGAGCATGACTCTCCAAGAATCTTGTGCAAACTGTGGTCCTTGCATTTGCCATCTTTATAACTTTCCCGGTAACCTGCATTTCCAGTACTGTAAGCACGCTGACGAGGTGGAGGCAATGGTGGTTTTCCAGTAGCAGTTGCTGCACTTTTCTTCATGATGTTTCTCATGTATGATTCCTCAAGATTGACATCATCGGATTCAAGATCATCATGAATGGACCACGTGTAAACACTCTCTAGATCCTCCTGACTGTGTAGAGATCCTTCATCACTGGGTCCAATTCTAGATGGCATTTCTGATGGGAGCTCAGAAATCAATGTAGAGTGAACAATATTATTAGATCGAGGTCGACTAGATGCTTGTGACAAAATTGTCTCTTCAATCATGGTTGAGGAGGCTTTTGGGGTAACCATGTTGCTCTTGGTCTTACTACCACTTGAAAATAAAATGGCCTCATCAAGTAGAGTTGATGAGGCAATTGGGTGGGAGCTGGAACTACTCCTCTGACTTGATCGTCCACTACTGCCAGACATAAAGCTGTCATCTAACATGGTGGATGAAGCGATGGGGATTGATGTGCTCTTGCGACTGCTTCGTGAAGATGTTGTTCTGTCTCGCATCGTTTTTTTCCCTCGTCGAGATCGTGGTGTAGAGAAATTATCGGAAGATCCACCAGAGCTGGAAGAATAAGTTTTTAAGGGAGCTCGTACGGGTGAATGTGAGCTCTCAGCACCTTCAACATGGCGAGTAAAAAGTTCTTCAGCAAATGCACTGGAATGAGAGTCATTGTTCGACTTACTTAATTGACTCACCATTGAGTTTATTTTCCTCTGACGATCAATAGTGAAATCCGAATAATACTGCAGCCTAGACATAAATTCCTTATCCAAATCGTAGCACTCAGGGACAACCTGGTTGTCTGAAGAATCATCGGATTTGGGGTATCCATCCGAAGTACTATCCTGTACAGAGCTCTGGATAGATGCTGACGATGTCGAAGACGAATTGGAGTTGTCCGTGAACTCCATGCTGTGAAGGATCTCAATAGTAGGCGTGTGGTCCATGTTTTTGTCGGTATCGCTGTGAGATGAATTCAGATAATTTGAATTATTGTCAAGAATAATAGTTTTTGATTTTGACTCCTCTATAACCAGACCATCAATACTGGCATCTTCCGACTCTGCTAACGAGCACATAGGATTGGTGGGGAAAAGTGACTCCTCACTAGTGGAGGAACTCAGCATGTGTTCAGGTGGTATGTTCATGTGTTCTGGCGAAATATTCATGAAAGATGGAGTAGTTGTACAAGCTGTCACATAAGTCAGCGAGTTCTGCATGAATGAAGGTGTTGATGGTGGTGCCATGGGCACTGGAAACTCTGCCTCCAGTCCACAACTTTCTAGCAGACTTTTAAACTTTGCTGCAATTTCTTCAATCTCACTCTGCAATGCCTGCTCCTGCTTCTTGATGTTTATCTGAAATGGATAATGAATAGTATAAATTTAGTGACAACTACCACAGTCTTTCAGTGATAAGCACAGAAAATTAATGAATGCTTCTTTAGGGTGGTACTTATTTTGCAGTACAGGAACACAACTAGGTTATTCAATGCCAGGATAATTGGAGCAAAGTGCCCTGAATGTTGGTGACCTTGGAATGATCTGATGGTTGGATTCAAACATGCACAATTTTTTGTCACAGTGTCACAGTAGTTCACATCCCCACTAGTCAACTCTTTCCACATACATGATGGTGCACTGGGCCTAAAGTCTTAAGGGAGTGGGTGGGTGGGTGGGGTGTGGAGGGATGTCAAGAAAACAATAGGATATTTTCCCCATATCCACAAAAAGTGAAACCCATAAAAATAAATAACTTCACACTGTCATCCTATTATCACGAGTATCACCTTTTCTATGCAGTGGCACAGTAAGAAATTCTACACTGTCATTGTACAGAATTATCATCAGCCCTATTTGATGGTGTGGACGATTAAGACCACACAAAAAAATTGCCATCTAACCTTGTATTCTTGTGATGGAAAAATATTTGCTTAGAACCAAAACTGCAATTCCATTCAGGAAGTATATTTGACCTGAAGGGACTAAACTTAAAATCTGTTGCAGTTTTTAATCCCTTATCCACTTTGATCCCTTTCTCCTTGGATGTGTTGGGATCAGCAGGTTTTGAATTAGATCAATGAAGATCATGTGATTACCCATACAGTATTATCTTCTAATGACTTTCCCTTTCTTTACTCCTACATGGCTGCATTTAACAAGAGTTTTATATGGCCAATTAGGTCTTGTTTACAGCTGTACTGTGTCAAGGAAGATAATATCTCAAAGGCAGGGGTTGTATAAATAAGCAATACCATCTTAATTCTAATTCCTAAATGCTATTGTTCCACCTGTTGGCTTATTGCTGGTTTAATCTCTTCATCCCATCTTGAAAGATGGGAAAGACAAACTTTAGATCTTTCCTATTAATTTATAGGTGTTCACACGTGCCTTTGAAGTTAGAGCAGGTATTCTTTTCATATAAAATTCTATTGAACAATTAGGGATGGACACAATAAGAAAATTTTGATCCACAGGTCAGATGTCAACCTGTAACCATTGGCGCTGAAATGGGTGTTTGTTTTCTGTGCCATATTAAACCTGAGAACATTTTTGGAAGAGTGCCCACGTGCAATGACTCCTACAGGTTTCATTTAGGTCATGTCAGGCATGCAGGCAGTGGACTGACAATGTTACAATTGAAGAAAAGGAACAATGATAAAGCTGTTCACATGCGGACAGGAGCAAATTGAAAATCTGTTCTTTTTCAGTGTTCAGGTGTGAAATAATGTCAGATTCTATATTAGATTCGGGTGGAAAAATTTTCAATTTAGCTTGCATAGTTTGACATAAATTAGATGGAAATGAAAAGGAAGAATTTTAGAGTGATGGCTGTTGATAATTTAGTAAATATGATTCGAAAATAATTAAGTTTTGATGTGCTAATAAAGTACTGAACTCTAATTTATGTAATTACATAGATCATTTAAGATATGAAAATTTATATCTAATATGCTATCACTGATATAATTAAAAAAATAGCCTTTTGTAGTATATTTTTTCTCCAAGTTTTTCGAATTTATACAGTCATGATCAAATTTTAAATATTTTTATGTTCAGGTGTGAAACCGTGTGGGGTTCATTATTATTATTATTATCACCGTAATCATTGATGTTGTCCTAGTTGTTACTGTTGGAGTTGAATAAAATGGGAGTACATGAAACATCACCTCAGGAGCAGTATTATTTACTTCCCACTTGGCATGAAATAGGACAAGTTTTTATAAATAATTTATAGTCTTCATGATAAATAATTTATACAAGTCTACATGTGAGAAATAAGTTGTACAAGTCTACATGTGAGAAATAAGTTGTACAAGTCTACACATGAAATATTATTTACAAAAGTCTACATTATGACAAATAAGTTGTAAAGTCTGTATGAGAAATAATTTATAAGTCTACATATGACAAATAATTTGTAAAAGTCTACATATGAAAAATAAGAAGTGTTTTATAAAGGTCTATATGCGATAAATATTTTTCCATATGTGATCTACAAGACGTTTGCGTTGGAAGCAGTTGACATGTAACGATAAATAGACGAATTACTGATTGAATGAATAAATAAATTAATAAATCCCACTTACCATATCTGCCTGTAACATAAGGTACATTTCGTCTGGTGCCAAGTGCTTCTCGGAGTCACTGTCCATTCCTGCATGCAGACGATCTGTTGAGACAAAATAACAGACATAAGTAACGAACATGTTGGTGGGTAACTAAAAAACGAGACACAATTGCAGTATTCTTCAATATACAATTTTGGACAATAAAAGATAATAATATACCATAATAATGTATGTTACTGCTCTGGAAGCGAATAATCAATTAAATGACGTGAACCTGCATCAAAACAAAGGTGTCCATAATTGAGGTATTCAAAACACGTGTCTTAACTGAGTGGCACTATTCATCGAGGTAACCGCGCTATCAGAGAGACATTCAATGACAGCTCACTAATGTTCAAAACCCCACGCTGATTAGTGTCAATTGAAAATACGGTTTGTTGCCAATTAAAATTTATGTAAAGATTTTGTTTTAATAAACGAGATATTTTTCACTAAAACATACAGGATGCAAGTCCATTTAGCTGAAAAAAATATTACTTTGTTGTTAATAATAATACTAATAATAATAATAATAATAATCTTTGAATTAAATGATTTAGCAGAAAGCAAAACTTTGTTCTGAGAAGATTACGTGCATTGATATGCGTTACCTTTTCTCTTTGATAATCCATATCTGTTCTCTAATGTTTAACTAACCATATGGACACTGAATCAGTGAGAGGTACACATTCTCCGCCTGTTATAACCAGGTATCAAATAATAACAGGCACGTGCCTCCACTCCTATTTCTAACTTTGCTACAGTCATTATGCTAATACTATATTTAGATGGAGATTTCTGATTGGCCAGTGAAATTCTTAGTTTCACTTCATTCACTGGATCAAAGCTTGGAGTGTTAATCTTGACCTGCGATAGCATACTGGACCCATACCTGTACAGGTGTAAGGAACCCACACCTTGTCTTCAACCCACATGCCATGCTTGACTGCGCCCTGGGGTTAGGTTTTTGTAAGGGGCACACTTCACACCAACCATAAAACCGAGCTTGATAGCTTTCTATTTCATTTCCCCCAAAAGGAACAGATGCATTGTCACATCTAAATTGATTCTTTATTTTGTCCTTTTTCCATCTTACTACATTCTCAATTACATTTTCTTCATTTTAACACAGTTTTAAAGTTGTCTTTTAAAGTGATCAATAGGGGTTTGAACGTTTATCACCTACTCTTTAGTGACTTTAGTTCCTTGTTTCACATCTAAAGTGAGAAAACAATTTCCACTTTTATTATACAAAATGGAGTTTCACAGATGTGCAGACACTAGACTGCTTTGTCCCAAAGTATAACAGAAGCTACATGTTAGATAAGGCCGTTTATAAACATAAACTCTTATTTGTCAAGCTACGTTTATTTTCACTTGTCATATCCTTCTTCAATAAAAGTGAAAAGGTACAGAAAGGATTTGATCTATACATATGTTAAAATCTACCCATTTTACAATCTACACACACCTAAAATCTTAAAATAATACAGTTCCTTTTACACGTGTTTCCAATTAGTCCTTTTCAGATTCAAGGGAAAACATGTGATTGGGGAGTATATTTTACGAGCATTTGTCGTCTTCATTCCATTTGCTTGAATGATTTAATACTGTCATTTCAAACACAATTTGTATTATAAACAGCCTTTTTATATAATAAAAAACGCAAATTGGGATTACTAACTTCATACAATCAAGTAATCTTAAACAATGATGTCAAGTAATGATTAGTCTACAAAAGAATGAGCGGATCAATACTGGAACAAAGTCACACCTGGATTGCCATCGGTAAATATACTTTATTAATTAAACTGTTTGTCGGATTAAATAACGCGATGTCTATTGTATATACAAAAATCAATAAATACAAATATCGTCATCTATTTGTTATTTTAAGGAACAGAATCAAACATTACTTAAAAAGGCTATCTTAATCAAAGTCCCTCTTGTGAATACTTGGCTTATTTTACCTGGAGTTTACAGTCAGCTTTAGAGCAATATGTGTCTGTACTTGATACCTAAACAAACACCTGGAAAGGTAATGTAAATACCGACTAGCCATAGCTTAAATCTCTCATCCTATGGATATAGTACTGATCCTTGTTCAAATATTTTTCAACACTTCCTTGGAATAAAGAAGGTTATTTTAAACCGCGCTCAATTGAAAAGAAACTTCCCAAAAAGACTATGAATGTAAAATAACAATAAGAAAATAAAATGTACAAATATTAATTCCTTTTCATCGACGACATGATTGGATCAGTTGCATGCCTAGGTGAAATGACCATAAGGACACAGTGACATCGTTTACTACAACGTTATGTCAGTTCTTATTGTTTGACAAATATGTCAAGTGGTTTACGAGTGTAACACAGTGGTGACGGGTGCTAATGAATGTGTGTGTGTGTCAATAATCATAAAATTATAGAAATGATTATTTCTACTTAAACCAATTTAAAACAAAACAAAACACTCACGATTAGCTGCAATGTAGAACATTGTTTACATATTTCAGAGTACGAGTGAACAAATCAATCACAAACTTGGAGCCCCCCCCCCCCCCAACAAATAACCTGACAAATAATTTACGATTCTGGTTTGTTTTTGTTGGGTTTAATGCAGTTTTTCAGCACACGGCTGGTGGATGGATGAAATATCAGCGACCCATGGGAAGCTCCTCTGAAGCTATCCTTTCTCAAATACCCACGTTGATTCAACCAAAACACCCTGATCGAGGTGATTCGTGGTTGTGCCTATAAAAGTGAGCACCTTGGACCACTCAGTCAGTCACCTATGTGAATTACAAAAAAAAACTTTCATCGAAAACCAGTTTAGAGTTTTACGGGTTGTCGTTTATTTTAAATATATGAAAATTTACAATACTAGTTTTAACTTTATAAAAGTCGATTGATCATAACTTATGCTCAGTGATACAAAATTAAATCTGTATAAAAAGTGTAAACGCATAGCAGTTAGTGTCGCAGTAATGTTATTTCAGCAGCGTTGGAATAAACTACATAATCGGACTAAAAAAAAATAATTTTTAAATCTCAGAAACAATCCTACCTGTTTACCTTCGAGGTAGAATCCATTAGACATGAAAATAATTTCACAAATCTGGCATAAAATATATGAAGTTGTCCTAAATAATTTTTACTGTTGAGTGTGATACATACGTGAACAAGAATTGACTTGATATACAACTGTACACAACCCATTTTCTCTCCTCGTAATATTTCCTCAATGCAGACCTATCTTTTGTATCTGGTATCTACAGGGCAAAGCCATTGGCAGTTCCCACAAAACCCGTGTAGCCTACACAATACAAAGTCGATACATTGTATCGTGTTCAGTTGTAAAAATAACCTAAGGACGAAATTTATCACATCGTGTACATTATGCCTGGGCAGTGGGCCTGACAGATTGTATCAAATGCACGCGCGATTGCAAAACCGTGCTCTTCAAAATCTCATTGACCCTTGATTATGTTTGGAAAAAATATGTATCAAAGAGCAACCAAATGCGTACGGCAAATTATGTCATTTCAAACAATCATCCCAAAATAAAGTGTGCTGCCAATTCCTTTAAGATACGGCTATAATTGTACAAAACGTAATCTTGCGGAAACGGTTCAGTCTGAACACCATCTTTTTCTTAAACTGTGTACATGTAATCCACCCCATCTCTTGATTCGACAAGTTCATTCATTCAAGTATAATGAATAATTAAACAGATACAAAAATAGTGTGTGTGTGTGTGTGTGTGTGTGTGATTTGGATTTTTAACGTAGCTTTATAAAAAAAAAAATCAGTCATATCGCTACGATGTCTGCAGTGTGACAGTTTACAGTGATGTCTAGCACTGGGGCATCATGCTGCAGACACGTAGCATTATGTCCTACCCAGTCACATTATACTGACACCAGGCCGACCAGTCCTAACACTAACCTCTTATTGCTGAGCGGCAAGCTAGGCTGCTGTAAGTACAATTTGTGTAAGTCTTTGGTCTGACTCGACCGGGGATCGAACCCACGACCTCCAGCATCCGAGGCGGACGCTCTAACCACTAAGCCACCGGAACGATGATACAAAATAGTAATTTTCACATAATTTTGATTAGGTGACATTCAAGCGCAAGTAAATAAAAAAAAACTAATCAAATCATAAGTATTTACAAATATGATTTATTGATTTAATAGATCTATAGATGTTGCAATTTTTTTTCAATAAATGAAAATGGTTTTAGGCACAAGTGAAGATACAAAAGGTAAGAAAGAAATTTAAACAAGGGAAGAATAACTTGATGGGTAAGTGTTACTTTTATCTCAAAGCTGTCGCCCTCCAATCCCGGAAGATCAAACCATTTGACAATTTTTTTTTAAAAAGGACCTTTAATGTATTAGGTGACCAAAAACCACCCCACCCCCAGAAAGCACAAAACCTCCAAAGAAAACCATTTGACGAGGACTTGCTATGTGCAAAAATCAAATAATGTTTGTTATTTAAAAAAAAAGGACTTGCTATGTGCAGAATTCAAAGTGTTGGAAATACAGGTGGTTCAGGTCAAGCTCTTCATATGCAAGTATTATTACAAGGTGACAAGAAGACAGCTTGACCTAAATATCCAGATAGTTTGACCTTTTTATCTAAATAATTATCAGCCTATTCCACACAAGAAATAGGTTATAGTACATTTATACGAACATTTAACTATACCGTACTCTTAAGATTCTGAAATTTTAACCCCCGATTTCTTTTCAAGTGGACTAGGCACCTGGCTCTAATGGGTTTCTTTGATCAACTTACAATTTTATATTGATAACCTGATGAAATTTTGATATTTAAATTACTGAGGTCGATACGAATAGCAAAGATGGTACAAATGGAAAATGCGTTCCGTAATGACTATTTCATCATCAGTACAGAAGTGCACAACTCTCACCTACCTACCCCCGGGTACTATATGGTAAATTCTTCGATTTTATCATCTCACACACGTAAGCTGCGTATCAAAACCGTAGTATAAAAGTTATCGAATCTGAATTGTGGTGATGCATTCTGTTTTAAAAAAAAATAAAATAATAACTTGTCAGGACTTGCCCTGTACATAATTTATTCGCCTGGTCAACGTTCCAAAGCACTTCCAATTATCACAAATTGACTATATAGGTAATAAAAAAAATATTTACGTAAGTAGTAAGATATACATCAGAGGTTACATTTGCTGAAGTACTTGTTAATGCATGTGTAACCTGCTAATAATTAAATGTCATAACATCACATGCTAAGAAATAAACATGACAAATGGCCGTTTTCAGTACAATACAGGTGTCACGTAACTGAGTTGATTGTCAAAGTGAATGTTTGAAGAGTCGGCGGGTATTTTCTTAGTGAATTTCCCTGCCTGAACCTGAAGAAACCAATAAACATTTATTTTTATGAGTGGCTGTATATAACCTTTTATGCCACTGAAAATTGCTCAGATAACTACCTTTTCATTATTGACATGAAAAGAAAATATATAGAGTTAAATAAAGGCCAATATCGATGATGTGTATCAAATACAACAGTCCAAATGCATTTGAAATAGAAAATTAATTTTTGCGCATACAGTGGAAAAGGTAGGCCAGATTTGTTTATATTGAATACGCTGAGGTTTGTTTATTATGTACTTCCAAAGACTCCTATCAGCATTCATAATGACACAACTATTTTTTAAAAATGAAAAGAAAATAAATCACTTCATCTGGAAATTAATTTTCAATTTTGCAGTCTGTTGATTTTATAGATAGACTGTGTAATTGCAGTATAAATTGTGAATATGTGCAACTACAACTTTTTCTTATGCAGTAATTACAGAATGACCTTCAACAATAAGGTTTTATGGCATTTATCACCAACTGAATTTGACTTTGGTGCTTTCAATAACAGCAGGGCTCATAAACTTTGGTCTGACTGTGATGCTTTTTATAACAAGATAGAGAGAGTACTGTGGCTTTGATGTAATCTGCAGTCTGACAGTTTGTCACACAGGGGAAAACACCCTTCAATATAACAGCAATAATATCTTCCCCTAGCACCAATCAAATTAAGTTTGATCTCTAATCATGGTACAGACACTAAAATAAAAATATTTGGACCTTTTCAATTCAGACGGTTTTATCATCTTCATTTTCATTATGATCAGACTACAACTGAATCATGGCCTAAATTAAACATCAATTTTCCAGTGTCATTAGAATGGAACAAATTGTATGAATTTTCCACACATTACAAATGACTGGTTAACTAACATAAACTGAGGCACATGCATACTTTTTTTTAAAAGAAAGTAAAACTAGTATTTGAGAATACAAGAAAAATTGGTAATTTTTAATACTCATTTTTTAAAAACATTTACCTTTAAAGCATCCTTATTTCCCAACATATTTAAAATTGTACATTATTTTTGGCCTTATGTCCCTATCAAAGTATTATTGTGTTCCTACTTTACATGCAGTGGCTCAGTTGGTGCACCATCACACTCAAATTCAAGTGTCATGGGTTCAATACCCACCAAAGTCACTCACGGTTGGCTGCCTTAGCGTGTACTTGAGAAAAGGTACTTAGTTCCAATTTCTCTGCATGATGTTACCAGGAATTTGTTGAAAATGCCATTAAAAAATAAAAACCTACTTTACATACATCTCTACTAAAAGCTTTACTGAAGAGAAATGAATAAAACTACAGGAAAATGGACATGATGCAAATCTGTTCAATATAAGCAGAAAAGAAAACACAATATATTCCTTTTTACGCTGCTTTGTATAGAGCCTTTATAGAATTTGTACGTCTTAAGAGATTCATTTAAATTGTTTAGAAAAAGAGTTAAATTTTTACCTTTGATGGTTTCCCAGTACCAAAGAAGCATATTTCTCAAATCATTTACATCCACTGTGTTTTGAAACTTCTCGTCCCTAGTTACTGACAAGCTCACAGTTTCATCAGCCAATGGCCACATAATGAGATACAAGATATTGCAGTCTTGGGATAACTTGAGGTACGCCAATCAGGCTACAAATTTTGAGATCTGACAACAGCTCTAGTTGATGTCAGTGATGTTAAGTGTGGAATGAAATATGACCTCTCTTGATAAGGTTATATATAGTCCTGGCCAAATTAGCTAGCATCTAATGGGCGTGTTTTCATCTTACACTTTCTTTTTCCTTAGGTGTAAATGTTCAACTTCCTTTTTCAAAATTATTTTGTGTACATTTATTGAAAAACAATACAAAATCAACTAAGGTCATAATGGACTGTTTGTAAGAATAAATGTAATAGGTAAGTTAAGGGAAATTTCACACCTCAGCACTGTAAACAATTCCTTGCTTTAAGGTAGCATCCTGTATCCACCTTTTGATCTATATTTGTCCTGGGTGATTGGTCACACTAACACATCCAGGAACAAATTGGGGATATCCCTTAGCAAAATACAGGTAAATTTGTATCCTATTGTTTGCCTGCTCCGACTGACTGGTTCTATTGTGGTAGTAGAGGGAAGTATCTTCTAATGGAGTTTCTGACCCTCCAGGGAAGTCATTTCTTTTAATCCTCTTTAAAAATAACCAGTAGTGCAGAAAATAGGAGAATTGGCTATAACCAAAGGTAACCTTATTATACCAGAGATTATAAAAGAAGATAGATGTTATCAGGTGAGGAATACAAAAGAAAACAAATAGTTTTAACATAGATGTTGGGTATAACTTTATTTATCAGATCTTAATAAGAAATGTAATGGTAATTCACTTTCTTCTTTACATAACTGGGTTTCTCAACAAATTATTTACAATGATTAATTACCAATATGGCAAAATTATCCTAATGTCCTAATAAAGATGGTTTACAAATACAACAAAAAGCACAGAACAGTTTACTGATCTTTGTTATTGGACTACTATGTTTTAGAATTGAACTAGTATTTTTGCTTTTTGACTAGTATTTTTTATATTTATTTGACTAGTATTTTTGGTATTTGACTAGCATTTTTGGTATTTGACTAATATCTTTGGTATTTGACTAGTATTTTTGTATTCATTACTAGTATTTTGGGGTATTTGACTAGTATCTTTTGGTTTAGATAAATAAATAAATAAATAAATCATCAAGCAGTCAGCATTCATACTTTTACATGAATCTTTAAAGTTGCCAGCTCAAATGAAAGTTAAAGGCAGTGTTGGGGGTGAGGTGGGGTGGGATCAAGTCAATGCATGAATGTAAAAAATTCAGTAATGTGAAAGTAAATGGTTACAATTTATTTAAAAGTTTTTAAATGTATAGGGTGTTTTAATCAGCTGTTAATGAAAGCCTGTATCTAGATAAGAAATTTCATTGTCTGGTCGTTAGGTCAATTGACTCAAGAATAAGAGGAGTATCCATTGGTCGTATGTCTTTTTAGCATGTTTCATTCAAGTTTGGTTGCATAAACATTTGTAAATGAAATGTTAAAATGTCTTACCCCTCTCAGCTTGAAGAAAATCCATAGTTTCAGCAGCAGCTATAACCAGTCTATGAAAATAACCCGCATAAGCCCTGGTAAACTCCAACTTCTCGAACAAGTTCTTGTCTTTAGCCATTTTTTAAGCAATATCACTTTAGTAACAAGTAAAATATTTCCACTCTCTGAAATATCTCAAGTAACATCAGGAGCTGATCAGATTTTCTAAGAAAACAGATCAGAATTCAAAAGAAAAAACCCCAACTTAATCAATACTTATTCTGTCAAAATAAACTGGTCTTTATTTCTTCAGTTTTTATATCAATGATAGGACAGTTTTGAGAAGATAATTTTTAGCAGTAGATGTCACTCTTTGAGTAGAGTTTGCTACTGTGACTATATGAGGCAGTGATCCATACAATTAGCATGGAATGACAATTAGTAATATGAGATACTACTCTGTTATTATTCAAGCATGAATTAAGGTAGCAGTCATTAATTAAAGCTGGTCAGGGAAAAATGATCAGGCAAACATGGATAAGGGAAGGCACCAGACATGGAACAAGAGTCTTTAATTAAAGCTGGTCAGGGAAAAATAGTCAGGCATGCATGGGTTAACCTTAGGAACTGAAGCATGAATGGGTTGGAGTTGTAATATTTCTAAGAAACAATGAAATATTCGTAAGAAACAATGAAATATTTGTAAGAAACAAAGAAACAATGAAATATTTGTAAGAAACAATGAAATATTTGTAAGAAACATTGAGATTTTTTAAAATTACTATTAGGTCTTAAAGAGAAGATGATTCAGGTTTTCAACTTTATTTATACTTTTATGTTGTTGTTTTTAATGTGTTCATTTACCAATCCAGAATTTACATTATTAGTTTTAGAAAGTGACTAAGAACTTTTGTTGTTTAGAGTGAAATATTACCATATAGATATTGGAGATAAACAAACTCCTTGAAAGCTTGTACGGGCCCCAAGCAAAATGCCATACATTTCTCAAAATAACAAAGTTGGAAAAGTGGGGTGGCATGCTTATACAAGCATTGTTATTGTTACTTTATGACACAGAGTCTATGATTTTGCGAGCGGCCAAAGCAATACCAGCCATATTTATGACAAAACACATTTGTATCAGGATTACATTCAAGCTGGGACACTTTCTAACAAATTGGATCCATGTCTCTTTACTTATTCAAAATGTATCTATTTTTAGTAACATCACCCAGATTTCATGGCAGATTGGCATCATTTGTGAAAAAATGTAATGGTCCTTCATGCCAGAATGATTTCTGTAAAATTGTCTAATATTTTCTGAGAAGTGTCTAGTATTTTCTGAAAAAGTGTCTAGTACTTTCTGAGAAGTCATTTAAAGGATTGTCTGTTTTTAGTAACGAAGGCCATGTTTAATGACCAATCAGCATAATTTCTATGCAAGCTCTTAATGCCTTATATGTCAGATTTTTTTGTGATCAATATCTGCTGAGCAGTTTCTGAAGTATTATTTGCTTTGATAGGCAGCCATATTTGAAGGTGGACTGGCATCATTTGTAACAACAAAAAATTAAACAACCCAAAACGCAAACAAACAAACAAAAACAAAAACAATAAACATTGAGAACCCTTTATGCTGGTATGCTTTCTATCAGATTTTGATCCAATTATATTGAGCTGGGTTTGTGCAGTTGTTGAAAGATTTTTCTATTTTTAGTAATGGTTGCCATATTTTATGTTAGATCAGCATCAGTTGTAAAAAAAAAACAATAAAAAAAACACCTCTATGGCAGGAATTTTGGAAAGTAATTCTTTATAATCTTTTTCTATTTTTAGTAATGGTTGCTATATTTGATAGTGGACTGGCATCATTTGACATGTTTTCATGCCATGATGATTTCTGTACATTTTTGGTCAAATTCTATTCAGATGTTTTTGATAGAAAGTCAATTAAAGGTCCAGATCATAAGCTCATGTGACCTTAAAACCCAGTCATGTGACCATAAAACCCAGACATGTGACCTTAAAACCCAGTCATGTGACCATAAAACCCAGTCATGCAGTCATGTGACCTTAAAACCCAGTCCAACAAATAAAAGCTTCATTTAAGGAGGTGATCTAGCTTGCCAGGTAACTAATCATCCTTGTGGCCATCCATTGTTACATAAAAATAGATGCACACATCATTCAAGAAAAGCATATACAATGCCTGGTTCTCTTAGTGGAACAAGTTCAAGTTCATCTTAAAACAAAAATGTTTAAAACACCATATATATACATGACATAAAAATAGCTAGTTAGCCAAGTGAAGTTTTTGAGGACCCAATACAATGACATAATTCATTATCAGATCCAATACAGTCCACTTTTCATCCAATAAATAAATTAGCCTGTTTCTGTCATGATTTACTTCTAAAATAGTGGCTGGATTTATTGTACACTTTATTGTATACTTTCAAGTTTTTTATTTGGATTTGATGAGAAAGTTCATTATCTGAAATTCCACACAGGTTTTGCATTTTGCTGCTTTTAAATTAATTGCATATTGTCATCATTGTACTGGATGTGTTAGTAACCTTTTCTTCAAACCGAATAATTTATTTTCATCAACAGTCTAAGTATGGTTTTAGCTTTGGTCCCAAATAACATTACAACAGCATACTAGGTATGGTTTTAGCTTTGGTCCCAGATAACATTACAACAGTATAGGTATGGTTTTAGCTTTGGTCCCAAATAACATTACAACAGTACAGGTATGGTTTTAGCTTTGGTCCCAAATAAGATTACAACAATATAGGTATGGTTTTAGCTTCGGTTATACATAATCTTATTCTTCAGTTCATAGGTATAGCAGTGTCATCTTGTGAAATAACCACATATATGAATTGATTTTATGATGTGTGACTAGAATGCATTCGTTTTGATGAAAAACATCGTTAATAATCACCCCGGGAATTTTGTCACCAGTAACCATTTTCAGTCTGGTATGATTCAACTTGTGCTTCAAACCATCGTTTTTCAATTTTACTACCATTGTTGGGTAGTAATCATTAATACATGTACTTAAGTCTTCTGTTTACGATCATGCCATTTTCTTGAAAGAGCAATAGGATCTAAGCTATTTGAAGGGAAATTTCGAAGTAGGGTACGTTTATTTGAAGGGAATTATTTTCCTAAATTTTGTTGTTCTGCAGATCATTACCATTACAGTTGAGAAATGTATTATTTAATAAGGATACCATATCACCAGTATTGTGCTGTCAAGCCTGGACATACATTCAAAAAGTCTTAGTTTTAGGTGCTTGAAACCTGATCAATGGGTGTCATCTTCATACAGGTTGGTAGATGAAACGTAGTTGTCTATTTTCAGATGTAGTTGTCTCTGAAAAAGGACAAATAGAACAGGATCCAGCATCGATCTCTGTGGCATCCCACATGTGATTGGTTCTTCTTTGGAAGGACTGCCATTTATTTCTGACGCATTGTGCTCTCAGCATTAGATAGGATGTAAACCAATCAGTGAATGGAATCCCGACACTGATTATAACAATATCATGATCAACAAGTTCTAGAGATGTCCATCAATTATGTATCCAGCAGATTTTCCTAATCTTAATCCATTTATTAATTATGTTGAAGGCTGCCCGGTAGGAGTGACTTTCGCCAAACGTTGTATTTTGTAAATAGGTACATAAGCACATAGCGTTTACTTACTGATATCAGTGTAGTGTTATTTAAATTTCCACCAGATTTAATAAAAACTTCAAAGGAAATTGTACTGTGGATATTTAATATGAATTGTAATGTTGATAGGTGGCACATCAGTAGATGGCATTGTGACCGTAGTCAACATTTTAACGCTTTCAATGTCATCGACGAGTTCTAAAAAAAAGGTCATATTTATATAAAATTTGGTCTCTTGGCAATCTTTGGCAAGTGACAGCGTAAAATGGGTCAATTTTCTAAATGCAAACCTTCGATACGATGAATTATGTTTATATTTAGCTATACAGTATTTAGGAAATCATACGAGTACAAAGTTTTTGCAGTCAATAAACAATGTCACATAAAGTCATTATAACTGTAAATATAGCCTATAACAAAAAGATGTTTACGACATTTATACTACATGGATATCTGCCTTAAATATAAGAATAGTTAGGCATATTTCAGTGTATTGTACATGCTGGTACTTTTTCCATGCATGGGTGGCATATTTCATTGTATTGTACATGCTGGTACTTTTTCCATGCATGGGTGGCATATTTCAGTGTATTGTACATGCTGGTACTTTTTCCATGCATGGGTGGCATATTTCAGTGTATTGTACATGCTGGTACTTTTTCCATGCATGGGTGGCATATTTCAGTGTATTGTACATGCTGGTACTTTTTCCATGTATGGGTGGCATATTTCAGTGTATTGTACATGCTGGTACTTTTTCCATGAATGGGTGGCATATTTCATTGTATTGTACATGCTGGTACTTTTTCCATGCATGGGTGGCATATTTCAGTGTACTGTACATGCTGGTACTTTTTTCATGCATGGGTGGCATATTTCAGTGTATTGTACATGCTGGTACTTTTTCCATGCATGGGTGGCATATTTTAGTGCACATTTCTGCCTTCTTCCTCATGGGTGGCATATTTCAGTGCACATTTCTGCCTTCTTCCTCATGGGTGGCATATTTCAGTGCACATTTCTGTCTTCTTCCTCATTTAACATACACAAATGGACGTAATTCATTGTTTCAGCCAATCCTTTTCTTTTCCTCAACTAGGAAGTACATAATAAAAACATACCAACAAGTCTTGGGAGACAATTGTCTAGGTCACCAAAATAAATACGCAAAGGATGGATTCAGGGTGGGGGTATTTATAAAATGATACAATGAAAATAAACTGGGGTATTAGCATCTCTACCATACAGACACTTACTATGAGACATTGTTTTAAACACATTTTTTTCTTCTCGTAAAGTGATAAGTTTTTAAAGGTTTGTACAACAAAAGTGTAATTACCTCTCATATTACCTGTTGTAAGAAATACATGTTTGAAGTAAATAGCTCCATGTATCTGAATTGCATGCTGGATAATTAAATACATGAGTCGTTTGGTTGTTATGCAGTTATTGCCATTTTTCAGCACATGATAGGTTATACAAGGTAGTCAGTATATTTGGCGGAGCAAAAAACATGGGATTAAACACTACGATAAACCAGTGACCCAAGGGAAGCTACTAACAAGCTTTCTCGCGTACCCATGTTGGTTAAAAATAAGACTCAAACCTACATGGACATGTCAGTGATCTGAAAGGCAGCGCCTTAGGCCACTCAGCCACACCTGGAGCCCCTGCAGGGTCAATATTAACACCATTTAAAATGTAGAAGAGAGGAAGCATAATACAGTCAAACAATGTGGTAATTTTAGCCAGTGTTTCTACCTGAACAGCAAAAACATCTACATAACATGTACACAGGAAAGAAAAGACAATTCCTTGAATTTAAATGTATAGGAAGGGCCAATGGGACATTCACTATTTGCGCATGGGAGTACCTGAATTTCTTAACAGTATAAAAGCAAATATCACAAGTTAAATTTAATAATCTAGTAATATTACAATAAAAATTATTTTTATACCTTTAAAACTTTGTATGAATTCAAGGCCCCCACATCCCAAGAAATCAGTTCCATCCACCAACAAAAATATCTATATGCTAAAGCCTTAAAACTAATGTGGTTGGTACAAGCATGTCCTTTATCTCGCTGTTTGTCATCAACAAACGGGAAAATCTAGGTCTCTATCAACTCCTCTAAGCTTTCTATACAATACAAGATCAGTTGACAAAATAGCCACATTTAGCTACATTAATCCCCACAAATTCAGTCCAATTTTCAAGTCTCATTCAGTGATCTGGGATATTTGAATTGAATTTGAAAAATGAAATGTTAATGTCAGTACATAGACATCCAGTCTAATTTGCAATATATATACCACATTAACAGTCCAGCGTGGACGTTTTTGTGCAACTTATTTTTAATCTTCCAAAATCAATACTGGTTACAGGTGTTAACTATAGAAATATATGTGTATATCAGGTAAATTTCTAATGTCATTTATCAGTTTTAATTCAGGTCAAAGTTAAATAAAGACACAAAACTGACTGTTGCTATTACTTTATTCTTTCTTTTCCTTTTTCAGTTAGAAGGAAACATAAAAACTGTACAACTGATCACTGTTAAAATAGGGAAGCAAGCAAGTCACATAACACTGTACAACTAACTGATCAGTCCAAGGTCAAACAGACAAGCAGACATGTCACATAAGCACTGTAGAACTGATAAATCCAAGGTCAAACAGGCCAACATAAATGTCACATAGACACTACAACTGATCAGTTGAAGGTCAAGCAGAAATGTCCTATAAACACTATAAAACGGATCACTCCAATGTCAAACAGGCAAGCAGAAATGTCACATAAACACTATACAACTGATCAAAGGTCAAATGTGCAAGCTGACATTTTGCATAAATACTGTACTACTACTACTAATCACCCAAGCAGAAATGTCATATAAACACTGTACAACTGATCACCCCAAGGTCAAACAGGCAAACAGACATGTCACATAATGATCTACATAGATTCATCACATGAATGAAGAAATTCCAACAAGTGTTTTGGAAATGTAAGTAAATTAAACTTTAACAGAAAGTTTTTATGACTGGCCTTGACCCCAAGGTAGGAGCTTGTGATCAAGCTTTAGAATAAGTTGTATAAGCTTAAGAATAATTTATGGTAAGGATGAACCAAGTGGTTTATAAATTATGTGAATAATAATCCATGGTAAGGATGAACCAAGTGGTTTATAAATTATGTGAATAATAATCCATGGTAAGAATGAACCAAGTAGTTTATAAATTATGTGAATAATAATCCATGGTAAGGATGAACCAAGTGGTTTATAAATTATGTGAATAATAATCCATGGTAAGGATGAACCAAGTGGTTTATAAATTATATGAATAATAATCCATGGTAAGGATGAACCAAGTGGTTTATAAATTATGTGAATAATAATCCATGGTAAGGATGAACCAAGTAGTTTATAAATTATGTGAATAATAATCCATGGTAAGGATGAACCAAGTGGTTTATAAATTATGTGAATAATAATCCATGGTAAGGATGAACCAAGTGGTTTATAAATTATATGAATAATAATCCATGGTAAGGATGAACCAAGTGGTTTATAAATTATGTGAATAATAATCCATGGTAAGGATGAACCAAGTGGTTTATAAATTTTTATGTGAATAATAATCCATGGTAAGGATGAACCAAGTGGTTTATAAATTTTTATGTGAATAATAATCCATGGTAAGGATGAACCAAGTGGTTTATAAATTTGTATGTGAATAATAATCCATGGTAAGGATGAACCAAGTGGTTTATAAATTTGTATGTGAATAATAATCCATGGTAAGGATGACCCAAGTGGTTTATAAATTATATGAATAATAATCCATGGTAAGGATGAACCAAGTGGTTTATAAATTTTTATGTGAATAATAATCCATGGTAAGGATGAACCAAGTGGTTTATAAATTATATGAATAATAATCCATGGTAAGGATGAACCAAGTGGTTTATAAATTTTTATGTGAATAATAATCCATGGTTAGATGAACCAAGTGGTTTATAAATTATATGAATAATAATCCAAGGTAAGGATGAACCAAGGGGTTTATAAATTTTTATGTGAATAATAATCCATAGTAAGGATGAACCAAGTGGTTTATAAATTATATGAATAATAATCCATGGTAAGGATGAACCAAGTGGTTTATAAATTTTTATGTGAATAATAATCCACGGTTAGATGAACCAAGTGGTTTATAAATTATATGAATAATAATCCAAGGTAAGGATGAACCAAGGGGTTTATAAATTTTTATGTGAATAATAATCCATAGTAAGGATGAACCAAGTGGTTTATAAATTATATGAATAATAATCCATGGTAAGGATGAACCAAGTGGTTTATAAATTTTTATGTGAATAATAATCCACAGTTAGATGAACCAAGTGGTTTATAAATTATGTGAATAATAATCCAAGGTAAGGATGAACCAAGTGGTTTATAAATTATATGAATAATAATCCATGGTAAGGATGAACCAAGTGGTTTATAAATTATATGAATAATAATCCAAGGTAAGGATGAACCAAGGGGTTTATAAATTATATGAATAATAATCCATGGTAAGGATGAACCAAGCGGTTTATAAATTATATGAATAATAATCCACGGTAAGGATGAACCAAGGGTTTTATAAATTATGTGAATAATATTTAAAAAAATGTTGATGCCATCCAAAGTGGAAACTGATGGCTATGTTCCACTGCCTACTAACAAGGGGTCAACAAAATTCACTAAAATACCTTTCTAAATTAATATACTCCACATGTGGTGCACTGCAATGAAATCAGTAGGTTCTGTGTATTAGAACTGTTCTCATCTTGTAAATTAATTGCCCTTATCTCGTAAAGTAGAAAAAGCAAGAGATCAAAATAGAAAAAGTTTATCTGAAGTTTGGAGCATAAAGAAAATTTCAAGTCAAAGCCATTCCTAATATCATTTATTCCTAAAATATTCTTGTAAAATACCTATGTTAAAAGATACTGATGGCCCTGTTCTAAGGTCTAAATTTCCATCGATAGGGAGAACATTTTTCTGGCTCAGCAACAGTGACATTTCTCTACATGTGATAAATACCAGAATAAAGTCTTAGTTCAAAATTCACAGCATTACAAGACAGCACTGTCACTCATCCCAAATGAAACTAATCAAGGCTGATTTTATGTCATACTGAGTGCCATCATAGCTTGTTAAAGAGTCTAACAAGATCCCTCCAAGGCATTTCACCAATGAAAGATCAAAGGGCCAAGATCCCCCTAGAGTTAACTGTTATACTTCTGCTATAGATGCCCCTGTGCCCCTTATCAGGAACCCTACAAGTTCTGTTATCAGTGGCCCACATTTACAATGGTCTGAATACAGTCTGATGAAGTAGACAGAAAGGTTCCAATAATGTGACTACATTAGCGACCTGTCTGATTTGTACAACCAAACTAATGCAGTCTCACACTTAAACTTCATTTAAATTTCTACCTACAGAGATAAGCAATTTTACAGCAAGTCTATTTAATTTACCATGCTCATTATGGGTGTCAATTTCAATGATTACAGCCAAGCTAATTAACAGCCAAATGAAACATATTACAACTTGTCATCCTTTCATACAGGAATAATTTTTAGTCATAAATTTTTTTTTTTTTTTAACCATGCATTTAATAATTATGCCATAACAGTGGATTCTTTAATGGAAAATTGCATACAAAATATTAAACATGCAGCAATTTATCAAAACGTTCGAATACATTTTGACACGTTTTTATTAACATGCTAAATTAGGAAAGATCACTATTACTGATTTATAGAGTCAATGCATGACAGGCTAAGTGTGGGGAGTTTACAAGATCAGACAAGATTGTTAACTCGAGTGTCAACTTGAGAGGATCTATACAGTAATGCATAAAAAATATCAATAGAACTTGACGTTATAAAATTTTGTACGTAAACATGGACAGGGACGATGATACAATCACTGTCCTTATATTCTAACAGTAGTAATGATAAACTGACCATGACTTAATCAGGTACCAAAAAATGTCACCAATAAAAACATAAATTACAAGTTTTAAGACAACCCACTGTAGCTCAGTTGACAGTGTCAGACTTGTAATCCAAGGGTTGTGTCCAACACCTGTCCAGTCCCGCCAAAGTTGACTGCCTCAATGCATCTTTGGGAAATGTACTTAGCTCCCATGTCATGACCATGATATAACTGATAATGTGATAAAATGTCATTAAAACCAATACAAATAAAAAACATAACCTAATTCTTGTGGTAGTTACCCATTTATACATTTTTAATATGTTGAAAGGACTGTTAAATCTTTATTACCAAAAATATACCCCGCCAATAATGGTACATGCCTGGTGGTGCAAAATTAGCAGTTCAGAGGGACCACTAACATTTTTTTCCTTTTTAAAAACAGGAAATTTGACGTTTGATCCAACAGCTGCTTGACCCCACCCCCTCAAGGCCAGCCAGCTTTGAAAATCATTTTCAATGCTGTTCATATGCTGTCCTAACATTACAGGCTTCTTAGCTCACTAATCTCAATGGTCTCACCACAAGGAAATCGAGGTCTCTAGTTGCCCTAGTCATCGTAATCGGATCAAAGGGGGAGGGAGAATGTAGTTGGATTCTGGTTCCTAAAAATGCAAATGCATCAGATACTGAACTGGTTTCATAAATTTTTCACTGAGTCTGCCAAAAATGTTAAGCTGGAGAAAGCAGTGAAGAAAAAAAAATCTTTACGAAGAATGAAATTACCATAATTATTCAGGAGTCTCACAGAGATTACGTTTCCAAGGTTTAATTTCTCTCCAGCTACCATAAAAAGTGGTGTCCTTTTTATAAAGACTGATGAATCTCGCATTGTCATCAAAGTGGCTGATGAAGCGGTCTGTACTACATACTTTACCATGTGTACCTTAAAATAAAACCACATCAAATTCCAAATTCTTGTACAAAAAAAACACGCTCCCCATCCTGAATGGTTTACTATCAAATACTATGTATAACCCATTTTTTTGTTCTCAGTTTAAAATAAAACGTATTTTTACAGCCATAATTTTATGAGGAGAATGCTTGTAAATGTGTGATCTAGAGTGATTTGTGACAAAGATAAAAATGCAAATAAAATGGAAAATCTTTCAATAATGTTAAGCAAAGATCGCTAAACTTTGAATTATTGAATCAATTATAAAAGTACCAAACAAAATTATTTTCAAGAATACTAAAACATTAATTCACTTGAGAATGAATATTGGTTTGATTTAGTTTTGTGGGGTTTAACATCAATTTTTGGCACATCATAGGTTATGTGGTGGACACAGGCCAGTATATTTTGGTGAGGAAGAACCCAGAAACACTTACCCACAGGATGCTGTTAACACTTTTTCATGTGCCCACATTGGTTAAGCCAAGACTCAAAATCGTACAAATGGAGATGAGATCTGCGAGTGGTCCATAAAGGCGAGTACTGAAGACCACTCAGCCACCCAGGGTTGCACCAGACTGAACAAAAAGTCCTAGCACAGTTAACCATCTCTGATTTGATTTAGACTAGATGAACTTGATTTCAGAGATTTGTATGGTAAACTTGCAAAATTACTTTACTGGGAATTTGTTTCGATTTGACAATGATTTTAATTTTGGACATTGACAGTTTGGTTTTCTGTAGTCTCAATCCAACCTGACCTTGCAATGCTATGTATAAGGTATAAATAAATTCCAAGTAAATTCTCGGTAATAGCTGGGTACTAGAGACATATATTTCCCAGCTTGTGAAGATTTATGACACTTATTACTAGAACCCCTGCTGGAAGGGCTGTCCCCTTTTAATGGGTCATAGACATTGTAAAGGAAAATTTAATCCTGATCACACAGAGTAACTGCAAACAACGTGGACCCTGATATACCATTACATATGCATTGGTAAACCTGGGCCTGCATTGTTTTGTTTTACTGACTAATCCTTTCAGAGATAGAGATCTGATGAAGCATTGTATTTCAGTCATAAAGGACAAAAGGACATTATGTAGTGGGCATACATAAAAGTAGCCTCCAACTTTTACCATATACACTCACTAAATGAGTCCAAGTGCAAGCTGCAGAGACCCAGATTTGTGACACATAATGTGCCTGCAGATCTGGGTCTGTGTAGTTTGTTAGGAGTTACTATTAGAATAAACAGGATAGACCCTGATCTGCAGGTGCATTATGCTGCTGCTTATCATGATGCTTGTGGTTTGCAGTTTGACTCGACTTGTAAGCGAGTAAATATGGTAAACTTCATCCTCCCTAACTAAATTACCTCATTCTGCCAGAAATAAATAGTGGACACATTTCTCTTGGGGGTTTTCTTCTATGTTTGATAACAAGGTATTTTATCTCTGACACCTGGATGGTTTTGTATGTTCCAATACCATAATATTATTATCTTCCCTGTCATAATTTCCAAATCATTTATATCTGATAGTAGTTTTTCAGTTTAAAATCTTTTGAGCATAATTTGGCATATTATTTGTTTTTCCATTGTTATTAATAAGAAAGAAAAGAGAATACAAAAAAATCCTCCATCTACCTCACTTACCATAGCACTCAGATTTTAGATCTGTGTATTCTCACTAGATAATAAAACACATATCTTCTATTATAAATGATCTATCATGGACAACTGCCATCAAAGATGGGGGTGGGGGTTATTTTATCAGATCTACTTAAATATAAAGTTAGAAAGCAAAGAAAAAAGGCAGTATCTGACTGGCATAAACAAACTGACTTATTTGTACCTTGGTATACTGGAGTACTGTAATGGAGGAACAATTCATGAAGAACCATTGCCAACCATTGCACTTTTTCCCTTCAAAAAAGGGATGTCACAATGGCTGAAGTTGAAATGAGACTGTTTTTTTGTTTTTTAATAGTTTAGGCTTCATTTGAATCCATTATTACCCAATAAAAATTAGTACCAACCTACCTACCCTAATTTATTTTAATGCTACTATAACCATGCATGTTTCTCACTTGCCCTTAGTAACCACACATTAAAGCCTGGTCTTGAAGAAAGTATTCAAGAATTTATTAAGCTGTTCATATTTTATTTTTCCACCCTTGATTGGAACTAATTATATTTTTTATAATTGACACATTTATTTGTGAATATTTTGAATACAGCAAAATACACTAAAAATTATGCTACATGACTCAGTCCTAATTAAATCATAGGGATGTTAATTGTACCATTCTGAATATGTCAAACAGCCAAGTGACCAAGACTAAAGCGGGGTGTGATTTATTATGAATTAAGTGAGTGTTCTTATAGTAATCAAGTGCTATCATTCAAATGAGCACAGAACATTAGAATCTAAATCTATAACTGTGTACATATTGATCAAACATGCCATTATATTAGATGGACTGTGCTTATGACAGGCACAAAATGCTAACAGCTTAAAACTAAATGCCTCAAATTAAATTGTTTTGCGTAATTTGAACACAATTAAGAATTTCTGTATTGATTTTTAGTTGAACTGTCCACATAAAGTAGAGAGTTTACCTAGAACTCCAAAACCAAAGGAATAAATCATTTCCCATGCATTATAAAAGTTTTAATGATCTCTGGACGAATATACTAATGATATGGTCAATGGGTGGGGTGGGGTGATAATTATACTGCCCTGTGCCAATGTAACAGATTACCAAATTAAAAGGACTTGGACAAAGTTAACTGCTAAACCAACACTATTACACTGAAATAATAGTGCCAGCTCAAGAGAAAGTCATGTGAGTATTAACAAGACTAATGTAGATGACATCATGCAAGTCTTAACCCTTTTATTATCAATCAGTGGTTGTTGAGCACTCCCCTCCCCTCCATTAAGCACTACATGGGCAGGGCTGTTGTGGGGAACCTAATAAATCCTTGGTATTTGATTTACAATGGCTTGCAGATCAATCTCATCTTTCACAATTTCCATTCATAGATTTGTGGAGAAGCATGGGATTTCAACACTGTAAGCTGATTACCTGTGTCTGGCTCAGTGCAAGTGGAGGTGATTGATTAATAGAGATTATTGTAGATAATGACTTGGAAAACCCTTTCTAACCTCTAATCCTCAGAAACATCAAAGGCACAAAATTAATGGGAAGAATGATTTTAATTTGCCTCAGAAAATTCAAACATATATAAATTTTTACAAGTTAAATTTTTAAAAGCAAAGATTTGTTTCCACTAATAATGATTTTTATTTTGCCTGATCAAACACAATCAACTTTTAAATTATGCAAATTAATTTTAAACTAGGGAATAAAATATATATTTTATTATTCTTAACTACATTAAAAGTTCATAATCCTGTTTTTTAATAACTGAAAAACCCAAGTCATAATGGTTCACAGAATTCATGAATTTTTATTTACACAAACAAAATTATAATACAATAAATCATGACAGCATGTAATACCATCATTTACAGCCATTTTAGGTATCTGCTGACAAGGACCCTGAATACTGGAAGTAGTGTGTAGGATGGTTTGAGTGCCCTGCAAATCTGGCTTTTCCAATTAGTGGTTTGCAGAATGAATCATTTAGAAGCTTAAGGCTCAAGTCTGTTCTTTTTTATGGCTTGGTTAGGGTCTCATCCAATATTTTTTGTAAGGCTTGGTTAGGGTCTCATTTCAGTCTGTCTGAGGGTTTCATTAGTGTCCTGATCCACTTCTTTTGATACTGTATATGAAACACCTGTGCAGAATTAGATGTATTTGAATGAATGTATTGGGTTATGTCAGTAAAACCCAACAGGTGTAGATACCTGTGAATCACCTACCAATACTCTCACTGGCCAGGGGTGATTTACAGGCACTTAAAACTTTATCACACATTCAGTGCTAATACCTATCATTTAGCTGACTAGAACTATATACATCATGTACAAATTAAGACTGTCACAACTTTAAAAAATTCAAGGAATTTTCAGCATAGACTTTAAAAAAATAAAATTCATACTGGGGAAGTTTCAACATAAATTACTCTGATTTTACATGATGTACAGTGTGTTGTTATAGAATAGGAGTGTACTGTGTAGATTGGTCCACTTCTGTTATTGTAGACATTTGTTAACAATAAAAGAGAAACCATTTGTAGATGTAGTATGAACCAGTCTAGGGGAATTGATAATGAGTAAGTGTATTAGTAGAGATCTATCATGGGTGATTACCCAAATGGCTTGGATTAATTACCTACCATTGATACCTAGTTTCTTTAGAATTACCCAATATCAAAAGTCTCTGTATGCAAAAGCTAATTATGTCTACTGCATACAAGGTAAACAATAAGGGGTGTGTCACTAGTGGCCATTCAATATGGGGAGGCTAGTGTCACCACACAATACAAAAAGCCAAATTACTTAACATTTTGGCGGAAAATATATGATTTATTTGGAAATGTAGACAATAAGTTTCAGCTGAAAAATATTTCGGTACAACAAAGACTAAATGTTTAATGGGAGAGGGGGCCTGTTGTAAAAATTCAGTGTTCAGTACCTAATTACATTCCTGTTGCTCATGTGTAACTTTTTTTTATTACATCTTGTCAAATTTCTGTTTGTAAATAAATTACAAAAAATACTACTGTAAGTGATGCATACCTTATTATTTTCTCTGGCATTTGTAGTTTAAAGTTTCTGTTGATTTCTGTTAGTTTTTTTTTCTATTTTATGGGAAAATTTCCAAAAAATTTTGTTTATAAGGAATTGTACATGGCATGAGTAATTTAAGATGCCTTATTAAAAAATATTATCATATGGTCTGTTTCACAATTAATGGATAATTCTGAAATTCTTAAAAGCATTTATTCCCCCTTAAGGTCACACTTGACAACCACATCACTGGACTATCACATGTCAGTAATTCAAAGCCAAGACATCTCTGAAGCCAAAGACTTACATGAAGACAAACTCTTTAAGAGATAAGCTTTATTGATATAAAATTATATAAGTTTTTATCGTAAAATAACAAGCCAACTTTTCTTGACATTTAAACGTAAAAATTTAAATCCACCAAATTCAAATACAAAAATTTAAATACAGCACTCCCTCCGTGTAAGTACCGTCTTTATAACACAGTTCCTGTTATAAAGCAAGTGTGGTCATGGATACTTGTTTCATTAAGTGGTAAAAAAATTAAAGGCATCATGTCCTAAATTAAGTGGCCTCACTACAAAGGTCTGTGGCTTCCTGGGACAGCATTTATAATGAGGTAGTAATGTAATTAATGAAGCGTGACAATAGTGATAATGTATGTATGATCCTTGATTGGTGGCATGTGTATGCATCATAAAAACACTTAAGCTTATCAAATGAAGCAAGTGGCTTTAATTTTATTCGGTGTTCACTCTAGGTCAAGCCCTTGCAGAACAGGTTTTTAATTGAAAACCTTTGGTCAATGATTTCAACTTCTGACAGATCGTTAGTGATGGCACGCTTATCCACTTTTGTGCAATTAATTATTTATGACATAATTAGCAGGACTGTACCTAAAATTTCATTTGTTTTGTAATTCATTATCAAATGGAGAAAGTTAAGTAATCACTTCAGATTTTTCAATTACTTTTGAAAAAGTTAACATGCCTAAAAATGATCAGTAATGTGAAATTAAAGGATAAAATACACCTTTACCACTAAACATCTTCAACAGCTTTTTGACTGAATCCCCACTGCTCACATAATCTGCCATGGTTTGTCTTATTTACAGCTCTGCTATCTGATCTTGTGATCACTAGTGATCCTGTCACACTACTATCTGATCTTGTGATCACTAGCGATCCTGTCACACTGCTATCTGATCTTGGGATCACTAGTGATCCTGTCACACTACACATAATACAATTTCTGATGGCCAATCAACATTTTTGCTGATACATGTATATTGTTATTTTGTCTCAACTATAAAAAAGGAATGTATTGAAAAGCATCTGTAACATACAATTTCTCAACTTGATTTCAACATGTTAATAAGGTTTGAAAGAGAGAAAAAATTGTCAGTGCTTTTTGATCATTCTACCATGTGAGCAAGTCGGAACTCATGGTTGACCATGGTGGAATTTTCAGAAGACCACATAAGCGTAATACGTATAGAAATGTTCAAATTGTATATTTTTCTTTAGTGTAAAGTGCAATTGAGTACCTCTTTGAAATCATGCAATTATGTTAGACAATTCTTTTGATAAAAAATTGACACAAATAGTCCCCTGCTTTAAAGTAAGTCCCAATAAATTTGCAAACCTGTATAGTCTTTTTAATTTTTCTGTAAATCATATCAGCAATTTAAACCTATCAAAGTTGATTTGTGCAAAGTAAATGAAAATATTCAGTCTTTAAATAAATTTAGGGTTTGATGGAATTATAGTCATTGTTAAAAAAATCTTTTTTTTTTAATGATTATCAAGTTACTATGTATAATTTTAGCACTGTACTGCACAATTAACTATGATTTTGTCTTGCTGGAGATTTTGGCTGGGTTTTGCTTTTCTATTTTTCTACCTAGCATTTATTCTGCACAATATAGCCAGGATTGTGTTGATCTGCTGTTAAACCCTTTGCACACACACATGCACACACACACACACACGCATATTTAGAATCAATATGTACATGCTACAAAATGAAATTTCAAATCATGTATTGTATTGTCAGTATTAGCTATTGTTGATACAAAATTCAATAACATACCTTGTTGTTTTGTCCAAAACCTGGACTTTTCAACAGTTTATCTCCAACAACATAAACCGACATCCCTGCTACCAAATTATGGCATTTTGTATGATTTAAGCAAATTAATATGGAAAGCAGTCATTTCTCATGCTAAGTTCATTTCAATCTTATCTGTACCTGCCAGTAATAATAATGATAATAATAATTCAGTTTAGCCAAGGCCCAAATTGCACAATTATGCAATAGCATTTCATGTACATTATGACCCAACCATGCATGGAAATTCTCTTTTTCCTAAAAGCTGGTTTTTGTCCTGTGTTAACAATTCAGTTTTATGCACACATGGCCAGCTTTGCTGTGAATGCTATCATTTTTTGTAACTTTTAACAATGCTCTGAACCTGGCCTCATGATTTCATAAAACTTACATCACAAAGGCGTCATTTTAAATTTTTTGTTACCCGTGAATTTTCCTTTGCATAATATTTGGTTGAACTTTTTTTAAATCAATACTGTTGTATTTTGTAATGTTTCACACTGTAAATTACTAGAAATCAAAGAAGTTCTTGGAAAAGAAATAAGATAATTTACATGCATATTGAATGACTAATCAGTATTTGGAAGCAGGTCTGTGGAGGTAAAATTCAAGACATCATGATCTTTGGTGTGTTGGGCAAAAAGCCCTAGGAATTCAGCCATGAGATTATGAAGATTTATAATCTGGAAAAGTGGTCATATGTCACAGCTACACATTTCTGACATAGCTGCCCCTTCCACTCAAAAAAGGTGTCAGATAAACAGACTAAATAATGATTCACAGATTTTATCTCATTGAAGCTTCTTACTTGAAAAATATTCCCCAACATGCTTTTAAGGGCCCACCTACACAGAGAAGGTCAGACCAAATCAGAGTGCATTCCCATCACTTGCCTCTGAAACTGACCACCTACTGAAACTGACCCTAATAGCCCCTCCATTCTGTCAATCATCCAGGCATTTCCATTTCACATGCCTTGCACTGGAAAATTTCATATTGCTCTGACATTTCTTGGATTCTTGATTCCCATTGAAACATTACCTCACAAACAAGAGTTTTTAGAGAAATTCTACAAGTCTGACTTGATAACAGACTACCAACAATGTTGATTTTATTCACAAACTTCTGAGTCACACAAACCTATTTTGCAATATTAAAAAATGGAAAGCAAAAACCCACCAAGATTTATAAGGGACACCAGCTAAAATATTTTAATATTTTGGTTCCTCATCCACCAGCATTAATTTAATGTAAAGGTCTGAAAAGTAAAACTATAGAGGACCGTTCCCATCAAAAGCAATACAAAGGTTAATTTTGCTCTGTCAGGCAAGCACCATCTTGAAATGGAAGATTCACATTCTAGCACAGCTCTATAATTTGAAATCGAAATCATATTTTGATTGATTGCCCATCAAGTGGACGAAGACTTGTAATTTTGAGGTCAATTGAGGAACCATTACCTCGGAAAGGACCCCTCCTAACTCATCCAAGTCACATTTATCTGTCAGGACATATGGCATAGTTCCTTAAAATTGTCATACACAACAATGTGAATTTTAATTTCAATTCAGAATTTACCAACTGGGTTCTGATGTCTCTATCAGGACAGGCAGCCATTGGGCCTGGTCATTAATTACTGTACCATACATGCTCACTTGTAGGACAGGTAGTCATAGGCCTGGTCATTAATTACTGTACCATACATGCTCAGCTGTGGACTGAATAGATCATCAAAGAGGAACAGTCAGAACAACCTGGATGTGTTGCTAAGATAAATCAGGTTCTATGACAAGGGGAGTTCATACTAATGATGAATAGAAAAGTGATTGTCATAAACAGTAGAGAGATTGTCATAGATCCTGACAGGCATAAATAGAAGTGGCATCACCCCCTCTGATAGTATCACTTAATGCGGTCTGCACCCCCACCCCTACCAATGACACCACTGATAAATAGTAGATCGTCATAGATCCCAACAGGCATAAATAGTAGAGAGATTGTCAAAGACCCTGACAGGAATGCAGCAATGAAATTTAATTTGAATCGACCCTCTCCACTCTTCTTGGGACTGATATGGTAACAGTTTTTACCATGGTGGAAACATGCCAGACCACAGACACATTCAAATTTCTTGAACTGGTCTGTCTTCCTGTTGTCAGGTCTGGACAAAGTGGCCATTACATCCACAGATCATGCAGCCTTCTCCTTAACTCTACTGTGGTCAGCTATTGAAGTGTTCCAGTTTCCTAATAAACTATTGGGCTCTCTTTTATATGTCAAGGAAGATTGTGATCACTAAATTGGTGGCATTGTGGAAGGTTTGTGCTAATCTGTTACCATGTTATCATAGAGGAAATACTGCCAATACCATGCAACACACTTCCACTTTTATCTTTTGACTTTTGTTTGTAATGGGGGAGCAGCCAAGGTGCTCTTTATGGCAACCGTTTACATAAATGGGGAGGGGGAGGAACCACCAAGGTGCCCTTGAATGCAGTGATTTTTATGTCAGGAATCCTAATATACCTTAGTTCAACATATTTTAATCAGAACAGTAAAACTACAATCAATCAATCAATCAAAAGGTAAAATTATCTACACCGATAGCGGAAATTATATTTTTTTTAAATCTGTCACATTGCATTTTCACTTTCTCTGTTGTTTCCCCACCACCACTTCAGCCCTGGTTTGGAGCTTTAACTGTATAGCAAGAAAGCAGGCTGGGTGACACAGCATGGAGATTTTTTCCTTTGAAGCATGTTTTCCAAAATTGTTTTTGCTTCAGACAATCCAACAAATTCAGTATATCATGGTTTTGTTATACAATGGTTTTGTTATACAACGGTTTTGTTATATAATGGTTTTGTTATATAATTGTTTTGTTATTCATCAAAACATTTGTGGGCATCATTGAGAATTCCACCTTGAATGATGCCACTTTATTATGAACTAAACACAATCGTCTACACTCTTAAAATAAGTGACAGAAAAGAGTGAAAGGCAACAATCTTAGTAAAATTTAACAAATAATTTATTTCCCTAAAATACAAAGTGCAAATATAAAAACAGAACTTATGGTATTGCAAATTTAATCCCAAAATAATCCTAGAATTACATACAAAAGTCCTAAATAATAAAAGCTCTGAATAAACTTTAGTGGAAATCCAAATTAAGTCCAATGTTGAAGGTGCTGATGTGCCTGTGGCAGCCTGTATCATGATACTGTAGCATGGGTTATAATGAACAGTCTTGCAGTAACAGGAAATGTTATAAAGAAAGGCCTCACAGTTAGGGATCCATGTAACAATAATGTGCAATAATGAATGGCCTTACAGTGACAGGAAATGTTATAACGAAAGGCATTATAGTTAGGGATCCATGTAACAGTAATGTGCAATAATTAATGGCCTTACAGTGACAGGAAAGGTTATAACGAAAGGCCATATATTGGATGAGTGTAATATGGCCCTCTAAAGAAATTATAATGAATTTTGTACCTTTGCCTATAATTTGGGCAGAATTTGTCAGCAAATGATGCTTCATCAGTGAATAATATCAATTAGTAAACAGTTACCCAATTACATATTTCCATCAGAACTACTGGCATTAGCACAGTTATTTCATAAACATCGGAACTACTGGCATTAACAGTTATTTCATAAACATGTATCATATCAATGTATAGCAGTCTAGAAATAGCCTGGTGAATTCTTTAAAAATAGTCTGGTGAACTCTCTAGAAATAGTCTGGTGAATTCAAAGAATTTCCTTTACTTTCCTCTGGCTGTAAGAAAAATATTTGACTTTGTAGGTGTAAATCCTCTTTCTTTAGCAGAAAGTGTGGCTGGAATGCGAGATGTCAATTGTCCTTTGGTTAGAAACCTTTCCCTGTGTTATCATGACTTTGTATCAGATATCAGGCAGACATGTCAATCATGGATACTTATTCAATCACTTATAAAATGGACATCATGACAGGAAAAAAGAAACAACGCAAACTAAAATATTCAAGTTGTATAGTTCATCAACCTTTTAATTTTGGTTGGTTTGCTTTGAGCAGCCATTTCAACACACTAACTTGTGTCTAAAGAGTATCCTTGAGAAAATTGGCACAAAAATCTTTTAGACCTTTACTACAACCTGTAATTTATAAACCTTGACTTTTTCAATCTGCTTTTTGATATTTTAGAATTTTCCCACGCAGCAAAGTTAGTGCAAGTCGTGCACTTTATTGATCATGTGTGGTACACATGACCCACAGGTGGTACATGTGACCCATTAAAAGAGATAATTATAATCAATTTAACAGAATTTCTCATTTAAATTCACTCCTTAGAAAATTCTGATTGATAAATGTTTATAATAATGTTGCATTTTTCTTGAAAATCACCTGACTTCTAATTAGATACAGTTTAGGTCACCTTTTTATATTTTTTATATATAAATAGAAATAGAAAATACTGAAATAACATTAAAATATTTTTTTATATACTAGATTTTTGTTTGCCTGTCAGCCTTGGGGACAAAATCTTCCTTAAAATCCATTTCTCTGTGAAAGTAATCATTTTCTTAATATCATTATTTTCTTGCCCCAGTCAATTGCAAATGGATGGGGCCATTCTATCAATGGTTTTGCCATTTAATCAGTCTAACAGGGTACAGGGGGCATAACTCTTGATACCTTACATCACCACATCAGATTAAAATCTCCCTTGGGACATAATCAAATCCTGATATTTCAAACTTGTCCATCTCTGACTGTCTTCAGATTTTCAGACATTGGTGCTAATTGCAACAGTTGCTTCTTCATAGAGAGCTGACCTCTCCAAGTGATAGAACAACAACAAACAATGTGTTAAACATTTGGACAATGTATGTAAGCCCAACAATGTAAATGGTCAGACCATGCTATGGGTGTTCATGTTGTAGATCTGTCATTGATACTGTGCAGGTGCTATATAATTTCAATTTAATAGACAGAGAAAACTGAACTTTGGAAATGAGTTCAGTCTCATATTTGTAATAACAATAAACCACAGAAGTAACTCTGTGTTTGTGTCCTATAGCATTGGTTTCAAAATTAGGGTTGGCAGGTGTTTTATTTAAAAATATATATTTAATTTGATTTTTTGGGGTATTTTTTCTTCTTTACAATGAAAATTTACCTTTGGCCTCATATTTGCAAAAAAATCTCAAAAAGTTTGATAAACCACATGATTAACTCTAATGCATCCACCCCCCATGTGTTTCCTATTGCACTGGTTTTAAAATTAAGGTAGGCAGGTGTTTTTTCTATATACAAAAATATGTTTAATGTGACTTTTTTGTCAAATTTTTTTTTTACCATGATGTAAAAAATTTTGGGGTCAGCAATTGAAAACAGGGACAGTCATTTAACTGAAAACATATCTTTTGGTTGGCCTCGACAGAAAAGAGGAGATTGTTTCAAAATCAAAGAATAATCACTTGTAGAGAGCATTTCCGGCAGGAACAATGATGTAACAATCTATTGTAGATAAAACTATCGGATTTGTATGAGAATATGCCAGTAGCTGGTTTTAGTAATAATAATAAGTCTCAGGTTTACTTGATTTAAATTTATGGTAGAAAACAGTGTCCCAAATGAAGAAATTTACAGATAAAATGAGGAAAATTATGGGATTTTCTTTAGTCCCTTTATACAATTTTTCACAAATATACCATTACCAAAAATTTAAAATTCACCAATAACATTCATGAAGAATAGGCTTTGATATGATTGCTTTCTAAAAAATATTGAACCGAAATTAAATTATCAATGAGGTGCCCACTGAAACGGAAAAACCTTAAAAAGACTTGACCTGGACTGGTAGCAATTTCAGTTAAGTTTGGACCAACTGCAGTTTGATTGATGGAGATTTATGTCAGTAACACAAAGTACAAGAAATAACAGTCCAACCAAACATGTCTGACAGCTAACAAAACAAGACCAAGAAAAAAAGGCAGTGTTTATTTACAAATCGCTGATGGAAGGAATTTGTAATCAGACAATGATGGGGGCTGTTTGTTTAACATCTAAACTGTCTTTCCTTTGGCTGCAAAATCAATTTACTGTAATTGATGAAATAAGCAAACAATTGCCTGGTTGAGATTTATTTTCCTTCAAAGCATATCAAATAATTAAAGGGGTAAAATTACACCAGAATACCAAAATAAATATTGGCATAGTAAGTTAATGCATTTTAATTCTGCTGATGAGACAAGAAATTTTGAACTTTAATTGGACACATTTTCAGTTCTATCTGAGAATGAACATCCACAAATTCTCATCTTAATTGCAATTTAAAAATATTTCTTTGGTGTGATTTTGGTGGCCTCCACCCCCTTGCAGGGGTTGCTATGCCCAAGGATCAGATTTATTCTACACTCAACAACTACACCTCCCAATTCATCAATTGGTAAACTTCTATGTCCCTGTTATAGTATTTTTGTTTAATTTATTTGAAAACTTTTAAAAACTGAAATGAAAGTAGGTATATGCGTGCGCTGGAAAGGCTTGGTGGCTGACATGTAAGAGAGAGACAGGTTTATTAACTATGCTGTTAATGCTATATTTGAATGAAAGGTGATAAATTGTCACCTCTCAATCAGCTGATTTTCAATTAAACATTTCACTCTATATGAGCCCCAAATCATTTGCTAACATCCAGAAATCCAAATATAAGACCTAATTGCACATTTAATAGATCAATTATCTTCAAAAAGCATTAAAATACTTAAATTCTTTCTATGTACATCTGTAGAGATTTTGATTTCAATTAAAAGGTTATTTCTGGGTCTTTTTTTAACACTGAAATTAATGCTAATTTCTCTAAATGTGCACTAATGTTTGGACTGAAAATGTACATCATAAATTAACTCTTCATATAATCACTACTTAATCTACAAAATTTCTCTTTCAAATAGAGGGAAGAATTTTCCCAATTTTCATTTGTAGACTATTTGTGGTTAATAACTTGAAGTCACAATAAGGTTATAATTAAAAATTTTGTCCAATAAAATATATCGCCATATTAAGGGGTAGAATGCAAATGTTGAAAAAAGATGACCCATAAATCAAACATCTACTACACAGATGACACGAAGGGTCAGCCTACCCCCACCCCCAATCAATGATAGTCAATTCAGAGGGTTACAGTCTAAGCAACAGGCATAGACCCACCCTGAAGATTCTAAATCTGTTAGATCTGTAGTATATAAATAAATACAGTTATAAACACATATCTGATAAAGCCCCAAAACTACTTTTTTCATGTACTTTATACTCTTCATGTGTTAAGTTTGTGACCAGAGCAGTATATGAACTTCGTCAAAGAGATCTATTTCTTCTTGAAACAATACTGGCTTGTTGCCACCAATGTCCTTTTATGTGCATATGCGATATAATTCACATGCAATATAATTCACAGATCACTGGGCATAACTACAAAGATTACAATTTTCTGTGACTTTTCTTTGATTCAGAAGGTATATACTGCCTGTTTTTATGTTCATGTACAATACAAGAATTTGATTTAAACTGAATCAGCAATTAAAGAACACTTCATTGAAGCATTTAGTGTTTCAACCACTATCACTTTCATTAATTACTATTCAGAAAATAATTTCGGACTAAACTGACTTTGTCCTGCAAAGTGTTGACACCTGCAATTAGGTATAAAAGATGTACAAATAACTTTTTAAAGGCCATTTTTAATGGGTTTAACTGCATTTTTAACACATTACTGGCTACATAACAAAGAAGAAATGGGAGCCAAGCACCTTTCCCAAAGACATGTCAAGCTGGCTTGGGTGGGTATTGAACCTATGGCTGCTGGATTACGAGCTAGATGTTCGACCAACTGAGCTACCACAGGTTCCTTAATAAAAAAGAACATTCTTTTCTATGGTATCAGTGTAAAGGTACAACTGTGAGGTTTTGTTTTAATCTGAGACAGACCTTTAAACAACAATGGAACAAATTAAATCACAGAAGAGGTTATGTGGCAAGTATGTCTGAATAGTTAGGTAACATTATACTCCTGATCCTATCCCCCCTCCCCCAGGTCCCTTGTAACAATGCTAGCAAGTGTGACACACATCATCAATTCCAACACTGAGAGTGGGTTGGATTTTATGCAAATAAATAACCTCTAATAACATTTATCTGACAACAAAAGGACATTAATTACATAATCACTGTAAATTATTTCAAATTTATTGCAATCAAATATACAAGAACAACCTATAATGTGTTACTGTATTATCTGCATCGCTCTGCTGCGAGGTGGTAAATTTAGCTTTATCTTCATACTCGATACATGCCAAGCATGGAAGACAACTCTTAAGTAACACTGTAAATAGGTTCAGCAGGAACATCGAATTGATTAGCCACTAGATCTGGAACAATTGCATTATATGTAAGCAGTTGACTCTTCTAATAAAAATTGATATGCATGTACAATGCACAGGCATGGATATAGAATGTATCAACCACTGAAGCATGAAATACATATACAATGCACAGTTACAATGAAGAATAACCAGTCACAAATGTTGTTGTTGTTGTTGTTGTTGTTGTGGGGTTTAACGCCATTTTTCAGCACACGATAGGCTATATATGGCGGCCAGTATTAATGGTGGAGGAAGAACCCGGGAAAACCCCAGAAAGAACCACCGACCCACGAGAAGCTACTGGCATGCTTTCTCACATACCTACATTGGCTGAATCTGAGACTCGAACCGGCGCAGACAGAGGTGAGATGGCAGTGATCCGTAACGGAGAACGCTTTAGACCACTCGGCCACTCGGGGCCCCAGTCACAAATGTAAAGTTTATTATCAATAATATGGAAAGTTTATCAATGAAAAAATGTGTATTCCTACTTTTAACTGCAAGAGACAGAGGGGGCTTTCTTCATAGGCATGGATATAGAATGTATCAACCACTGAAGCATGAAATATAGGTAACAGAGACCTCCTTGTGTAAAGGCTGTAGTACTTGTCAAGATGCATCCCCTCACAAAGTTTAATTTTGTTTGAATAGTATGCATGTAGCATAAAAAAACTAATGTGGTCCAAACTTAAATACAAAAATGTAATCAAAGGCTGTAAATAATGAATACAGGTCATGGTGACCTTATATGTTGTAAGGGTGTGATGCTATCAGAGATTCATATGATGATTAATTTCACTGGTCAAGCATAAACACTAATGAACAGTGCCCGAGAAATAAGCGTACAAAATTAAGCAAAGTCAGTGAGCCATAACGACCTACTTCTGTTGTACAGGATGCAATTACTGACCTAGTATCATTATTCTATACAGGATAATATATACAGAACATCAACAATATAGAGTTTGGTTTGGTGTTTTATGCAACAGCAGTTTATTCAGTCCTAAGGAAATGGGAGTCAAGTGTTAATTGACACACTGCAATATCCAGTCTCCGCTGATCCTATAGTTGGATTCTAACCAACACCCTTTTGTTTGGGAGCTAAGCATGTTAACCACTGTGTCACCTCAGCTCCTGTCTCCATCATTTGCCTCTTATGACATACGAGAGGGTGCATCAGGCCTACTCCATATCCTCAAGCCCATGCAAAACCTTTACTTTAGCTCATAAATTGTTACATAAGGTCACAGTGACCTTTTTTTGTGTGGATGTGGTACCTATCAAGATGTAAATCTTACAGATTTAGTTGGAACAGATGGCACACAAAAAATAAAATGGTAATGAGCTACATGCAACAATCAACCCAATGTAAAATGTAGGTCACAGAAACCTTCTTTAGTTGTAAGGGTGCAATACGAAGACGGGTACATACAATTAACTGGTTTGATGTAAAATATTCTAGCATCAAAAGTGACTTACAAATAAACTGAAAACTCACATTTAACCTAGGAAAGTGTGAAATGCAGGTTACTGTGAGTTACTTTTTGTAGGGATGGTATAGTACACAAGTCAAAAAATTTCATGATCCCAGATATGTGCTAAATAATTTACAAAGTTAGATCCAGTCCCCTGTAACCCCTTCCCCAGGTGATATGAAAAATGTTCCAAATAGTTGCTTAAGACAGAAAGAAAAAAAGGTTGAGATGCAGCAAGGCTGTACAGATGTGCAGTGTTTTTAAAGGTACAGATGTCACAGAAAGAAAATAGCTCTCTTGGGTTTTGTGGGTCTAATGATATTTTTCAGCACATGATAGGCTATACATAGTGGAGGAAGAACTCAAAAGAAAATCCAAGACAGAACTACCGACCCATTGGATGCTAATGATAAGCTTTCTCATATACCCACACTGACCCATGGGATGCTAATGACAAGCTTTCTCACATACCCACACTGACCCATCGGATGCTAACGACATGCATTCTCACATTCCCACACTGACCCATTGGATGCTAATGACAAGCTTCCTCACATACACACACTGACCCATCGGATGCTAACGACAAGCATTCTCACATTCCCACACTGACCCATTGGAGGCTAATGACAAGCTTTCTCACATACCCACACTGACCCATCGGATGCTTATGACAAGCTTTCTCACACACCCACACTGACCCATGGGATGCTAACAACAAGCATTCTCACATTCCCACACTGGCCCATCAGATGCTAATGACAAGTTTTCTCACATACCCACAATGACCCATCGGATGCTAATGACAAGCTTTCTCACACACCCACACTGACCCATGGGATGCTAATGACAAGCTTTCTCACATACCCACACTGACCCATTGGATGCTTATAACAAGCTTTCTCACACACCCACACTGACCCATGGGATGCTAATGACAATCTTTCTCACATACCCACACTGATACTGCAAAGGCTTAAATACACACACACAGATTTAAAGTCGGTGATCTGTAATTGCAAGCACCTTAGACCTCGAGGCCATCCAGGGTCCCTCCTGTACTTTATGGAGGCGAGCTACAAGTTGAACCCAACTTTACGCCGCTACCCCCTTATTACTTATCTCAAACTCTTTAAGAACTATACCATTTAATTTTATAATGTTTTTGTGTGAAAACTTCTTTGGACTTGAATTTCACCATTAAAACACCCCAGATTGGTTACCATGGTGATTCCTTAGGCAGGGCACTTTACCCCCGCTTGCCTCAGAGGTACGATATAGCCTTTCAATTGCTCCTGAGCGCAAGGAAAGAAACAAAAATGGACTTGTCATACAGCTCACATTCAAATTATAATTAATCCGGAAATATTTAGAAATGCTTTGAATTTCAAATTGGGACCAATATCGTATCTGTATACATGTATTGTCCACACTTAGCCTAGTAAGAATAAATTTCATCGATGAGAATTCAAACAATGTCAATTTATCTTCCTAAATAAAATAAAAAAGACACCCCAGCAATTTTGATTGTAATATCCAGTTACTAACTCACCCATAACTACATTGGTAATATTTAAGAATGAAAAAATATACTTTTGTTTTCTTCAAGTTGCATTGAAATATTACAGGTAAACAGAGCTTAACATAATCTACGGTACAAAAATCAGTTCAGTAATTTACCTGATTGTGTATCAAAACATCCATCTTGCTGTTCCAATGTTACCCACTGTGTGATAGGAGAAAGGATAAACTTGGTCACAAATACCATTACCCCTAGGCAGTACTGGATCACATGGAGATGGGCGTGTCCTTCTAGTTGTATTGTTTATGTATCCACCCCTTTCTTTTATTTCAGTGTTTTCCCATGAACTGCACTGCCTAATTTTTTAAAGACTACTAATGTTAACGATCAAGATATAGCCCCAGAGTATGGGAATCCAACATTTGGCTTCAAATTTGAATATGGCGGTAGTTGTTGCAGTCTGCTAGACTGGTTCACAAATGTACTCCTGCTTGAGGTGGTTTGATAAATGATAATAATGACCTTGTATTTTGACAGGGAACATAAAAGTTTGCCTGTTGTCAGGGTCGTAACAAAGAACCAAATCCAGGTCACTTCAAATATTTGTTTTTTAATTTCTTTTGGATAGGTAAGGGAACAGGCTAGTAGGGATGATTTAAGTGTTATTGCCATAATTTAAGTGTGGGAAGTTTGCTTCTTGCATACTTAAGGGGTTAAATACCAGTTATTTTTATTGCTTGTTCTCTTTTGTAAATACTACTTCCTTGAGAAAATAGCCAAATTTTACACCATGAAAAAGCAATAACATGAAAGAATAAACATTCCTCCACAAACAAGCCTCATCTGTAAGGATTAGATATCATTAAGGAAAATATTCTCAAGTACAAATATAGGGTGAAGGCAAGTGTGTCTCTAATTGGTTGCCAAGACACATTCATGTTTTTTTTTCTTCTCTCCTCAACTAAAATATTAAATGGGATAGAAAACAAATTCAAACCACATGTCAACTGCAGTTCCATGATTCAAAATCATTTATTAATGCCAGTATCAACCATTTTCTAGTTTCCTTTTGTTTGAAATCAAAAACAGGGCTGTTCATCTTTATCTTCCACTAATCTATTCCTAAGATACCATCTATAAGCCTATTTAAATTAAAAATTAAATACCTTCTACATTTAAAAGCTAAGAGTTTCATGCTTTTTTTTCCCCCATTTGACTGGCATGTGCCAGGTAAATAGGCACATGTCCCAGTGTGCTCTTGAGGGAAGAAAACATAATCCCAGCTGCTGCAGGTGAGTTAAGTGAGGCTTCAAAGGGGAAAGAAAAAAAGATTCTCAGTAATAATTGTTTTATAGAAGACCCATTTTATCCCTATCTTCGAAAATTACTGATATACAGTGAAACCCTTAGAAACCAAACACTCAGAATATTGAAATCTCACAAATAAATGGGGTGGGTGTTTCTTTTCGGATTTTTTCCTCATTTTTAATGTCTGTTTCTTTCAAATGAACCAACACCCCTCTATACTGACAACCAAAACTAATTTCTGGTCTCAAATTTAAATTTTACACATGCACAATCGCATAATATCATAAAATAAAAAATCACTTACAACTTGGAAATGTATTTTAACTTCTAAATTCAACACCTCACCCCTCACCCAAGACATTTATATCCCAGAAATAGCCCGTGGTTAAGCATTAAGTAAAATGCACACCTGTAGGTCTGTCATTCTACCTGGAGTTTTCCCAGTTTCCTCCACCAAATATACTAGCCACCATGAATAGCCTATCATGTGTTGAATGACAGCGTTAAACCGTTAAGACACTGGAACAGATTATTTAAGGTTAGCATATACTGTGGAAGAGACGAGTCAGTTAACTGCCAGAAAATGTCCCAATGGCAGACATAGTAAAACCAATACTACAATGATGCAATGTTGTGCCGACAGCGATTAGGGTCAACAATGGAATAATCAGAAGTCTTTGGACCTTGAAGCAGGGCAAACTTTTAACGAAAATTGGTAATAGCTAAACACATGTAAATAAGCTAATTAATAAAGATTATCAGAATATTATCTAATAAAATTGTTTAATCTTATTCCGTTGTATAAATTATCAACAGAATTTTAAGAGCCAGGCCTGTGACCAAGCTTTTTATACTTTGCCAATGAAGACTGTCAAACAATATTCAAAAGGAATGTAGGTTGTTAAGACAATTTTTTTATGGAATGTAAAACATTTTTTTATTATTTGCACTATTACATACATGCAAACACATGTATTCTCATAATTACCAACGTTCTTTAGAGTCACTTAAACACTGTCTTTACTGGACATTCACACAAAAATTCTCTTGCCGTCCATCTAAAATCAAATGAAAAGTAGAAATTTGTGTTCAGACCAACTACATATGCCATGGGTTGATGCATAACAATGTGGTTTCGATGACCCTTGCCTACCAAAGCTGTCTTACAACATAATGTTCGAACGTTGTTTGAGACAGTAGCCATCATTTTATGGAGTCATTTTTTCTTAGTTTCTTTTAACTGACAACACTACTTTTTTTAAAAAAATTCTATTTCAGTATTGACAGTTACAAATTTCAATATATTTTGTCAGTTACTAATTTCTTACAAGTGTTGATTTTAGTTGACATATATATGACCAGCATTCTCTACCTGGGCCTTGTGCTCCTGATGTCCAAAACAGGTTTAACTTGTTCCTTTCACCTGCATATGGTTTTGCACAGGTGTTTGGTGAAAATCAATACATTTGATGGAGACAAATTACTTGCAAATTGCAGACTGGAATAAGTAAGCAATGAAATACCATGTTGTCAAATAGATGAACAATATGAAATCAAATGAATCATTTGATTATTTGCTATTCATTTCATCACTTGTAATTCCAAACAATTATAACTTCTGAAGAATATAAAGCATACACTAACACATAATGAAACGCTTTCCGATAACATTACAGTTTGGGCAGGGGGCCTCCCTTAAGTAGTCTGAGAAGATCAAACATGGGAGATACCCCTCCCCCATTTTTTAAAAATAATTTTTAAAATTAATTTAATTTTAATTCTTGAAAATAGCAGGTAGGAATAAACTTATACCTTACTGCTACTAGCTCTTGTGGAGAAAGTTGTCATTACTTTTTAAGCGAACACACCAATGAGCCCTGTACATTCCACACTGATCTGTATCAAATAATGCATCATAAAATATGGTTTGATCATCTTCATTATCACCATTACGGCATTTATTCCAGATAGCTAGCACAAACAGATTCATATTCAAATAGTTTGATGTAAGAACTACACCAAATTTAACATTTATCCTCAGAGTGAGAAAGGGGAGCAGAAAACTTTTTCAAATCACTAAGCCAAGCTGTATCCTGTGGCTCGCAGAATGACTGGCATCACAAGGTGTCAAGAGAGATAACAAAGGTGTTGTGGCTGTTGGGCCATCAAAAATGCCCTCATGCCTATGAGTTTGAGACCCCTGTATACAGCCTCTTGAATCAAAGTACCAAAGGTACTCTCAGAATGAGACTAGTCCTCCTGCATTGTAATGATTTGAGGTCTCTATGAACCATCTGTTTTAACGAGACTTTCATTATAGCAAGATCTATACTCTTTATAGGGTCAATGTGGGTATTTATTTTATCAAGGAATTCATAATGGAAAGTTTTTTTGCATGTATGTATGCATGCATGTATGTATGTATGTTATGTATGTATGCTGTATGTATGTATGTATGCATGTATGTATGATGTAGGTATGTATGTATGTATGCATGCATGTATGATGTATGTATGTATGTATGCATGCATGTATGATGTACGTATGTATGTATGTATGCATGCAAGTATGTATGTATGCATGTAAGTATGTATGTATGTATGTATGTAACATACAATTAGTACAACATGATACAAGATAAAGTAACACATGTAAAATCCTCAAATTTTATTAAGAAATTATATATGCTTCTGATGCAAATCCCATGATAACCACTTAAAATAAACATTTTTAAAAAAAAACACTGCTTGGTTCAATCAGTTGTTTATCTGTCTTAGAAAGGATTATTCCAATATTTATCTTGTTTAAGAATGGATTATCCCAATATTTAGAGGTGGGAGATAACAACATTCAAAGAGATTAACCTTTTGTATCAATTAAGTACTGGGAGAAAAATAGCAATAGAAAGTCTACAACAGAAGGCAACAATGGTGTGAAGTTTTTCCCACGTAGTGTTAACAAGTTAGGGGATTTTTGTGGTCTGCAATACAAATGTTTCAGTTAGGAAGTCTAGGATTGTACTTAGTTTGAGTTTGCTAATCCAGTATTGTGAAGGTCTGCTAGTTAGGATTATGGTTTGAAATTGTATGAAAGATCCAAAGCAATGCATGAGACTACATACATAGCACTTAAGGTAAGAATGTGCAGCTATGTACAAGTCAGATCATCCACAAACAACACAGACCCTGATTTGGCCATGCATTGTACTGAGGATGATCAGCGTTAATGTTTGTTCCACGTAACAACAAACTCAAATCTGCCAGTCCATTATACAATGGTGGACTGGCCTCTTTGTTCTTTGCAGTTGGAAGTCACAAGTGAATGAAGTATTTAACATAATATGCGTATGTTTTAATAACCATGTCCTCCCCCCTTCCCGTTTTTGTTAAGAAACCTTTCATTGAACAGCCACTTCAAAGCCAGCAAGTTTTGATTCTGCCATGTTTCATGGAAGGGTTTCTAGTTTTAGGGGTTTAATGCCATGTTTCAGCACGTATGCTATATATGGTGGCCAGTATACCTAGTCCAGGAACAACTTCCCAGGAGGAACCACCCAGCATGAAAAGTTACTGGCAAGCTTTTTCACATACCCACACTGACCAACCACCCAGCATGAAAAGTTACTGACAAGCTTTTTCACATACCCACACTGACCAAGCACCCAGCATGAAAAGTTACTGGCAAGCTTTTTCACATACCCACACTGACCAAGCAATCCAAAATCAATTAAGTAATTAAATGTACATTTTCTTTCTTTGCTAAACTCATTGAATGTCACACCACTAATATGGGGAAAAAGTACCCTGTCATTAATGTAAAACAATTTAGAAAGTCATCTAATCTGTGCTTGTCGAAGATAAATAATCGTCTTATAAAATTACACCAAGAGAGTAAGTCAGCATTTTTCAGTATGATGCAGTTTTTAATATCACACTAGTTTTCATCGATGGTAAGCCTCCAAGGCTGATTTATAGTGGGTTGTAAATCTCTAAAGATTTCCCAAGTCTCCTATTGCCCAAGTCTCCTATTGACCTTAAAATTTTCATTTATAGGACTCTTGTTATGGTTATTAAAACTGTAAAAATGTTTTTATTTTCAGAAAAAAACACGTTACACGTCATTTTACTTCAGTCTCAAAGATTTCAAGGCAATACACTTGGTAACAAATGATGTCTTGTTCATGTTGTTTTGGATTTTAACACCATTTTTCAGCACATGAACATAGGCTATACATGGCGGCTAGTATAACTCGTGGAGGAAGAACCTGGAAAACTCCAGGTAAGAAACACCAATCCATGGGAAACTACTGGCAGGCTTTCTCACAACCCACACTGGATAAATTTAAATGCAGTCCAACAGCATCACAACTATAATAACAGATATAAATAAGTGATTTCCCCCAAAAACTGTAAATAAAAAGATCTTTATCTCTGACCTACCACTATAAAAACTGAAAGAAGAAATCCCCTTCAATTGAAATGATTAATTATTCATCTGTCAGAATTAGCCATGAAATCCTGAAAAGAAGGTCGTTTCTATACTCCCTCTAACACTGTTTATTACATTTATCTCCCTGTGCATCAGTAATTCAATTTTAACTGATGACCTTTGCTAGGAGATGGAGGAGTCAAGTCTCAAAGCTAGGTGTCACAAATGTGACAATCTGTAGTTTATCATCTCCATGACCAATAGACCATAGAAAGATTGGCAGAACTGCTAGAATTATCAACCCAATCCCCGCACTCCAACTTGGGGACTAATTAAGAGGAAGATAGGGGTAATTCCATCTTCATACATATGCAGATGACCAATTGTTTATTGAATGTACTCAAATATTTCCTGTGATTATGCGACAGCACAAATGTGGTAGGGTCATTCAGTGTTTACCCTTGTCCTTTATTCCATCTGTCCAATACAGTTTTGCATTCAGGTTTGTTTTTCAGGCACTGTGGTGGGGGTATGTGTGAAAAGATGGTTAGTTTTCTTACAGGAACAAAAGACACACACACCCTACCAGATCTTAGATATTTTGACACACTGATAGAAGTTCGTGTTGGCTGTCACAAGTCCATACTTACTCATTTACAGGAACAAAAGACAGATACACCCTACCAGATCTAAGATATTTTGACACATTGAAAGAAGTTCGTGTTGGCTGTCACAAGTCCATACTTACTCAACAGCCTATCAGATAAATCATTTCCTTTCAGGTTAAAGACAGCTATCATTAGCAACAAGAGGTTGTAAATGACATTGTCAAAGCCTTAATTTATTGAGATTGAAATAGCTTATGCTTGTTGCTTGATATCTCTTATGTGATTTCCTCAATGAAATTTGTAAATTCTACATCTCGTGTGCGATTGTATGTACTTTCCTCAATGAAATTTGTAAATTCTAATCTCGTGTGATTTTATGTACTTTCCTCAATTAAATTTGTAAATTCTATATCTCGTGTGTGATTTTATGTACTTTCCTCAATGAAATTTGTAAATAAATACTGTTGAATGTTGGGGTGGGGCTTCTATTACAAGATAATATTTTGTTTCAACTAAAATGATGGATTTGGTCTTTCTTAGACATATAACATGATGAGAATAAATTTTTCAAGGCCAACTAAAAAAACTTAAGCCCTCTTTCCACATTAAATGGTGTATCTATTATTGACAAGTAGCTCTTGATTTTTCAATCCAACTGATACACAAAATTTGGAACCATTTGCATGAAATGTTATTCATGTGTTTATATAATTTGCAATGTGATCTTTCATCACGTAATTTTAAAATAATTTTAAAAAATATTCAGCTTCAATTGTGATTTAATGTATAATTATGGAAACAATTTGCTATAAATATTGCATGTAAATCTTTACCGTGTGTTTTCTAGAGATTGACACATATCTTGATACAACCAAAAATGTCAAGATACATTCATGTCAGATTATTGAATGTCAAGATACATGGGGTTGCCATACCCCCCCCCCTCCCCATATGCTCTTTTTGGTACCCGATGGTGTACTTAAATTTCTATACAGACACCGATACAGACACTTTCTGGAGTGTCCGATTTTTAAAACAAAAATAAAATATGGTAACCCAAAGATACACACATGTCAAATTACAAATGTCAACATACATACATGTCCAATTACAAAATGTCAACATAAGTACATGTAGCAAAAGTATCCATTACCATTTCTCTTACATGGCAGCAAACTGAACTGACACTGAGAAATGGCACACTTATCATTAATTTAATTATTCTGTGATCAGACAGCACTCTCTGAAGTAGGCAGAACGATTTGAAAGTAGCTGTAAACATTCCCTATTTCTCCCCCTCTATGAGGGAGTTATTTTCCACACTAATAACCACAGGCGATATCGATTGCAGTAACTGGAGCAAAATCTCTAGAATGGTCAAGTGAGGTTACGTAACAAGGTATCATATGTCTAACAAGGGAGGTTATCAGGTTAGTTGTTGACATTAGGAGAGTAGTCAGTATGTTCTGGTCAGTGTCTTGTTTGGTGGTCAAGATCAGTGAAGGCCAAATTAGGCCACGGTATAAAATTTTAAAAACCCAACTGGTAAATAGTTTCAAAATTAGCTGAGATTATCACGTAGGACTAAATATGGAATAAATATATTTATCCTGATGTTAAGGTTTTTACATAACGCAAACATAGTTTCAATGCATGGGTTTTTTTTGTTGTTTTTTTTTTTTGTTTTTTTTAAGTGTTACGTCTAAACACAAGCTTGTCATATAACAATACAGAGTACATTGTCAGTACAGTTGGTCATGTTACCAATATAAATTAAAAAAAAGGGGCTTCACTGTGATGAAATAATTACGAAAAACGCGTTGTGTATCCAAATTCCTATGTGCATTGTAAAGACTGTATAATAATGTGGCTTTCCTAATGAACCATTTCCCACCTATATTGTCAATGAACCATGAAACAATCAAATATCAATGCCATTGAACCCTGTCATCAACAACAATATTCATTTACACATAGGTGCATGTATATAAATATAAATGCACATGTATTTGAGTCATGATTGATGGACGTATGTACGAGTTCTTGATGAAATTGATGAACTAAACTGCAGTATATATTTATAAATAAAATCAACTGTGAAATAACAAGACGATATGCATATAAAAAGACTTACATTTCATAGTTAACTCCTTGAAGGTAAACCATATTCCAACAGTAGCGATCAGCTGTGAATCCTGTAATGTACAAGCTTGTACAGACTTTCTCATTAATCGCGAAATATGCTAAACTTGTATTAATGTCCTTTACACACAATCAATCAACCATGACTTGGGTTGAGAAGGTTCTCAACACTGGAGTGTGAAAAAGTCCCAGACCTTAACTGCCTATAAACTGCAGGTCAAAATCACAATCTTAACAGTTTGTAATCCTGGTTGAAAAGTGTTCTGGCCACAGTCCACTAGTAGTCCACTGCCTAAGCTGAAGTTCAGTGATGTAACTGAGAAACCAGAGATGGACAATTCCTGTAAAATGATCGCACTTTATATAAGCCCTGCAAATAGTCTTTCCAAACCTCCATTTTTAGTCCGCTGACCAATGTCCAAATAGGGTACAATTAAAATCAACATCCAAAATTAGAAACTAGGTTTACGATATGAAATGGACAACAGAAGTTGACTGCATTGGCAACATAACGCAGAGATGCCCTTTTGTCCAGTAATCTAGAACTCGGTACAATGGGGCCGCCAGTGGGGTAATTCATGGTGCTCAAACTATCATCTCGTTATTTGTAATCATGGAAGAATCGGCCCTCAAAGGATTAGTGGTCACCTAGTAATAATGGTTTATTGCTTTGTCTCCCCATTCAAGATGTATAGCAGAGGCACTAGAGGGGTTTGAAAAGAGGATGAAATTGAAACCTGAAGTGGGGTGAAGACACAATACAAAAAACACCAGCCAGACACTTTGCCCCAAGCATAGCATTCAAATTAGATCAATAAATTTTGTTCGAATTAGAGACGGTAAATAATTTTAGTCCGTGAAAAAAAAAACTGAAACAAATTGGTAAAAGTAAAAACAAATGTCCACCTTTAAAATGATTTTAGGGATTCATCTTTTGGCAAGTCATTGGTTTTAATTTAATGCTTTCACTATCTGTCAAAAATAGATAACGAATACAATGGAGTTAAAGAGAAAAAAAGATAATTCAGTGTATGTTAATTAACTGCCACATTTTAATTGAATTCTGCTAAAAACTTGTGATTCACAAACATTTTATTACGAAGTTTAAAATGCCATTCTATTTGGCATACTGGCAAATTCTTCAAAAGATGAAATTTAAATCAAATGTGTACATGAAAAATTGACAATATTGAACACACAAACTATGTCAGTTTTATTTAGATTTGCTATCTTTCAAGTCAATACAATTTGATAAATTTCAGATAAAATTCATGATTTCATTTTTTGATAAAATTTAAAAACAACTGGAAGACTTCAACTTTCTGGAGTAACGATATGTTTGACACCATAATCTTTATAAATAATGGACAGATTTTTTGGATGCTTTTTCATAATCTGCACTTTTGTCAACATATTAAGAAGACAGTCAGAATTTACTGAAAATTGATAAAGAGTTCTTGGTATTAATAGCACAGCAAATTTGAATAATTTTTATTTTATTCTTCATTAATTCCTTAGTTTAAAATATTTTCAATTACTTGTTTTTTTTATTTTTAACAACAATTTCATCATGCAGAGAAATTGGAGTTAAGTCCCTATTGCAGGGAAATGAAGAGGCAGCCATCCTGGGCTGACCTAGGTGGGTACTGAACTCACATCTCTTGGATGAAAAGTTTGATGCTCTTCCAAGACTCCTAAGTGCAGTTTGGGCCCTAAATGCAATTCTGACACATAATTAACACATTAAGGGTAATTTGGGTCCTAAATGTAATTCTGACACAATTAATAATTAAGTGAAATTTGGGCCCTAAATGTAATTCTGATATATAATTAGTACTTAAGTGAAATTTGGGCCCTAAATGTAATTCTGACATATAATTAATACTTAAGTGAAATTTGGGCCCTAAATGCAATTCTGACATTTAATTAATACTTAAGTGAAATTTGGGCCCTAAATGCAGTTCTGACATATAATTAATACTTAAGTGAAATTTGGGCCCTAAATGTAATTCTGACATATAATTAATACTTAAGTGAAATTTGGGCCCTAAATGTAATTCTCACATATAATTAATACTTAAGTGAAATTTGGGCCCTAAATGTAATTCTCACATATAATTAATACTTAAGTGAAATTTGGACCCTAAATATAATTCTGACACATAATTAACAAAATATATCTGCATAATATGTCAATTTTGTATACTGCTAAAGCTTTCTTCCTTTGCTGTCTTGACCTTGCCCAAAAATACAAGTATTATTTATAATACCTATTATAATTTTTTTAATGACCTGATGCATCCTCCCACAGGCCCAATACATCCTCCCACATGTAAGAAGCAACTACTGGGGGCAGGAACTGCAGTGGTCCAGTGTGTAGCATGCCAGACTAGTGTTTGACAGGGCCTAGGTTCAAATCTCACTTTTGAATCAGCCCAGATAGGTTATTGTTGCATGGCTTTGTGCAAGTGACATACTTTGATTAGTCAATAAATTCATTAACTTGCTTGTATTGCTTGCACTGTAAAACGCAGAACCAAATGATACACATGACAGCCTATACAGTCCGTGATAACCATACAAAATAAATGAGAAAAAATCCAGATTTTCTGAATCTTGAGAAAAGTCCAGATTTTATTTCATTCATAGATTGCAGTCCAGATTTTACTTCATTCGTAGATTGCAGTCCAGATTTTATTTCATTCGTAGATTGCAGTCCAGATTTTTTTCATTCGTAGATTACTGTCCAGGTTAAATATTTCATTCATAGATTGCAGACCGGATTTTATTTCATTTGTAGAGTGCAGTGTTCGACGTAAAATACCCACTGTACCAAGAGCAAAAAGCAATGTTCAAGTTATAGCTACCTTTGTATGCTGTTGTCCAGTCACTGTTATCTTCAAATTTGCAGCAAATCGTATGAGATAAATGCCCGTCATTCAAGTAACTACATATAGAGTGTATATCTACCATACCCATCTTGTTACTGGGTAATTCTAACAAGATCTTTTCTAAATGTGATCAGATAAGGACATGCAACCATTGTTCACTTTTGGCAAATGGAGGTGGGGGGGAATGATTATTTGATAAAAATCATATTCTGACACACTGACCCAATTTTGTTTTAGAAAAGAAACTTTTTATTGCATGCAAGTGGCAGAAAAGTTAGTTTTTGTTAGTTAATTGAGATAGTAAATGTACAGCAATTAATTCAGTCAGTCAGGTGGATTAGAAACAGCAATCTGAATAAATAACATCTTGATAATTTTAGTGTGCTCCACTTTTTCACTTTATTTGATTTTTAGCTGCCTCTCTTTTTTTGGTGTATTTTCTTGCTAAATAAGTTTTAAAAATTTTCCACTTTAAAAATGTTGAACCTGACTGTTCCTAAAGTTATAAATTACTTTAAGTTAAAGCTTGATGTTTTATACCCATCTGGTAAATTTATCAAACTGTAATAAAAATCAAGGTGCATGATGTGTTGTATTTATTTTGACTTATTATGCTTATCTACTGTATGTACTCACTTATAAGTCAAGTCCAACAGCAAACACAGACCCAGTTATGCTGTTGTATAATGCGCTGGCAGATCTGGGTCTGTTTAGTTAGGTGTAATCAGTAGAACAGAGAATATATACCCTGATCTGCAGGCACATTTTGCTATGGCAGATCAGGATCTTTCTTTGCAGTTGGAGTGAGTGAGTAAGACGGTAACTTAGTATAATATAAAATCATTACCAAACTCATCCAGACATTATCTATCGACTGAGCGTTTGGAAATATTTAGGCATATGATGTAATTATGCCAACTCATCAAGGGAAACATCTTTTTTTTAATAGTTTGGAAAATATTCAAATATCAGAAACACATTACTTCTCACAATTTTGTTTAGTGTATTTCTTTAATAATAAACCCATCCCAAACTACGATTTAGGCATTTATTTTAAAATATATATTTTGTAATTATTAAAGCACTGCCCAGTGTTTGTATCACTTCTATTTATCATATTTACATTTTGGTGACCCCCTCCTGCTTATATTGGAATAAATGTAGTAAAAATATTGAGAATCTATTATTTTAATATTTTAAAAAAAATTGAATAATTTTAGATCTATGCTTTAACATGATTTTTATATATAAAAAATATTTATTTCACTTTTGGAACTTGCAACTTTTACTGAAATGTACAGAAAGATAACAATTTATAATTAAAAAAATCAAGTTTACACATGTCCACACCCCTTCTAAAGGTTCCCAAGACACCAAGTCTGATGGTCTATTGTGTTAAAATTGAACTTATTCTTACCCCTTACCATTAATCCCCTCCCAGCCTTTCTTAATTAGCTAGAGGGAGTGTGCCTTCACTTCATGGTCACACTTTTAAGTAAGCTGTTATACCTACTAAGTAGATTACACCTAATATGTATTTTATCTTCCACTCATCTATTCCAAACTTTTCTTTTTGTACAAGTACTGTATATTCCTGTACACTCCAAAGGAAAAGCTGAGTGTTAGGTTTATCCAATCTAGATACAAATACTCAGCCCACTATAAGCTTGTTCAAGCTGTCTCCAATTAATGAAGAAACTGAAAGTTCCCACAGTCTGGGGGAGGAAGTGTGATTGTGAAAAACAAACAGAATTATTGACTCGTTATTCTTAGCAGTGCCCTAAACCATTAAGTTTCAAAATAATCAGTGTATGAAATACGCTGCCATTATAACCAAAGTTTGGCACAGTTCATAAAAAATGTTCAGTAAAATGTGGTTACCATATATGCAACTATTTTTGCATATATATTCAAATATTATTTTAAATTATAGAAAATTTTGATAAATATATATTGACAAAGTTATGTGGTGCTCTGCAGTGATCTTATTGACAGTGTTATGTAGTTCATGCACTAAGCATATTGAAAATGTTATGTAGTTTATGTGAGCCATATACTGACATTATTATGGAATAAGCATATTGAAAGTGTTATGAAATAAGCATTTTGATGATGTTATGAAATAAGCATATTCAGTGTTATGAAATAAGCAGTGACAGTGTTATCAAATAAGCATAGTGACAGTGTTATGAAATAATGCAGTGACACTGTTATGAAATAATGCCTAGTGACACTGTTATGAAATAAGCATATTGACTTATGAAAAAAGCACATTGACAGTGTTATGAAATAAGCATAGTGACAGTGTTATGAAATAAGCATAGTGACAGTGTTATGAAATAATGCATATTGACAGTGTTATGAAATAAGCATAGTGACATTGTTATGAAATAAACATATTGACTGTTATGAAATAAACATATTGAAAGCATTATGAAATAATCATATTGACTTTGTTATGAAATAAGTATATTGACATCATTATGAAATATGCATAGTGACAGTGTTATGAAATAAGCAGTGACAATTTTATGAAATAAGCATATTGAAAGTGTTATGAAATAAGCATATTGATGGGGTTATGAAATAAGCATATTGACAATTATGACATAAGCATATTGACAATTATGACATAAGCATAGCGACAGCATTATGAAATAAGCATAGTGACAGTGTTATCAAATAAGCATAGTGATTGTTATGAAATAATGCATAGTAACACTGTTATGAAATAAGCATATTGACAGTGTTATGAAATAATGCACAGTGACAGTGCTGTGAAATAAGCATAGTGACAGTGTTATAAAATAAGCATATTGACTTATGAAAAAAGCATATTGACATTGTTATGAAATAAGCATAGTGACAATGTTATGAAATAATGCATAGTGTTATGAAATAAGCATATTGACAGTGTTATGAAATAATGCATAGTGACAGTGTTATGAAATAAGTATATTGACAGCATTATGAAATAAACATAGTGACAATGTTATGAAATAATGCAGTGTTATAAAATAAGCATAGTGTTATGAAAAATTCATAGTGACAATGTTATGAAATAATACATAGTGTTATGAAATAAGCATTGTGACAGTTATGAAATAATGCATATTGACAGTGTTAGGAAATAAACATTGACAGCATTATGAAATAAGCATATTGACAGCATTATGAAATATGCATAGTGACAGTGTTATGATATACACATATTGATTGTGTCATGAATAAGCATATTGACAGAGTTATGATATAAACATATTTACAAGGAGGTCGCTGGTTCAAACCCTGGCAGAGTCATACCAAAGACTTAAAAAAATGGTACTTGCAGCTGCATGTCTGCAGTGGTAGACATCATTAAAAATCATTATACATCACTATAAACTGTCACACTGCAGACACTGTAGTGAACGCCTAAATTTATTAAAGCTATGTCTAAATCACACATACACACACAAACACACACACATTTAATTCATGGATTCTATATGCCATGCAACTGCCATAACGAGAATAACCCCACAGACTTTCTTTAGTGTCTTCTAAACTTTTCTATTATCTTCATTCAAACATCTTCATACCTACTTGTTTTTCATGTTTGGAAGATTGTTTTAGGGTTTAACACCATTTTTCAGCACAAGATAGGCTATACATGTTAGCCAGTATAAATGGTGGAGGAAAAACCCGGGTAAGCTCCAGAAAGAACCACTGACCCATTATAAGCTACTGGCAAGCTTAATCTCCCATACCCACATTGGCCAAATCTGAAACTCCAACCCATGCCGACAGAGGAGAGATGGCAGTGTTCCGTAACAGTCAGCGCTCAAAACAAATCAGCCACATGGTGTCCCAAATAATGTTTGGAAGAAAACATTTATATCTGTCATTCTAAATCCTCTTTATTAGACCTTTTAAGTCTTTAAAATCTTAAATCCTTTGAAGTTTCATAGAGAAAAGATTTGCTAAAATCATCAGTGTGAAAGGATTTTGTAAAACCATCAAATTGGAAGGATCTGGTAGACAAAGTTTTGGGATTGTAAAATTCTAAACTTCTATTGTCTCTCCAATTAATGAAAGTTAAATACTTCCATTTTTCAAGACATATAGAAAAGTCTCTCAGTTCAGAGTCAATATTTGATTCATATGAGATCCAAGTTGATGTGAAACATTATTCCAGATATTCTACCACATTGGAAAGTCTGCATGAAAGGTTTGGAAAGTCTGCATGAAAGGTTTACAAAGATGCTATACCACAATGAAACTTAACTGAGTGACTCTATACCTTGCATAAAACACTTTTAGAATTTAATGAAGCTACTGAAAGTTTTCTACAATCTTCAAATAGCCCACAGAAAATGTTTCCTATTTCACTGGTTTTAAAAATGGTAGGTAGGTATTTTTATATATAAAAAGTTGCATATTTTATAATGATTAGGGTATCTAATGTACTATGTGCTTCAAGTACTGGGCTAAACCAGCTCAGTTAGATGCAATTTTTAGGAATTATTTTGAAAACATCATATTTATTATAATGATTAGTATATATAATGAACTACCTGCTTCAAATACTGAGCAAATCTGGTTCAGTGGATTCACAAATCAGTTTCAGAATATTTTTTTCCATTTTCTTTTTACTGGGGTTAGTGTTAGGGTCGGCACCAAAAAAAAGGGACAGTCAGCTGACCAAAAACTTTTCTTTTTGCCTTATGTGAGCCATCATGAATGATGACAGCATTCACAGATGAAGTTTCTTTCTCTTTATTTTCATATTTGTTATACCCTTTGAAATCAGACTGTTTCTAACAGTGTAACAGCCTTCTCTGTCAACTGGCCACTAGCTAAATTGCCATCTATTTTCCTGCAGAGTCCTTTACATTTACAATACTGTAACATTTTATTTTTGTTATAGTGTTGCTTTCACTTGAATTTGTAATTCTGAGTGGGCTAGTTCAAGCTAATGAGATGGCTGGGTTACAAGCTGGTTTCTGTTGACCGTACAAATAAAGAAGGAGAAAATGGGCAGCCTTGTCTTACACCGTATTTTAACTCATAAAACACTGTGCTTCATTTACTTGTCATGAAGTTGTATCCTACCATGAAAATTGTCATTTTCAGAACTGGAGTGTGTCTGGATTTTAGACTTTTGGCCTTAGATCTAAAATAGACCAGTTGATGAACCTTTCCAGACGGTGGTACAAGTTAGAGAATTGGATATAATGGGGCAAGGACATGAAATTCGTGGGTCCATTAATATTATAATACAAAGTCAAATTTCACCATTCTGCACATGCAAGGGGGGAGGCTTTTGTTGTTTTAGGGGTTAACGCCATTTTTCAGCACAAGACATGCTATACATGGCGGCCAGTATTAATGGTGGAGGAAGAACCTGGGAAACCCCCGGAAAGAACCACCGACCCACGAGAAGCTACCAGCAAGCTTTCTCACATATCCACATTGGCCGAGCCCGAGACTCGAACCTACGCAGACAGCGGTGAGATGGCAGTGATCCGTGACGGAGAGCACTTTAGACCACTCGGCCACTCTGGGCCCCTAAGGGGGGAGGCAGCCAATCAAAAGCAACATCTTTTATACACTTAAGCATCTGGTTAAACGAAAATCTCTTGGAAACATATGTTTTGATGCATTCAGAAGTGACCCACAAATGCATTTTCTACCATTCATTTAAAGTGAAATTGAGAAGAATCTCCAAGGCTCAGTAAGTCAGGAGAAGAGGATCACATAAATAGACACTTTTCATATATACATCGTTTGTCATCAGCATAAAAGAGACGGATAAGATTCAAGAAATTAGGCCAAAATTCAGAAAATCTAAAATTTCACGCAAAGAAGAATACTTATCTTAAACTGTTGAAAGCCTTTTCAAAATCAGCAAAGAAACGAAGACCCAAGACCAGAGGAATTTGAATTTTCTGTGTGTTCAATAATATTCAGTACTTGCCTAATATTCTAGCTTGTACATATTTAAGTTGATAAAACCAGTTTGACTCTTATGAACAATTCTGGGAAGAATTTTCCTTCTCCACTTGACTGGTTTCACTTGCAATATTATAATTATTTCGGCTTGTATGCCACTAGTTAGAAAGCTTATTCAAGTCTTTGTGCCATGCAGGAATGATAGATATTATAACAAGATTTTGTAAATCCAGATGAAAGTCAGTCTTTCTAACAACAAAAGTTAAATTCTTTAAAAAAAAACATTTTAAGTTTTTTTAAAACCAAAATAACTTATAAATTTAAAATGTGATACAGTCAGGCCATGCACTTTTGTTATTATTTAATATTACAGCATATTTTTCAATCAAACTCTCACAAGCTTGTTTGTCTTCCTGTCAATTTATTTTCATTAATTAACTGGGAAGAAATCATGATTAATCTGATAATTTAATCATCTTTTTATAATGGTTCTAGTAAAACTCCTTTATTTCCTTTTTCAAAATATTTAGTGCAGTCAAAATTTCTTCTTCAGTGATTTTAATTTCCTCATCATTTAACTGTCAGAATTTGGTTTTGTAGGTTGACAACATATTTACCGTTTTCTCATTCCTCTGCCATCCTGATCTTGTTTCCAATAACCTTTTTTTTTATAGATCCTTTGGGTTTTTCTAAATCTCTAATGACAATGTTTTCTTATTTTCTTTATATCATTTTGATTTTTTAAAAACTCCAATGACAGTTTTTTCTCTTTTTTTAATATCATTTGTATTTGTTGAAATCTCCAGTGAAAATATTTTCTCTTTTTATATCATTTGGATTTTTCATTAATTTATGCCGAGTTTGAGATTGCTCTCATTTGTCTCAGTAGAAGCAACACTGACCTTGGACTGGGAACTTACCAAGTCTAATAGATTTTTCTGCCAGTCTTCTATACTCGGGTAGATCATGGATTCTTTTCCAGATGTACTTTTTTTGTTTGTTTAAAAGTCATTTCAAATAATAAGGAATAATCACCTCACAAAAGTGAGTTCTTCTTCACAGCTGCTGGAAGGATATTCAGTTTTGTAATGTTAATTAGAAATATCACTAGATTTTTCACCCAATTTAGAAGCTTATCTACCAGTCTGAAATATACGACAAAGTCCAAAGTATTGACTTATAAGCCAGCAAATACTATACGTATGTCCGACTTGTTCTAGTATTTAGATGATCATTTCATAGACGTACTGCAGATCCTGTAGAGTGGGGTGGGGTTGATGTTAGCCTGAAAATGACCAACGTTGGTTTTACTTTAAAAACAACCATTTCAACACATACCGCTGAGTCTATCACTGCCCCATACCCTCTGGTGTGATTTAAGACAATAAATGACCAATGAGAACTTACAAATGTTGTTGTTGTTGTGGTGTTTAATGCCATTTTCAGCACATGATAGGCTATGCATTGCTGCCAGTATTAATGGTGGAGGAAGAACCCAGGAAAACCCCAGGAAGAACCACTGACCCACGAGAAGCTACTGGCAAGCTTTCTCACATACCCACATTGGAAAAATCCTAGAGTCGAACTCACGCAGACAGAAGTGAGATGACAGTGATCCGTAACGGAGAGTGCTTTAGTAGACCACTCGGGGCCCCCAATTGCAAATGACTTTCAACTTGCCTGAAAATGACATTGTTTTTCACTTTAAAAACTACTATTTCAACACACACCACTGAAACTATCACTCCACCATACACTCTGGTGTGATTTATGATAGTAAATGACCTAAGAAAACTTGCAAATGACCATTGTATATAGTTACTATACATAAAGTATTTAAATTTTACTGACATAGATAAATGAATTGATAAATAAATAAACACATCACAAAAGCCATGAAATTATTTTGCAGGTACTATTCTATTCAAAAGGTTACATGCAAAACACTATTCTTTGTTGAAGATAAATAAATAAAAATCAAGATGGTTTTTCTGTCATACACTGCAAAAGTCATTAAAATCTAAATATCAAACATGTTTTTACAAGGCAGCCCATCTCAAATGTTTATTTGTGGACACTTCAGGACCCCTAGCTACAAGAAACTTGGAATGACTGATCACCAAAGTAAGTTTATTTTGAGAATAAATCTTAAAACCTGTGAATCTTCAATAAAATCAATGACATACTTGAATGATTTTAATTTCTTATGTAGATAAACCATACTAACATGTCCCTTGGGGGTATTTACAATGCCAAGGAAAAATGTAAATGAAAATAATGGACATATGCTATTGGACATATGCTATTTTCAATTTGTATTCAAAATGTAATGATAGACCTATGCCTTGTGTTAATCCAAAGGACCAGGGAAGAATTACAAACTTCTTTGATCCACTAATTACATAATCACTTAAATCCCAGGTAATATGCTGTATTAGGGGACAGATGGTCAAGGTTGACTGACCATTTAGGTAAAAGTTACTTTCACAACTCAGGAAAGTATCCTGTCTGGGCTGAATGTTGTATCAACATAGAAAGAGTTGTCTGGAAGGTCCTTCTAACAATCTGCCTGAACTCTCAGACAGGTATTAGGGATTAGGAAATCAGCTGTTTTTACAAAGACATTTTGGGAGTCTCCTTAACATCTGCCAATCCCTGCATAAGTTGTAATTTCTACCATCAGACTTTCCTTTTCATTGCTAAAATAAGCATTTGTCCTATTGAAAAAGGATTAATGAATAAACTGTTCTGCCCATTTTATTTGTAACTTAAATGTTGAAATTATATTTTAAAATTAGATTAAAATTTAATAAAAATGTAATGTTGCATATTACACACATCTTATAACATCCAGCATAAAAAATGTAATTTTTCCAATCATTAAGGAATAAACATTGAATTCAAAATTTAAATTACCATGGTCAGAACCATCTGATATGGTATACTCAATCATTCATCAGGTCTTTAAAAATATTTGTTCAAAAAGTTAATTTAAAAAAAAGATATTATTATTATATTTATTATTATTGTTGTTATTATCATTATTATTATTATTATTATTGAACAGTTTGTAATATCCAACATCTATTTTTAACTTTCCTGATATGCATTTTATGTGGAATCTAAAACCACATGTATATTAAGTATATTTCATAAATTCAAAAATAGTACAGAAAATTAACTGTAATGTTTGATTGTTTAAGTTAATTATCATTTCATAAGTTACACATACTTTAAAAAAACAAGTATTAATTATGCAGCTTTGAAAAAATGTAACACGTTTTTTGGTTTCCAAGCAAGCTTTTGACTTAAAATTATACTTCTAATTTCCTAAGCAAAAAAATACATGCCTGTATTTCAGTGTCTACATATTCCATGATGTGTCTCTGCAGTTCTTGCCAATTTCTAGGGGAAAAAAATTCCAAAAGTTAATGGAATGCACTACAATAATGCATGTTTTCAGGATCTATCTTATATCTTAATTAATTTTCTCTTATATTATGAAATTTTCCAATTTTTTTTTTACATGGGGTGGGGTGGGGTGGCAGGGGTGATATCACCTCAAATGTTTCAGTTCTAAAATGAACCCAGCCTTATTTTATAATTACTACTATGTCGTCATCTAAAACATGGAACACTTTAGCTCAGTCATGGCAATGGTTGGAATCGTTAAAAGAAAACCGAAAAACCCAAACCACAACTACCGTTTTTTAAAATCATAATTTGAATTTAAAAATGATGACCGACCTTCTGAGTGAAAATTAAATATATTTATTTTCTGCTGGGCTGTGAAGTACTGGATTTTGTGAAAATTAAATATATTTATTTTCTGCTGGGCCGTGAAGTACTGGATTTTGTGAGGAAAAGAAACGTCATCATTCACTGGTGTGACATCATATCATTTTCTCACTGCCTGTCAATATACACTGATAAAATGGTGACAAGAAATTGTAAGATATTCAAAGATGATTGCTTTGTATAGTGTCAAGTATGGCTGCTTCCTAATGAAGATGAACTGAGTTCAAATCTGTCAATCAACATATTCTCTGTTTCTTGTTAATAAGCTATTGTACGTTGAATTGGGAAGGAGAATTATGTAACTATTTATATTTTCTATGCAAATAGAGTGTATTCACAAAACACATCAGAACATAACTGTATAAACCGCTGACACTGCACTTGATCCAGTAAGAAATCTGTAAGGTCAGTCTGTTATGCATATTGCTAGGAATAGATTTGAGCATAAAATAAAAGGAAACATTGCTTGCTCGGAGTGAATAACATATTTAATCTTGTGGGTGAAAATGTTAAGTATTTTTACTCATAGCTTTGGCACTCAATTTTTCCACCCACCCACTCAATAAAATCTATTATTCACTTGTTTCAAGGAATGATCTTCTCTATACAGATTTATTTACCTTGACACCCCACAAGATCAACTGTTATTTTTGTTTTCTTTTCTTAAGGTGCATTGGTCATTAAAAATGTGAGACAAGTCATCCATGTACTCATATCAACATTCTTTACTCATTTTACAGTTTTAGAATCTCTTAACATTAATTTTGGACTTTGGCCTTTCTTATCTGTAATGCCTCCACTCTAGAGAAGTTCAGATTCTACAAGGGCACTTGCATGCCAAAGTAAATTCTTTGATGAGTTGTCACCTCTGGGAAGATATTTACTTCATCAGATGGTACACTTGCCTTTCATGTTTAGGAAGGTGAGCTTGCATTTCATTCACATGCTGTATTAATGGCTTCTGTTGGCTTTCATGTATGTGATGTTGTTCTTGTTCCACTTGTCTCATGTACAAGTTTTCTGGAAAATTCATCAGCATTATGACCAGCTGAAGATGTAAATCTTCCTTGTCTCATTAAATTTCATTTACCCATCTGTTTTGTGTTTAGGATCAGTGAAGAATGGTGGCCCAAACTTTGCAAAAGAGTCCATACAGCACTGGAATGAAAACTCAAGTATCATCCTGAACTCTCCCTCAGAGTCTCAAAGATATCCCATTTCCTAATTAGCAGCAAGGGAAACAAAAGTATAACCTGATAGAAATGGACTTTCAATGACATGTATTCAGTTACCATAAATCCTTTTTTTAAAAGCTGATTCCCAACTGTAAACTGCACAGACCCAGATCTGCTGGCACATTATAGACCTGGTTCTATGCAGTTTGTTATGTGTAATCCACAAAGCAAATAATACAGACCCTGATCTGCTGGCATATTGTGTGATGGTAGATCAGAGTCAATACTGTTTGCAGTTGGATTTGACTTACATGCAAGTATATACGATATCCATGCCCAACATGTTTCTAATTCCTCTATGACCATTAAAGTTAAATCACACTGTCTGCAAATTGTATTTTTCAACAAACTAGGATTTATAGCAAAATCAGCAATTTTGTTTGTTACTTCTTCTCTTTCTTTATGTTTGACAAAATGAAATGTCAATTGTGAAACAATTTACTATGAATGACATTTATGCTGATGATGTAATACATGATGATGCTACCAACATGTACAGATACAAGTGTCATGTAATCATGCTAACAACTTGTACAGATACAAGTGTCATGTAATCATGCTACCAACTTGTACAGATACAAGAGGCATGTAATCATGCTAACAACTTATACAGATACAAGTGTCATGTAATCATGCTACCAACATGTATAGATACAAGTGTCATGTAATCATGCTACCAACTTGTACAGATACAAGAGGCATGTAATCATGCTAACAACTTGTACAGATACAAGTGTCATGTAATCATGCTACCAACATGTATAGATACAAGTGTCATGTAATCATGCTACCAACTTGTACAGATACAAGTGTCATGCAATCATGCTACCAACATGTACAGATACAAGTGTCATACAATCATGCTACCAACATGTACAGATACAAGTGTCATGCAATCATGCTACCAACTTGTACAGATACAAGTGTCATGCAATCATGCTACCAACTTGTACAGATACAAGTGTCATGCAATAATGCTACCAACTTGTACAGATACAAGTGTCATGCAATCATGCTACCAACATGTACAGATACAAGTGTCATGCAATCATGCTACCAACTTGTACAGATACAAGTGTCATGTAATCATGCTACCAACTTGTATAGATACAAGTGTCATGTAATCATGCTACCAACATGTACAGATACAAGTGTCATGTAATCATGCTACCAACATGTACAGATACAAGCATCATGTAATCATGCTACCAACTTGTACAGATACAAGTGTCATGTAATCATGCTACCAACATGTACAGATACAAGCATCATGTAATCATGCTACCAACTTGTACAGATACAAGTGTCATGTAATCATGCTACCAACATGTACAGATACAAGCATCATGTAATCATGCTACCAACTTGTACAGATACAAGCATCATGTAATCATGCTACCAACTTGTACAGATACAAGTGTCATGCAATCATGCTACCAACTTGTACAGATACAAGTGTCATGACATGTACAGATACAAGTGTCATGTAATCATGCTACTAACATGTACATATACAAGTGTCATGCAATCATGCTACCAACTTGTACAGATACAAGTGTCATGTAATCATACTACCAACTTGTACAGATACAAGTGTCATGTAATCATGCTACCAACTTGTACAGATACAAGTGTCATGTAATCATGCTACCAACATTTACAGATGCAAGTGTCATGCAATCAAGCTACCAACTTGTACAGATACAAGTGTCATGTAATCATGCTACCAACTTGTACATATACAAGTGTCATGTAATCATGCTACCAACATGTATAGATACGAATGTCATGTAATCATGCTACCAACTTGTGCAAGTGTCATGAGAATCCATATGTAGATCCATAAGTAGCATGTATATCTGTTGTAATAATACATATGTAGGTAATGCTAAAGCATGTACATGTGTTTTTACAGAATACATATGTAGGTAATGCTAAAGCATGTACATGTGTTTTTACAGAATACATATGTAGGTAATGCTAAAGCATGTACATGTGTTTTGACAGAATACATAAGTAGGTAATGCTAAAGCATGTACATGTGTTTTGACAGAATACATAAGTAGGTAATGCTAAAGCATGTACATGGGTTTTGACAGAATACATATGTAGGTAATGCTAAAGCATGTACATGTGTTTTTACAGAATACATATGTAGGTAATGCTAAAGCATGTACATGTGTTTTGACAGAATACATAAGTAGGTAATGCTAAAGCATGTACATGTGTTTTGACAGAATACATAAGTAGGTAATGCTAAAGCATGTACATGTGTTTTGACAGAATACATATGTAGGTAATGCTAAAGCACGTACATGTGTTTTGACAGAATACATAAGTAGGTAATGCTAAAGCATGTACATGTGTTTTGACAGAATACATATGTAATCATGCTAAATAGCATGTACAGATTTTCCCTGTTGTTAAGGGTAAAGATGAAAATTCCTACTATCAGGCATACATGAGATAGAATCAGGATTTAAAACCAGTACATATATAAATTTTGATCAGTAGATTCACTTCTAAATCGTTTATTTTTGATCGACATAAAGTTTACATTTTTCTCAGGGATTGAAAACAAAAGAAGTGCATGTTTTGACATAATATGTATTCTCTTAATAGTTTAATGAAACAGCAAGTTTCAAACATAAATTGGATTTAGATTCTGATGTTACAATAATTAATGTGTCAGTAAATTGTCTGTCAATGAAAAAGGAAGAGTTGCTTATCTTATAATTCATTGTGAAGAATTTTGAACAGCATCCATCAGCATTTTTAGCTTCCATCACAAGATCACTGCCTGCATGGCAACCAATGATGAAATTATTAGGCTTTAAACTTAACAGGCTCCCAGTAATTCTGTGGTCCGTATTTCCCACTGAATCACTGCATATATGATAATATCCTCCATGTATAAGCATTGCAATGTTGGACTAATATGCTCTGCTTGCAAAACACTTCTAGCTTCACTTTCCTATTCCTGGGTTTGTAAGGTTGCTAACTGCTCTCCAATAGTCCTCCAAGTTATGCTCATCCCATGGAGGAAGTCCATGACTTGGGACTTAAGATGTATTTCCAGTCTCATCCATAAGGACTTCTTAGCCTTCATGGTTCAGATCCAAAACACTGTTGGCAAGTTACACCACCACAGTTAAAAAAAATAAAGATTGATTTAGATTTTAAATAAATAATGATGTATTTATGCTTTTATGAATAATTTATCCCAACTTTAAAATTAATTTTCTTGTTGTTAAATGATATATTTTTATCCTAGGATTGAAATGAATTTATGTGCATGAAATACAAATGATGCATACATTCAAAATACACAGGTCAAACTGATATATTTTTATCTTAGGATTGAAATGAATTATGTGCATGAAATACAGACGATGCATACATTCGAAATACACAGTTCCAACTCAGGACTTTGCTACTTGCCTGCACGTTTAAACTCTGATATCTATGCGCTGTTGAACTTGTAATATTTCTTGGCCGTTGGTTATTATTTTGTCATTTTGCCATGAATTGAAAAAAAAATGCAACAGCTGCACTTAAATATACCTCATAAAATGCCTTGTCTGCAATAAAAATTAAACATGACAACACTTACTCTTGTGTATTTGTCAAAATGTTTTATGTTTGGACTTTAAATCTTATCCTGCAATCACACAATTTTGGGTTCTCCAAACTGCCACAAAACTTTCAAGCCACAGATGTAGGTTGTTCTAATTACCTCAAGACTTTCAAGCCCCAATTTTAGGTTGTCCCAATTTCAAAAAAACATTAATGCTCCAGATTTAGGTTGTCCTAATTACCACAAGACTTTCAAGACCCAGTTTTAGGTTGTCCCAATTACAAAAAAACATGAATGCTCCAGATTTAGGTTGTCCTAATTACCACAAGACTTTCAACCCCCATGTTCAGGCTGTCATAATACCACAAGACTTTCAAGCCCAAGGTTTAGCTTGTCCTAATACCACAAGCCTTTCATGCCTCAGATTTAGGTTGTCCTAATTACCACAAGCATTTCATGCCTCAGATTTACATTGCTCTAATTACCACAAGTCTCTCATGCTCCAGTTTTATGTTGTCCCAATTATCACAAGACATTCATGCCCCCAGATTTTGGTTGTCCTAATTACCACAAGCCTTTCATGCTCCAGATTTGGGGTGTCCTAATACCACAAGCCTTTCATGCCTCAGATTTAGGTTGTCCTAGTACCACAAGCCTTTCATGTCCCAGATTTGGGTTGTCCTTATTACCACAACTTTCATTCGCCAAATTTAGGTTGTCCTAGTTACCACAAGCCTTTCATGCCCCAGAACCGGGCCCAGTTACTATTGAATTATAAATTTGATATCAACCTGCAGTCCTGGAAAGGTTGTTGTTGTTCTTGTTGTAGGGTTTAACGCCATTTTTCAGCACACGATAGGCTATACATGGCGGCCAGTATTAATGGTGGAGGAAGAACCCGGGAAAACCCCGGAAAGAACCACCGACCCACAAGAAGCTACTGGCAAGCTTTCTCACATACCCACATTAGCCGAATCCGAGACTCGAACCCACGCAGACAGAGGTGAGATGGCAGTGATCCGTAACGGAGAGCGCTTTAGACCACTCGGCCACTCGGGGCCCCTCCTGGATAGGTGGAATAGGTATCTATGAGTCCTGGTCCTTTTGCTTGTCATAATAGGTGACTAATGGCAATGTAAAGTATATTCTGCTTGAGAACACCTCTGACTTTTTTAAAAGTGGGGTTGACAGAGAAAATGTTGACTTTGTACTTTAATGATTTTGTAATTGTGCAACATTTTTGTGTATGTTTTGTTGCAGCACATTTTTTGATGTGACACATCACCATTAAGACTGACGTGGGCTAGGCTTACAATAAATTGGTAGCTTGTGATGGTTAACTTCTCTTGTTTAGGTGCATGATTTACTTTTAATTAGACTCTGTTTGGATAATGGTCAGACAGATAGAAGAGAAAATGTTAACATAAGGTCAAGTAGTGGAAAATGACAAAGTTGAGACATGAGAGAAACAATCCAGGCTATTGGAAATAGATGTTGTAAAATGAAATTGTCCTGGAATATTTGACAATAAAGGCAGACTAGACAGAATTATTCTGACTTCAATGGGAGTACTAAAATTTTAGCAGTTAGAGAAAGTAATTCATAATTGGCTAAGCTAATGAGATGGTTTCTTTCCCAGATGAAATTCAATTTTATAAGTAATTTCATTTGCGAAATTGTGCTGTCCACATTTTGTTGCTGAAAGGGACATCTATGAACTCAGAGGAAATTAACAAGTAATTTTTCTCATTAAATAAATTGTATGCACTGGGAATGAGTGCTGACTCCTGTGCTACTCAGTGAGAAGGAGTGCAGACCGGTATCAATCAGGTCATGCTGACAATTTGAGTTTCATCATTCGATTGATTCTATGATGACATTTGTAGTATCGGTAACACCAAATGGCTAATTGCATTTTGCATACATTTTGTTGTTGTTGTTGTTGTAGTTGTTGTAGGGTTTAACGCCATTTTCCAGCACATGATAGGCTATATATGGCGGCCAGTATTAATGGTGGAGGAAGAACCCGGGAAAACCCTTGAAAGAACCACCGACCAACGAGAAGCTACTGGCAAGCTTTCTCACATACCCACATTGGCTGAATCTGAGACTTGAACCCATGCAGACAGAGGTGAGATGGCAATGATCCGTAACGGAGAACACTTTAGTCCACTCGGCCACTTGGGGCCCCATACATTTCGTAATTCTATTCCTAAAAAAAAAGTGTTCCATTCAAATGTCATGTTCAGTTTCGTTTTGTTTATGCAAGTGATCAAATTGTTATATTTTATATATGGGGGCATGTGTTGCTCTATTGTACATCTTTGCTCAGAACCGCTCTGGTGGTCTAGTGGTTAGAGCATCTGCCTCTTAAGCGGGAGGTCGTTCGTTCGAACCCTGGCCAAGTCATACCAAAGACTTACAATAATGGTACTAACAGTTGCCTCGCTAGGTGCTCAGTATTAAGAGGTTAGTGTTAGGACTGGTCGGCCTGGTGTCAGGATAATGTGACTGGGTGGGGCATCATGCTGCATGTCTGCGGCATGATGACCCAGTGATAGACATCACTTTAAACTGCCACACTGCAGACATCATAGTGATATGACTGAATTTTTTTTTAAAGATACGTTAAAAATCCTTATCACACACACACATCTTAGCTCTGATCTCTGCTATTCCATCCATTATTTTCATATTTTATTTTATTGTTTGCTCAATCAGGGCAATAACACCCTGGTCAATCAATGATAGTCAAAGCACCATAACAAGTGGGGGATCATATCACTCCCTCACAGGCTTAATGTTTTTTTTTTTTGTCTTTACCTTTGTTCTGTATGTGGCTAGGGTGGGGTTGCAACATCTATTTTAAATATAAAAAAAATTATGGGTTGAAACTCCCCCTCCATTTACAAGACAATGGATTTTCAAAATAAAGGATCTATTTAATTAAGACATAGAGTTGTGGCACGCACTTATGCATTTTGTTGATCTTTTGAGAATGATCTTTGAAAAAATAAATTTGTATGGGCCCTGAGTGGCTTAGTGGTCTAAAGTGCTCGCCATCACTGATCACTGCTATCTTGCACTTGTCTGTCTGCATGGGTTCGAATATCAGGCTTAGCCTATGTGCGTATGTGAAAAAGCTTGCCAGTAGCTTCCCATGGGTTGTTGGTTCTTCCTGGGGGTTTTCCAGTTTGTCTTCAACCATTTGTACTGACTGCCATGTGCTATGCTGAAAAAATGGCATTAAGCCCACAGTATTAACAACAGTCATAACAACATGTCAAAGGATAGGTTGCATTAGCTGTTGTATTACAGTGCATATATGCTTCTGACTGGAGATATTTGTGTTCCTGACAATTTTCAGTTTACTTTTTCCATCTGCCTAGCTTTTGGTCAGCACTATATATCCAGGCTTGTGCTGATGTGCTATTTTACCCTATACATACATCCATCCATCCATCCATCCATACATACATACATACAGACAGACAGACAGACAGACATACATATATACATCCATCCATACAGACAGACATTATACATACATACATCCATCCATACATACATACATACCTCCATACATACATACATACATACATACATACATCCATCCATCCATCCATGCATGCATGCATGCATGCATACATACATACAGACATACAACATACATACATACATACATCCATACATACATACAGACAGACAGACGGACATGCATGCATGCATGCATGCATGCATACATACATACATACATCCATCCAGACATACATACATACATACATACAGTTGCTGGAACTTGTCCTCTCATTCCAAAAGAAAAAAGCAACTATTGTTTAGGAAACAAATATATTGACATTTGTATACATTTGGATCGACCTTCTTCCAAAATGTGTTATAAATTCTTGGATAAATGTTTCCACACCTAATTTTCTTGAACATTGATCAAGCTAAATTATCTAGTTTCAAAGTTATGTGGTAACAGCATGAGGGTGTTGGTTACATTAAATGAGTTACTAGACTCCACACAGAAGGTCACACAAAAAATGATTCACACCCAATGCTTTATTACACACCATGTACCTATCAACTTAAATACAAAATTGTGGAAATGAATAATAGGGATTTACACCTATTCAACATATTTTCAAATGTCTATGTGGGTGTGTTTGGAAAGAAAAAGCTAACAACATGGGGTGCATTAGAGGTTAAAGGACTTTATGTTGCCATAAGTAAAAAAACAAAGTGTCCAGATAATTGAGTGTTATTGCTATAGACAGGAAAATTAGTGCATGGTGCAAGACCATTTATTTTTATACATTTATATGTAATTTTGTTTGATAGGAAAGTTCCATGCTGTGGGACCTGACCCATCTTGAGAAAATTACTGTTAAAGTGGTTATTTGTTAGTTTGTTGTGGCCAATTAAGTGAATGAATGTATATATATGTATGACAAACATTTTCAAAACCTACAAGCTTTCTCCTCTAAAAGACTTTGATGTAATTAAGAATTACCAATTCATAATAGTTTTGAACTTCAAAAGTCCTTTTATCTGATCTGAATGGTTACTATGAAGTAATAAAACTGTAGTTATGACTTCCCAGTTGCATTTCTTACATTATCTAAGCATCTTTTGCATCCCTACAAATTGAACTATCCAAAATTTTAGTTGGATGCATTTAATCAATGCAGCCATATTGACATCATGACATTCTGGCATTGTGGTATGACTACTGATCAACACACTAAACTGTATTCAAATGTATTTACTGTAAATGTAATTTATTTCCACTCATTAACAGGGCATTGCTGGGAAACACTATTGGGTCAATTGATTACCCCCTGAAGTTTAACTGTTGCTACAACTTAGGGCCCTCCAATCCCCATAATTTCATCCAATTAGTTCCTATTTTAAAGGCATGGCAGCAATTAATGGATAATTGGTCTTCCCCTCACTTGTTTATTTTATAGTTCAGACTTTTGAATTATTAACTAATTTAATGAAATTTTTGACAAAATAATTTTTTATGTGTAAATTTGATAAGGAGATGTTGGTAAGTAATGATCATGATGTGATATTGGTGATGATAATGTCAATGATAATGGGATACAAAATCCTGCAAATAAGCTTGCCTTGTACACAAATAATTTTCTCTTAAACATTTTTGCTTTTTCCATTTTGATCACCATTTTTTTTAAACCTGTATTTTTGATCGGAAACAAAATACTGTACATTGTATTCAGGATGATACAACTTTAGTGTTACAGCAAACATCACTTCTAACGTTACAGAAAAAGTTAACAAGGTTAAATGTTAATCATGAAGTGCATGATGACTTAAAATTAATAAAATGAAGGATCAGGATTTTTTTAGAGCAGGCAACATAATCTTTTAATGTAATAATGTTTTCACTGTATTTATTCGTGAACAGGTAATAAATAAATAATTTCGAAAAATTTATCAACTGAGAAGTTTTAAGTGCAATAATTCCATGTGACCAGTGGCCCTGTTCTCAAATTGACAGAAAATTTCCTGATCCTTGTCAGTAAACTGTCCTCTGAAAGCTTCTTTCCTAAATTGTCCTAACACTCTCAGCATGGTGCAGAGATAGCTATCAAGTGACCATAGAAATTAATAAGGACTGATTCCAAAAATATATCACAGTTACCCCATTACACATTGTCTACTTGTAATGAACAAAAGAAATTAGTGGATATTTCTATTTATATAAAATGGACACACAGCAGCTGTTCGGCTTTAACAATAACCTGAATAATAACTGAACCTCCATCAAATTGTGCAAGATTTTATCAGGTTATCTGGCTTTCATCTGTTAAGGTGTGATCTAATTAGAGGGCACCTTTTACTACTATTACTATTATTTCCAGCAGCAGTTTCCAATTTATTTTATCCCTTAATTTCTGGACACCTGATAATGGGCTTATGATCTGCATGTTTGTATAGAGCAAGTCAACACTTTAATTTTTTAAAATTAAAAAACTTTAGATAATGCTTTATCTTTAGATAATGCTTCATGTTTCTCTCTCTCTCTCTCTCTCTTTCATTCTTTATTTTTATATATATATATATATATATATATATATATATATATATATATATATATATATATATATATATCTCCTTTGCAAATTTCTTCAACTAATGAAGTATGTGTGATCAGCTTTAAATTGAGAGAATGATGAACTTTGAGGGAATGTATTTTATTCAACAAAATGTTGACCTTGTTTTGAGATTGTATATGCATTACCTTTTTAATTATTTTATGTACATTTTGCAGAATGTTCACATCTTTACATTCCATATTTTATGTTGTTGTGCATGATGTCTAAATTTATTTGGAATTTATCTTCCATAATTTTTTGTCTTCACATTTGGAACTTTACATTTGCTTGGTTGTTGTTGTTGTTGTTGTGGGGTTTAATGCCATTTTTCAGCACACGATAGGCTATGCATGGTGGCCAGTATTAATGGTGGAGGAAGAACCCGGGAAAGAACCACCGACCCACGAGAAGCTACTGGCAAGCTTTCTCACATACCCACATTGGCTGAATCCGAGACTTGAACCGGCGCAGACAGAGGTGAGATGGCAGTGATCCGTAATGGAGAGCGCTTTAGACCACTCGGCCACTCGGGGCCCCTCGTTTGCTTGGTACCATATAGTCAGAATTGTGATCACACACACACACAATGGCTTTGTTAGCATGCCTGAAACACAATCGAAAGCGTGCAGATTAAAATCCTACCATCCAATCAGCTACTGAGCTGTGTTGATGGGCAGGGCACTTTACTTCCATTGCCTTAGCACTAACATACTTGTCTTACAGAGCTGTTTAACACCAAACAAACCGATATGTTGCAGTACATGCAGAGAACAAATAACAATTTGGATGGAAAATTTGTTTTTTTGTTTGTTAAATTTCTTAACTTTAGCATATTGGCATTTGTGAATATTATCAATATATGATTTTCATTAACGTATGTGAATTGTATATGTTTTAGTTCGTTATTAAGAAAAAAACAAAACTTTTTGCAACTCGCTAGTCGTGAGCAATGTTATCACCAATAACCGTATCATGATTTAGTTATATGACTGTCCCTTCTATTGTGTATATGGTTGTATTACTATACCCCACTGTTGTCCACAATGTTGTATTAATATACCCCACTGTTGTGTACAGTGTTGTATTAATATACCCCACTGTTGTGTACAATGTTGTATTACTATACTCCACTTTTGAATACAATGTTGTATTACTATACTCCACTTGTATACCATGTTGTATTACTATACCCCACTACTGAACATGATGTTGTATTAATATACCCCACTGTTGTGTACAATGTTGTATTACTATACTCCACTTGTATACCATGTTGTATTACTATACCCCGCTACTGAACATGATGTTGTATTAATATACCCCACTGTTGTGTACAATGTTATATTACTATACACCACTTGTATACCATGTTGTATTACTATACCCCACTACTGAACATGATGTTGTATTAATATACCCCACTGTTGTGTACAATGTTGTATTACTATACTCCACTTTTGAATACAATGTTATATTACTATACACTACTTGTATACCATGTTGTATTACTATACCCCACTACTGAACATGATGTTGTATTACTATTCCCCACTGTTGTGTACAATGTTGCATTACTATACCTCAATGTTGAATTCAATGTTATATTACTATACACCACTTGCATACAATGTTGTATTACAATACACCACTTGTATACAATGTTGCATTACTATACCTTACTGTTGAATTAAATGTTATATTACTATACAACACTGGGGCCCCGAGTGGCCGAGTGGTCTAAAGCGCTCACCGTTACGGATCACTGCCATCTCACCTCTGTCTGCGTGAGTTCGAGTCTCAGCCTCGGCTAACGTTGGTACGTGAGAAAGCCTGCCAGTAGCTTCTCGTGGGTCGGTGGTTCTTCCTGGGGTTTTCCAGGGTTCTTCCTCCACCAGTTATACTGGCCACCTTGTATAGCCTATCTTGTGCTGAAAAATGGCGTTAAACCCTACTACAATAACAACAACAACAACTATACAACACTTGTATACAATGTTGTATTACAATACACCACTTGTATACAATGTTGTATACTATACCTCATTATAACGTACCTGTTGTGTATATGGGTTTTGAACATTCATCATTTAATGGAGATTAATTATATGGACAATATGTATGGCTAGATTTTGTTCTGCCACTGTGTTTTGATCATGTGAAAATGGAAAGATCTGATTTTATATAATAAATAAATCACATTGTTTTAGCACCATTGAATGTTACTAATTGAATGTTACTTACTAATTGAATGTTACTTACTAACTGAATGTTTCTTACTAACTGAATGTTACTTACTAATTTAATGTTTCTTACTAACTGAATGTTACTTACTAACTGAATGTTACTTACTAACTGACTGTTACTTACTAATTGAATGTTACTTACTAACTGAATGTTACTTACTAATTGAATGTTTCTTACTAACTGAATGTTACTTACTAATTGAATGTTACTTACTAACTGAATGTTACTTACTAACTGAATGTTACTTACTAATTGAATGTTTCTTACTAACTGAATGTTACTTACTAATTGAATGTTACTTACTAACTGAATGTTACTTACTAACTGAATGTTACTTACTAATTTCAGCTTTTCAGTAATATGACACTTCAACGAATTACTAATGTGAAAAATATACATTTTTATTATCAATGGTTTTAGGCTAGGTATTTCAATCAATGTGACATGTACCAGCATGATACACATGTAAACAAGTAAACAAATGACATAATGTACCAGCATGATACACATATAAACAAAAATGACATGATGTACCAGCATGATACACATGTAAACAAACATGACATAATGTACCAGCATGATACACATGTAAACATGACATGATGTACCAGCATGCTACACATGTAAACAAACATGACATGATGTACCAGCATGCTACACATGTAAACATAAATGACATGATGTACCAGCATGCTACACATGTAAACAAACATGACATGATGTACCAGCATGCTACACATGTAAACAAACATGACATAATGTACCAGCATGATACACATGTAAACATGACATGATGTACCAGCATGCTACACATGTAAACAGAAATGACATTATGTACCAGCATGCTACACATGTAAACAGAAATGACATGATGTACCAGCATGCTACACATGTAAACAAATATGACATGATGTACCAGCATGATATACATGTAAACAAATGACATGATGTACCAGCATGCTACACATGTAAACAAAAATGACATGATGTACCAGCATACTACACATGTAAACAGAAATGACATGATGTACCAGCATGCTACACATGTAAACAAAAATGACATGATGTACCAGCATGCTACACATGTAAACAAACATGACATGATGTACCAGCATGCTACACATGTAAACAATAGTGACATGTAATTACTTTGTTCTAACACAAGGGATTTATCAAACCACAAGTATCAGGAATTGATGCTGACAATGAGAAATGTTGAAACAAATATAAGACTAAATATTGATCACTGTAGTTCTTAAAAAACATGTCCATGGGTCCATCTACTCACTCATGACTATAAAATAACACTGCACTCACGCAATGGCTTCTACTATTTAACCCCAGTGCCATAACCCTCTGTACACATAGTTGGTGTGTGACCCCAGTCTCATAACCCTCTGTACACATAGCTGGTGTGTAACCCCAGTTCCATAAGTCTCTAAACAGTTAGCTGGTGTGTAACCCAAGTTCTATAACCCTTTGTACAGACAGATGATGTGTAACCCCATTTCCATAACCTTCTGTACATATATCTGGTATGATGCCAGTTACAGTAACCCTCTCTACAGATAGCTGGTGTGTAAGCCCAGTTCAGTAACCTTCTGTACAGATAGCTAGTGTATAATCCCAGTTACATAACCCTCTGTACAGATAGTTGGTGTGTTGGTGTATAACCCTAGTCCCATAACCCACTGAACACTTGTTAGTATAAAACTCCATTTCCACAATCCTTTGTACAGTTGTTCTTGTTGTGGGGTTTAACGCCATTTTTCATCACACGATAGGCTATGTATGGCGGCCAGTATTAATGGTAGAGGAAGAACCCAGGAAAACCCCGGGAAGAACCACTGACCCACGAGAAGCTACTGGAAAGCTTTCTCACATACCCACATTGGCCGAATCCTAGACTCGAACCCATGCAGACAGAGGTGAGATGGCAGTGATCCGTAACGGATAGCGCTTTAGACCACTCGGCCACTCGGGGCCCCTCCTGTGTACAGACATTTATGTGTAACCCCAGTCCCTTAACCCTGTGTAGAGACAGTAGATTCATAACCCCAGTTCCATAACTGTGTATAGACAGTTGATTCATAACCCCAGTCCCAGCCCCCCTGTACAGATAGTTTGCATTAATTTTTAGCATGCAGAACAGGATAATTTAGAAACTGAACCCAGTATGTAGTTAAAACTCCTTTAAAAAAATGCCACAAGGGAGGCCACTCAAACACACCTCAAACATAATTTTCTTAGTACCAAGTACCATGAATGCATAGTGGGGCCTTACCCTTAAAATCTGTGGATCAAATCAATCTAAAACATTAAACTCAGGCAACAAAACAAAACGTGTTTCCAGTCAACTGACCATCCCCGTTTCTCACTGCCAACCTTAGTAACATTTTCCTCCATGGTAAAACTAATTGTTTTTAAAATCCTGAAATTGATTTGTGTATCTGACCCAGTTTTGCCCAATACTTATACTTATAGGTTACTGCATTTGTATGGGGAAAATACATATACATTATATGTACTAATCATTATACTAACCTACCTACCTACCCTAATTTTAAAAACCGCTCCGGTGGCCTCGTGGTTAGAGCATCCACCTCGGATGCGGGAGGTCGTGGGTTCGATCCTTGGATGAGTCATACCAAAGACTTACAAAAATGGTACTAACAGCTGCCTTGCTTGGCACGCAGCATTAAGAGGTTAGTGTTAGGACTGCTCGGCCTGGTGTCAGGATAATGTGACTGGGTAGGGCTTCATGCTACATGTCTGCGGCATGATGCCCAAGTGCTAGACATCACTATAAACTGCCACACTACAAACATCATAGTGATATGACTGAAAAACTGTTTAAAGCTACTTGAAAAATCCAAATCACACACACACACATAAATTTAAAACCAGTGCAATATGAAATGCGCAATTTTTTGCCTTACCTATACATTATTAAACATGACAGTTGGAGAGAGAATGCACATCTGAAGTGAAGAGCTCACAACATAACCATAGCAACCAAACCAGAGCTCCCCAGTAGCAGTTTCAAATATATAAAAAGATCTGTAAGGTGTCAAATCCTCGAGTCACATTCAGAATTTTAGGAGTCATTCCTGACAGTTGATACTAATGGAGTCAAAGTAATGTATTACCTTATTTCCTAGAATATTTATAGATAGTTCCCGAATGACAAATCAGCAGCCATAGTTGTGGTATGCTGGCAGATTTGCCACTGAGTTTATATTGTGTTTGAAGTTTAAAAACATTAATCGAATCTTAAAATACTGTTATGAAATGTACTTACATAAACAGAATGCAAATCAAGCTTTTTGTTAGTATATATATTTTTAATTTATAAGTTGATTTTGCTTGAATGTGCCTTGTTCAAAATGGTCCATTTGGTGATCACATATAGGAGAAACTGCCAGGTTGCCCATCGTCCAGGTAAAATGGACAGAATATCATCTGCTAGTGACCTTATCAGGAAGCATCTACTGGTAGTCTGTTTACAGGAGATGCAAGAGGTTATAGTGCTGGCCTTAGAGCTGCTACTGTTTCCTTCATTTTAAGAAAGTTTTTTTTAAACATTCTTTGAGAACTTTTATAAACAGTTTGCATAAAGGCTTGTCTCACTAAACATTCATATATGGTAATGATTTTAGAATTGGAATAGATTCTATTTTTGCAACTCCTAACATGAGGCAGATGGAGAATGGACAAATTTCAGCTGATTCCTGTACCAGGTCATAAAACTTGGTCAGTCGTTAAAATCGTGGCTATATAAACTGTAAATACATGATACCTGATCAGTATAATAAACTCAGTTCCCCTCCTTGATCTCAATTTGAACTCATTTAACTTTGATTTGTGTGTCAACACATGCCAAACTTGTATTTAATGTAATAACTTGATACAGGACACGTGATAAACCTCAGCTGACTAGCTGAAGAAATGGTTGAAGAAAAGGCTCCAAAATATTTCTTTTAGTATGTAGTATTTAAATTGTGCACGTGTAGTGTCCAAGATAATTATTTGTCCACAGAATTCTGCTAGTGTTAAAAAAGGCAAGGTACCTATTCCATTTTCATGAAGCATCATGATGTATTTGGTATGTCAACACATAATGGTCATTAGATGCCAAAGCAGTTGGAGTAGAGTGTTTTACATATGGACCTAACTGGGGTTGGTCCAGTGGCTTGATTCAAACCTGTCATTAAAGTGGGTTTCACGGTTGCAACGGAGTTACTGATCATAGCGCCTAAAATTACCTCCCTTAGCTCTAATGCGCATGCCCACAAAAAAATTTCAGTTCCGGATAGTTCACCGTTCTACACTTTGTTAGCGAAACATAAAGCCAACAATGTAAGGTATCTTAGCTGTACTACAGATCATTATGGTTCAACCAATGAATCAATTATATATGTAAAACATCTTTTGTTTATACTAGGAGAATAATTATAGACCTTAAATCAGATAATTAGATTCAGTGTCCATACTTACATTATATCAGATAATTAAATAATATTTACTTTCCATACTTAAATAATATTAAATAATTAAATTAAATACACTGTCCATACCTGATAATATAAATTCATTATCCATAATTTCAGATAAATTTGTAGGAACATTTCACTCTGCTCTCCGATTTTAAACATTTATTGCACATTTTTTGGCTATATAACTTTAACGAAAACAATCTCAACAATTTGCATTTTTCATATGTTGATATATCCTTCTTTCTCAGTTATTTTCGCAAGGCTAATAGTTCGTTTATAACACGAGTTAAGAAAGTTATAACACAATTTAAATAAGAAAATTATAACACGAATTCCTAGTGTCAGCTGAATTGTAATGCTGAATATTTTAAACAAGATTTTTTATTTATTTTTAAAAAATGGTAAACAGTATTTTAATGTATTCCAAGTAACTTAACAAAGCAATAATTACATTAGCTATCATAACGATAAAGGAGTGTAATTAATGCAGACGGAATATTTATTCATATTTGAGTGTAAATATCGTACAATAGTCAGATTAAATAACATGCCCAATGACGATTTTTTCTTCTTTTTTTTTTTTGAGACTTTTGAAACTTCAAATATCTGACCATACATGCAATCACTTTCAGCATGATTTTTCTTTGCTTATGCTGACAAGTAATAACTCTCAAATTTCCTGGGGTCTTTAGACAACATTTCTAAGTGCCATCAGCAAATTCATCTAGAACAGCCTTCTTAAAATTAGTTTAATTCTGTTTAACTTTTCTTGCATCAAATATGTAAGTTTTAAAGATCCAATTATTTCACAGATTCCGTCATATTACTTTGGTTCGCCTTTTAAATCAATATTGATCCACGTGACCGGATGTAAAATTGCAAACAGTATGATTTAAAAATGAGACTGCTTGTAAGAACATGCTCTACAAGTCAAGAGTAAATGAATACTCACAAATATTCATATTTGTTGTCTTTATCTATCAGTCACTCTTTCTAACTTAGCATCATTTTATACTCGTTTTTAACCAGAAGTATGTTTATGTAATATACGTATGCGAACACACATTCACTCGAGGATATACATACCCATGCACCAGATGAAAGAAGACAGACATACATACAGACATACAGGCAGATAGGTTAGACCCACACATGTCCTATACATGCATAGTGTGTCTAACATCTATATTTCTCCAAATTGTATACTCTAAAAATTCCAACCGTTCAAGGAAATAAAATTAAAATAATCATCAAGGAGACTCGTACGTGCACCTGTCTGTTCAAGTTTGGTTGACATTTGTGCATTTTTTTTTAAATATCAAGTTATTTCATGAAAAATGTAGTGAACATTAATAGAAAAGCAACAGTCTAAATCAATAAAAACCTTAAGAAGTTAGAATATTTTTCTCGTCGTTCAGCCTCCATTAACTGCTATGGTTGAAGCTGTACAAAATAAACATATTTTCATTATTCTTCAAGCGAGATAAATTGCAAGAACTTTTTACGCAGCGACAAACTTTCGCACAATCAAATAATACAAACTAGAGCAATTAGGCAGTAATGGAAACATAATGTAGTTTTGAAATGGGCAGATAACATTTATTTTGAAAGATGGGAAGAGCATACGTTATTGGGGGAAAAAAAGATGTAAAAATAATTGATCAAATATTGATAGAATTTCTTTTTAAGATAGTGAGATATCGATCCTGCTTGCATAATGTGAGCGGTCTGTCACATTTTCTTGATCTACATCTGCCATCTTAATTGACTAAACTATCCGGAAGTGAATTGCACCCATATGCCCTCTGGTGTTTTCAAGGGCAGATACTAACCGTGAAACCCCCTATATTAAAGAAACATTTCTTTGGTTTTTAACATATAAATCAAGTGACTGGTGTTCCATTTAAATATTTGATCTACATTTTAACAAGCAAACTCCAGGAGTTCATTTTCCCACATCTCATCGGATTTATCACTATTAAGCTGTGTAAAAACATTTGGCTGAAATTCAGTCAGGGAAATGATGTGTGAAAACAAAAGTGGTCGGTCTCAAAAATCAAGTTCTATAACTCAGTAAATGTTACAGCTCATTCATGCAGAATGTAAACAAGAAAGTTCTGTAAAAAAAATTAAAATTAGAGAGTACAAAAATTACAGACAGCACAGTATAGTATATAAAAGAAACAATCTTAGCCTCTAATTTTCTCTTAAAATGGGGCTTAAATAATTACATTGTTGGAATAAATAGCAAATGTCTTGGCAATGAAGCCAGTTTTCTTTTGGAATCGTGAGTGAATCATGGCAACCCAGCCATCCCACTATTAAGTTTGCTTCTATTTTCCAAGTCATTACTTCACCAGTGAATCATGAAATTGGTCAATGTTGTTGAGAAAAAATGAATAGGATCAAAATGGGGTTATTTGATTAAGTTTTCCTAAACATGTCATTTAGTAAATTATGCTGGACAAGGTTGTCATCTCCTTGTGAAATACTGACACCATTTTATGCCACGTTGCACTGAATCAGTTTCTGCAAGCTGTCATCATTTTATGTAGCTGCAGGACTTTCATTACTTTCCTTGTTAGCTTTTTTTAAAACCACCTCTTTGATGTGCATTTAATTTTCAACTGACAATTATCAAAACAAATTTTATTACAGCAATTCAAGTATGCTTTATGGAATCTGAAGTGCTACAAGAGATGAGAGGATTGTAAATCTGTGCCCAAAGCCACCCCAAAAGTGACTAGCAATCAATTACCCTTAATTTTCTTTCAGGATTGATATTTAATAATAATAATAATAATAATGAGGACTTTGTATAGCGCCTAATCTTTAGAAGCTCTAAGCGCTTTACAACATTAAACAACACCTATAAGATAAAAAACATATAATATTAATATTACAAGAACAAACACCATGAAATTAGAGAAACATTAAAAAAATAATAAACATGCTGAGAATATTTCAGGTAGGAAACATTATTAGGTCATTAAGTTTGTTCTTGCAGTCGAAATAAGTGAGTTTTGAGAGCCCTCTTGAATGTGATCACTGTGTCTTTTGTGTCTATTTGGAGACAAAAAATGGTTTCATTACAAACCAGATTTAAAGACAATATCATTTTTTCCTACTTTTTATTATGTCCAATTAAATTTCAAGTCCAAATTTGCCTCTTTAAGTTTTATTATGTCAAATTAAATTTCAAGTCCAAATTTGCCTCTTTAAGTTTTATTATGTCAAATTAAATTTCAAGTCCAAATTTGCCTCTTTTCATCATCAGTTATTAAGATGTTTTGTCAACTTTGAAATTGCAGAATGTAATGTATGTACCCATTGACAAGTTGAGTATGTCAGGATCAACAGACCCAGATCTGCCTTACATTATTCACTGGCAGACTTGGGTCTGTGGAATTTGCTTAGGAGTAATCAGTTGTACATACAGCATAGACCCTGATCAGCCAGTGCTCTATGCAATGATAGGTCAGAGTCTGTTTTTTTTTGTTTTTAAGTCCATACTTGACTTATAAGTGTGTTAATACAGTAAACTTAATTACATGTATAGTATGCAGAACAAATAAAAGACACAATTACACATAACATGTATAGTATGCAGAACAAATAAAAGACACAATTACACACACATGTATAGTATGCAGAACAAATAAAAGACACAATTACACATACATGTATAGTATGCAGAACAAATAAAAGACACAATTACACATTTTAATGCAGATGAAGATTCGGTTGTATTTTGTTGTTTCTTTATTTTCTTCAAAACTAAAAAAAAACAATTATGTCCAAAAAGTATTACAATGCTTTCCCCCAGCAATTCTACAGCTTTGCCATTTCTGAAACAATAGGGACTCAATCAGACATTTAAAAGGCTCTATCACTTTTGTGTCTAATACAAACTTTGAACTGTAGAGAGAAAAATGAACAAGATCTTAAAATGATTACTTATTGACCCTAATCTGAGAAAATTCTTTAGTTTTAGTTTTTGTATCTCATATGTGTGTATGTATGTATGTATGTATGTAGGCAGACAAGACAAAGATAACACTGGACAACAAATTTTTACAAAAGTCATGTTACTGAAATAAAATTAGTCAATTCTTATCAATTTTTATGTGCTGAACACGAATATGACAGTCAAATTGCAAAATTGGCTCTAGTTTTTTTGTAATCTGCAAGAAATTAATGTTTACATAACGAAATGCATTCCAATAGTAAAAGGTCAACTGTAATAGCCTACCTATAAAAAATCAAGTCATTGACTACATCTTAGATTTCTTCGCCTGTCTCTTGTACAGCTGTTCGGGAGCATCTCTGAGGAGTGTCCAGCAGTAGTCAGCCAGCATTGTAGTGGACCATTTTCCCTGGTATCTTTGTTCCATTGTTGCGATATCTTGCTGAAAACGTTCGCCGTGTTCATCACTAACAATACCACAGTTGCTAGGAAAGAAATCCAAATGGGAATGAAGGAAGTGAATCTTTAGAGACATATTGCAGCCAAGTTTCTTATACTTTATCAACATGTCTTCTACTAGTTCCTTATAGTTTTCTGCCCTAACATTTCCGAGGAAGTTTGTAGAAACTAGGCGAAAAGCATTCCATGCTTGTTTCGCGTCACCTTCCAGCAAGTTGTTGAACCGGTCATCTTTGAAAAGCTCTCGAATCTGAGGACCCACAAAAACTCCCTCTTTAATCTTTGCTTCGCTGAGTCGAGGGAATTTTTCATGCAGGTATCGGAATGCTGGCAAAGTCCGGTCAATGGCTTTCACGAAGTTCTTCATCAAACCTAGTTTGATGTGAAGGGGTGGTAGCAAGATTTTCTGAGCCTCAACCAGAGCTGGGTGTTGGATATTCTTCTCTCCAATGGCTACATTCTGCCTGTGAGTCCATTCCTTCCTCATGTAGTGCATTTCCCTTGCTCGGCTATCCCACTCGCATAAGAAACACATGTATTTTTTATATCCTTGCTGCAGTCCCATTAAAAGGGCAACTACCTTCAAATCACCACAGAGGTGCCAGCTGTACTTGTTATACTCAATGGAATTCAGTAGCTGCCTTAAGTTATCGTATGTCTCTTTCATGTGGACAGCATACGCTACTGGAATAGATGGAAGAATGTTTCCATTGTGCAAAAGCACAGCCTTGAGACTCAGTTTCGAAGAGTCCACAAATAGTCTCCATTCTTGTGGGTCATGAGTGATTTTTAAAGCATTCATGAGGCCCTCAATATCGGAACAGAATATCAGATTACTTTCCTTTCTGAAGAAAGGCTCCAATTGCTGGTGGCGCTTTCGATATGCAGTAATTGTGACATCTTCTTCTAGAAGATTCCATTGTTGGAGTCTTGATCCTAGCAATTCTGCCTTGTTCTTTGATAAGTCCAAATCACGAATCAGGTCATTTAGTTCTTCCTGTGTTATTCTGTGTGGGGTTGATGATGCACCACAGTGAAAATCTGGATCACTGCATGCTGATGGACCAGGAGAAGAACAGGTCGACTCACCTTTGTCTTCGTCAGATGAATCAAGAGAATATTCTGCTGGAGGTTCTGGAATAGGAAGTCCCTCACCATGTGGAACTGGTCTCAATGCAGACGGAATGTTTGGGTAGACTATTCTCGACTTCTTTCGCTTCGTTATTCCGCCGGAAAGAGGAGGAACCAAGCAGAAGTAACAGTCATTTAGGTGGTTGCTTGGCTCTCTCCACACCATTGGGACTGCAAACGGCATTGATGACCTTTTGCAATTCAACCACTGTGAAAGCTGTGTTGTACATGTAGCACAGCATATATGCGGAGCCCAAGGCTTGTCTTGGTCACCAACCTTGCATCCGAAGTAAAGATGATATGCCTTCTTCACTTGAGAATTGATACTTTTCTTCTGGTTGGCAAATGTCACTTCCCCACAAATATAGCAAAAATTGTCCGCGGTATTAACACACTTTCGAGGCATTACTGTTCTTTATTGTACGTAAATGGATAAAATAATAAGTTTTATGTAACAGTAGCTTGAACTGTCTCGCACAACGTCTAAAATATTTTAAATGCTGAACCTATCTGATTGGGCTTTATATAGTACACTGCTTACGTCAGCTTCAGCAGCCGCCTGGCATTAGTATAATAGGCCTACACATGTATAGTACACTGCTGACGTCAACTTACTTCAGCAGCCGCATGACATTAGTATTGCATTGCATCAGAAAATGATGCAATCAACTGTGGATGATGTGAGCATGATGGTATTATGCAATGTTACATCATTATTCCGGATGTTGCTGCAGTCCTACTGGAGAAATTTACACAGTGAAACATAGAAAATGAGGTATATGAATATCTTCAAAACGAGAGCCAATACAAATTTTTCACGGTTATATTCGTGTTCGGCACACCAAAATACTACAGATTAGGGCCTTTTCAAGTCAGTAATGATTTCACTGTTGACCAGTGTAATGGCAGAATGGATAAAATCAATAAATTGTGTGGGTTGGTAGAATGAATGAATTTGATTTGACTTATGGGTACACTAAGGCCATCATGCCAAGTTAAATTCAGAAGCAATATATACAATTTACTGACTGGGAACAAATCACGAAAGTGTAATTGTTAAATTCTTTTTGAAAAGCTTCTGAAATGTTAATAACTTTACAGTGTGAATGCAAAGCAACTTTGGATAAAATCTGATTCACTACATCTAAAAATGTCTATGCACAGATGTTAAAGAAGTCACCCCAGTAGGTAAATCTAGGTATGTGATACAGAAATACTAACTGACCAGCTGTATCAATCTAACTGACCAGCTGTATCAATCTAACTGACCAGCTGTATCAGTGTCAGATCATGCATGTAAGATTACATTGCTTTATAATAAAATGAAAGATTAACATTTTTACAAATGTTGTTGCAGTTATGTCCACAGTAAAATACATAAACGTGTGATCGTGGGATGACTTATTAAATCCGGAGACAGATTATACTGGGAAAATTCTACCATGTAAACAATGAAATTTGCAAGTGTATACTGAACAGAGGCAAAAATATTATATCATCACTGACACAAGAAATCCCACTCTGTCATAAGAATGCCAGAATAGGGTGCAACAAGAAAATGGAAAATTCATTAAGCTACAGCTCTGTGTTCCTTTAATCAACACCTTGGACCCAAATTTTGAATCCATCCAACTGATTATAGCTAAATAAGTAGGGACTTCCCAACCCTTATCAAGCCAGCCTACTAATTTTGGACCTAAATGACCCTTATCAAGGGTCAGCATCAAATTATCACCTAAATGTATGAGTTATATCAGGCTTAAAATGGAAAATGCCACTAGCTTGATGATTTATAACCAGATAAGATGGGATTGCATGAATTAAATTTAAATATTTGCTTTACTGACATAAAACAGAGTGATTAAAGAAAGGGATGTGGGAAACAGGTCTGTGTGGGACAAGAACAATGATCTGCCTTCACTTTGGAAGTCACCTTACATGGGCATCCATGTATTAATCAATTTCAATTTGTATCTCCTTCATTTTTGGACATTTTTAATTAATCTCAGTGCAGTGGTTATAATCTGAGTTGTAGTATTACTATCAGACTGCTGTTAAGTGCTAATAAAAAAAGTTAAAATCAGTACCATCAATAATGCATTTTCTTTAAAAGGGCTGCATGAAATGAATGGAATGTTTGGTGCAGGTGACCTCTCTGGAACCAGCCTAATCACACAGTTTGCATTTTGACACCTATGCAAATCACATGAGGGTCAGCTGTTAACATTTTTGTTTTTGCTTTTTAGGCATTAATGCTGCTTTCTGTTGAATACAAATACTATCCAATGGCCAACAAATGTCCAGGAAAAATCAGAGAAAAAATATTAATGATTTTCTTAGAGACTACAACAGGTTGCAGTAACTACCAATTGACTGCTGTTAACGCATTAACCCCTGGAGCTTTTTATCATTTTGGCCTGAAAATTGAGTAGGAAACACATTTTGAAAGCTATTTCTGAATAGACTCGAAAACACCAAATCCGCGGTCATCTTTCAATAACATACTGCCTAGTTGTGTTAGAAACATTGGTTTTCATTGGCTGTTTGACGTGCGCATGAGCAGAAGGGTAAAAGTTGGAGTTCTTGTTTTTTTCTTTTTTTTTTTGGCTGTAGAGTCATTATTTTCGTATGGAGACCACACTTTATTCCAAATGCCCATCTTATCCTGCTTTTTGCAAAGGCTCATCTGTCTGTTTGCAGTTCATACAAGTTTGCCTTAGATCTGAGACCAAAAAGTCTAAAATCTGGACACAAAATCGGATTCTGACCACAGGCGAATTTTGGGTTAAAAAAAGTTGGGTCCAAAAAATGAGGGTTTTTTATCTGTATTTTGTAGTGCAACTAGATATTCCAGATTATTTGGTATCATTGTAGAGCTACATCTGTCTACCTTTCTATAATACCAACCACTATAGTGTATCATGCATGACCATGACTCTACAGAGCTCAGCAGTAGGCTACTACCTCCTGCCCCATTAAGTCATCGCTAGGGGTTAATGTGTTAACTGCCAACTAGCTATGCAGTGTAACATCCAACTGACTATGCAATTTAACTGCCAAATGAAATCTGCAATACCTGCCAACAAACTGCATTTTAAGTGCTGAATGACTGCAGCTGTGAACTAACTATGCAGTTTAACTGCCACATGCAATAACAATAACTGCCAACTGACTTACAATGCACTGAATGTTGATTGGCTCCATTTGTGTAGTGATACCATGTACTGATATATTTGTGTAGTGATACCACGTACTGATACATTTGTGTAGTGATACCACATACTGATATATTTGTGTACTGATACCAAATACTGATACATTTGTGTACTGATACCACATACTGATACATTTGTGTAGTGATACCATGTACTGATACATTTGTGTAGTGATACCATGTACCGATACATTTGTGTAGTGATACCACATACTGATATATTTGTGTACTGATACCACATACTGATACATTTGTGTACTGATACAACATACTGATACATTTGTGTAGTGATACCACATACTGATACATTTGTGTAGTGATACCATGTACTGATACATTTGTTTAGTGATACCATGTACTGATACATTTGTGTAGTGATACCATGTACTGATACATTTGTGTAGTGATACCACATACTGATACATTTGTGTAGTGATACCACGTACTGATACATTTGTGTAGTGATACCACGTACTGATACATTTGTGTAGTGATACCATGTACTGATACATTTTTGTAGTGATACCATGTACTGATACATTTGTGTAGTGATACCACGTACTGATACATTTGTGTAGTGATACCACATACTGATACATTTGTGTAGTGATACCACATACTTATACATTTGTGCAGTGATACCATGTACTGATATATTTGTGTAGTGATACCATGTACTGATACATTTGTGTAGTGATACCATGTACTGATACATTTGTGTAGTGATGCCACGTACTGATACATTTGTGTAGTGATACCACATACTGATACATTTGTGTAGTGATACCATGTACTAATGCATTTGTGTAGTGATACCACATACTGATACATTTGTGTAGTGATACCATGTACTGATACATTTGTGTAGTGATACCACGTACTGATACATTTGTGTAGTGATACCACATACTGATACATTTGTGTAGTGATACCACATACTGATACATTTGTGTAGTGATACCATGTACTGATACATTTGTGTAGTGATACCATGTACTGATATATTTGTGTAGTGATACCATGTACTGATACATTTGTGTAGTGATACCACATACTGATACATTTTGTGTAGTGATACCATGTACTGATATATTTGTGTAGTGATACCATGTACTGATACATTTGTGTAGTGATACCATGTACTGATACATTTGTGTAGTGATACCATGTACTGATACATTTGTGTAGTGATACCACGTACTGATATATTTGTGTACTGATACCACATACTGATACATTTGTGTAGTGATACCACATACTGATATATTTGTGTAGTGATACCATGTACTGATATATTTGTGTAGTGATACCACGTACTGATACATTTGTGTAGTGATACCACATACTGATACATTTGTGTAGTGATACCATATACTGATACATTTGTGTAGTGATACCACATACTGATACATTTGTGTAGTGATACCATATACTGATACATTTGTGTAGTGATACCATGTACTGATACATTTGTGTAGTGATACCACGTACTGATATATTTGTGTACTGATACCACATACTGATACATTTGTGTAGTGATACCACGTACTGATATATTTGTGTACTGATACCACATACTGATACATTTGTGTAGTGATACCACATACTGATACATTTGTGTAGTGATATCATGTACTGATACATTTGTGTACTGATACCATGTACTGATACATTTGTGTAGTGATACCATGTACTGATAGCTTCAAAGTGGTTACTTTTTACAGTAATTAATGAGCTTAAAATACTCTTTGCCAGCTTCATTTTTAGTCACTGTCAATTCAAAATGACCAGTATATTAAAATACTGTTTGTCAGCTTCATTGTTAGTTACTGTCCATTCAAAATGACCAGTATATTAAAATATTTTCCCTATGATATGTTTCATCTTTTGCACTAAAGAAAAAAAGTGAGGTGTGGTGTGAGCTTGTCATTGGTAGCAAATCAACTCCTTTAAAAATAAATTTGGCAAAAGCAATTGGTGGTCAGTAATATAAGACTGATGTTAATTTGACTCAAAACAAAAATATTACGACAATGTCATGATACATGTAGTAGTTATGAACATGCTTCCCACCATCACCCATTAGTGGCATGCAGTAGGAATACCACGTGGTAAAAAAAACCTCACGAATGCAACTAATATTTCCCCCGAGATGCTTCAAATGATGATGATCTAGCTGAAATGGTCTTGGAGTTGTTAAAAAGAGTATGATTTGTATGATAATGTAAACCTTGTATTTTATGGATTTTACACTTTTTAACTTTCTTTCTTTTTCATGCACTGTTTTTGGAATACCTTATCATACTCAGCACTGTTTTGGAATACCTTAACGTACTCAGCACTGTTTTTGGAATACCTTATAATACTCAGCACTGTTTTTGGAATACCTTAACATACTCAGCACTTTTTATGGAATACCTTAACATACTCAGCACTGTTTATGAAATACCTTAACGTACTCAGAACTGTTTTTGGAATACCTTAACATACTCAGCACTATTTTTGGAATACCTTAATGTACTCAGCACTGTTTTTGGAATACCTTAACATACTCAGCGCTGTTTTCGGAATACCTTAACGTACTCTGTGCCGTTTTCAGAATACCTTAACATACTCAGCACTGTTTTCAGAATACCTTAACGTACTCAGCACTGTTTTCAGAATACCTTAACGTACTCAGTGCTGTTTTCGGAATACCTTAACGTACTCAGCACTGTTTTCAGAATACCTTAACGTACTCAGTGCTGTTTTCGGAATACCTTAACGTCCTCAGCGCTGTTTTCAGAATACCTTAATGTACTCAGCACTGTTTTTGGAATACCTTAACGTACTCAGCACTGTTTATGGAATACCTTAACATACTCAGCACTGTTTATGAAATACCTTAACGTACTCAGAACTGTTTTTGGAATACCTTAACGTACTCAGCACTGTTTTTGGAATACCTTAACATACTCAGCACTATTTTTGGAATACCTTAACATACTCAGCGCTGTTTTCGGAATACCTTAACGTACTCAGCGCTGTTTTCGGAATACCTTAACGTACTCTGTGCTGTTTTCAGAATACCTTAACGTACTCAGCACTGTTTTCAGAATACCTTAACATACTCAGTGCTGTTTTTGGAATACCTTAACGTCCTCAGCGCTGTTTTCGGAATACCTTAACGTACTCAGCACTGTTTTTGGAATACCTTAACGTACTCAGTGCTGTTTATTCATGATTATGAGGATGAGCCATTAACCCCTATCTCAAACTTTTCTCACTTGTGCAAATATTACGATCTACCTCCTTTGGCACAAAAAAAATGTTTCCAGTTGGCCAACCCAGGTAACAAAATTTTAAAAAACAAATAATAATAATAATAATAATTTCCCAATTTAAAATAAATCCCAACATTTGTGCATCTAATTAAGCCAGTTTAGCCAAGTACTTGAAGTGCTTAGTACATTATATATACTGATCATTATAACACAGTTACTTGAAGTGCTTAGTACATTATATATACTGATCATTGTAACATGGGTACTTGAAGTGCTTAGTACATTATATATACTGATCATTGTAACACAGGTACTTGAAGTGCTTAGTACATTATATATACTGATCATTGTAACACAGGTACTTGAAGTGCTTAGTACATTATATATACTGATCATTATAACATGGGTACTTGAAGTGCTTAGTACATTATATATACTGATCATTGTAACACAGGTACTTGAAGTGCTTAGTACATTATATATACTGATCATTATAACATGGGTACTTGAAGTGCTTAGTATATTATATATACTGATCATTATAACATGGGTACTTGAAGTGCTTAGTATATTATATATACTGATCATTGTAACATGGGTACTTGAAGTGCTTAGTATATTATATATACTGATCATTATAACATGGGTACTTGAAGTGCTTAGTATATTATATATACTGATCATTGTAACATGGGTACTTGAAGTGCTTAGTATATTATATATACTGATCATTATAACATGGGTACTTGAAGTGCTTAGTATATTATATATACTGATCATTGTAACATGGGTACTTGAAGTGCTTAGTACATTATATATACTGATCATTATAACATGGGTACTTGAAGTGCTTAGTATATTATATATACTGATCATTGTAACACAGGTACTTGAAGTGCTTAGTACATTATATATACTGATCATTGTAACACAGGTACTTGAAGTGCTTAGTATATTATATATACTGATCATTGTAACACAGGTACTTGAAGTGCTTAGTATATTATATATACTGATCATTATAACATGGGTACTTGAAGTGCTTAGTATATTATATATACTGATCATTGTAACACAGGTACTTGAAGTGCTTAGTATATTATATATACTGATCATTATAACACAGTTACTTGAAGTGCTTAGTATATTATATATACTGATCATTGTAACACAGGTACTTGAAGTGCTTAGTACATTATATATACTGATCATTATAACACAGTTACTTGAAGTGCTTAGTATATTATATATACTGATCATTGTAACACAGGTACTTGAAGTGCTTAGTACATTATATATACTGATCATTATAACACAGTTACTTGAAGTGCTTAGTATATTATATATACTGATCATTGTAACACAGGTACTTGAAGTGCTTAGTACATTATATATACTGATCATTGTAACACAGGTACTTGAAGTGCTTAGTACATTATATATACTGATCATTGTAACACAGGTACTTGAAGTGCTTAGTACATTATATATACTGATCATTATAACACAGGTACTTGAAGTGCTTAGTACATTATATATACTGATCATTGTAACACAGGTACTTGAAGTGCTTAGTACATTATATATACTGATCATTGTAACACAGGTACTTGAAGTGCTTAGTACATTATATATACTGATCATTGTAACACAGGTACTTGAAGTGCTTAGTATATTATATATACTGATCATTAATATAACATATACAATATTTTAAAAATAAAAATAACAAATACCTACCTATCCTAATTTTAAAACCAGTGCAATAGGCAATGCACATTTTTTTTGGCCTTACATGTATTTTTTTATTGGCTAACACGGTCCAATAAATCATCCCCAAACCTGTACTGATACTTGTGAATGGTTGTGGACTAATCTCACCAAATTATTAAATCATACAATATCAGTGTACATTTTAAATTTCATGGCTACATCCATCTGTTCCATCAGACAGAGCAGCCAATCCAATACAACTGTAACTCATTTGCTCATTTTTTAAAATTTCATTTGCTATGGTAATGTGACACAATTCTAGCATCCATTCATTTGTCATTTAACTGTCTCATGCATCTAGAAAACAAGCATCTATACATAACTGTTTCAAATTACCCATTATGGTAGAAATTCTAAATGGTGACAGAACTATAATTGTTATATTCTATGTGGCTATGTGGATTACAGTTGTCAAACTAGGTCCATGAGAAATGCCAGTGTATGAAATGTACACTGATGCACTGCAGACAGATTTGTCTGCAACAATTGCATAATTGAATGATTATTTGAGATCAATCCCAGACCATCCATCAGTATCTGTACTTGTTTGAGTATGTGTAACTTTGGAAAATCATGTTTTTTTGAAAGTAAAAATATTAAAACATTTTCAGAAAATTTATAATATCACAAGCCCAACATATTTTGTACAAATGATTTAAGGTGAGTCGATTATGAAAATTACATTATCATTTTAAGAAAAATATATTTCACTAACTTACATGAATTCTGTCAGCATGTTAAATGTATATAATGAAATAGAGGAAAATGTGGCTAAAGATGAAAAAAGCCAAGAAACTATGATGCAAAAAAGTAAATTCCCTCCTGTAATTTGTGGACCAAACTGTCTGTTGTAATATTTCACACAGTTGTTTTAACAGACTGAGAGTCAAATCAGTTCCATGCAGCACCGGAGTAGCATACACAGTGTGGAGGAAAAAAATGTGGTGACTTCTTACACTTTGATTTCCAAACATATATCCATGTTCTTTGTTTGCAATCTACTTCATTGTGTCAGGGCAAGTTTTCTCTGCAAGGAACACAACTCCAAAAGTGTTAATGACTTTCAAATTCAAAATATGCTCTGAAGAGTTGACTCCCTTAAATCACACTAGCATTGGGCATTTTCTCCAAGAAAAATAGACAGTTGTGTTTCCCAATGTATTCTGCCAATTAAAAAATCTTAAACTTTTTTAATTTACAAAAAAATTAACCAAATCTGGATCATTGATTTTGTTGGTTTGTACAAATAATAATGCATGTTTATTTCAATAATCAGAACTTCGATTACTATAATTGAGAAGGTTGCTTTTGAACTAAGCAGACTAAGGCTGGCCTGGATGGGTATCAAACCCTTGATCCTTAGGTTACAAATCTGATGCTCAACCAAGCTAATGCAGCTCCCACAAATTTAGTGAATTCCAATAAGAAAGATCAAATCGGAGTTAAAACTAATGCGACCTTCCAGTTGCTTCAGTAAATCATTTTGCTCATGCTCTTTGTTTTCATGCCAACAGATATTTATTAATGAAACTTCTGAATATTTTTATTTTTTAAATAAACTTCAATCCCATTATAATATTAGATTTTTGAGCACCTAACCCTATATGCATCTTTCATACTCTCAGTGTTATACATTAATGGGATAACCATCTTTCATACTGTCAGGGCTATATATGAATGAGAAAGGCATCTTTCATACCATCAGGGCAATACATGAATGAGAAAGGCATCTTTCATACACTCAGGTCTATACATGAATGAGATAGGCATCTTTCATACTGTCAGGGCTATACATGTATGAGATAGGCATCGTTCATACTGTCAGGGCTATACATGAATGGGATAAGCATCTTTCATACTGTCAGGGCTATACATGAACAAGAAAGGCATCTTTCATACCATCAGGGCTATACATGAATGAGATAGGCATCTTTCATACTGTCAGGGCTATACATGTATGAGATAGTCACCTTTCATACTGTCAGGGCTATATATGAATGGGATAAGCATCTTTCATACCATCAGGGCTATACATGAATGAGATAGGCATCTTTCATACCATCAGGGCTATACATGATTGAGATAGGCATCTTTCATACCATCAGGGCTATACATGAAGAAAGGAATCTTTCATACCGTCAAGGCTATACATAAATGAGATAGGCATATTTCATACTATCAGGGCTATACATGATTGAGATAGGCATCTTTCATACCTTCAGGGCTATACATGAATAAGAAAGGAATCTTTCATACCGTCAGGGCTATACATATATGAGATAGTCATCTTTCATACATTCAGGTCTATACATGATTGAGATAGGCATATTTCATACCATCAGGGCTATACATGAATGAGATAAGCATCTTTCATACTATCAGTGTTATACATGAATGAGAAAGGCATCTTTCATACTATCGGTGTTATACATGAATGGGATAAGCAACTTTCATACTGTCAGGGCTATACATTTATGAGATAGGCATCTTTCATATTATCAGTGTTATACATGAATGAGATAGGCATCTTTCATACACTCAGGTCTATACATGAATGAGAAAGGCACCTTTCATACCTTCAGGGCTATACATGAATGGGATAAGCATCTTTCATACTGTCAGGGCTATACATGAATGAGAAAGGCAGTTCTTTCATACCATCAGGGCTATACATAAATGGGATAGAAAATGGGTGCATGTCTTTCATGCTATTAGGTTTATGCTAAAAAAAGAGGTAGGCACACGTCTTTTATGCTGTCTTAACTATTCCAAAAAGAGATAGGAATGCATCTTTCGTGCTCTCAGGACTATGCAAAAAATAGATAAGCACACATCTTTCATGTTATCAGGACTATTCTGTAAAGATACAGACCTATGTCTTTCATGCTATCAGTGGTATCCTGGTTTTTGATAGGTGTCTCTTTCATGCAATCAAGGATATACTGGAGAGAAATAGGCACACGGGTTTCATGCTTTCAGAATCATCATGAAATGTGTGTGTGATTTACATCTTGAATGTAGCTTTAACAATTTCAGTTATATTGCTATGACATCTGCAGTGTGGCAGTTTTTAGTGATGTCTGTCACTGGGGCATCATGCCTCAAAAATGTAGCATCTTGTTCTACCCAGTCACATTATCTTGACAAAAGGCTGTCCAGTGCTAACACTGACCTCTTAATGCTGAGTACCAAGCATTTGGGAGCTGTTAGTACATTTTTATAAGTCTTTGTTATGACTTAGCTGGGGTTCAAACCTGTGACCTCCAACATCTGAGGCAGATGCTCAAACCACTTAGGCCACTGGAGTAGTGATAATGAAACGAGATAACCTTATGTCTTTCATGGTGTGAGTCATTTTCAACTTCAGAATCAATCATGCTGAAACAAGATTTTTTTGGTGAAACAAATATAGAATGAGTAGTTGCAATTGCATGGAACTATTGTTTCAATGACAACTTTTCTGTCAGTCGTACCGTTAGTCATATCTTAGAAATAGCCAATGTTGTCTGAGTACATTGTGGGTTGGTTTTTTTTGTGGTGCAAATAAAAATAACTGGTGAACAAAATTTATGAATTTTCTATGCCAACATATATCTGATGCATGTTTTTTTTTTAATTATCTCTCACAGAAATAACCAAAGTAGTCCAAATGGCTATCAGCACTATACTGAAATGATTTAGGGACATTTCAAGATATCAGGACCACACTTTAAAGAGATGGACATGTGTCTTTCACACTGTCTAAATCTCTTGGAGATGGAGGGTACAACATTAATGTCCTGTAATAGCTGTATTGCACACATAACCCCTCTAGCCATACTTACTAACAGGGTGTGCCCTCCTGAATAAGGTACATGAATTTTGCAAAGAATGTACTATAAGTGATCATGTATAGCATGAAACTTTATTACAACAAAATTAGACTCAGATCAAACAACTCTAATGCAAACTGTATAGACCGAGATCTACCAATTCTAATGCAAACTGTTTTGACCCAGATCTGCCAACTCTAATGGAAACTGTTCTGACCCAGATCTACCAACTCTAATGCAAACTGCTTTGACCCAGATCTGCCAACTCTTTTCTGACCCAGGTCTACCAACTCTAATGCAAACTGTTCTGACCCAGATCTACCAACTCTAATGCAAACTGTTTTGACCCAGATCTGCCAACTCTAATGGAAACTGTTCTGACCCAGATCTACCAACTCTAATGCAAACTGTTTTGACCCAGATCTGCCAACTCTTTTCTGACCCAGATCTACCAACTCTAATGCAAACTGTTCTGACCCAGATCTACCAACTCTAATGCAAACTGTTTTGACCCAGATCTGCCAACTCTAATGGAAACTGTTTTGACCCAGATCTGCCAACTCTTTTCTGACCCAGGTCTACCAACTCTAATGCAAACTGTTTAGATCCTGATCTACCAACCCTAATGCAAACTATAGACTGAAATCTACCAACTCTAATGCAAACTGTTTTGACCCAGATCTACCAACTCCAATGCAAATTGTTTAGACTTGCATCTACAAATTTAGCATAATGAACTGATAGATCATTTTCTACATTATTTTACTTACCACGCATACTCTTATACAAGTTGCATCCAAGTGCTAACAATACTGACTCAGATCTGTTGGCAGTTGGATTGCACATATACATGAGCATTTATGGTATTACTTTCATCAAATGGCATAGAACCTACTTGTTGGCATATTATTCCAGGGTTGATCTGGGTCTTTGCTGTCTGCATTAGCTCTCACTTATACAGAAGTATATGCAGTATTATTTATATCAAATGACACAGACCCTAATTTGTTGGTACAACTATTCCAGGGTATATCTGGGTCTATACTGTTTTGTACGCAAATGGTTGTATGAGGATTATAATTCTGTTCAAGGTGAGACTATTATGAAAAACCACACGGTGCACCGAAAATTAATATAATGCTTTCAAATCATATTAAGGATTATCAAGATAGGTTTCATTGACTGCCTCATTGGGGCCCCGAGTGGCCGAGTGGTCTAAAGCGTTCTTCGTTACGGATCACTGCCATCTCACCGCTGTCTGCGTGGGTTCGAGTCTCGGATTCGGCTAATGTGGGTATGTGAGAAAGCTTGCCAGTAGCTTCTCGTGGGTCGGTGGTTCTTTCCCGGGTTTTCCCGGGTTCTTCCTCCACCATTAATACTGGCCGCCATGTATAGCCAATCGCGTGCTGAAAAATGGCGTTAAACCCAACAACAACAACAACAACGACTGCCTCATTGTTTCGTGGGAAAAGGCACTTAACTCCCAAGGTTTCATAGACTGCCTCATTGTTTCGTGGGAAAAGGCACTTAACTCCCAAGGTTTCATAGACTGCCTCATTGTTTCATGGGAAAAGGCACTTACCTCCCAAAGTTTCATTAACTCTCATTGTTTCGTGGGAAAAGGCACTTAACTCCCAAAGTTTCATTAACTCTCTCATTGTTTCGTGGGAAAAGGCACTTAACTCCCAAAGTTTCATTAACTCTCTCATTGTTTCGTGGGAAAAGGCACTTAACTCCCAAGGTTTCATAGACTGCCTCATTGTTTCATGGGATAAGGTACTTACCTCCCAAAGTTTCATTAACTCTCTCATTGTTTCGTGGGAAAAGGCACTTAACTCCCAAGGTTTCATAGACTGCCTCATTGTTTCATGGGATAAGGTACTTACCTCCCAAAGTTTCATTAACTCTCTCATTGTTTCGTGGGAAAAGGCACTTAACTCCCAAGGTTTCATAGACTGCCTCATTGTTTCATGGGATAAGGTACTTACCTCCCAAAGTTTCATTAACTCTCTCATTGTTTCGTGGGAAAAGGCACTTAACTCCCAAAGTTTCATTAACTCTCTCATTGTTTCGTGGGAAAAGGCACTTAACTCCCAAGGTTTCATAGACTGCCTCATTGTTTCATGGGATAAGGTACTTACCTCCCAAAGTTTCATTAACTCTCTCATTGTTTCGTGGGAAAAGGCACTTAACTCCCAAGGTTTCATAGACTGCCTCATTGTTTCATGGGATAAGGTACTTACCTCCCAAAGTTTCATTAACTCTCTCATTGTTTTGTGGGAAAAGGCACTTAACTCCCAAAGTTTCATTAACTCTCTCATTGTTTCGTGGGAAAAGGCACTTAACTCCCAAGGTTTCATAGACTGCCTCATTGTTTCATGGGAAAAGGCACTTACCTCCCAAGGTTTCATAGACTGCCTCATTGTTTCATGTGAAAAGGTACTTACCTCCCAAAGTTTCATTAACTCTCTCATTGTTTCATGGGAAAAGGCACTTACCTCCCAAGGTTTGATTGACTGCCTCAGTGTTTCATGGGAAAAGGCACTTACCTCCCAAGGTTTCATTGACTGCCTCAGTGTTTTGTGGGAAAAGGCACTTACCTCCCAAGTCTGCCATTTCAAAAGTAGTTACAAAAAGAACCATTTCATCATGTCCAGCATAATTCTCAACAAAAGATGGATGCAACTTTACTTACTCAGTTCATATACTGATGTCGAAAGTTTTTCTTTTAATTTTACAGAACTTTTGGAAGATTATTTTAGTGCATATAGTTGGTACTGCAGATAAAAAAAAGCTCTGAACTTACTCATTTCCTTTTAAGAAGGTTTTCATATCTGCCAAATGACAGATTTACTTAAAATAACTGAATGTTTGCTGACAATTGTGTCACATTATCAGTGGTCATGTGACTGTAGATAACTATCATGTTCCTTCTTGATGCTCTTTTCTCCCCATAATGCACCAGACTGATGAAGAACTACCAACCAGTCACAGCAGTTCTGCCAAAGTTTCCTTACTAGACATTAAAGATATGACATAACAGATGTAATAATTATGTTGTTGACTGTGAGACATCTGTTTTCCTTGTCATTGGCCTATGATATTAGCTTGCCAGTATAGGCCAATTTCCTTGTCACTGGCCTATGATATTAGCTTGCCAGTATAGGCCAATTTCCTTGTCATTGGCCTATGATATTTGCTTGCCAGTATAGGCCAATTTCCTTGTCATTGGCCTATGATATTAGCCTGCCAGTATAGGCCAATTTCCTTGTCATTGGCCTATGATATTAGCTTGCCAGTATAGACCAATTTCCTTGTCAATGGCCTATGATATTAGCCTGCCAGTATAGGCCAATTTCCTTGTCATTGGCCTTTGATATTAGCTTGCCAGTATAGGCCAATTTCCGGTGAATAATTGCATGCAGCAACTATCCTTAAATGGTCATAGAAATAACGAAAAATAAACAGACATATTATATCCATGGAAACATAAATATAAACACCATGTCTATGGAAACATATAAATATAAATACTATATCTATGGAAACATATAAATATACAGACTATATCTATGGAAACATATAAATATAAATACTATATCTATGGAAACATAAATATCAATACTATATATATATGGAAATATAATCAATATAAAGACTATAGCTATAGAAATATAATCAGTATAACAACTATATGGAAATATGTCAATATGCATACCATATCTAAGGAATATATTGATATACAGACCATATATAATGAAGTGTATTGATATACAGACCATATCTAAGGAATATATTGATATACTGACCATATCTAATGAAGTATATTGATATACAGACCATATCTATAGAAATATATTTATATACAGACCATATCCATAGAAATATATTGATATACAGACCATATCCATAGAAATATATTTATATACAGACCATATCTATAGAAATATATTTATATACAGACCATATCTATAGAAACATAATATACAGACCATATCTATAGAAATATATTGATATACAGACCATATCTATAGAAATATATTGATATACAGACCATATCCATAGAAATATATTGATATACAGACCATATCCATAGAAATATATTTATATACAGACCATATCTATAGAAACATAATATACAGACCATATCTATAGAAATATATTGATATACAGACCATATCTATAGAAATATATTGATATACAGACCATATCTATAGAAATATATTGATATACAGACCATATCTATAGAAATATATTGATATACAGACCCTATCTATAGAAATATATTGATATACAGACCATATCTATAGAAATATATATACAGACCATATCAGACCATATCTAGAAAATATATATACAGACCATATCTATAGAAATATATTAACATACAGACCATATCTTTAGAAACATTAATATACAGACCATATCTATAGAAATATATTAACATACAGACCATATCTATAGAAACATTAATATACAGACCATATCTATAGAAATATATTGATATACAGACCCTATCTAAAGAAATATATTAATATGCAGACCATATCTATAGAAAGACATCAATATATATATATATATATATATATATATATATATATATATATATATATATATATATATATATATATATACACACACACACACAATATCTTCAAGGGGAGCTGCAGTGGCACAGTAGGAAGTGTGCCAGACTCGTGACTAAAAGAGTGTTGGTTCAAAACCCACCATCAAACCTGAGTCTGAGTCAGCTACAGTGGTGTCCTTGAGCGAGGCACTTTACTTTCAATAGCCTCAGCACTATCAAACCTACTTGTGTTGACGTGCTGTAAAGTACCAAACCATATCAGGGCAATTATATCAATATAGACTATATTTAGGGAAATATATCAATATAGACTATACCTATGGAAATATATTAATATACCGGTAGACTATATCAATGGAATTATATCAATATAGACAATATCTATGGAAATATATCAATATAGACTATACCTATGGAAATATATCAATATAGACCATACCTATGGAACTATATCAATATAGACTATATCTATGGAAATATATCAATATAGACTATATCTATGGAAATATATCAATATAGACTATATCTATGGAAATATAATAATATAGACTGTATCTATGGAAATATATCAATATAGACTATATCTATGGAAATATAACAATATAGACTATATCTGTGGAAATATATAAATATAGACTATATCTAAGGAAATATATCAATATGTATATAACATTTAAATGCAATAATGCAGTATACATAACAATTCCTAAGCATCTAAATAATTACACATATATGTATAAATAAATCAATATACATGCCATATATGCAGAAATATAGCTATAACTGTTTCAAATCACTGCAGCAAGGACCATCTTTTCGGTCCTTATGTCAACAGTAATCCAGTTATTGTGCTGCAACTGTAGAATATTACGAACACTGATAGAATGGAAAGTGTGGAGATTTGACCATTCTTCCTTTCTAATTTGCAGCCAGCAATAAAACTTTCTACAAAGGCAACCCATACCTTGAAGGCATCATAAAATCCTTAATGTTTGTTTTGCTAACACCCAAATAGTACCTGCACCCACCTCAGATTCATTTTTAAGGCAATTACAATAGAAATTTGGCTAAATACTGAGCTCCAAGATACAAGCCAAACCCCAAGGGGGCGCAATAAACTAGACCATGTTGTACCACAAGTGCTTCACCTTGTCATTGTTTGATGTAATCACCTTTATTACTTGCATCTGTTGGATTTTCACATCAACCTTAATATTAACAGCGATATTATATTTTATACAAGCCTCAGTTAGTATCGATTTCAACATCCTCTTTCTCTACTTTTGATGTTATTTTAATCCAAATAGCATGGATTAGTGGACATAAAAATGATTTCCCTTAGTGCTTAGTGAATTTTTATTTTTATTTTCCCCCGAGAACATAAATGTCTATTATGACATGACCTGTTCGGTTTAATTGTAGAACTAAGATTTCATGATTAAGGTCCATCATAGAACTTGTGTGAGTTTTATTAGATTTTAATGGGGACACAGAGAATTTTTTTTTCTTATTTGGAATTCCTTGAATGTTTGCAATACAGAACATAATAAAAGTGTAAAATGACACTTAGAACAAGACACTCAAGAGAACCTGACCAGATTTTTCCTAACATTTTCAACATTTTTCCAAAGATTGAGATTTTACATTATCTTGCTTAATGTTTTTGTGAAAAATATTATGATTTTAACGTCGGTAAATTTAATATGATGAATGAAATTCTCGGATTTTAAAATTGAAAACTTTGCAATAACTGGATGTTTTAAAAATGAATGGAGCCATCATTCAAATACGAGGACAGGTTCTGATTTTCCAAAGAGATAAACCAAAACTAGTTTATTGAAAATACAGGATATCATGACTCTGTTTTAAAACTTCATGCATGTTTAATGTTCAGAGGAAAACAAATCACAAATCTCACCCAAATAACAAGATATTTAAAAATCTCAATATATTGAACAAAGATTTGCAACATTTAATGAAACTGGACCCAAAAGCACTATGCATTTCTTTTTCTCAGAAAGATTTGAGTACAAAAGGAAAATTTACACCAGGCATAGGGGCCAGTTACTCAACTGCTGATTTCATGAACCTCTTCCAACATAGTAAAATAACTTCTTCTGGGCAATTTTAGTTACATGATAACATTACAGTACACTCAAAAAATCTCTCAATATTTTTGTTTTTAAATTATCACTTAAGAAATTGATATCAACTCCTGTAAAGTGCCAGACATGTTTATTTAACCAGATCTTATTCTTTTTGATAATGTCACTACCTCTAATGCTTTAGGAAAGCTGTTACAAGTGTTTAAACCTCTGCATGGGTTCAAGTCTCGGATTCGGCCAATGTGGGTATGCGAGAAAATTTGCCAGTAGCTTCTCATGGGTCGGTGGATCTTTCTGGGGTTTTGCCGGGTTCTTCCTCCACCATTAATACTGGTCGCCATGTATAGCCTATTGTGTGCTGAAAAATGGCCTTAAACCCCACAACAACAACAACAACAACAAATGTTTGATACAATTAGGGATGAAACACTACACCTCTGCCATGTATCAATACAATTCACATTACATAGTCTACGATATGATACATTATCAATACACATCAAATTTGATGGTCTTTTCATCTTTAGAAAGTATGTCAGTGGTGGGATGGTGCTATTTTGTATGTGTTGACAGAGTGGTTGTATTTCTAGTAAGCCAATTACAGACATAGACTTATCATCTGATGTTACCACAGACACTCATCTCTAGCCTGACAATTTTTACCAAAGACCCTCATCTCTATCTTGACAATCCTTTACCACAGACACTCATCTCTATTTTGACAATCCTTTACCAAAGACCCTCATCTCTATCTTGACAATCCTTTACCACAGACATTCATCCCTATTTTGACAATCCTGTACCACAGACACTCATCTCTATCTTGACAATCCTTTACCACAGACACTCATCTCTATCTTGACAATCCTTTACCACACTCATCTCTATCTTGACAATCCTTTACCACAGACACTCATCTCTATCTTGACAATCCTTTACCACAGACACTCATCTCTATCTTGACAATCCTTTACCACACTCATCTCTATCTTGACAATCCTTTACCACAGACACTCATCTCTATCTTGACAATCCTTTACCACAGACACTCATCTCTATCTTGACAATCCTTTACCACAGACCCTCGTCTCTATCTTGACAATCCATTACCACAGACACGCATCTCTATCTTGACAATCCTTTACCACGGACACTCATCTCTATCTTGACAATCCTTTACCACAGACACTCGTCTCTATCTTGACAATCCTTTACCACATTCACTCATCTCTATCTTGACAATCCTTTATCACACTCATCTCTATCTTGACAATCCTTTACCACGGACACTCATCTCTATCTTGACAATCCTTTACCATGGACACTCATCTCTATCTTGACAATCCTGTACCACAGACACTCATCTCTATCTTGACAATCCTTTACCACACTCATCTCTATCTTGACAATCCTTTACGACAGACCCTCGTCTCTATCTTGACAATCCATTACCACAGACACTCATCTCTATCTTGACAATCCTTTACCACAGACACTCATCTCTATCTTGACAATCCTTTACCACAGACACTCGTCTCTATCTTGACAATCCTTTACCACAGACACTCATCTCTATCTTGACAATCCTTTACCACATACACTCATCTCTATCTTGACAATCCTTTACCACAGACCCTTGTCTCTATCTTGACAATCCTTTACCACAGACACTCGTCTCTATCTTGACAATCCTTTATCCCAGACCCTCGTCTCTATATTGACAATCCTTTACCACGGACACTCGTTTCTATCTTGACAATCTTTTCCCTTGCTGAATCTGTCAGTTGTTTGTTCTTTCTTAATCCCATCAACTTGTTTACTCACCAATTACATACATGAGCATAAAAGGAAACATTACAAACTTGTTCTTCACATATGATTTAAGTGCTTGACAGATTATTTAATAGCCACTTTTGTGCAAAGTTGCTCTGGAGCTTTGTACCGCTCTAGTGGCCTAGTGGTTAGAATGTCCACCACAGATGCAGGAGGTCAGGGGTTTGAACTCTGGCTGAGTCAATTTAACTTTAAAAATTTTGCAGTCATATCACTACAATGTCTGCAGTGTGGCAGTTTATAGTGATGTCTAGCACTGGGGAATCTTGCAACAGACATATAGCATGATGTCCCACCCAGTCACATTATCCTGGTACCAGGCTGACCAGTCCTAACACTAACCTCTTAATGCTAAGCACCTAGTGAGGCAGCTGTTAGTACCATTTTTTTAATAAGTCTTTGGTATGACTCAGTCGGGGTTTGAACCCATGACCTTATGTAAATCCTAGGAGGACGCTCTAAGCACTAGGTCACTGGAGCAGTTTCTTTTGCTAAAGACAGACTATGACAGCCATCACTGCATGCTCTTGGTCGGATTCGACTGGCACTGCAAACACTGAGCCAATGTGAGACTGGGTCATTTAGATTTAGATCATACCTAATTATTTTTTCAATACCTTCAGGAGGAGGAGGCAGAATGGATTGGTTTGACGGTTCCCGAAGCTCTGAAGAAGGCAGAGGAAATGCAGGCCAAAAACAGTACCATACGACCCCTTAAAGAAGTCTTTACTGAGGAACTCGTACAGAAACTGCAAGGTTAGAATGATAGTAATGTACTAGTGAAATGAAATAGGTCGCTTTTAATTGAAAATTGAACATTCTTTGTATGCTATCTTCCAAATTGTAGTGCCATATTTTTTACCCTTCACCATGACCCCAATTCTGTGGATGTTTTTTGTTGCTAAATTACAGCACGGAAAGAAGCAAAAACTGTCCATAAACTGAATGCCTCTAGCAAATATGATTCAGATGAAGAAAAACTGTCCATATACTGAATGCCTCTAGCCAATATGATTCAGATGAAGATCAGACAGTAGCCATTTTGTACATTTTGTCTGAAAATAGTGAAAATTGAATGTGACCCATATGTTGATGTAATGTCTCCTGCCAAATATAGTTTCAATCCACAAGTCCTTCAAAATTTATTAAATGGAAATGAAATATGTGATAGGAAGCGACGGGGCTGGACAGATAGAACATGTGTAACACTATATGACCCCTGAGCTGTGAACTGTCACATGATGGGACGGGATGGGACAAACAGGCTTGGGCAACACTATATGATCCCTGACATGACATTAAGGGATTTGATCTGCTAGATCAGGGGACTCAAACATGTCCTATCCAGTAATCTATATTATTGTGGTAAATACTTGCCCTGTCCAGCAAAATTAATTATTGTGGAAAATACTAGTCCTATCCAGTAATCTAAATTATTGTGGAAAGTACTTGTCCTATCCAGTAATCTAAATTATTGTGGAAAATACTTGTCCTATCCAGTAATCTAAATTATTGTAGAAAATACTTTTCCAACAAGTACATGTAATCTAAATTATTGTGGAAAATGTTGTATCCAGTAATCTAAATTATTGTGGAAGTATTTGTCCTATCCAGTAATCTAAATTATTGTGGAAAGTACTTGTCCTATCAAGTAATATAAATTATCGTGGAAAATACTTGTCCTATCCAGTTATATAAATTATTGTGGAAAATACTTGTTCTGTCAGTATTTTTAATTTTGACAATGCAAAGCTGCCACAGGCAGCCAGTTCCGGCATGAAAGTGAATTAATCACATTACAGTGGAATCATTTCATGATATAATGGTCATGTAAACATTTGCATTTTTTTCTCTGTTGTAATGAATGATAATACAAGTTTCCTCTGGATTAGCTTTCCCTCCATCATTGAGCTTGTAAGCAAGATTATATGGTGTGTGTGTCTGTGTGTGAGTGTGTGTGTGTGTGTGTGTGTGCTTCATTCTTTCATATGAATGAAAAACTACATCTTGGAAAGAAATATTGGAAGAGTGACCTTGTGTCTATTTGGATGTTTTTGTAATTTTTTTTTTTTTTTTAAGTTAACAAAGACTGAATTTATTCAGGGCAGGAAAATAAAGTAACCAAATTTGTACAAGTTATACAACATTGTCTTTTTTTTTTTCTTTTCAGAGCAAAGTTTGGAAGATAAAGGTGCCAGGTTAGTATGACTGATGACTACAGTTGGTTTTGGAAGGTGAAGGATTTATTGAATGCACTATGAACACATCTAAACATCAAACTTGTCTTACTTCTTCACAAAAACAAAAAAAAAAAAACACCCCAAGAAATATGGATAATTATCACATTATTGTTTATTATTATTATTATTATTACTGTTATTATTATTGATATAACGAATTAAAGATTTTTTTAAATGTATGCATGATTAAACAAAAGGCATTATCATTCATTTATCTTGCATTTTTCAGGCAAATTTTTGCCATAAATTTGTACTGGGGATGCTGCCTATAATTCATAGATTTTTTTTTTAAAAAATTGATTTTACAAGTTGTATTAAATCACTTTATTCTTTCCCCTCCAGTTAGGAGTAGCATCTTCTTCCATTTGATAAAGATCAGTCTAAATCTTGAAGAAGCTTTTTTCAATTTGGTTTACGTGAGAGTGCTTGCCTGGCATGAATTCAATATACATGTACATCAATGATAATGCTAATTGTTTAGTCTCTTTTCTTTTACACTAAACTGATCACTATTAAAAGTGGTGATCATGTGTTAATAACACATGCTTCACTTTTGGCAAAATAAAAATAAAAAAGAGATCTGTGACAAATTGTCAGCATTCTGTAAACTATAAAGTACAAAGGAGATAGCATAAAAAATGTCAGTGGATGTTAAGTGATAATGTATGAAAGATACCAGTAACACTATGCTGAATCTTTTCTTCCATTCTGAGGTAACTACAACAGATAAAAGCATACAATCTGACCTAAATACAACAGAAAAAGCATACAGTGAACAAAGAATACATCACACAAATGACATATTTGAAACATTTAAAGTCTTGTTCCTTCAATTCTTTTAGAAATGAATCTGAGATTTCTTTATACTAGTGGATAGTTTCAACCCATATCCATTATTACAAAATATGCCTACAGTTTCAACCCATATAAATTATTATGAAATATGCTTACAGTTTCAACCCATATACATTATTATGCAAAATATGCCTACAGTTTCAACCCATATACATTATTACAAAATATGCCTACAGTTTCAACCAATATATTAAAAAATATGCCTACATTTTCAACCCATCTACATTATTACAAAATATGCCTACAGTTTCAACCCATATACACTATAAAATATGCCTACAGTTTCAACCCATATACATTATTACAAAATATGCCTACAGTTTCAACCCATATACATTATTACAAAATATGCCTACAGTTTCAACCCATATACATTATTACAAAATATGCCTACAGTTTCAACCCATATACATTATAAAATATGCCTACAGTTTCAACCCATATACATTATTATAAAATATGCCTAGTTTCAACCTATAGACATTATTACAAAATATGACTACATTTTCAACCTATATACATTATAAAATATGCCTAGTTTCAACCCATATACATTAATACAAAATATGCCTACAGTTTCAACCCATACACATTATTACAAAATATGCCTACAGTTTCAACCCATATACATTACAGAATATGCCTACAGTTTCAACCGATATACATTATTACAAAATATGCCTACATTTTCAACTCATATACATTATTACAAAATATGCCTAGTTTCAACCCATATACATTATTACAAAATATGCCTAGCTTCAACCCATATACATTATTACAAAATATGCCTACAGTTTCAACCCATATACATTATTATGAAATATGCCAAGTGTCAGCCCATATAGATCATGAAATACGCCTACAGTTTCAACCCATATACATTATTACAAAATATGCCTACAGTTTCAACCCATATACATTACAAAATATGCCTACAGTTTCAACCGATATACATTATTACAAAATATGCCTACATTTTCAACCCATATACATTATTACAAAATATGCCTAGCTTCAACCCATATACATTATTACAAAATATGCCTACAGTTTCAACCCATATACATTATAAAATATGCCTACAGTTTCAACCCATATACATTATAAAATATGCCTACAGTTTCAAACCATATACATTATTATGAAATATGCCAAGTGTCAGCCCATATAGATCATGAAATACGCCTACAGTTTCAACCCATATACATTATTTTATTATATGCTCATTTTTTTCTGTTAACTTTACATTGTCAGAATCATGCAGTATTTTACGATATTGAACTTGCGTGCAATTCATATCGAACTCACATGAATAAAGAAACTACTTTTTATTGTAAACAAACAATGGTCACTGATGTCAGTACTTTTGATTTATTTTATTTGTCTGTTGATGAAGTAAACCAACAGAATTAACTAAAGCACCTGTTTCATGGACTGCCACAGACGAGCTGCTTTGCCACATTCTGCATTAACTTTTTGATACAATGTTTCGGACTTAGGCTAGCTATAGATGCCAGACAGGGTCCTTACAAATAACATGCAAGTGACAAGGCATAATCTGTCTTTAGCTGGTAATAAGAATGGCAAAAAATATGCTTACAGTTTTACATCCTGAATTTCCTCAAAATATACTTTCTTAGTTCTGCAAATCTGAATTACACGTCACAGGTTCTCAAGCTTGATTACACATTTCGAAATTGTACTGTAATTTTGTCTATAGTCCAAGTGCAATTACATTCTCCTTAATGCACTCGAAATGAAATAAACCTTATACTCCAGCGTCTTTTTGCAACTGAAAGACTTCATATTTTTCCCACATTATGATTTCAAATATTCAATGGCAGAACAGATAAACACTTGCAGATGTCAAAAAACTGTTCCATCGCTGCTGAAATCCAATGTACTTCATGTAGAATTGGCACGTAAATATAGCCCATGATCACGAAATTTTGTAGAAACAAAAAAATACCAAAATCTATTAATTCCAGATCAAATGGAAAAGTTGTTGCAATGCTCATTCATTCACAGTAGGACTCCAAATTTCAATTTTAAGTAGACAAAACTGCCATTTTCTTTCGAAAGTTATGTCTAGCGAGCAACTAAGTTCAAATTTATCTGAGTGGAGTTATGAGTGCATTAATGTTATTGTTGTGTAATGATGAATATGCATATGTCTATTTAGTTCAGAATACGGCATACATTATATGTACGACTGTTTGTCTCTATTTTATTTTATTATTTGATTAAAAAAAGGAAATATTTATACATTTTTTTTTCTAAGTAATACAATTGTTAAAATAGAATCTTTTATTACGTGTTTGATATTTTTAATAATAAAATTCTACACTAAGGCATGTTTAAACAGCTAACTGTTTACAACTGCAGTTATCCAGGCTGAAGTGGGTAACTGTCTTTGTTTGAGAACAAAGTGTGATGAACCAGAACTGCACAATGAACTTCAATTCAGTGTTCCAATAACACCTGTCACCTACATTTGTTGAAACCAGCTGCTACTATATCAAAGAATGCAATAGTCAAAACTATGAGAAGTTATTTCCTATAAATAATAGGAAATCTGCATAGCATTGATTTGTAGCCTACTGTGAGATACACAGATGGGTTTAATAAATTTGAATATTTTGTTTGATATTTATGAAAATATGCCTGTATTATATGGAAAAAATATAAAAAATACTTTTATTAAATTGTTTTGTGCGAGTGTGTGTGGTTTGGATTTTTAATGTAGCTTTAACAATTTTTCAGTCATATTGCTAAGATGTGTGCAGTGTGACGGTGTATAGTGATGTCTAGCACTGGGGCATCATGTCGCTGACATGTAGCACGATGTCCCACCAAGTCACATTATCCTGACACCAGGCCGACCAGTCATTACACAAGATAAACATTAAATTACACACAATAAAAACTGACAAAAGGATTCAAGTGAGACTATTATAATAAATAAATAAAAATCTCAAATACATGAACAGTTTTATAACAATGAAAATCCTGTAAATATCAAATATCAAGGGCTTTTGTCCAACCAGAATGTGGTTTTAGACCATGGGGGATTTTGTTCTAATCCTTGTCAAGGGATTTCTGACCTTAGGTGCGTTTGTCCTGTAATCTTTGTAAACAATAATCAATACACTGTTAGGATGACACTTGTATCAGTAGTACCATATTTACTTTCATGTTGGGTCCTAACAAAAATGACAAAGATCCTGATCTGCTATTGCATAATGCACCAGCAGATCTGGGTCTATGCAGTTTGTTAGGATAAATAAGTAGAAGAAAAAAATAAACCCTGATCTGCGGGCACATTTTCCCACTGCTGATCAGGGTCTGAGTTGGTTGCAGTTGTATTCAGCTTATAAACAAGTAAAGGTCATATATATTTGCAACTGCTGGCATCTGGACAATCTGTTCTTATTCTCTGGGAGGCATTTCAAGGAATAAAAATGAGACCTGTTGCAGATTTGTTTCAGTCTAGGAGTTAAAGCTGAGATTATTATCTGAATTTTTTTTCATTTGTAGCACTTGTAAATTTTGGCAAGTATTGCCATCTCAGGGTACCACAAATAAATATGTTGGGGGGTGGATGGAGGGGATTTTGAAGATAATCTATACCAATGAAAACAGTTACAGTCCTATTATGTAAGACACATTTTCTTCTTTAATTCTAGTTCCTGGCTGAAGAAGCTGAGCCCCTTCAAGGAACCTGAGGAAGACAAGAAAAACTGATTAACATGAAACAGAAACCCATCAGTCATTTGTATTAAGACAGAAATAAATTATACTACTGAACAAGATGATGGCTGTGTGAATCACTGAAATGGATGACACAACCAAGAAAAGATAAATGTTGCTGAAATCTGATGAAAGACCATGAAGAAAGAAAAAATATTCACCAAGAATTTGAGTTAGGATTGATACAGTTTGATATATGTATATGAAATTAACATTATTTTGTTGTTTTTAAGATAGAAAAGAAAAACAAATTTATGCATCAAAGATACATCATGAATTTGTGAACACTTCTGCAAGACAAGAGTGGGTTTTATTCAAATAAATTGTTGACTGATTCAGTATTTGAGATTAAAAGCAATTAGCCATCTTGATTTTTTTTCTTTTTATGTTTCTTGCATTTTTTTTTGTATCAAGGTAGAAAGCTTATGGAGGCAATAAATAAAATTTAGAATAAAATAACTGTAGCACAAGACAAGATGGAAGTTCTCAAGTTTACTTACTAATCTTGATTGTGTAGAGAGAATGAATAAAGGTTTTGTAGAATTTATAAACTTTTATTTCAATCATTTCTTCACCCAATTTTATATCAACAGGAATTTTTCTCTTCTTCTCAAACATATTTTCATAAGCGTATTACATTCAATTCCTTAGAAGCAAAGATGTTAGAAACACAGCATCAGATAACAAGGATTTTACCTGAATATAATTATCACATACTAATATGACTCCAGGTATTTCCCAGCATCAGTTTTGGGGCTAAATGTGGCCCCCTTTCACACTCTAAAAGGCATTTTTTTTCCCAATCTGAGCATTTCAAATACAGAGAATGAAAGGGAGATACTTAAATAAAATTGTGAAATACTTGTAATTTTATTTTAAAATGACCGCAAGAAACAAAACTAAATCCTAGAAGACAACAGTAATCTTTATTAAACAGAAACATTTCACCATTTAGTCCGATTCCTTACAATTTTCCCAATTCCACTGACCCAAGGTCCAACATTAAAAGACTTCAAAAAAATCCCTGGCCTTTTTGAGACCGCTACCTTCCACAGTTACACCCTTGAGGTACATTCTATAGATCATACCTCAAATGTATGCCAATAGCTGCCATTCAGTCCACCTCAGTTTACAAGAACTGACAGAAAAGTTAATAATGCATCTATTTTCTTCATACATGTACATAACTTTTTGGCTTGGTCAATTCCAGTCAATCCAATTAGCCCAAATGGTCAAAATATATCGCAGTATCTTTTTTCGGCAAGACATTTGTGGCTACAGTTGTTGTTGTAAGGTTTAACACCATTTTTCAGCACAAGACTATAAAGGGTGGAGGATGATGTGATATGTATCACAAGTCACATACGTATAAAAATTATAAAATATTAGAGTGTGTTCATCCTGAAAACAAATACCACTGTACTATTGCATACATCTACCATATGATAACACATACCATTGTACTATTGCATACATCTACCATATGATAACAAATACCATTGTACTATTGCATACATCCACCATATGATAACAAATACTATTGTACTATTGCATACATCTACCATACGATATGCCAAACCAAAATAATTGTTGTTTAAAAACCAAAGCACTGGCCAATAGCTGAATCGGCCAGAAGCCAGTGGTCACTGCAATGTGCTATACCCATGTTAGTTTTTCCTAAGTAGAAGCAAAAACAAATTCAGATGTCATTGATTGATTCACAAACATGGGTGCCCATTATTAGCATTATACAGGTTAACTGCAGTAGTGATGGTTCCAACTTTAAAATTCAGGGACCCCCACCCTGGAAATGGGAACTTTTTATTGCAAAACGAATACTTTTGAGAATTTTTAACACATCAACTTGTGGTTTCTAACCTCCTAAACCTTACTGCATGTAATTTCTGCTGCAATTTATTTATTAAAATAGTAGTGGTGTTAGCGGTTTTACAATTAGGGTAGGTATGGAAGTTAATATATATTTATAATAATATTATATATAATGTACTAAGTGCTGCATGTACAAGGCAAAACTGGCTCAATTAGATGCAAAAATCAATTTCAGGAAGAAGAAAAAATTACCCTGGGGGAAAAAAAGTACTGGAATCAGCAATGAAAAACTGGGATATGATAATAATTCTGTTTGCTACTTGCAGATATTAATGGACAAAAATACAGAATAATCATGTGGTATCAATATTTTTTTACATCAAATTAAAGGATAGGAATCTTTGCATAATATTTACCAAGCAGACACACAAGTCACAAAACTAGAATACTGAACATAATTTACATCTATATTCCGTTTTCACTGTTAGAAAAAGCAAGAAATAGAAAATCATAAAAACCATAACTTGTTTCATTCAAAGTAGTCAAAATGTTATTTATGTTTTGCACAAAACCACACATACCTTGGCAGATGTATTTCATGTCATGTGTTGGATATAAGTAATTCAAAGCACACAAAATTAATATGATACTGACTGGCAGTTTTGGGGCTGATATTGCCTATGCATTAGAACTGGAAACATTCTGCAGACAAGCTTGTCTGCACACATCAGTGTACAATTTATACACTTACTGGTATTTCTCATGGCTGTTGAGCTACCATTGACTGAAGGGTTCTTTTGGCAATAAATATACATTACATTTTCAGATCAAGTCGTATGTTTGGTGACTTATAAATCTTAGTGGACTAGCAGATTTTGGGGGTTGATTTTTGGACTAAAAAGGAAGCAAGTCAACAAAAAAATTCCTATTATGGAAGCAATACATATTAACACACACTGGATAATCTCAAAGCTAACAAGGTCCATGCTGGGAGGTGATTCAGTCATAAAGGTCACCTCAGAGTATCCCATTTCACCAAGACAAACTGAAAAGGCAAAGTTCTTTACCAAGGCATTGGTTTCTAAATGCTACCTTTACCAATGCATTGATTTCTAAATACTACCTTTACCAGTGGATTGATTTCTAAATACTACCTTTACCAGTGCATTGATTTCTAAATACTACCTTTACAAATGCATTTATTTCTAAATACTACATTTACCAATGCATTGACTTCTAAATGCTACTTTTACCAATGCATTGATTTCTAAATACTACCTTCGCCAGTGCATTGATTTCTAAATACTACCTTTACCAGTGCATTGACTTCTAAATACTACCTTTACCAGTGCATTGATTTCTAAATACTACATTTGCCAGTGCATTGATTTCTAAATACTACCTTTACAAATGCATTTATTTCTAAATACTACATTTACCAATGCATTGACTTCTAAATGCTACCTTCACCAGTGCATTGATTTCTAAATACTACCTTTACCAGTGCATTGATTTCTAAATACTACCTTTACCAGTGCATTGATTTCTAAATACTACCTTTACCAGTGCATTGATTTCTAAATGCTACCTTCGCCAGTGCATTGATTTCTAAATACTACCTTTGCCAGTGCATTGACTTCTAAATACTACCTTTACCAATGCATTGATTTCTAAATGCTACCTTCGCCAGTGCATTGATTTCTAAATACTACCTTTGCCAGTGCATTGACTTCTAAATACTACCTTTACCAATGCATTGATTTCTAAATGCTACCTTCACCAGTGCATTGATTTCTAAATACTACCTTTACCAGTGCACTGATTTCTAAATACTACCTTTACCAGTGCATTGATTTCTAAATACTACCTTTACCAGTGCATTGACTTCTAAATACTACCTTTACCAGTGCATTGATTTCTAAATGCTACCTTCACCAGTGCATTGATTTCTAAATACTACCTTTACCAATGCATTGATTTCTAAATGCTACCTTCACCAGTGCATTGATTTCTAAATACTACCTTTACCAGTGCATTGACTTCTAAATACTACCTTTGCCAGTGCATTGATTTCTAAATACTACCTTTACCAGTGGATTGATTTCTAAATACTACCTTTACCAGTGCATTGATTTCTAAATACTACCTTTACAAATGCATTTATTTCTAAATACTACATTTACCAATGCATTGACTTCTAAATGCTACTTTTACCAATGCATTGATTTCTAAATACTACCTTCGCCAGTGCATTGATTTCTAAATACTACCTTTACCAGTGCATTGACTTCTAAATACTACCTTTACCAGTGCATTGATTTCTAAATACTACATTTGCCAGTGCATTGACTTCTAAATACTACCTTTACAAATGCATTTATTTCTAAATACTACATTTACCAATGCATTGACTTCTAAATGCTACTTTTTACCTCAGTTTGCTTCAGTACAATGCATTAAGTACACTTTTGTGTCAATTTTCCTTTCAAACAGGAAGGCGGAAAGATGGAAAAAGATGTTTTATGTTCCGCAGTAAATTTTGGTGATATTAGAAATCATAAATATGAGAAATTACATGTCATCTACAAGATTCCCACTGAACATTCCCACAGGAACTATGACAAATAACTGAAAGATTTAATTGTATTGCTCAGTCGGAAGTAAATTCTGGCTTAGTGGACATATCTAAGTCCATTACTGGAACATTAATCATTACATGTATATTCAACATTTCATCATATAAACGGTATGAAAAATAAGACTTATGTAATTGAAGATGTTCCCGATAACCATCTGTAATCTATTTTCAAGGATGCCATTTTATGTTACAGTACAACTGTGTTGAAGCAAAATAGAAAACATTGAAATATTTGTATAAACTTTAATCTTTGATCAGTATTTTGATAATCTTGTATGAAAGTGTGTTAAAATATTTGGTCTAAAGTGACTATTTTTCAGTTTCTACACCAAGTCATCCTATTACCAACAACTTAGCTTGTTTTGGTTGGAGAGTTAATTTTGTCCGGAGATTAGTGTCACGCTTGGACCCCAACCTCATATGATTAATTTTATGGAAAAAAGTAAAAATTACAGTTTTGATCCAGTAACACATCTAACATACCAATGGAATGAGGGAAACTTTGTGGTAGCCAAGACTTTTGATTGGCATATTTCAAAACAAAATCCAATCCAGTAACACATTAATGGATATCAATGGAATAAGGGAAACTTTCTGGTAGCCACCATTTACTAACTTTTGACTGGCATATTTCAAAACAAAATCCAATCCAGTAACACATTAATGGATATCAATGGAATAAGGGAAACTTTCTGGTAGCCAAGATTTACTAACTTTTGATTGGCATATTTCAAAACAAAATCCAATCCAGTAACACATTAATGGATATCAATGGAATAAGGGAAAAGTTTTGGTAGGCCAGATTTACTAAGTTTCATTTGGGGTATTTCAAAATAAACATTGTGGGGATGCCAAAGAAAATTTTGGTTGCTGGGTGGCCCTAATTAATACAGCAGATTCATCCCCTGCTGTGGTACTTTGCTCCTGGGCATATACCATTGTACGTTTCCACCAAACCAGTACTTTATTCTTGTGGCATATACCATTGTACGTTTCCACCAAACCAGTACTTTGTTCTTGTGGCATATACCATTGTATGTTTCCACCAAACCAGTACTTTATTCTTGTGGCATATACCATTGTACATTTCCACCAAACCAGTACTTTGCTCTTGTGGCATATACCATTGTACATTTCCACCAAACCAGTACTTTGTTCTTGTGGCATATACCATTGTACGTTTCCACCAAACCAGTACTTTGTTCTTGTGGCATATAACATTGTACACTTCCACCAAACCAGTACTTTGGTAGTTTCCATCAGGAAGAAATTCCAGAAATTCCAGTGTAACCTTGTTGTGAATTTAATGACATTCAAATCATGTTTTCATTTTTCACAATACTTTTACTACAATATAATTACACTATTATAATTGTAGTATACCACAGTATGCACAGAAATAGTTCAGAATACCACAGTATGTACATAAATAGTGCAGTATCCCACAGTATGCAAAGAAATAATGCAGTATACCATGGTATGTACAGAAATAGTGCAGCAAACCACAGTATGTACAGAAATAGTGCAGTATACCACAGTATGTACAAAAATAGTGCAGCATAACCACAGTATGCACAGAAATAGTGCCATATATCACAGTATGCACAGAAAGAAGTACACCACAGTATGTACAGAAATAGGGCAGTATACCACAGTATGTACAGAAATAGTGTAGTATGCCACAGTATGTACAGAAATAGTGTAGTATACCACAGTATGTACAGAAATAGAGCAATATGCCACAGTATGTACATAAATAGTACAGTACATCACAGGATGTACAGAAATATTGTAGTATATCACAGTATGTACAGAAATAGTGCATTATTCCGTATGTACAAAAATAGTGCAGTATACCATATTATGTACAGAAATAGTATAGTATACCACAGTATGTACATAGTGTAGTATTCCACAGTATACAAAGAAATAGTGCATTATACCACAGTATATACATACATAGTGCAGTATACCATAGTATGTACAAAAATAGTGCAGTATACCACATTGTGTACAGAAATAGTGTAGTATACCACAGTATGTACATACATAGTGCAGTATACCACAGTATGTACAAAAATAGTGTAGTATAAGCACAGTATGTACAGTACAAACATTTTTGTGGTACCCAACTCATGTGATGAATGGTGATGCAGTATAAAATCATGCATATATACATGTATATAAACCAAAAATATATCAAACCAAAAACGACTGTGTAAAGGAAGGTCAATGAAAAATGATCAAAAAATATTAATATATAATTTCAAAGCATTTTTTATTTTACAAAAAAAGGATTAGGTGAAGGTAGGTCCCTTTGTCCTTTTCCCCGTTAATGTAATGGACATTGCCATATTTAAATTCAGAAAAAGACTGAACTTTCTGGGCATATTATGGAAACCTTGAAAAGAGAGTCACTTGTATAAAGAAAACGATTCAATTTCTTTTCAGTTGACTGGAGGAAACATTTCTGAGAATGTACACATGCTGTTTTGCAATAAATCTCTCTCGCGTCATGTCGTGCCAGTCTGTTCAATGACTGGAAAAACTGTCACATTAATGAAGTCAGCAGTGCTCTGTAGTCTTTGTCTCAGCTGGGGTTTTTTGTTGTTTTTTGTTCATTTTATTCAGTTTATTCAGATCAGCATATGGATATGTTGTTATATTTGTAAACAAAGTGGCACACAAAATTCAGCTAATTTTCAACTACAAACAGAAGCTTAAAGTTCTATTGAAACACATGAAAAAGTAAAGTTTTATGCTGCTTTGCTGCAGTTTTGTTGTTTTTACTTTTTCTTTCTTTTATATATTACTGACCATTGTTCAAATACACTAAAATGATTTTAAAACCATTTTTGTTGTGCACTTTCATTTGAGTTAAATCAATAATAAAAATCAATAAGATATGAAGGAAAATCTATCGGAACCAATCAAGACATACAGTATTACCAAATATTGTCAGGAGCCATGGGTGGCCGAGTGGTCTAAAGCGCTCGCCGTTACGGATCACTGCCATCTCACCTCTCTCTCTGTGGGTTCGAGTCTTGGGCTCAGCTAATGTGGGTATGTGAAAAAGCTTGCCGGTAGCTTCTTGTGGATCGGTGGTTCTTTCCAGGGTTTCCCAGGTTCTTCTTACACCATTAATACTGGCCACCATGTATAACCTATCTTCTGCTGAAAAATGACATTAAACCCCATTACAACAACAACCAAATATTATCACTCATAGGTCAGGTCCTAATGCTCTCTGCATAGACCCTGATCTGCCATCAGAGTAATGTGCCAGTGTATCAGGGTCTATGTTGTTTATTCTGTTCATTACTCCTAACTGAAAATTCCTCTTTAAAATTAATATACCATATGGACACCAGCTTTCAAGTCGTCAGCCATGTGTTTGCTAATCAAATGCTGCCTTCATACTGCTTTCTAGTCATCAGCGAGGTGTTTGATAACCAAATGGTGGTTTCATATTGTTTCTTGTCATCAGCTAGGTATTTGCTAACCAAATGGTAGTTTCATATTGTTTCTAGTCATCAGTGAGGTGTTTGATAACCTAATGGTTGTTTCATATTGTTTATAGTCATCAGCGAGGTGTTTGCTAACCAAATGGTGGTTTCATATTGTTTATAGTCATCAGCCAGGTTTTTGATAACCAAATGTTGGTTTCATACTGCTTTCTAGTAATCAGCCAGGTGTTTACTAACCAAATGTTGGCCTCAGACATGCTTTCTAGTCCTCAGCCAGGTGTTTGCTAACCAAATATTGGCTTCAGACTGCTTTCTAGTCATCAGCCATGTGTTTGCTAAACAAACAGTGGTTTCATATTGTTTCTAGTCATCAGCCAGGTGTTTGCTAAACAAATAGTGGTTTCATATTGTTTCTAGTCATCAGCCAGGTGTTTGCTAACCTAATGGTGGTTTCATATTGTTTCTAGTGATCAGCCAGGTGTTCACTAACCAAATGTTGGCTTCAGACTTGCTTTCTAGTCATCAGCCAGGTGTTTGCTAACCAAATGGTGGTTTCATATTGTTTCTAGTGATCAGCCAGGTGTTTACAAACCAAATGTTGGCTTCAGACTTGCTTTCTAGTCATCAGCCAGGTGTTTGCTAACCAAATGGTGGTTTCATATTGTTTCTAGTGATCAGCCAGGTGTTTGCTAACCAAATATTGGCTTCAGACTGCTTTCTAGTCATCAGCCAGGTGTTTGCTAACCTAATGGTGGTTTCAGACTGTATAAGGCAGAAGCGTTAGTTTTCCCCAAGCACGGAATTGTCAGGGTAAAGAAATGTCACATGAAATGATGTGTAAATATACCTCGTCTTACTTAAGGGGTACCTAGGATTTCCTTTCAACCCATTTTTTTAAATTTTCCTCATGATCATTAATTTTTTTAACTAATTTAATGGATTCAATTTTTATCTACCAATTAGAGTAAGAATATTTTTCTCAAGCTATCTGGGGGCTGGAATTTTTACTCAAAAAAATGAGAGGCCCTACTTCTTCAATTAAACAGATCGTCCCTTATCGGCATTGTACTCCGATCAAACTGTCCATGTAACTTTAAAGACTAATCTCTCCATTGTATTGCTTGAATAAAGCCTAAACATTTATTAAAATTCGTTACTTGAAAAGAATCGTCACACTTGTATCCCCCACGTTGTCTTGGGTGGTGGTGCGAGATGTATTCATCATAAAGTATACATGACTTATTTAACATTAAATTTACTTACGTTTATTAAATCTGACCTATTTAGTAATTTATGTCAGTCTTTACTACATATAAATACAGGTCCGGCCCTAGAATATGCGGGACCCAAGGCAGCAAGCGATGAAAAGAGGCCCCCAAGCAAAAAAATAGCAGTGCGGAGTTGATTTTGAAAGCGCGGGGCCCAAGGCGGTTCCCTCGTTCGCCTTGCACTACGGCCGGAAATGTATAAAAAAAATAGTTTGGGAATCATCATCATTGAAAGTTCTTCTGACCTATCGTTTATCATACAAAAATTAAATGCAGCTTTCAAACATTGCTAGTTTCTACCTGATTGGTGAAATTGTAATAAAACAAACCAACCAAACACTGCCCAAGTATTATAATAACAAGGACAAATGTGCATAAATCCATATCTGTAAAATGCATTGTGGTCTTACTCTTATAACAATTAATATATAGTCACAATGTATACATATAACATATCTTCATTAAATAAATTAAATAAAATATGAAAATGTTAACATATTTTTATATTTTCGGGATGCATCATTTAATGGGGGTAGGGGTGGGATTTTTTTTGAGCCAAACAAATTTGGCCCCAGACAGCTTAAAAAAATCTTTCTCCGACTTTGAAAACAAAACAGTTCTCTCCATCATATTAGTTTAAAAACAATTAAACAATTAGCCTGAGATAAAAGAGGAACAAATATCAAAGTTTAACTGGAAAGAAAAACCGAAACTACCCCCCCCCACACACACACATATTAAACGGTCTAATCACTGAGCTCCATTTAATCCCAGAAGAGGTCATAGACCGAGACGATGGTCAGTATTTCATACTGAACATTATTTGTTCAAAGCCATGGAGCAATTCCATGCCAAATTCTGCTACAGTACAGAACTGGTAGAAAACAACAACAAAAAACAATCAACAACCCAAAAATAAAACCACGTGCAATTCCAATAGTAATGAATGCCAGGCACATGGTTTGAACTTCAAAGGCATCACATATCTCTGAACAAAGGTGACCTGTCAATCATTGGCCTGTTTTGGATTCTTGCCTGTGAAGCAGGCGACTCCCTGTACAATATACAAGCAACTGAGGTAGCAGCCAACTTACCGTATACATAAGCAAAAAGCACCTCTATAATAAAAAAAACAAAACAAGAAAAGCTTGACAAAAACCATTAATAAAACCTTTCTCCATGAATGACTGAATGACTGAATTGTTTGAACAGGAGATTGTACCAATTGTCCTAAATCATCATCATCATCATCATCATCATCATTGGTATCCGGTTCATGTTATTGACTACAACATTAAGTTTGAAAGGTGAACCTGCGTTCGAAGATCACCTGTTGTGTACAACCAAACACTGCCCAAGTATTATAATAACAAGGACAAATGTGCATAAATCCATATCTGCAAAATGGTATGTTTGGCCTTTTCCCATTGATGACTGATCTTCACCGGTCAGCATGTACTTGCAAAAACGGTTGAAGTCGAACATTTTCATCATAAGAAATACTCGCTAGTGTGATGACGGTGACGCTACACATGTCACCCAGTGTGAAAGCAAAGCACGAGAGTAATCAGCATAACAGATGCTTAGTAATGGAAACTCAACTAACATGTTTGACGTTTTTTTTTTTTATTTCTTGTATGAATTTGTTTTAACGGGATTTAAAGACCTCATTAGTCCCCTCCAGTATCTGGAACTCCGACACATAATTATACCGTGTACACTTGTCCTAGATGGCATCAAAAATATACACGAAACCAGTTTAAATCCTTACTGTAAAATTCATTTTTTTCTATCTAAAATAATTTAACTATATATATATATATATATATATATATATATATATATATATATATATATATATATATATATATATATATGTATGTATGTATGTATGTATGTATGTATGTATATATATATATATATATATATATATATATATATATATATATATATATATATAAAGCACATAACACTAATCTATCCATATGCACCCGCACAAAAGAGCCAGATTTCACCTATAACATGTTTTGTCCTACATACATAAAACTTAAAAACTGACCACTACATGTCACACACACACACCCACAATTATGTGGGCGCCCCTGAATCTATCGTTCTCTGAATGACCTTACAATGACAATCTTTTCTTTTACAAACGTATAATGGCTCAGTATTACGATCCAAAATAGAGAATGGGTTGTGTCAGCTAAATATATTTATGAACATGTTTAGATAATAAGCGTTAATTTTAATATCCATACAACTTGTTAAATCTATTATAATGCATGCTTATGGTATTTACACGTGTATTTTTAATCGCATCGTTAAAAAATACAAACTTTGGTGATGAATTTGTTCACTGCTACTTTCCAAAACCTTGACGCAAATTATCAAAGGCAAAATATGGTATTCTTACCTGTACTTGACAAAAATTAAGGGTCAGTTTCTAAACATGCGACATCCAGCCAGGTCCCTTTCACTTGGGTTATCATCACGGTGTGGAGCACTTCATCTACACTTGACACATTTTCCCCACAATATGTGTTTTCCCGCACTTTGTGACGCATTCTAGGTACGGCGTCAGGCTAAGAACGTCCTTTTGGATAATACGTCCAATGTAATGTTTTGTGTTAAACTGAAGCAACCTCAGCTGTCTACGGAGGCCTTCCACTCAATAATTTTTTTAAAAGTGGCGGAGAAAAACTTTTTGGTCAGTTAGCAAATGAGGGGTAAAATATCGTATTATCAATCCAAATTTCAAACGTAACATATCGGTGTTTAAACATTCTCTGTAAAAGAAAAGGACACGAGATAATGGATGCGTGGTCGAAGTAGATCATTTTACAACAAGAATTAATAAATTTGTAAAGAAAATATAATGAAATACTTGCTGGAAACCAGTTGCTTCTCATTACTACATACTAATACGAGAATCTCAACTGTATGATTCCAGAGTGACGACAGTTTGACTTTTGTTTCTTCTTTCTTTCGTATATTCATGATCCTTTTCTTTGTTCCGAAATCTTTTGTTCTTGTTTGCTCTTTTGTCGGTCCATTTTGTTCTATTTTTTCTTCTTCTTTTGTTATATTTTTGGAACTCTGCTTGACTGCAAAATCTAGTTTTAATAATAATGACTTTGGTGAGCCCTAAATCTTTATTAAAACATAAGGACACACACGCACATGTATGTATGTATGTACACACACACACACACACACACACACACACACACATATATATATATATATATATATATATATATATATATATATATATATATATATATATATATATAATTTCTTTTTTATTCTTGCAGATGAAAGATGTTAGTTTTTAGAGCTCTGAGATCATGGTGTCATTGTGCGTAAGTTCTAGAGGCCAATCGAGTTCCACCAAGGTTTTGCCTGATTGTGTCAATTTAAAGTTGCTGTTGCTTAATGCTTATTGTCTGAGGCTAAGGGTGGTGATCAGAATGACACCAGTTGTATCATCATTCATCAGCAGTTTGTTACATGTCGTCTAGGACATCTCATTGGAAACACACGTCTCTACACCTCAGATGGTAGCATCAACTTCATTTAGGTGACTACATCTGTATATTTGATTGTCTTCAGCACACAAATGGCTAGACATCGAATGATGATTTTATGACACTTGAAATGGGCTGAGTGCATATAATGAAGAGAAAGGGTCAGAGTACAGAAATCTGTGTAACGTCAACCTAAAGATGATTTGAGCTTGGATGCCTTTTATTTTCGGGCACGATTTATGTCCTTTCGGCTAAGTATGATTTTGAACTATAGTAAGGCTATGTCGCAAATACCAACTATTTGCTGGAGATGGTGAAGTAATATATTATGGTCTATTGTCAAATGCTGCATGTAAGTCCAGAAGGGTAAGGACTCTAATCTTTCCACCAACCAGAGGAGAGAGGCCATGTGCTACTTTCAGAAGGGTCAGTTTCGGTGATGAGACATGGATGGCATACAGAATGAATATTATATTTTAGATGACGTAAAAGTTCGGACAGAACAAACCTTATCTAAGATTTGCTTTCCTAAATGGGAGGTAAGGAACTGGGCGGTTCTTTTTGTTTTAGATTGTTATGCTTTAGTTTATTCAAGATATGCTTTGCAGCGACAGTTTTTGAAAAATTTCGAGAATACTCCAGATGATAGAGACGTATTAATAACATCAGTTAGCGAAGGCAATATAGAAGCTAAACATTCATGCAGTGATGTAGAAATCTGATCAAGTTCACGTGACTTTTGGGCACTCTTGCGCAGGACTGTAAGTAAGAAATCTGTAGAGACAGGCTCAGATGCAGTTAAAAAGAAGCCCTTGATATTCTATATCACCTATGTACGGTGAGGCTGAGTCGATAGAAATTGTGTTGTCAAGTTGATTACTGATTGCTCTTTATCGTGGAAGAAAGTCGCGAACATGTCTGCGAGGTCGACTTTTGAGTGAGTAGGTCGTCGGAAGTGGTGTACATTTATTCCCTGGCATTATCTTAGTTGTAATACCGGGAAACTCTTTGAAGCTAGAACTTTCAGTAATCAGTACCAAAGTAGATGGGTTTCGTTGCATGAATCATGTTTTTGACATTCCTCTTCGCAGCTATATCTGTTTGACTTCACCAGTGACGATGTGATGAGTTCGAGTTCCTGCCACGCATTAGACTTAGAAAATAATATTCTTACTTAGTTTTATGAGCATTTTTCAAGATGACTTCGAATATGAATGAGGCCTCTCGTGGTTTTCAAGATGACTTCGAATATGAATGAGGTCTCTCGTGGTTTTCAAGATGACTTCGAATAATAATGAGGCCTCTTGTGGTTTTCAAGATGACTTCGAATATGAATGAGGCCTCTGGTGGTTTTCAAGATGACTTCGAATATGAATGAGGTCTCTCGTGGTTTTCAAGATGACTTCGAATATGAATGAGGTCTCTCGTGGTTTTCAAGATGACTTCGAATATGAATGAGGTCTCTCGTGGTTTTCAAGATGACTTCGACTATTAATGAGGCCTCTTGTGGTTTTCAAAATGACTTCGAATATGAATGAGACCTCTCGTGGTTTTCAAGATGACTTCGAATATGAATGAGACCTCTTGTGGTTTTCCCCACGTAGGGCTAGTATTTTACTAATAATTTACAAGCATTGGTTTAATAGAGGGTGGGGCTAATCTTTTACAGACTTTGCATACCAAGCTGAATCATCGGATTAAAACCAAAAGACCGCAGAGGAAATATGTGAAAAGATGACTTTGTCTTCTGACTGCTAAATATTTATAAATTAAAAATAAAAAAATACAACTCGCCATAGAGGAAACAAAATCGCTGAAGACAAGCGAATTTCCATACCAAAGATGAGACAACGAATTGATCACACACGAATCTCAGATAGAAAACTGTACTCGATGTCTCTTTTAGTTATACGTCTAGGGGCGGATCCATGGCTGTCCCCACTCCCCCCTCCGCTAAAAAAACGCACAATGAGCTCGAAAGAATCGGAACGTTTCCTAGAGTAATTTTTCTATACACCCTGGAAACACTTAGAATCCACAACCTTCCGGGGATCCAGCAAGGGTTCATCTCACAGATGCATATCGTAAGAGACAGCTAATGGAACCATGGACAAGGCATTTTACTCCAACTGCATCGGCACTAATTAACCTTTTTGTCTTGCTGTTCCGTAAAACTCCAGCCAGATCTTTTATTTTTCTATTACAGCCTTGCCGTGGTCAAAATCTGATTACGGCGTATGAATTAAAAAATTTGCAATGCATTGACGTGGGTTTGTAAAAATGGTAATGATGATTTTAATGAAAATGTATTTGATTTAAGGAGTATTTGAAGATTTAATGTAATGTTAACACACACACACACACGTGTTTGTACCAGTTACGTCGGAGATAGACAAGGGTTTATATATATATATATATATATATATATATATATATATATATATATATATATATATATATATATATATACACGAACAGTACATATACGAACAGTATATATATATATATATATATATATATATATATATATATATATATATATATATATATATATACACACGAACAGTACACATCTATTTCTAGTTAATTCCAAAACAAAGATCAACAAGACAAACAATAAACATACAGAAAAACATTGAATTTATAAAATATGACATGATTAAGAATCTGATAGAATTATTATTTAAAAATTGTGGATATTGTGCCATGCTGCTTTGAACTCCGAACGCAGTATCTTGTATCTAGAGAACTTTCTTTTATTGAACCTTTGAAAATAATTCCATAAGGTATTATAATGCTTTGGACTTATTCTGTTTGTTTTCTTTTGTACATTCCCCCCCCCCCCCCCCCATTTCCAGCGATTATCCCTATTATAGGCTGTTATTTCATCGAAGTATTTTCGAGATGGGATTTGGTAGAATGTACATAGCATAAGAAATTACGCCATTTTGGTCCTTCCGCTTTTTTTTCTCCCCTCTTTCAGGATTTCCTCTTAAATGTCTTGCAACAGGATTTATTATAATGTTTTGATAAATGAGGAATACCTTTCTTATTTCACGATAGCAAATATACACACAAATCTCAGTGTACTTACTGAACTTATTATGTTTCCAACGATCTACTTATCGTTGTTTTTTTTGTTCATTATATACCATGCGAAGTTTGCAAAGACAAACAGAAAGAATGAATGAGTTAAGAAGGAAAATAAATAAGAAACTTTTCGAACAACCTTAAGGCTCGCGGTTCTGTCTATTTATCCATCTATCGTTCGTTCATTCTTTCGTTCGTTTGTTTGTTCGTTCTTTTAATATAAAACGTGGTAAATAAAAATTTAAAAGTCTCAAACATAAGTTGCCGACAATATTTCATCTAATTGTAATAAGTACTCCAGTGTTTATTGCTCTCCTTAAAACAAAATCAAACGTAGATACCCGGCGCAGACAGAAGAATTTCCGCAGGGTAACACCACGGTGTAAAGTCGTAGAGATGTCACTTTTTCTTTGATGGATCATGGACACCGTTTTGATATCTTTGTGAATACAGGTGAATCAGCAGACCCGCCAATCTGATTAAAATCCGATCTCCACGTTCCTCACCTAGGACAGTGGATATCTGATTTTAATCAGATTGCGGAACCGCTGAGGCATGCTCGTGCGATCGGGCGCGCGCGCGTATGTGTTTATGTACTGTCGTATGTATATCGATGTGTTTGTTTGGTTTTAACGTGTAGATGTGAAGAAACTTGCGCAGACATCAGTGATAATGGCCTCATGACTTCATGTCATTAAAGGTGTTATTTTCCAGGTGAAAACTACAAAAAAAAAAAAAAAAAAAAAAAAAAAACGCAATTATGGGGAGAACAAAAGCCCCCACCCTGACGTGCCTGCCCCCAGCTTACATTTCTTGAATTAAATAATTTTATTATGGTTTTCATTGTTATATAAATTTTAATACGTGACCATCGTGAGTTTGATTAAATAAGGAAATATTTGTAAAAACAAAAGTTCTAAGTAATATAATTGTCAAAAAAGAATGTTTTATTACATGCTTGATATTTTTAATTATGTAGTTCTATACTAATGCATGTTTAAACAGTTAATTGTTTATAACTGCAGTTGTCCAAGGTGATTTGGATACTAGTTTTTGAGAAAAATGTGTAACGAACCAGAACTGAAATTGAACTGCAGTTCAATGTTCCAATAACACCAGTCACTTACATTTGTTGAAACCACTTGTTTTTATATCAAAGAATGCAACAATCACAGCGCTGAGAAGGTATTTCCTTATAAAATGACGGGGAATCTGCTCGCAAATCATGATTTTTTTTGTTGGTATAAATGACATGCGTTTCAAATTTATTTCAAATTAAAGAATGCAACAATCACAACTATGAGAAGTTATTTCCTTATAAAATGATGGCAAATCTGCTCACAAAATGTGATTTTTTGGGGTATTAATGACATGCGTCTAAAATGTATCTCAAATTAAAGAATGCAACAGTCACAGTAATGAGAAGTTCTTTTCTTATAAAATTGAAGGAAATCTGCATAGTAATGTTTTTTGTTTTTAGCCGTGTGTGAAATACAACAGACGGTTTTAATAAATCTGATTTTTTGTTTGTTTGACATTATGAAAGAATGCCTGTATTGTTTGGCAAAATAAATAAATAAATAAATAATTTTTATCTTTGAAGCGAAGCCAATCGCGAAGGTCAGGAGCTGGATTTTAGTTGACAGAGGCGACCAGAGAAACAAGACGTATGGGGCATTTCTAGAGGAGTTGGGCGCTTTTCTCCCACTCCCACCCCGGCAATGTCAACCTTGGACCATCATACAGTATGACACTATATAATTGCCATACAGTATGACACTTCATAATTGCCATACAGTATGACACTGTATAATTGCCATACAGTATGACACTTCATAATTGCCATACAGTATGACACTTCATAATTGCTAACATTGCAGTAGTTCGTACACTGATGTTATTGCTTGAATGCTTATCACGTGTTCAAAACTTAGACGAATGAGATATCTATTTTGTTCGCATATTATGAATTATTTTGGTGCTTATCTTCATAATATATATGACGAAGAATTGGTCAGCACTTGCTAGGAAGGGAATTGACATACACCTGTGGACTGAATGACCCGGAAATCCACACAAATTTTATTGTATCATCTGCTATATTTTCTGCAGAAATCCTGCATTAATTTTTTAACCAATAGGAAGCCTGCATTGATTTTTTAACCAATAGGAAGCCTGCATTAATTGTTTAACCAATAGGAATTTTTCTTAGCTTGTTGCTTTTTATGGCTAACTAACGAAAAAATTACAAATTAAGGAACATCTTTCATTATGTCACTACATAACTGCTCATTAATTTTGATGAGCAGCTATATAATTTCTACGTGTAATTGCATGAGTATATGTACGAGTTTGTAATTTCTATGTGTGATTGTATTTTTTTGTCTTGTCCTTGTTATTCTTATATCTCGTGTCTATACCAATTCTCTATGTTATTAATCTCTGTAAGGAGGAAATTAAGATGGAATTAATGAAAAGAGGCTTTTCTCCTACCTGAAGGTGACTTTTGTCCTAAGGGCTTTTGTCTGGGCTTTTCTCCTACCTGAAGGTGACTTTTTGTCCTAAGGGCATGTGTCCTACACTTTCCGGGGACTTCTGTCCTGGAATCGTCGACAGTGGCGACGCTATGGTTTGAGTTGCCCGAGGACAGTGTTCTTTAGTGGCACTTCAGTTTGCTTTTATGTCAGTGACCCCACCCCCATCAGTTTTGTGAATAATTGTCACAATTACACTAAGATGAAGGAGAAATGCGATGAAAATTTCAGCTGCAAAAAATATATATATATAAAAAAATCAGCCCGTTTGAGCCTACGAAGTGCCCCCTCCCCCTCGCACATTCACTGATTGTCAAAATCTTCTCCTAAAGGGTGTTCAAATTTTAACGTAAAAAAGTGTGTATCCTGGTCAGACATTGTAAAATTTAACAATTTTCATAAAAATGTGTTCTAATTAATCCTTTTGCATTATAAGAAAGCACAAACCCTTTTCAAAGTTTTACTTTTCTTCATGCTAAAGCCACATTTGTCACGAAAATTATATTTTTTCAAGATAAACAACACTTAGATTTTTTTTACTTGATGTGTAAACGCATAACTGTCTTGAAGAAAGTTACAATTTTTATAAAGGATCAAGCATTTATTACCCAAAAATTTGGAAAAAATAATGTGGGAAAAATTTGTCAATATAATTATTCACCTCAATTCACTATTTTTGGCGTGTGTGTGTGTGTGTGTGTGTCTGTGTGTGTGTCTGTGTCTGTGTGTGTGTCTGTGTGAATGAAAAAGTGCTTCACTGCGTCAAGACACTTTTGGTGAAGAAATTGACATTTTCATTAATATTGCTCTATTTATGTAACAAAAATGATCGTTTTAGGCTTGCATTAACACTTCTCCCTCGCGAACGATCTTTCTTATCGAATTCTTTCGTGAATGTATTACATTGTACTTGAAGAATTTTTTTCTTTCATGAAAATATTCCGTCGTGAGAAAAGGGCGGAGAATGATGTAATTTTCTGCACGAGTGAATGCGCCTTTTTCGGGATAAAGTGCAGTCTTTATGAAGAATGTAAATTTTTCGTCACAAAAGCGTCCTTACACGTCCATACACTTTCTAACCTTTTCCGTGAAAAAAGTGCACTTTATTTGAAGAATGTATCATTCTTAATTACAAATGGCCACGATACACGCTAAATGATAAAGTCTTCATTTTTATTCACATGTTCGGCTGTGGTACACACTATTTACGTGAAAAAAATATCTTTTTTTTGGTGAACTTTTGGAAAGAATTAACGAGACATATCTACATTAAAAACCAGTTTAGTCACAAAAGTTACGTTTATACTTAAGTGAGTTCTTTCTTTGTACACATTTAGTTGTTCTTAGCTGAAGAAAGTCACTACCTAATGAAATGAACATACTTTTGTTATAATGTTTCGTCCAAGCATACTCTATTTCTGTTCACAATGTTGTGCTGTCTTGTTTGAAGCAGAGTAACATTATTAAAAAAACAGTAACCTAATGGGCAAAGACGTTTTTCCTTGCGTTAGAAAATGTTGTCTCATGACCAATTTACATTTCCAAGATTAAAACAATTCGCATGATGTGCAGTAACGTAGCATTATTGTTTGTGGGACAGGTGACATGATGAACAGATTTCATGTTAATTAGCATTACGTATTTAATTGTAATTAGGATCACGTATTTAATTTCAGCTTTTAATTATCTTACCGATATAGAATAGTGTCAAAATATAAAAAATAATTGTCACTTGTACATGTTGTACTAGACATACAGATGAAAAGAAAGTTGACTACGTATTTGACGATTCGTGTATGATCAAACACATGTGTATAACCTTTGGTTACAGTTCCAGTCAAACTATATGGGGTGAAGATGTACGTGTTGATGGTGTTTATAAGACAGTTGGTACAGCTACAATAATGTTTAAGTTAATCCATAATCCATGTGCGCAAACCGATTCATATATCTGATTCTCTCCGTGAAATTATTATCACTGAAAAAAAGCGTCATGTTTATTTAAGGTTTGATTTCGATATGCTATTTTCCTTCGCACAAAGTAAAAAAACCCCACAAACACACACACACACGTCCTCTATTTTTATTATACTTATTCTTAGATTTCAGTATCACTATCGTCGAGGAAGAACTAAGTAAAGGGAAATAAACCCTATAATGTGTCTTGTTTGGACGAAAGAGTTTGCTCCCATATGCGTCAAGGAATCGAGCGCTAATGATGCACTATTTTTCATTATAAAAGCCCAAGGCTGGTAAAATACGCGTGAAGCGAGCAATCTTCCCCTGTCGTCTTTTCTCTTTGATACTGTTGTGAAAGTAGTCATTTGTGTTGTTGTGGTACTGGTGGTGCTTCAGGTGGTGAAGATGTTATTTTGAGGAGCCATGTGGTTGTTATATGAAGTCATTCTAATGACGCTATTTATATCAGCAGTTAAGATATATATTGTATATATTTTGAACAAAAGTCGAGCAAACTGCAACGAACATATACCTTAATGCGACGGCCGGTCAGGGTCTATATTATTTGTTCTACTGATCAGTAACACAAACTGCAAAGACAAAGATTTGCCGGCGCATTATGCGACGTGAGATCTGGGACTACGTACGTTCAAGTTGTATCTTTTATCAATCTGTGATCATGTGCGAAAGAGATTTCACACAAGTAAACATAGAATGAGCAGAGCAGGAGGGACTATGGGATGTCAACTATTCTCCATGTCGAATTCTCGATGTGGGAGGGTCAGTAATCACCGAAAATAAGCCGTGAAATGACTTAAATTTGTTCTTTTAAGACTTTTAATTGCTTCAGCGAAAATACGTTACTAATAATCTGTGAGGATATAACGGAGATTCGCTGACAAAATTCATTAGAGTGTCGACTTAAAAAAAAAAAATCTTCAAAATATCCCAATAATCTTACACGCATTATTAATAAATATTTCATAAGGAGGGATGCGCAGTGTAATTTTGGGAAGGGGTTGATTTTTTTGCATTTATGGTACAATTGTGTATATATCATACCTTTTGCAACGGATCTGGGACAACAACGTACGCATTTTTCTGTGTGTATGTGTCATATGACGTCATTTCTACTATTGGGCTGCTAGAGGTTAATTACAGAATTCCTAATATTTTGTCATAAATGTGATTAGAGTTCTAACAGGATACACAATAACATGGAAATGTATAATATCAATGCGTACAGTACGGTTGTTTTCTTTTTTGACGAAAGGAGCATAAATCTAATGCTTATAACGACGAACTTTAAACAAGTCCTCACATATATTCTTGAAGTAGAGTTAAAACTATATTTGTATCTCTGTTGCCTTTGCCATTCTTAATACAGGCTAATTGATATATAAAAAAAGGATTTGTTGAGTACACACATTGAAATACTACAATGAAATGGGGGTGGGGGTGGGGTGGATGGGGACAGTATAATAATGTAATCTGATCTACAAGATCGGATGGAAGGTTAGTATGTAAGTGATGGATTAAACACAAATGATGAAATATGAAAATTCCAATATATTCACGAATATAACAACATTTACTGAGTTGCTTAACGTAGTTATCGTCCTATTAAAACAAAGATCATTTACAAAAATGGCGACTGTGTTCTCAGTCTCAACTTGAACAATCGTTTAGACTCAGTACAGAATGACAAGACCACAGATCCTGCATTAGGTATGGTGGATGCAAGCTCATGCGTTAGATAAATTGGATGTATGGATGCTCACGCTTACAGTTACCCACGCGTGGTGTTAATTGTTTGAAGTCCATCTTCCTCCTTGAATACAATGGAAGATTGATACGTCTATTATTCTTTGCTACAAAGAATAAATGAATTAATTTCCGCTGTCATTATGTGGTTCAGATAAACGAGCAAGTGGCATCTGTTTATTGCTCCATGCTGTCTTGGAGTAATTTACTGGTATGCATCATCAGAATAGATTTAATATGAACTACAATCAACAGCAATCCAGTACGCTAGAAGGATCCGCTATGGTTAATTCCTTGTTTCAAGAGGAAGAAGAAGTAGAAGAAGAAACAATCAAACAAACAAACAAAATCCAAACAAAATAGCCCATCAATCCAATTTAAAACAACACAAAAAACACATAAAAACCAAACCAAACGACCCCCCAAAAAACAAAAAAAAAACCAAACAAAAACAACCCGCTTCCCGCAATACAAAACAAACCCACCAAAAAGTAAACCAGCCAAACACCCACCCTCAAAAAACAAAACAAAAAACAAAACAAAAACAAAAACAAAACAAACAAAAACCAAAAACAAAAACAAAACAAAAAACAAACCCACACAAAAAACAACAAATCAGCCGCTCCCAAACAAAAACAAACCAGAAATAAACAAAACAAAACAAAAAATCCAAACAAAAAAACAATAAACACACACATAGACCGCCCCTCCCCCAAGAAAAGCAAAAAAAAAAAAAAACACAACAAAAACAACAACAACCAAACAAGCTAACAAAAATAGACACTAAAGTGGCGGGAGCTAATTGCTGAGCAGGTTCGGGATTTGGTATCAGTCAAACTACTAACATGGTTCCCACAGGTTTCTAAATATAAATTTCCAGGTCTTTTGCATGTTTTTTTTTTCCAGGATGAAATTATTTTTTTCAAGGTTAACATATGACCATTACTGAACGGAATTAAAGAACATTTTGGATTATAAAACATGCATTTTCCAAATCTGAAGATATTTCTCTTTCAAGACTCTCCAAAACATATGTCAAAAAAGATGATCATGTACAAAACCACAAAATGAGTCACATGAAACAAATCATACTATATTCATATAAACTGGCATTTAAAGCCGTTTCAATGTACAGAATACACATCCTAACTTTACTTTGCTAACCTGCAATATGTTGCTACGTGGAAACAACCTAATGAGCATAAAATATTTTGTTTCCTTTCAAACCTTTAATTCTAAAGAATTCTAGAGCAATATATGTGCATGTTATACAAATGAATGAAAAAAAACAATAAACGCAAAGTATTAGAATCTTATCTTGTAACGAAAAAGTTTAACCCTGAATTTATGTGTGCCAATAAAATATTATAGGATTAAATGATCATGGTTGGGTATTTATCGATGTGTAAATTTTACCTAATCACTCACAAAATAAAGTCCGAAGGACTTTATATTAAGTTTGTGAGTGATTAGGTAAAATTTACACATCGATAAATACCCAGCCATGATCATTTAATCCTTATGATTCCAATTTCGTCCTTTCTTCGTCAAATCAACTTATTCCATCAACAATCCATTCCAATTTAAGTAGCGCGTACTTCCCTTTCATTCGCCGCTTCACATCGCCCCACAATACATAACCTGTACAGAATCACACGAACATATTGACTGCTGTCACAGTTACGTTTATTCGGCAACTTCATACTTTACATCTTAGGCAATGGCTACCCGTGGTGTCAGCACATTTCTTTTCATATAAAAAATAACATTCTTTTTTTTTAAATTATAGTATGTCCTATACAGGAATAACATTTTATATCTTTCTCATCAGCGTTAATACTTAACAAGACTCTTTCAATTATATAATCTGAAATTAAATGTGTGGTTGTTAAAATCAAGAGTTGCTCGCAAAACCATCCATATATTTTGTTTGGTTGCATAGTTGAGTTCTGGAGTGCTGGAAGGAATTAATCACTACACATCCAAAATAATTTAATGTAGCAAAACAATCACCTTTATGGCTTATTATATACATTTTTCAATGGTGTTAAGTCACATTGGTGGAGAGGGTAGTTTTACCATTTAAAAACTTTTTTCAGTCTTTGAATAATGGTTTCATAAATATTTGTTTTTATTTTTGTGTAATTGGTCATATTCACCAAACCACCAACATCCACATACGTTTCACGTTTTTTAAATAAGCAAACAAAATTAAAATAAAAAAATTAAAAAATTACCATTGAAAACGCCAATACCCCATTTTGTGGTTCGTTTAGTAGCCTCTGAGCATTGATTTATTTCAATAGCTTTTAAGTCCTCCTCAGATCATTTCTTGAATCTTGGTTTATATCCCTCGGAGGCCTCAAAATTGATTGGCCAAGTTCCCACGCTATTGTTGTTTTTGTTGTGTATGGCTAGGGTGACTGATGTCATGGGGTGCTGTGTGAGGGAAGTTATAAATCTCTTGTTCTGTTTCATTTTCAGTGTTTGTAACATCCATCCACATTATAGTCAAATCCATCTTCATCCGCTTCAATCGCTGCTATTATTTCTTTTGACTCATTGTCATCTAATTTTTTAAAAAAAACTCTTCAGAAAATTACAGTGAAAAATCACAGTAATCGACCATTTTGCGTGACTATGTAGCAGACGAACGCCAAATTGTAAACTATGCGTTACAATCAAAGAATATTTGAAAAAGTATAGAAAGGGACTATTTTATATTTATTTGCTGAATACAAAATTTAAAAGATGAAACAATCGTTTCACAATGACGTATCTGCAATGTTATTTATGTTGCAAACAGTACAAAACCCGCAAGTAGTCCCAGAATTTATCGATGTGTAAAAAATTCCAGATCAGTATCACGTGACCGTTTACAGCCAATCGTATTGCAGAAAATCCGTTTCATTTGTAAAAATTGGAATTATCAATCAATATTTTTGAACCAACCTAAACTCCTTAAGACGATTTGGTTTAATACTCCATCATTTAAAGACATTTAGAAAAAGGTTGATTTAAATTTTGACAAAAGACCTTCACAATTATTTATTTTTGTATAAACAAGGACCGAAATTTCTGTAAAATCATCTTGTCTTCTTGTAGTTCAATAAACCAGTCCCAAAACCTGTAATGATACATGGACTCATATAGTTTCTTAATATATAATAAAAGGGACAACAATTTCCCATTTCTCCTGCGTTCCGTTTAAGATCTGAAACCAATGCTTCAAGCTACATTTCACTGTGTAATATTTTCGCACCAAAGGTCAGCTCAGAGATTTGACATTTTCCTAATCCGGGTTTCCTCCTAATATTCCAACCCGATTTTTCACATTTGGACATTTAGGATGGAGTGTGGGCACAGAGCAATTACAAATAAAAATTTGGATTCTGCCGCCACCGTAGGATAGCTTACCAGCTGGCCTAGCAAATTTAAACTATGTTATAACGACTTATACCTGCATGAAATCGATACGAAAATTATTTATTTTCTCAAAAATGGTAAGTACTATATTCGTTATGTCTTTAATCCGCTGACAGACTAGACGAAACTCGGCGTAGATCAAATCTGACCCGGTACTCGCCATTTGCGTTAATAGTCACATGACTTCACAAATCTCAAACAACGACAGCGGAAGTCCAATGCTCACGTGATACCAACAACAAACTCTTTTTTAATGTCGTTGTACAAAATTTCAATTATATTAAATGAAAGTCTGATACCTTTTGTAAAAACCAGAAAGAACATATAATTTTCAACATATTTATTTCGAGAACAGCTACAAGAAACCTGGCCGGTCTGAGTTATCAAGCAGAACAGTCTGGTTCCCTGCTTCGTATGCTCCCTGCGTGAGAAAGAACATGTCAGCGTGGTAGTCACGCGATATAACAAATCTCCGAAGTAGGTATCGGAATAAATATAGAGAATTTTGTGCTCTTTCGTTTTTGCATTTTTGTCGCAACCAGTATACGACTTTCATTTAATAATTTTTTTCTACAATATTTGAAAATGACGGTTGTGAGATTCTGTGTGCTCGTGCGACTAGCAATTTAAATCGCTAGTACCAGCTCAGATTTCATCAACGCATTCGTTTTATCGTCTTTCAACAGATTAAAGACGATATTAATACTCGCAATTTCTGAGAAAATAAATAATTTTCATATCGATTTTATGCAGGTATAACTCGATTTAACAACGTTGAAGTTTGCTGGCCCATCCGCTAAGCGGCTATGCTTTAACGCCACCATGTTCTCTTTTTGTGATGCTGGACTGGTTTTCATACCTTCCAAATATATATATATATATATATATATATATATATATATATATATATATATATATATACGGAAATCGAACTGTCTCTGAAACAAAAAGTCTACGAGACAGATTTAATCTACAGAGCGTTTGGATTGTCTCAACAAATATATTTATCGCAAGCACCCAAATGATCCATACTGCAACCTCCTAATACTGGTTACAACTCGATAAATTTAACTCACGATCAGTTCAGTTATGACTCAATTACATAATTATTTTGGGCGTCAATTTGTATGGGAAAATCCCGGGTTTTTCCTGACTTTCGTCAACATTTGTAAAATTCAAAGACTTTTCACGGTCTGGCAAAAATAATAATTTCTCCCGACTTCTTCCCGATTTCCCGGTGGCATGGGAACCCTGTACTAACTGCTGTTAAGAGTGGGAAAAAGTGACCTGCTTCTATGCTATCGTGCTTGTCTTGGATGGACTGGTCATGCGCAACTGTGAGGTTAATCCTACGGATCATACCGCCATTGTATGCCAAAAAATGCATTAGGATCACTTGGGTGTTTTAAGAAACAAGGATTGATCAAGAAGTTGCGAATGCATTGAGCTATTGTTTTTTATCCAACAGATCAATCAAGTTGTAGAAATAGGAGAGATTATTCGAATATATTGCGGTTCTATTTTAGTCTGATTCCCTGACCTCTCTCCAATCCGTTACTCTTCACTATGAGGCTATTTCTGCGGAAAATTGTTGGTAAATTCCTTTTGGATTTATGTATATCGCTGTCTTATTAGTTTGGCTGTTTTCGTTGACTGTAAGTTATAGACGGTGACGAAAGGTACAATGTCTTCCGTTTTATAATATAAACAGAGTCCGAATGAACTTATTGTTTTTAATTTTAAGTCCAGGAGGCCTCCAGTTTCCTGAGATTCTTTTTCTTCTAATAGCTGCAGTCGGGAGGATAGAGCAATAGTTTTGGGTTAGAGTTAGAATGAGGATTTGGGTTAGAGTTTAGTGTTAGGGTTAGGGGTCAAAGTTAGGTTTAGACACTATGGTATTAGCTTGAAGGACTCCCATACCCAGGGAAAATTATTCCCGCTCTTTATTTTGTTTCGAATCAAAATATCGCTAAAGTTCTTATTTTTGCTTTATGCCGTTAACTGGTTTTGCCGAAAAAATGTTGGACTATTGTTTTTATTTTTTATTTTTATGTATCCTTATATTATTACCTTGGCTATTTTCGTTGCCTGGGTGACGGTGACCAATGGTACAATGTCTTCCGTTTCGTAATGTAAATTGAGTCCGAAGGGACTTATTGATTTCAACTTTTCAATCCAGTGGGCCTAATGTTTCCTCAGATTTTCTTTTCTACAATAGCTTCAATGGGAAGGATACAGCAATCATTCTTCGAATGACCATTAGTGTTAAGATGATTCGCCATTGCTTTAATTTTATTCTGGTTGATTTCATATCTATGTCCCGTTAATAGATCTCAATATTTTAAACTCGTCTGTCCGACAAACTGTTTACTGAAGGTTTTGCATCCACATATGTAAATGATGTTTTTTCGAATCACAAGTCAAGTTTTATTTGATGACGAAAGTTTGGTTGTTGTTGTTGCTTAAAAATGTCGTAGCATGTATAAAATACAGAGATGTATTCGCAGCGCATTCTCTGGCTTGCAATGTTAAAGCTGAAGTGTGGATGTCCGTATCTAAATTTTGCAATGTGGCGTTTTTAACCAATTTAAGGAATCGCTTGGAGTATCCCCGTTCTCTAAGCGCCCACAGCCGTTTATTTGTTGTTTTCCAAAAATCTTCCAGTTTTGAACACAGTCTATGGGACCTAATCATTTTCGATTTCAGAATGCTCCTAAAAGTGGGGTTAGGACGGAAACATATTTATTCAGAAGTCGATGTGTATCAGTGGCCTTAAAGTAAATCTTTATATCGCGTGATTTCAAATAGTGATCCTTAAAGACCATCGTGTCTAAGAACTCATCAGAACTCTCCTTGATTGTCGACTTCACTTTTAATGACGGCTGAAAACTATTTAAGATTTCATAAAACTCCTTAAACTGTTTTAGTGGATATGTCCAAATTAAAAATATATCATCCAAAAATGTAAAATATACCAATGGAAGTAGCTGGCCCCTCTTAAATACTTCACTTTCCCATTCTGCCATAAAAATGTTTGCGTAACTAGGCAAAACCTTTTTGCCCACCATAGTGCATGATATATGTAGGAACCGATTCCCGCTAAACTCAAAGTTATTTTTTACAAACAGAGATTTAATAATTCTAAAACTTTCAGATCGATTTTTTTCGCATTCAACCCGTCCTTATTATCAATATTTGAGTACATACTTTCCACGTCCAGAGTGACTAGAAAACTAGTTTTTGGAGCTTTGACCTATATCATTTTATCCAAATATCCATCGTGTATCTGACTTTCGCCGGATGCTTAGTTGCTAAAGATGCCGAAAAGGAGCCTCACTTTTGTCGGATTCGCTCTCTAAGTCTGAAAGAACGAGTCTCCCTGAGGACATTTTATAAGGGAGTGGCCAAGATTCATAATCTCTGTGTATTTTGGGCAAGGGGTGCCTTAGTCTATGATTCTCGGGCGGGCTTAGGTAGCCCGTTTGTTTCATGGTTATAAACTTCCCATTCACTAATCTATGCACAATCACAGTTATCTCTTTGCTAGTTTTTGGGTAGACTGGGTGGTCTAATTTTCTGTCATGTTTCATGTTCGGCAATTGTCTCTCTACTTCCGGGGCCCCGAGTTCCCGAATGGTCTAAAGCGCTCACCGTTACGGATCACTGCCATCTCACCTGTCTGCGTGAGTTCGAGTCTCAGGCTCGGCTAACGTGGGTACGTGAGAAAGCCTGCTAGTAGCTTCTCGTGGGTCGTGGTTCTTCCTGGGATTTTCCAGGGTTCTTCCTCCACCAATTATACTGGCCGCCATGTATAGCCTATCCTGTGCTGAAAAATGGCATTAACCCTACAACAACTACAACTCTCTACTTCCCATACATAGTCGGCGTTATCCATATCGGCTTTCCTGATGAAACTGTTATGATCTTGTATTAGGGCTTTGGTAGCCGTCCATTCGTTCAAGGAGAGATTTGGTTTCTCCCGTGCGAATCAATATTGACTGTGATACTTACTTAAAATCTTAACTGTTTTATTTCTCATACTTATAAGAAGTTATGGTTATAAACTTCCCAAGAACCAAGAACTTTTATCTTCAAATTGTGTTTTAGTTACTTTTGAATTTGCATGAAATACAGTAGTATGAAACGGTCTGTTTTTCCCTTTTGTCTTTTTTGGGGCCGTTTTATCCGTCCTCGTCTCTACCCGCAATAACAATGTAGCTCCCACGCGAGCGTCGCCTGTTGATCACTTATAATTTTGTCTTCGGGGGTGCTTGCACACACGTGACGTGAGTGAGCGAGTCATATGGGGTAGAGACACCATGGAACTCAGCTCGGTGGTGTTTTGCGTGGATTATTTGCGAGAGAACCTAAAGCACTCACATCCTTATCATCGCGTGCTACACCATTGGTAGAGAAGTTAAAATGTGAGTTGTGGATAGTGTGTATAGTGCCGCTGCGGATCGATTATGCTTTATCGAAGTTGTATTAAAGAAAATAAATACTGTATACATGAAAACTCAAAGTGTATGGAATGACTCAGTTCCAAGAGGTATTTTATACAGCATTTGACATGTGAACACCTGTGTTAGTGGATCGAAGCAAGGGAGATTTTCAGTATTACTCATACCCAGTCAGGGATTCCAATCGGTTAAAACAGAATTGCAAGAGCAATATACATATATGTTTTTCCTTCCATGTGAGGCATTTTTGGAACTGAGGGCAAACTGGTGCGCGAGAACAATGCCAAGTATGACGCCAATACCATAACGGGATTTGTTAACAATGGCATCATAGCGTTGTTTAACAGAACACATTCCATGGATGGAAATGAAATCGAATCAATTTTGGACAATGTTGACGTGGCCACAACGATTTTCAGACATGCCAGATACAGCGATGATTGAACAAGAACAGCTGACCCCAAACTGATTAAAATAAGATCTTCAATGTTCTGCGTGAAAATCTGACAACTATCGCTTAGGGGTCTCGTTCTGGTGACCTATGTTATTATCATAACAGCTAATTTGTCAGCCAACTAGATGAAGTTTTATAACTTCGCGTTTGGGAGACTGAGCAGAATAGCTGAAGAGTATCAGTGTGTGCCTATCGATTATATTCACTTTCAAATTTCTGAAAGCTGCATTTCCATTGGCTAACTCAAAGGTCTCCGGAACATGACCCCTAAGCGGGTGCTGTCAGATCTTTACCCAGGACAGCGAAGATCTTATTTTAATCAGATGGCAGAGGACCCAAAATGACGAAGATGCAACTGATAATGCAGATCATGGATATAACATAATAAGACGTCATCAAAATAATGCCGGAAACGCTTGCGCAGATCTTGAAAATTAATCGTTTATTAATTTCAACTCCGGGCTTGCACAGCGTCGATCAAAACTCATTGTTCGTTAGAGTTTTCGTGCCCAATTCCCTTAAGTTACATTTCTGGGTTTTGTGGAGATGTTCGCAAGGTAATATTTTGAGCCAAGCATATACACACTTTATTTCGTAGAAACAACCCAAACTATGGTATTTTGCGTGATGCAGGTGCATGTGCTGATGCTGCCAAAGTTGTATTAGAAACGCTAGCATTGTGGATGTCGTGCTGTCCTCTTCACTGAGTACAGAATCACGTTTGTCATTCTGTATACAGTCGGTAGCTACTTCAATGTTGTCGGTTCTCGCATATACTACGGACGCACACCCACCAACAGCTATTGCAGGGCAGTTTACTTGGTAAATAAGTACCCTAAATGGCCTTACTGCACCAAAACGTGTTTGTGGTGTTTCAAGTTACGGCGCGAGATAATAACTATGCAGAGGGTAAAATGATATTTAGCAACTTAGAAGGCACTGAGGTCACTTTGCGGTTAAACAGCCATCAAGAACAATTTGAAGAAATTCAGCTTAGCTATGCAGAAGCCAGTCCGCATATTGCATGTGCATATCACAACCTGGTGTCGTGCATGGATCGACATCAAAACGTTGACACCGGTCTACAAGTTTCTTAACAAGACTTTCTTATGTCCTACTCGATTTACAACTTTTCCTTAGAACACCTGGATTTGTTCAGACAGTCCGCCGTTAACATGAATTTTCATGCACGTTAGGTAACACTGATGGTGGCAATCGATTGACAATATTCTACTGGTAGTTGAATGCGAGTGATCGATGCACCTGTTGAAAATTTATAATGAAATCGGTTAGTTATTTTATCAACAATGTCCTATCACGAAGTGAAGGTCGGCCTTACTGAAAATCATCTTACGAAAAAAAAACAACACGCAATCAATAACAATTGTGGGGTCACACTGAAATTGTGTTCAGCAAAATTAATTAGAAATGTCCCCGTGTAGTTGACCTAAACACAGCTCGCTCAGCTTATTGCGGCCAAACACACGAACACGTCAGTAACATCACAATTATCCGAGTCAGAGGTGATACAGACGCAAAAGAATGGTGGAATACTTACATTTCTTGCAGCTATTCCTTCTTTCTTTGCATCAGCAGCTGCAGCGGTTGCAAAAGATGCAGCGTTAGGGGCTTTCAGAACTGCATCAGGAATAGCACTGAAGAGGCGGTTGGTGGCGGTGTTTAAAAGGACGAGGCCTTTGATTACCAAACTTATGCTGTCGAATAACCTGAGATGTGTTTTAGATCCATAAGTAGTTTTCAGCAAAAGATCGCGCCGTTTATGAAAGCGATGGTTCTCAAGCGTCCATGGATCAATCTTGATTTAATCGCCATGACAAAATCAATCAAGCATTTTCGTAGTGTTTTCATACTAATGAACTTGCAGCGTGTCAGCTCCAACACGCGTAGTCATTTCATAGCGCACATTCAAAAGCTTATTGACCAATAAAGGAGAGTCAAAAAAATGACGTTTAAGCAGATATGTAATAGCCAATGGGGAAGGTTGTTAGTAACACGTGCTGGCATAGATAATAATGCTGAAAAATCATTCATATATATATATATATATATATATATATATATATATATATATATATATATATATATATATATATATAATATCGACGTCGTTGATTGCCGGAGATGAAATTCAGTTCGAAACGCTCAATATTCATCCTGACGGGTACTTAAACATAATTGGCGTTTGTGTTTAAGATTAAATTTTTATCATTGTATATAAGTAATGGGATCTGACTACGGTGATGAGGTTGAGGAGTCTACGGGGTTCTGGATGACCTAACAAAGGATTTCGTTCCACTTGTTGATCAATATCTATGTCAAAACGGAGTTACCAGACCATCATATATACCGAAAAATAATCTTGTTAAGGACCAAATAGAAATCAGCCATTGGTACCACCCTGCTGCGTTACAACCAACTCGAGGCCGGCAAACATCCACAAGCTGACTACAGTAGCAAATATAAAACCTCTCCGGATTGTTTCTACAATGGCGAAAAGGCATCCACCAATGAATCCACCCCGCTCACGTTAAGCAACCAATATATGTTACATCAACATTGATTCAGATAATTCAAAAATGATCTAGACTGTTATCCAACAAGGATGCACTTGTTCGGGTACAAATTATTGGGCAAAGACGATTGTTAAATGTACATGGTGCAAGCGTAATGTTTGTATGAAAGGGGTTTCAAAGCATCAAATCATGCAATCGTTGACGATTTAAGTATTCCCAAGGCAGATATTTTTGTATAACCCTATGACAATTGTGCTAGTAAAAAATGGTAATTGGCTAGAAGTGTGCGTGCGTATTGCGCCTGCGTGTGACGACGAGACCGGACTAGGTCGCCTTTCGTGCAGTAAAAATACGCGATTGTATTATTAATAGAAGAACTTTGACGGACCCTCAGTCTTACCGACGTGAAGAAATAATCGACGAGGAAAAGCAGCTGCGAAATGAAACCACCAAGAGAACCACGTTGATCATAAATTAAAACGTGCATGTTTGGTCGATGCTCTCTGCGGTCTTGCTGCGATAGCAACTGTTGGTCTTTGTGTGACTGGAATCACGACAGTATTAACCATTAACCGGAGCTATACCGATAGTGACCGGTGTATCTGGTGACGCCAGTACAACCACGAATAAACACCTATCCCGAATGGCCTGCCGCCACACAAATCAATCTCAAGACGATCAGAAAATTGTACTCGGCTGAAACTGTAGATAAAATAATCAGTGCGCCTGAGTTTGAAACAATTCTCGCGGAAATGGAAAATCACTGGCAATTAAGAGAACAAAAGAGAAGCAGCGCGGATCTACAGACAGAAAAAATGACAAACAAATCTTATGCAGAGAACTGCTTATGGATCTAAAACACATCTGCTCGCAGTGTATATAGTGAACGCTACCATAGGCTTGCCTGAATAAGTACCTTCTGCAAAAATTTCTTTTCTACAATCACAGAGGAGTGTGAAAGCTTGATTTTGCCTTTTTTGAAAATCCTTTGGGGAATTTCTATTCCACATAGATGGCTCACTATGTCACGTGTATTCAAGCACCCACCCGGACAAAATTAAAAGTGATCAACAGGCGACGCTCGCGTGGGGGCTATATTGTCATTGGGGGGTAGAGATAAGGACGGGTGAAATGGCCCTATAGGGGAAAAGGCAAAACAGACAGTTTCATACTACTACCAAGAACGTTATTACTATTAACATTCTTGTAAACTCCAACCGGTACTAACAATGCTGTTCTTTCTACAGATTTAGGAGTTTTTATAAATTTTAAACCCCTATTTAGCATCGCATTTTCAGTTCGGACAATCTCCTTGTCCTTAGGTTTATAACCGAACTCCCTAACTCTTGCATTACATTTTTCTCTTCATTTTCCCGGCCAATTAAAAATCCTGTTTGTAACTCTATCGGTTTCATCCATTGGACGAGTATCCCATTAGTTGCTCTTGATGACCACCCGTATGGAATGAAACCTCCAGGTTGGACCCAACATCAACACCGTTTGCTCCTTTAATTGCAGTTTGAATATAGTTTCATTATGCATGGTCAAATTCCAAGCTTCAGTTGACAACGTGTTTTGCAAAGTTTCGGAAATCGGAATTTTTGTAATCAAGATACTGTAGTGGTAGGGAATCTTACTCTAGTTGCCTTTAATTGATGTTTAAAATCTTTGAGTACCCGATTTGTATTCCTATTTTCCCTTTCGTTTATACCTAGACCGAATGTTAGCGTCTCGGGTTTTTCCTCGTATCTGTATGTCTTTACGTAGTGTAGCATGTGCGAAATCTTATCTGCGTACAAGCATCGATCTGGACCCATTGGTCGGTTGGATTAGTGTTTTGGAATAAGTTCGAGTCCCCATTTCTCAAATTTGGTAGTGCTAGCCTAGAAATAGTCCAGTCTTTCATTTGACATTTGTGTCTCTTAATCGCTCCTGGTTTCCTAGTGGGGATGATGATGGCGGTGTAGGTCTGTTTAGGAAAGTCTGAGATAGTATTAGTGACCTGTTCGAGTCAGAGATGAGCAGGCCTGGAGTATACTTCGTTTCAGGGAGGGAGACCTTGACCTTACAATCGAACTCAGTGCAGGGATTAAGCAATTGTGTCACAGGATGAAGGTTTTGGGGGGTTTAAACAGATTTAGATTTTCTTTCTAAAGACATTTCTGGAGCAAAGGTCCTACTTTTTTCTGTCCTTTAGGTGTCTCATGATTGTCCCTGGAGTCTGAGATTTTTCATTTCGTCGTGGTCATAACGCGCGTGTGTGTATGTGTGTGTCTGTGTGTGTGTGTGTGTGTGTGTGTATTTACAAAAGTTATAGATGTCAGCTTGCCCAGGAAAGCTGACTGAAAATTAAACTTGCCCATCTAAAATGTGAGCTTTCCCCAAACATAATTTCCCAGAATGAGCAAAAGAATAAGACATTTGTAGTCACCTTAAAACCATATGCTAATAATTAAGTTTATATATATATATATATATATATATATATATATATATATATATATATATATATATATATATATATAACACATGCAAATAGATATATTGATTAAAAAGAGAATGCTGCTATGGCTAAAAGCGCAGCAGGAGACATATCCATGTATATAGACACATAAATGGATAGGTAGAAAGTGTTTGGAAATAGCTAGATTTGTGTGCGTGTGTATTTGTGTGTGTGTGAGAGAGAGAGAAAGAGAGAGAAAATGATTTCTTTATCAGCACAACTGAAGGATTTGCGAACACTTATTTCATTCATTTACTTAACAATTATCCTTAGCCTTAAAATCAGCAACATGCATGAAACTATTTGACATTCAGACCTTTGAGAATAATTTGAGGACACTTATGTTTGTCTTTTTTATTGCTCGTCAAGCAGTAAGGATATATCGATTTCCTATAATCATCATGTAAACAACAGATAATAAAAACCGCTGGTAGGTGCTACATTTTAGTACCATCAATAACGCTTTGAACAAAATTTTGCTGGTGGTTAATCATTAGGGGGAATGCCTCTTGCTTCCAAAATCTGCTGTCAAAGTAATATTGTGAGTTGTATATTTAACAACGAACATTTACTCGGCATTACATCCGTGACAATTTTTGAAAAGCTATGGTTTAGAGTCGGCAATCTGACAAACTGCCGGAGGCTGAATTTGGACCCGAAAGTCGGTAAAACCAGTATACAAACCAAGATTACGATTAAATATGACTGATTATATATATATATATATATATATATATATATATATATATATATATATATATATATATATATATATATTCTCTTCCTTCTCGCCATCGACTGGATTATGACGACATCCACCAATGGGCGGAGAAATGGGATCCAGTGGACATCGTGGAGTCAACTTGAGGACCTGGACTTTGCCGATGACCTAGCACTCTTGTCCCATAGTCAGCAGCAAATGCAGGACAAGACCGACGTACTGGCAGCCACATCAGCACAGGTTGGTCTCAACATCCACAAAGACAAGACCAAGATCCTCAAGATCAATTTTGTCAGTGACAACCCAGTGACACTGCAGGGAAGTCCCCTGGAAGAGGTGGAGTCCTTCACGTACCTGGGCAGCATTATCAACCAGCAGAGTGGCACAGACGCAGACGTCAAGGCAAGGATCGGAAAGGCAAGAGCAGCTTTCATACAGTTCAAGAACACCTGGAGCTCCAAAGAAATTTCCTTAACTACCAAGATCAGACTGTTGAACTCCAACGTGAAGTCAGTCCTACTGTATGGAGCAGAGACCCGGAGAACCACCAAGTCGACCGTAAAGAGACTTCAGACCTTCATCAACAGCTGCCTAAGAAGAGTTCTCCAGATCCGCTGGCCAGACACCATAAGCAACATCAACCTGTGGCAGAGAACCTCCCAGCTTCCGGTAGAGGACAAGATCAAGAAGAGAAGGTGGGGTTGGATAGGACACACCCTACGTAAGCCGCCAATCAACATTACCAGACAGGCATTGAAATGGAACCCTCAAGGCAAGCGGAGAAGGGGACGACCAAGAAACACCTGGCGACGCGACATTAAGGCGGATATCACTAAGATGAATCACACCTGGAGTCAGCTTGAAGGGATGGCACAGGACAGAAGCCTCTGGCGATCTTGTGTGGGCGGCCTATACCCCGGCAGGGGTGACGGGCAAAACTAATGTTGGCGAAGCATTGTTTCAAATAGTAAATATTTACATTATCACGTTTACTCTAGAAAATGTTAGACTAACCTTGTCTACAAGATGGAAACGACACATACATTAGGTGAAATAAATTGTTGGATCAATAGATAGCACAGAGTTAGTGTATTATTTATTTGACTCAGACCACAGACTTAAAAACTTTTGTCGTATCGAGTATACATATCTCATTATTTCTGACTTGTCCGTGGGCATGTGCTTTGCACACTTGATCTTGCCGGAACCGAATATGAGCTTGTTCCGGGAATTTGATCTGAGCCAATTAAAACATTATACTCTATTATATTGTTTTGTATTGTATTGTAATGTAATGTATTAAATTTATTATAGTATACTGTATTTTATTATATTGTATTGGATTGTGCTGCATTGTATTGTATTATATTGTATTGGATTGTATTGCACTACAGAATAAACATTGGCATTGCAATTACATTTGTGTTGGCAGTTTCTTTTTCATAACATTCAATTTTAATTCCTTCCCTACCCACTCATTAGCACAGTTCAACCCTACCTGGAACTTCGGCTGACATACTGAGTCTCTTTTGATACTCGTATTTCTTTGTCTTTAAAAAGCCTTCTGTACTCTGTTTACTAGATCTGTCAATTTACAAAGCATATATTCTTCAATACACTTCAGTGTTTCCTTTTCTGTTGTCATTTGAGTTATCAGATTAATTTCTGTCAGCAAGAAAAATAGTAATTTAAACTGAGAGAATTAAAGAAAGCATCAAGAACTTTTATTTAGATACACACTAAGTGGGTGCAGAGGATACTAATGTCTTCGATACAAAAGATGAAGAACAAATACAGAATTGTTATGATTATTCCTCCTCCAATTCATCCTTCAGCAACAAAAAAAAAAAAAAAAAAAGTTGTTACTATAATACTTTTACTACCACTGTTTCATTTCAGTTCTAATACTACCAATTATGTGATCGTCCTAATTATTTTGTTATTACTGATGACATTACTTCGTAATAAAAATTTAGTAAGCCTCAAGAAAACACCTTCCCGCGGAAAACAGTCGAGACACTATCTCTGATGCCATTATGACGATATCCTAATAGCTGCTTGCAATAAAAACCGAAAAATGACCTTGCATGTCCTCTTACAGCCAAGAGGAGTGTATGAAAATAATGACGTTTACATATTTATAAACGAGTTTGTTTTAGTTTGGACACACCGTACAATGTATCTGGCCTTCATTTTCTCGACTGTGTTCTTTCTATTTCGACACAATTTTCATTACGTCTATTATCGCATGGTCTTATTCATTATAGTTGGATATCTTTTGCTTTATCTCTAAATATGTAACGGTCATCCTTAAATGCGTTGAAACAATAAAAAAAAAAAAAAAAAAAAAAAAAAAAACAGGAAAAATATACAAAGTGAACCCCCAATATATAAAATGAATTTAGAAAACTCATTTATACAATTGTGTAATTGCATATTATATATTACACCTTCATTTATTGCCTTTTCCTTTCAAAACAGCAAACCGTTTTCCTCATAGTTGATTGTTTTAGATAGCTAATTGAGCATAACGTCATAAAAATCTCAAGTCAAGCATTAGACAAACCTGAATCTAGTCGGAATACTAGACACACCTCAGCCTTAGCAAAACCTTACATAATCCTAGCAAGACCAAAGATATCCAAAACAGAAGAAAACCACAGAAATACCCAACTTAGCAAAGCAAAACAAAAATGAACAAACATTTACAACATGAGCACAACCTAAGACAAACTTTTAAACACTTCAGTAAAATCCAGGACAGCCAAATCCCAAGCAAAAGGACAACCAAAAAATCTTATTTAAACAGATTCTAATCCGAGCAAAACCCAAGAAAACCTAACCCAATGAAAACACTAGACACCCTTCAACTTTATCAAAACTCAAAACAACTAAAACCAGGGTTAAACTCTAACTGACAGCGATGAATTATATTGAGAGCAAGCGAAATACATTTTGCTTAGTACTTAAGATTGCAAGTGTAGGACAAATTCTGTCAAAAGTATTTCTTAGTTTAGATCATAACTGGCATTTAAAGATAAAGTGACTTTCATAATTGACATTGTATGTATAGCAGTAAATACACATTAATTCTCTCTCAGACTACTAATAGGAAGTATCTGCATGGCAGCCAACATGAATACAGTTATAGACGATTGGATACCGAAATGGAGCGTTGTATTCCATTATGGGAACAGGCCTACATTGATATAACGGGGTAAACACCATCTTAACTTACAAAATGTACTGCATCTTCTCAATTCCAGAAGCTATGAAAAGTCCTTGATCTCCACAACACACATAGGAATTCTGCAATATCTTAGATTCATTTTCCTTCCGAAAGATTTGCCACAGCTGCAATCTATATACACACATGCACAACACCACAAGAAAATGAAAGCTTTGACATGTTATGGCAACATCACTAGGCAGCAGGAATCAGTGAAGATTGAGACTCCGTGCAGGCACTTGTCATCGAAAAAGGAGGGCCGCAGGGGTCAGAAGTTAGGAGATTAAAGGTAAGTGTTTTGCTTTAGGCATTGCGAACCTGGCATGGGATCCAGGGCATCAGCTGATCGAGGAATCATCTAGCTGGGAGGATCTAGCAGAAAGGAAAATTCTTGGTTGTTAGGCTGGCAGTCACCAGATGGATGCCTTGCCGTCCTGCCATTCACTTTCAAGTTAAACGGAGAAAGACAACAAACATATGCTATAAATGTATCAATCGCTTCATTTAGTTTGTATTGCTATAGTTGTATTGCCTGATAGGTCAAGATCTGAAAATGTACCAAAACAGTTTGTTGTAAAACTTGTATCCACCTGTCTACTAACTGACCAGACAGTCTTCTGCCGCAAATGTTAGCCATTTGTGACAAACATAGCACAGCTTTATGGAAAGGCAACATGATACGTCTAACATGTGGTTTGGAGGGGTGGCGCAGATTGAAGTCTCTGTGCAGGAAATGTTGTACAATGCATGACTGGAAAAAAGGCACAAGTGAGAGGACACTTTTGTTGAGAGTGATTGTCAATTATAAGGGAACTAAAATTTCGTTTTGACAGTCCTTACAACTAAAGTACGGTTCTATAAATAATAGAAAGAAGTACAAGATACAAATCTGAACAATCAGTAATAGAGCTAATGTTAATTAAATTTAAATTTAGACATTTTTAAAATTAAACCGTCTTACAGAGTGGAAATTACACTAATACTACAGAGCGGATCGATTTCCCCAAATGATGTATGACAATGGTCTTACTGCTTTTTGTGGGCCCGCGCCATGACCAGTTCCAGACCAGTTTCCTATTTTGGCACTACGTCATGATGTCGAGTGGTCTGTTCCATGGGATAAATTTTTACGTTTATTGAAATATTTCAGAAGGGCATTGTTAAGTCCAAACATAGGTATAGCAGATCATTGATATTGCCTGCATGAATTTAAAGTATTACCATATTTGCCCCTCTCATGTCAACTGCATGCACTCCATCATATATTATTTCTCAGGATGATTAGGCCCAGTAATTATGCTAATGAAAGGACTAATGTGCAGGTCATTCATGACAGCACATATCGCATGCAGACTTTATACGATCTGCATAACAATTTACCACAATGATGACAAGAGCACATATGAATCCCCAAAAAAGTACCGTTCAAGGTTATGCCATAATACATGAAGAATATTTTGGATTATCAGGAGTCTCAAAAAAAACTGGGGTCCGCATGTATCGTATAAATCTCTACTAAGCTCTTCTGTGTATTATAGCAAAAATGAACTAACATGTAACAAATTTCTTGTTGACATAAACTCTTTCAAGCCTATTTAAGTAGGCAATAACATCGTTCTCGACCTGTACATAAAGGTGACATATCTGTTAATGTAAAATTTGTGTTTCCTTTAAAGATAGATGATATCAACCTGCACTGAATGTAATGACGAATTATGCCCATTATTGTAGCAGCTACCGATTGTTTTATGACGGAAACTGAGATTAACGACTGTACCGGATTCAGGAAAATTCAGTTTTAGCTTCATTTTGAAATGGCAGAAATTTCATTTTTAACTCGAAATGGAAAGGTATAGCCCTTGTCTTTCTCTAAAAGAAAGATGATGACATGGAGGAAACATAAAGTTACAAATAATGTAAAGTATGACAAAGCATGAAAATAGTTTATTGAAAATGATATAGTGCATAGAAAGATAACATTTATTTTTTAATAGTAAATGTGTGAGTAGTATGTTAAAGGAAATAATATAGATGACACCATACAAGTTCCATCTACTACAGTTGTAGAGTACTGTGCTTTAGACTGTAATTAAATGTGTAAATTTATTTTAAATCCAGTATCAAAAAATGATTCTTTTATATCATTCTCACTGCGTTATATTAATCTCTCCACTGATAAAACACATTTTCACAACATTCCTTTAAAAATATTTTAAAGCATTGTAGTAGTACAATTCCATGTAGAGAAGCATACTAACCAACATAAACCGTCATCAAAAACATTACTAGCTTTTGCTTTAATTTTCTCAGCAATGATCCTATATGTACAGAATGCATATTACAACAATGAGATTTCAATGAGTACAACAGGGAATTCTTAGAACAAGGTATCCATTTATGTACAAGCATGTTCAGGTAAGTACAGAAAATGTTTTTTCTCATTATACTTTTATCAGTAGATACATTTCTGTTCACAATATAAAACAAATAAAACAGCCTTTTTTCACAAATTCTTTACCACAGTTAGTGACTATAACATATATTCCTTTTCCAAACCTTAGCACTTGAAACGTTTTTACATTAAGTCATTTCAACCCTGCTATGTGATGCCTTTAATACACTGAACTCCTAAATGTCCAGATATACCACACTGTATTAGCATAGTTCAGTCTTTCTTCATTGATGATGTCGAACTAGATTGTGTATTGGACGGATAAAAAGTTATTCAAGATCTAGAAGCATTGATGTCCATTTAGGCATCATCACATCAAAACGGCTTAATTTACTTCACTGCCTGTATACATTTACAAAACTGGAAACCCAGTAAATGAACACCAGTGATGCCGGATATATCCATTCTAATGAAATTATATGTTTTACATGTCTTTTTAATATAAATGCTTAGTGAGAGCTTTTAAAATAAAGTGTGGATTATTTTCAGATCGAATCGATAGATAAATGTCAAAATCGGCATGAATTGTTTTCACTGCGTACATGAAGCAAATATACTGATAAAGTTGATAAACATTTATGTGAACTACATCATTTACTTTTGATAAACATTTATGTGAACTACGTCATTTACTTTTGACAAGCATGTTCTTGTAAAGAACCTTTAAAGATAATATTTTATTTGAAAGAAATACTGTTTCAAATGTGTCGGCCACTGTAGGTTCTAACTGTCACTGTGGATGCCACAAAACATTATGAGCGTATTAGGTAGTTAGTCCGTTTTCATTATTGATTGTTCGTAATGGATATGTGTTTAGAACTAAGGGGCAAATATAAACCTAAATTGTCACTATATTCAGAAAAGACCTGTGATAATACAAAGTAAAAGACACACAGCAAATAAAACAATCGCAATATACAGCATGCAAATTGTCAATGGTTTACATAAAAACATCTTTCAACCTAAGCTTGATGTGAACATCGGTAGAAAACTTGAACAATTTGATTAAACATAATCATGTTTGTTTATTACAGGCTGTTATTACATGTTGGTCGTGACACATTTATAATGTTTGTAATAGCTGCAGCTTTAATGGTACTTAAAGCCTGGCGATACTAGTACTCACTTTATATATATAAAATGGACGAATAGGCAAATTTTATACGAATAAAATGATCCAACCATACGACGGTATCTGCCGAGTACAGTCGTTGTGAGGTGAACTCTGACAGACTATTCATTAATTGGCTGAATACTAATTAATCTGAGTTCAGCAATAGGTCCTTGTAAGTTCATTGTTTCATGCGGGTTAGATAACAGAGCTACGCTTGCCTGGTCAACCTTGCTGTATGCGTAAGATGTAATTCCGTTTTGTTTTAACCTGCCTTTTCACAAAATCTCCCAAATATTTTAAACATTTACTTCACATCATCATGACGTAATAATATAGTTTTAATGGGGCACTGGTATTTTTCCAGGTGAATGAAAATTATGTGCCAGTTACTTCAGCCTGTGTTTCCTCAAATCATAACTATGTTTCCCCTTACCTTTCCTAATATTTTCTGCTGTATATACAAAAATGTCGAACAATTACTTGGTACTGTTCAAGCAGCCACTGATAACAAAGGACTGTGCCGTGTTAGTAATATCTCCAGAAAATGTGGGTACACACCAATAAAATTAATTAGCCATAGATTGGAGATGATGGAAACCACTGGTGGAAGCCGCACTCCTTTTCATGAAAGATTTAATTCAACGATATGTAAATATGAACAGGGAAATTCCAATTAAGGGTATATACATATTGTTCTATCTTGATGCATTCGGGACCTAAAATATGATTCAACTGAAATTGGTTTACATTCTAAGCAACTTTAATATCTCTCGTTGGATGGCACCGTGCTAAGCATATACAGAATGCAATAAATGACATTATCTGTGCTAATAACTGAAGGTACATTTACTATATTGAACCTTAATTTCTGCAACTCTGAAAAAACTCTCGGTGGAATAAATGAGTGTCTGCCATGGATGCGGTAGATCTTATTGATATAACTAACATTGTCAAAGCTAAGTTAAAAATCCAAAACACACACATATTCTACAACTCTGCCAACTTGCATGTGATATTCCATTAACTTAAATTCCTCAATGTTTATAATCATGCGATATAATATAGCTCCCAAACCATATAGACCTTTTATTTATACAATATGACACGTTTTATTATAGGTTTTACATTAATTAGGAAATCATTGTAAATGGACATTTTTTGATCAACTTCACCATTTAATGTTGCATTTTTCAATGACAGCTATGCATCCAATCAAGCACTCTTTCTTCTAGAACTTTTGGTGCAATTCAAAATAAAGGCTAGTACAGAAACAAACATATGCCATGTCAGTTTAGTCATTTTATTTACTGGATACGCATCTCAGAAACTCGATACAATCTGCCAGTGATTGGGCTTTTGTTTCGGCACGCTGTCGTTTTTCTCCCTTTAGGGTACTGATATATATGGCAGCTAGGAACGCCACCATCAATTTGTGACGAAAAGAAAAGTTGTGAAAGCCACCTTCGTCAGATTCGGCAACAGACACCAGGTTGATGTCCTTACAAAATAATATTATAGATTGATGATTGGCTTCATCGGGAAAGTTTTGTTTACTAAATATATCTTTAAAATCCTGTTCACGAACCATGATTGCATCTCTGTTCTGTTTCAGTATCCTAAAAGCTATCTGTCCTAAACAATGTACAATTTTTCCGTAGTAAATTATGGATAATTTACTTCTGAATACCATGTTTTTATCAAAATCGAACCTGAAAGCATTCGATGCAACTGAAATTGTTTTTCCTTTCATTTGATTTTCTAAGAAATTAAGCAAAAACTCTGCTCTTGTTGGCGGTAGGATGTAGTACATATTCCACATTTTCATGAGAAAAGGGAAGAAGACTGGGTCGGTCGCAAATTCTTCTAGCTTATTTGCTTTGATTGATGTGAAAAACTCATCAATGATGCCCTGTGGAAACCCATTGGATTTAAGGATCTTTTGTGCACGCTTTTCCATTTCGTTTTCATCGAGGCCTTTTACATGAACTACCCGGTGAACTGAGGTTTCTTGATAGGTCCTACTCCATATCTGGGGTGTCGATGTGACGATCACTACTGCTTGTTTTAGACCCTCATCAGACAAAATATTCTTTACATTGGAAGGATCTCCAAGATATTCATCAAGACCCTGAATGATAATGATCGTCTTGTAACTCTTAACGTATTCCTTAACGTCAATTTCCAATTGCTCAATTAATGAAATATGTTGGTCTTTAAGTAAATCGTTCAAGTCCGAAAAATTCTGAACTTTTCTTAAAGATATATTAAAAAGAAGCTTATACTCTTTTAGAAATGACATATTATCATTATCATAATTGTTAGATGCAGAACGTTGATTCAGATCCATAATGTTTTGACCATGCACCTTACACCACTCGTGTGTAAGTGTATTACACCAAGTCTTTTTCCCGCAGCCCACCTCTCCCTGAATAAGAATCCTATTCAGAGGTTGTTCATTTCTACTTAATACCTTGCTGTATATACTGATATCAAAATCAGGCTCCTGTGTAAATCCATCAAAGATGGCAGTTTGTAGCTTTAAATCACTCTCAGTCGCTTGCAGGTGTGGTTGTTTTTGGTAAAAATAAGCCAGCTCTTTGGTCAAGGATTTCACGTCTACAAATATTCAAAAAGCAAAATATACCATAGCAAATGCTGCATAAAATACTAAGCAAAATGTACTTTAAAAATGCTCCTCCATGCTGTATCAATTATAAAATGATTTAACATTTCATTGGTTGGAAGAAAAAGTAAACACTGCGGGTTAGAAGATTAGTATCTTCAGCCACCCTGAAAATTCATTTCCTACAGGTCACCAACCGGAAACAAAAAGGGAAATGAAATGGAGACTTTGCCAGAGGTCTAACTAGTTGTTTGCCCTCTTTAGATAACACAAAAGCTAAAGGAAAAGAGCCACAGGTTTAGCCACAAAATAAAATCAATAAATGTTGGGAACATTTTCTCTTCTTCGTCATCTTTTTTCAAGAAAGGACTTGCATTATTCTTTGAACCCAGACAATTTAGAAGAGGCATGAATAAATAAAATTCGTAAATGTAATGTTTTAAGCCGAAAGCATAGTCTTTTGATTGGACAGAAGCTATATATGTGCTCTCCTGTAGATACTTGATCTTAAACTTTCGATAGTCAATGGTAAATTTAATTTGTCATGACAAGTCATGAAAACCAAACTGTGCTACAAATTTTGAACTTGTCTAAGATATATATATATATATATATATATATATATATATATATAAATATAGATAGATAGATAGATAGGCACTTATTTAGTTTTGATATAAAGTGATAAAAATGTTACAAGTGGAAATAAATAAATGCTCACCTAGAGCAGTCTTTAGCTGGCTGATGCGTTCTATCAGGAAATAGAAAGTAGATAGGTATAATGGCAATAATACATGGTAATCTGTTGTACGGAAATAGTACAACTTACAAAATGTATTTCACCGCTTGTAAATAGAGTTTCATCTCTTGTAGTGAGCATAATTTAATTTTAAATGGTTTTTCACTCTTACAAATGGCAAAAAACTACAACAACACATGTACATGTTAAAATATACAGGTAAAGATATCCCCCAATCGCTACAATCTCCCCATCTGATGGTATTAAAAGGGCTTTACCCGTATTCTGTTAACTGGAATTTTGTAGTCACTCTGCAAAATATGAGTTAACCACTATTTACAAGTTGTCAGACCCAGTCATGTAACCATTTCAACGTACATAAGTTGTTTAAAAAGATGAGTGCTGTTCATGAAAAAGCTTTAGACAGACCCTATATGAAAAGAAAACATCATAATTTCTAAATGGTTTTAGATGTCCTTAATGGGGCGGTTATGGGAAACTAATTTGACTAGAAGACAAGGCTAGAGTAAGGTTATGGGCAACTAATTTGACTAGAAGACAAGGTTAGAGTAAGGTTATGGGCAACTAATTTAACTAGAAGACAAAAGTAGAGTTAGGTTATGGGCAACTAATTTTACTAGAAGACAAGGATAGAGTAAGGTTATGGGCAACTAATTTAACTAGAAGACAAAAGTAGAGTTAGGTTATGGGCAACTAATTTTACTAGAAGACAAGGGTAGAGTAAGGTTATGGGCAACTAATTTAACTAGAAGTCAAGGGTAGAGTAAGGTTATGGGCAACTAGTTTGACTAGAAGACAAGGGTAGAGTAAGGGTATGTTGTGATAAGGTCAATGTGGAGTTCATGCCTGAACCAGCAGAATGTATCTTCTACCACTGATCAGAAAATAGAAATGGCTAGAAAAAAAGCACGGCAAAAATGTTATTAGCTAAAAGACCAATGGATACCGTTTTGGTTAATAGTCATATGGAAATGAGTGTTTTATTATTAATGAAAGTATAGAATTTTGATTATTTTGTATATTTGTTATAAAACATGTATCAACTCTTAGATGAAAGAGACATCAAAAACTGAAACACTCTGTTAAATTGAATTTAATGATATATGATGATGATGCACTGTTTTGGTCAGAACCATTGTAAATTATGATGTACAGAAACAGGCGTATATAGCTTTTGGGTAACATGATATATATATATATATATATATATATATATATATATGTTTGCTGATAAGATATAACCGTTTGAAAGCTTACAACGTATTTTATAAGAAAAGAAACAAATGTAGAAATTGGGTAAAAGGATTAAGGAAAGAAATGCTTTAAAACATTACTAAATATTGGATGATTTTCCAAGGATATCCAGTGTTAATACTTTAAAATATAAAATCATAAAAATAACAAAGAGCAATGTTCTCTAGAAAATACTGTGCTGTAATTAAGGTAGATGAAACAAATACGACTGTGCAATACAAATGCAAGAAGTCAATACCATGCAGCAGAGTATTTTTCATGGTGTATACTAACAAATGTATGCTGTTAATTCATGTATTATGTGAAAAGGATGGACATGCAGGGACAAATCAAGTAATCCTTTTTAAATCTATTGGTTCTCATGCATTGATGATATGATAGATAATTTAACTGATGCAATGATAAGAAACATTTACTCACTGCGAACACTGTAATCCATCTTTAAGAAGGCTATTGGAAAATAAAACATAAGCAATTATAATATCTTCCAGTGACGATTAGAGACAATTCTAATCATGCATCTATCATCATCAATTAATGATCCTGTCAACAATTAAACAATCATACAACAGTTAAAGACAATTCTAATCATGCATCTATCATCATCAGTTAATGGTCCTGCCAACAATAAAACAACCATGTATCACTTAGACACAATTCTAATCATGCATCTATCATCATCAATTAATGGTCCTGCCAACAATAAAACAACCATGTAACACTTAAAGACAATTCTAATCATGCATCTATCATCATCAATTAATGGTCCTGCCAACAATAAAACAACCACGTAACACTTAGAGACAATTCTAATCATGCATTCTATCATCATCAATTAATGGTCCTGCCAACAATAAAACAACCACGTAACACTTAGCGACAATTCTAATGCATCTATCACCATCAATTAATGGTCTTGTAAACAATTAAACAAACATATAACACTTAGAGACAATTCTATTCATGCATCTATCATCATCAATTAATGGTCCTGCCAACAATTAAACAACCATGTAACATTTTAAGACAATTCTATTCAAGCATCTATCATCATCAATTAATGGTCCTGTAAACAATTAAACATATAACACTTAGAGACAATTCTAATCATGCATCTATCATGATCAATTAATGGTCCTGTCAACAATTAAACAACCTTGTAACACTTAGAGACAATTCTAATCATGCATCTATCATGATCAATTAATGGTCCTGTCAACAATTAAACAAACATATAACACTTAGAGACAATTCTATTCATGCATCTATCATCATCAATTAATGGTCCTGCCAACAATTAAACAACCATGTAACACTTAGAGACAATTCTAATCATGCATCTATCACATGCATCTATCATCATCAATTAATGGTCCTGTCAACAATTAAACAAACATATAACACTTAGAGACAATTCTAATCATGCATCTATCATCATCAATTAATGGTCCTACCAACAATTAAACAACCATGTAACACTTAGAGACAATTCTAATTATGCATCTATCATCATCAATTAATGGTCCTGCCAACAATTAAACAACCATGTAACACTTAGAGACAATTTTAATCATGCATCTTTCATCATCAATTAATGGTCCTGCCAACAATAAAAAACCATGTAACACTTAGAGACAATTTTAATCATGCATCTATCATCATCAATTAATGGTCCTGTCAACAATTAAACAAACATATAACTCTTAGAGACAATTTTAGTCAACAAATAAACATCCATATAACAATTAGAGATAATTCAAATCAACAATTAAACATGCATATTAGATTTTGCCTAATTCTAATCAACAATTAGACATGCATATAAGACCTTGCCTAATTATAATCAACAATTAAACATGCATATAAGATTTTGCCTAATTCTAATCAACAATTAAACATGCATATTAGATTTTGCCTAATTCTAATCAACAATTAAACATGCATATTAGATTTTGCCTAATTCTAATCAACAATTAAACATGCATATAAGACCTTGCCTAATTATAATCAACAATTAAACATGCATATAAGATTTTGCCTAATTCTAATCAACAATTAAACATGCATATAAGATTTTGCCTAATTCTAATCAACAATTAAACATGCATATAAGACCTTGCCTAATTCTAATCAACAATTAAACATGCATATAAGATTTTGCCTAATTCTAATCAACAATTAAACATGCATATTAGATTTTGCCTAATTCTAATCAACAATTAAACATGCATATTAGATTTTGCCTAATTCTAATCAACAATTAAACATGCATATAAGATTTTGCCTAATTCTAATCAACAATTAAACATGCATATAAGATTTTGCCTAATTCTAATCAACAATTAAACATGCATATAAGATTTTGCCTAATTCTAATCAACAATTAAACATGCATATAAGATTTTGCCTAATTCTAATCAACAATTAAACATGCATATTAGATTTTGCCTAATTCTAATCAACAATTAAACATGCATATAAGATTTTGCCTAATTCTAATCAACAATTAAACATGCTTATAAGATTTTGCCTAACTCTAGTCAACAATTAAGCATGCATATAATGCCTCGAGACAATTCTAATCAACAAACATGTATATGACACTTTGTTCCTTTTAAAATAGTGCTATTAATAAATGGCCGACATTTGCTATATTGTATTACTTCTAGCTCTCGAAAGGATTAAAATTATTAGATGTAAATATGCAAAGATTGATTTTCAATATTTGAAATGTTAGTAAAAGCTCTCATCATATGAAAATTCAATATAAACTATTTTCTTTATATTTATAGAATCAAATATATGGAAAATAAAGAGAAAATGCAATAAATGGCACACTTACGTTCTGCTTCTTTCACCTTAGCTTTGCTTTTCTGTAACTTTCTATGGAAGACAATTACCATGACAATGGCTGCCATGACTACTATGGTTATTGCCAATGCTATGCCTATCCATGCTCCTGCTGGAAGTGAAGTCTTTATTTCTTTTGTTTGCGGTGCTGAAAAAATATTTGCAACCATTATATAAGTGTAGCAAGTCTTACTTTAGATTTTGTCAAACAAAGCACGATGGTCCATTAATATAAATCAAAGCAGAAATTTCTTGAAAATGACCAATATAATCATCCTCATCTCATTCAACACTGCTTTAATAGTATGAACCAGTAGATTTTAATTCCAATCAATTAATGTCATCACTGTAAGTTAATATGTTAAAACTTCAGGATAGTGGACAAAATATATGGAAGTTCTGATTTTTTTAAAATTAAAATTAAACGGCCAAAGCAATAGATCATAAAAATTTAAAGTTTAAAATGTTATACATGCACATTGGTCTAGTGACCAACTTTGTTGGATCACTATTTACCCGAAGAAAAATGTATGCATTTAATAATGCGATTCAGTAAATGATTTACTATTAGATTGGTGGCTGGATTGTGTTATTGTTCATTGGAATGTGTGCAATGCAATATTCAACTGAAAGGATAGGTCAAACTGAACAATGATGTGCTTAATGTGTAAGAAAAATGACTTCAGATGTTATATATATATATATATATATATATATATATATATATATATATATATATATATATATTTGCATTGCGCCAAAACGTTACTAAGATTATATTTTGTCATTTGAAATGAATTGCACCTGCTTGCGAGTTGAATATTTTTTTAAATAAATATAATCTTGCCAAATATACAGCAGCCAGATACCAGAATAGATTGATTGATTGATTGATTGTTTATTTTTTAACGGCGCATCAGCACTTTTAGGCTATTTAGCGCCAAACAAAGTGTTATTTGTATAATCTTTTAAAACTTATAAAAGGTCCTATATCGACCAGCGATATAAAAGAACAAATGGTTGAAATTAAAAACGGTAAGATGGTAACGGTGCAAAATAAAGCTTCCCGATCAACGGGAGATGTAAAAAAGATGAATAGGTATTAAAATGGGACGGTATATATATTGCATAAAACTGCACAAGGTGATAGCATAAAAGTCAGAGTTTAGAGTAAATATTTACGGCTTTCAAGAACTCGATAATACGAGTGATATTTATATTATCAAAAAGTTCTTTCATGTCATGCACAACGTAATAACGATCGCGCGTAGGTTGTAGGTCAAAGCACTCTATCATAAAGTGCTTGACAGTGAATGGTTCATTGCAAGAAACGCACTCTGGTGGGTCTTCACCTTTTAGTATGTGGGTGTGGGTGATATAAGTATGACCAATTCGGATTCTTGCAATGACTACCTCCTCCCTACGAATGGTTCTGTAGGAAGGAGTCCATTCTCCTAGAGTTGGCTTGATTGCATGAAGTTTGTTATTTACAGCATCATTCCATGATGCCTGCCACTTCTGACGTAAGAACTTTCTGATACAAGGTTTAAAATCAGTATATGGTATTTTAAAATCAGATGGTTCTTGAGAAAGAGCCATTTTAGCAGCGCGATCTGCTTTTTCGTTACCTTTAATACCAATGTGGCTAGGTAACCAACAGTATATTATATTGTGGGAGACACTCAGCTCGGTATTTTTTACGAGTATGTTTTTCAATAATGGGTTCTCCAGTTTTCTATTGTGTAGCGACTGGAGTACTGATAGAGAGTCGGAGAAGATGATACTGTTTAAAATACGGTTCTTTTCTATATGTTGCAGAGCAAGGTCTATTGCTCTGATTTCGGCTGTAAAAATTGATGCTCCATTTGGTAAGCGAACTTGCGTTGTGTGATTTCCACAAACAAAGGCTGCAGCAGCCTTTTCCTCATCCTTTGATCCATCAGTGTAAATTCTGGTGTAGTTTTTAAATTCGGTGAGAAGTTCATGGTAAGAGTTGTGGAAGATAGAAGGGTTTGTTTCAGATTTTTTTCCATCGTGTAGCGTAAAACGTACTTTTGGTTGTTTAATTAGCCAGGGTGGTGTTTCAGAGATGGATGTTTTCTGAATTTTAGAAAGATCTATATTTGTAGTGTCAAGGCTGGATGATATTCTAATGCCAAAGGAAGGTATGGCGTTTGGTTTATTTTCGTATAAAGTTTTGTATTTGGGTTGAAAAACAGCCGAAAAAGCAGGATTCAGAGGGTTTGATTTTAATTTGAGCGCATACTGTGCGGAAAGCCTCAGCTAGAAGGCTTTCACACGGGGATGTTTTAAATGCTCCCAGAGCCAGTCTTATTCCCTGATGATGAATTGGATCAAGCATTTTAAGATACGATTTTCTGGCTGAACCATACACAACGCAACCATAGTCCAGTTTGGAGCGAATAAACGTTCTGTATAAATTTAAGATGACTTTTCTATCAGCACCCCAGTCAGTGTGCGCTACTACTTTAAGTAGGTTAAGTGCTTTTAAGCATTTAGCTTTTAAGTTCTTTAGGTGTGGAATAAAGGTCAGTTTTCTGTCAAAGATTATACCTAAAAATTTGGTTTCCTCAACAACTGGAATAGGTGTTCCATCCAGTGTGAGGTTCGGTTCATCGTGATGTTTTCGTAACTGACAGAAATGCATGCATACCATTTTTGATTTCGAGAATTTGAAACCGTTTGCATTGGCCCAATTTTGAATTTTGTTTATATTTTGCTGCAGTTGTCTTTCAATTGTATGCATATGCTTTGACCGATAACATATTAGAAAATCATCAACGTATAACGAGCAATCCACACCAGGAGTCAAACACTTGGTGATGCTATTAATTTTGATGTTAAAGAGCGTCACAGATAAAATACTGCCCTGGGGCACAACCATCTCTTGCTCGTGCAGATCTGAGAGGGTAGAGCCCACTCGTACTTTGAATTCTCTGTCGGAGAGAAAGTTGGATATGAAATAGGGCAGACGGCCTTTTAGACCTAGATCGTTCAGGTCATTTAGTATCCCGTACTTCCATGTCGTGTCATAGGCCTTTTTTAAATCAAAGAAAACCGCTACTAAATGTTCTTTCTTAACAAATGCATCGCGAATGAATGTTTCTAGTCTAACCAGATGATCATTGGTGCTCCGGCCATATCGAAAGCCACTTTGGAAAGGAGATATTAAATTGTTTGTTTCCAAATACCAGACAAGCCGAGAATTGATCATTCGTTCCATTGTTTTGCACACACAGCTTGTGAGTGCAATTGGTCGATAGCTGTTGGGGTCTTTGCTATCTTTACCGGGTTTGGGGACTGGTATTACAGTTGCTTCTTTCCAGATTTTTGGTACATTACCAGTAATCCATAAATCATTGAAGAGTTTCAAAAGAGATGTTAATGATGATTCTGGAAGGTGTTTCAGAAACTGGTAATGTATCTCGTCAGGCCCAGCGGATGTATCATGGGCCTTGTCTAAAGCCTCCCTAAGCTCCGATAGTGAGAACAATTGATTATAACTTTCCGAGTTGTTGGATGTGAATTTTAAACGTGACTTTTCTTTTTGAGTTTTAAGTTTTCGGAAGGCTTCTGAATAATTAGATGATGAGGAATTTTTCGAGAAACTGTCAGCAAGAATATTTGCAATGTCACGTTTTGAACTAAAGTTGTTATTGTTCAGTGTCAGATGTCGGAGAGGGTTTTGCTTTCTCTTTCCGTTTATTTTGCGTATAGTGTCCCAAACTTTTTTAACAGAGGAACGAGAGTTTAAAGAAGAAACATACTTCTTCCATGATGCTCTTTTACTTTCTTTGATTATGCGGCGAGCTTTGGCCCGGGTAATGCGATATATATTTAAGTTTTCGGGCGTCGGTTGATTATTAAATTTCCTTAATGCTTCTCGGCGTAGTTTAATGGCTTCCTTACATTCCTTAGTGACCCAAGGTTTTTGGGTTCTTTTACAATATGGCGAGGACTTGGGAACGGATTCTTCTGTAATCTCTATTAAAACAGATGTAAAATGCTGAATGGTGTCGTCAACATTGAAAATTGTATCCTCATTCAGCCTAGTTTTACAGAGTGTTTCGAACTTGGCCCAGTCGGCCTTCTTTAAATTCCATTGTGGAATTACTTCATCGACTGTAGAGTTAAGATTTACAAGAAAGATTGGGAAGTGATCGCTGCTGTGAAGGTCATCAGCGACCTTCCATTCATAGTCCAAAAGCAGAGAAGGAGAACAAATTGTCAAATCGATGCTTGTGTATGTACCCGTGCCTGGGTGTAAATATGTAGGTGTTTTGGTATTATATAGACACAGATCGTGTCTAGAAATAAAGTCTTCAACTTTGTGACCTCTGTCACTTATATGATTTGATCCCCATAAAATGTTATGGGCATTAAAATCCCCGAGTAAAACAAAGGGTGCGGGAAGCTGTTGAACAAGATTGTCGAGTTCGTTTGGTACTAGGTTAGTGTTTGGTGGTAAATAAATAGAGCAAAATGTAATCACTCGATGTAGAGTGACGCTTACAGCAATGGCTTGTAAATTGGTGTTTAAATGAATGAAGCTATGAGGAGCTCTGTTGTTTACAATAACAGAAACTCCTCCTGATGCCCTATCAACATTTGGAGAGCAGGTGTTAAACAGGGAGTAGTTTTTAAATATGATATTGTCCGTATCTTTCAAGAATGTTTCTTGAAGGCATAGTACCGCAGGATCATGTTCGTTTAAAAGCAGGAGAAGATCATGGTAGTTGGTCTTAAGTCCTCTACAGTTCCATTGTAAAATGGTGTTCTTCATTACAACTTTATATTTAAGATTCTGGAGCTAGGTTAGACCTTTCGCGGAGACAATCTGTTTGGTTATTTATCTGGAGGAAGTACGGGGGTGTATTTTTTGTTGTTAGGTCTGGAGCTACCTTGAGTACATGGAGCAGATTCTTCTGCATCCATGTCCTCCAAGTCTCCAAACCTATTGTGCAGCTTTATGGGGTCATCAGACCCCTTTTGCTGCCTATTTGTTTGTGACTTTTTCTTGCTATTTGGTGATCTTGGTGGTGGAGTATTGTTGAATGTCGTTTGTGTCGATGTTGAGTTTTTCTGGGGTTTGTAGTGCGGGATGTTCGAGTCGGAATGGGATTCAGGTGGGTTTGTTTGAGTTTGAGCGTCTTTCATTGCTTTTTGGCTGCTCTTCACTACAGTTGAGAAGGATGGGCCGGGGAGTGATCTAGCTTGAACAAGCTTCCTGGCCTCTGGATAGGGGATGTTGGACGTGTATTTAACCCTCTGGATTTCCTTCTCCTGTTTCCATGTGTCGCAGTCCTTTGAACTAGCATGGTGTTCTTTGCCGCAGTTGACGCAATGCGGAGTGGCTTTGCACTCTGATTCCCGATGGGAGGGATCACCGCATCGGCCGCATATTTGACTTCTAGAGCACCTGTCTTCATGATGACCGTATTTTTGACATTTGTAACATCGGAGGGGATTTGGTATGTATACCTCAACCTTAACTTGTAGGAATCCAACCTTGACCACTTTAGGTACTGTTGGCTTATTAAAGGTGAGTATAATAGTGTTGGTGTCCTGCAGATTGTTGTTTCGTTTGATACGAATTCTGCGGACTGCAGTGACACCTTCATTTTTCATACCCTCGACGATTTCTTTGTCGGTGACTCCTGCTAGGTCACGGCAACGAATGATGCCTTTTGATGTGTTAAGTGTAGAGTGGGCGAAACAGTTTACTGAAATATCGTGAAAGGTCTTAATTTTTAGGATATTTTCAGTGTGTGCTTTGCGCTCACACTCTACAAGTAGGCCGCCTGATTTTAGTTTTTTTACACTTTTCGGCTTGCCAACTAATCCAAGTATAGTCTTTTCGACTATAAATGGCGATAGTGCAGCAAGTGGTTTAGCCTCGTCTTTCGATTGGATGACCATGAAGCGAGGAAAGGATTCCACACTACATGGCTCATCATCCGACTCTGATCCTGTTTTGGTACGTTTGTGTTGGTTTTTTTTGGAATTATCCATGATGGCTTGAATAAAATTTCAGCACCCGTGCTCCCCACCCACCAAGGAGCCCAACAAGGGGACACTTTTCAAGTGTCAGGGATACACAGATGCCATACTCAGTTGATAAAATTACCTTTGAATGACCCTGAAGTCGCCAATTTCTAAGGTCGGTAAAATTACCCCCCGATTGACCCGTTAAGCCACCGCCTTCTAGGAAGTCTTCTAAGACTTGGAAAAGGGAAAAATAAAGGAAGAGAATTTAGGGGCAACGGTGGTATCAAGAGAGATACAAGGAGACAGATAAAGAAGGTGAGAGAGTAAATAAAGACCTCCTAGGGCTCGGCGTGACCAGCCGATTTGTCGGAACCGGGCCCATCCCGACCACCCGTCTAAGAGAAGTAGAGGCCAAAGTAGTGTGTTGCAGGGAAAGCCTCTGCTCAACTACCAGGATCCTTTCCTCCTCTGACACGGGACGCAACCCACGGTAAACAGGTTGCCTCTACTTAGTCGCCTTTTACGACACGTAGCGAGGCACGTCGGGCCAAATACCAGAATAGATATATGCCAACTACATACCTGTAGAGATATACACCAACCAGATACCAGAACAGATATATACCAACCAGATACCAGTACAGTTATATGCCAACCAGATACCAGTACAGATATATACCAACTATATACCTGTAGAGATATACACCAACTAAATACCAGTACACATATACATCAACAAGATACCAGAACAAATATACACCAACCAGATACCAGAACATATATACACCAACCAGATACCAGTACAGATATATGCCAACTATATACCTGTAGAAATATCAACAACTAAATACCAGTACAGATATACACCAACCAGATACCAGAACATATATATAACAACTATATACCTGTAGAGATATATACCAACTAAATGCCAGTACAGAGATACACCAATCAGATACCAGAACAGATATATACCAACAATATACCTGTAGAGATATATACCAACTAAATACCAGTACAGATATACACCAAACAGATACCAGAACAGATATATACCAACTATATACCAGTAGAGATATATAACAACTAGATGCTAGCACAGATATATACCAACTAGATACCAGTATAAATAAATACCAAATAGACACCAGCACAGATATACATCATCTAGATTCCAGTACAGATATATGCCAACTAAATACCAGTTCAGATATACACCAACCAGATACCAGAACAGATATATAGCAACTATATACATGTACCTGTAGAGATATATGCTAATTAAATATCAGTACAGATTTATGCAAACTAGATGCCAGAACAGCTATATATGAACTAGATACTAGTAGAGATATATAACAACTAGATACCAGCACAGATATATACCAACTAGATACCAGTATAGATATATACCAACTAGACACCAGCACAGATATACACAACCTAGTTTCCAGTACAGATATATAACAACTAACTGTCCATACAGATATACACCACCTTGATTCCAGTACAGATATATACCAACTATATGCCAGTGCAGATATACACCACCTAGATTCCAGTACAGATATATACCAACTATATGCCAGTACAGATATACACCACCTAGATTCCAGTACAGATATATACAACCAGATGTCAGTACAGATCTATACCAACTAAATGCCAGAATAAATTTTACAGCAATGAGAAAGAATAGTGACATGATTTATGAAGCTTTTCGTTTTTAGTTCATGGAAGATAAACTGTGAGGAAAGCTTACTGATTTCATTGGTATAGCTCATTTGCACCTTTGTTACTTAGAATAAAATCAACATTAGATTGATAAAATGATCCTGTGAACCAGTCATGCTAATATGTTGCATGATCTCAACATCACTCATTCTTCTGTTAGGTGTGTATCAATTACCTATCTCTAAGATTCATATGACTAAGGTGGAATGCATTATTTCTGTAGAAAGCTTTCTACGCATCTTCAAGGATGACACATTACTGTTAGTTTAATTGACCGATGAAAGCTTATGATTTAAGTAACTTGCAATTTAAAATATTTTTTTTTTGTTTCCTGTGTATATAGAACTTCATAGTAATCAATTTTATGTCTGGAATCGAAAAAGAATACTTGTGAAAATTCTGACTTGTACGACAAAGTAGACAAAATAACATGCATGTACTTTTATCAGATACAAACAACATAATTTTAATAAAAGCTGATATTCTTACATCTGTCTGCTTGAACTGTGTAGGATTTGCATAGAACTTCCCTGTTACCCTTAAAACATCTAACAGCCGGTCCCGTTACACACACTTTATATGTTCCTTCTCTGTCAGTGTCACCAAGAATCAGTGTGCTATAATTCCTCACCTAATTTCAAAGGAAAAATATAAACTTTCAACAAGTGAGTATTTGAGTTAAGCTGTCTATCACCATATCAGCACACTTACTTATGTTAAGGAACAAACAAAGGCTAAATTAAGTATAAATTATGTTTTAAGATGTCTGATGCTCAAATAAATAAACTCAGAAGGTTGATAAAATGGCGTCTAGCCAAGAGGCGAAATAAAAGTTATAACAAATAAAGAATACCTCCCAGTATCAAATGCAACACAGGCATGGCATTTTCGGGTCAAAAATGAAAATTTTTTCCGTTTAAGTATAAGAAATGAAATTGATAATTAGGATATGAGCAATCTCAAACCATTTAGAATCAGTACAATGGATAATAGTTAATAATTATTATGATCATGCCTAATGCTGAGGACAATATCAATCTCCTAAGAATGCTTTAATTCGGAACATTTTATAACCAGCAACACAATTGCAGTGTTATGCAAACATTGACCCCTTCAACTGGTGTTAAAGACAATACAACAGGTATAACAAACGTGCAGATATCTCAGATCTCTCGAGTGAAGGGGCAAGTTTTTATCTGATGATAAAAAATTAATTGAGATTCGAGTCCAACATTTTAGACTTAGTATAAGTATTTCCAACTCAAGTTGATTCAGTAGGATATAAGATTTCCAATCTCTTAAGCAAGTTATTAATACTGGAGTAAATATCCAAGTAGCATGTATTAATATTAATACTTCTCCAATCACATCATTCAGAAGCAAACACTTGGATCAACAAAACTCTCCTACATGCACAAGAATCATTTAATTACAATGCAATAAATGCCAAATAGTTATGGATACAATGCAATAAATGAAAGTTCCACCTGCAAAGAGCTCTTTGAGATTACTAACAAGCTAATGTCAAGGAACAAATCAACACCACTTCCAACTACCTTCTCTCCAGTCGACCTTCCGGACATGTTTGCAAATTTCTTCCATGACAAAGTACAAACCATTAGAGATAAGCTTGACACCACAACTTCAACTGACTCGTCGTCACCATACAGTTGGGATATAGAATTTGAGTGGCAACCATTAGCAGCATTTGAACCTGTCTCTATGGATTTCGTACATACAGTCGTAATGAAGAGTGCACCAAAGTCATGTGAACTTGATCCAATTCCAACATCACTGCTGCTCGAGTGCTTAGATCCAGTATTGCCTTCACTAACTGATGTTATTAATACCTCCCTCTCAACCGGGGAATTCCCATCATTTTTCAAAACTGCCATTGTAAAGCCTCTGCTGAAGAAACCAACACTAGACCACAACGATTTAAAGAACTACCGCCCAGTTTCTAATCTCCCATTCATATAAAAAATCTTAGAAAAGGTTGTTCTATCCCAGCTTGTATCTCATCTGAATTCAAACAGTCTTGTTAGCAATGTACAATCTGCATATCGCCCTTGCCACAGTACTGAAACTACTCTTCTAAAAGTAGTTAATGACATTCTCTCTGCGTTGGATAGCGGAAAGATTACAGTCCTCACCCTCCTGATTTGTCTGCAGCATTTGACACAACAGACCATGATATATTACTTCACCGTCTCCAGCATGTATTTGGCATTCATGATACAGCCTTACTGTGGTTCAAGTCCTATTTGGTCAACAGGACACAAATTGTATCTGCAAATGGAATTCACTCCAGCCCAGTTGATCTATGTTGTGGTGTTCCACAGGGGTCTGTTCTTGGACCTGTTCTCTTCATTCTGTACACTCAGTCGCTCTCAAGTGTCATAGATCATCATCCCGTGTCTCACCAATTGTATGCTGATGACACCCAAATATACAAATCTAACCACCCAACTGAAGTTGATGCTACCATCCAAGATGTAGAGAGGTGCATTTCTGATGTGAAATCATGGATGACATGTAACAAGCTGCAGATGAATGATGATAAAACTGAGGCCATTCTGATCACAACACAAAGACTTTCTCATTCACATTCTTTACCTCAAACAATAAAATCAGCAACGCCAACATTAAATTCACACAATCAGTATGAAACCTAGGTGTTACTCTGGACGGTACTCTCACACTGCACCAACATGTCATGAACATATGCAAGGCTGCATATCTTGAGCTGAGACACATCAGCTCAATTCGCAAATATCTTTCAGTTGATGCCACTAAAACACTTGTTTGTTCATTAGTACTTTCAAGACTGGACTATTGTAACTCAATTCTGTCTGGTTCATCTCAATACCTACTCCAGAAACTTCAAAAAGTTCAAAACACAGCTGCTCGGATCATACTTAGAGTACCACGATCAGAGTACACCTCCCAGCCGCTTTGTACCCTACACTGGTTATCCATTTGATCCAGAATCAAACACAAAATTTGTTCTATGTGCTATAATTTACTGTCGGACTCTAGTCCAACATACCTATCCGACCTCACCCATGTGTACACACCAGCAAGATACTTCCGCTCCTCTTCTGACAATCGTATACTCATTATTCCCACTATGAAAACAAAGTCATATGGACAGCGTTCTTTTGCATACCAGGGCCAAGCAACGTGGAATGAATTGCCCACTGAACTTAGACACAAAGACACAGTGATCACATTCAAGAGGGCTCTCAAAACTCACTTATTTCGACTGCAAGAACAAACTTAAAGACCTAATAATGTTTTCTACCTGAAACATTCTCAGCATGTTTTTTATTTTTTAATGTTTTTCTAATTTCATGGTGTTTGTTTTTGTAATAATATTATTATATGTTTTTTTATCTTATAGGTGTTGTCTAATGCTGTAAAGTGCTTAGAGCTTCTAAAGATTAGGCGCTATACAAAGTCGTCATTATTATTATTATTATTAAATAGTTATGTATACAATGTAATAAATGCCAAATAGTTATGGATACAATGCAATAAATGCCAAATAGTTATGGATTCAATGCAATAAATGCCAAATAGTTATGGATACAATGTGAGAAATGCCAAATAGTTATGGACACAATGCAAGAAATGCCAAATAGTTATGGATACAATGCAGTAAATGCCAACTAGTTATGGATACAATGCAGTAAATGCCAACTAGTTATGGATACAATACAGTAAATGCCAAATAGTTATGGATTTAATGCAATAAATGCCAAATAGTTATGGATACAATGCAGTAAATGCCAAACAGTTATGGATTCAACACAATAAATGCCGAATAGTTATGGATTTAATGCAATACAGTAAAACCTGTTATGAGAGACCGCCCCTTCTGCCAACCAAAAGCGGTCTCTCAAGACAGGTGGTCTCTCATAAGAGGTGTGTGAAAATGGACTGGTTTTCAGGGTTAATAGTTAGCATTGTTGAAAAATAAATAATACCCATACTCACTGTACATGTATCATATCCTTTATTCATGAATCTTGTTAAATAATGCATGCATTCCTCTCAAAATATCTTTATATGATAAAGATATACATCTATCAAACGAGAATAAAATTTATATTTCAACATCACATTAATATATACAAAAAATTAACAGTTAGATTTGATCTATATATCTTATTTTATACACTTATTCACTTGTTTTTTTTTAAAGAAATCCATTATACTTCTTTGTTGACATGTTTTACTCAGCTATTTGGTCTGAACATGTATCTCAATTATTGCCCTTTCATGAATCAACTTCCCACTTACTGGTATGTTTTTACTCCTTGCGACACAAAACCACTCCCATACTCGCTCGTTCAGATCTCCGTAAACTGTCCGTCGTGCCGTGGCATATTTCCTCTGTGCTTGTGCACCTTTCTGCCATTCGTTTCTAATGGACTTCTTGTCTTTGATTACATTTTGAACTTGCGTTTTACCGACGCTTAAGCTGACTGCTATTTTGCGAGTGGTCTCGCCTTTTTCATTTCTTTCAATGACATTAATCCTTTCTTCCAGTGTTAAAATTTTTCTTTTTTTCAGCGGAGATTCTGCCATTGTTATTAGTGTTGACGTTATAAAGACTATCGGTTTTGATCAGGTTTTGGGGAATTGTGGAATAAATATATATTATGTACCAATGAATGAAACCAAAAGACATAATTAACTCATCAGGAAACAATACTGTACATTTATTCTGAGACGAAGTTTAAATCAACAGCGTTATAGCTCGATAAACAAATGTTCCGACCATCTGCACCCACGTAAACAGATTGTGGCTTGGTGAAACACTAACAAAAGAAATAAAAAATAATTTTAAAAAAATCCGAAAATGATTCTCACTTACTAGTATTAAAGACAATGAGCTCATTCACCCTCCAGGCATTATGGATTAACTGGAAAGCAAACGACGTACTCAAACCAACACTGAAGCCCTTTCAAACGATTTCTCACTTGGACATAAGGACTACCGGCGTTTTGTGAGTTTTCATACAGATAAAGAAAAAATACAAACCTCTAAATTGACTGTGTATATCCATCATTACTCACTTTGATGTTACTCTTACTGGCTATTCACATGACTTCGGCACTACAATGGCGGTTAGTGACATGTACTTTAGTCTGGTTTACTGCAGTTTACAAATGACACCGTACGCTGGAGTTGTAAATTTCACAAAACTGGTACTGTAGCAAGACAAATTATTTTTAAATACTTTATTAGAGCAATCTTTGCTATTTATGCAGTCTTTGTTACAAAGGATTAAATGATGGTTAGAGGTGTTTATCCCGATATATGGTTGTTCAACTATAGTGTTATTCAGTGTGCACTTTGTTTGCATACTACATTTATCCCGAGCTCTAGTGTTTACAAAGGATTAAGTTAAGGTCAGTGGTGTCGATCTGTTTTGATTTTTTGGCGATGCGGTCGTTCATAGCAGTGTCAAAATGCATATTTTGCCAAGAAATCGCGGTCGCTGGTCGCGTTCAGCAGGTGGTCGTTCATAACAGAGCGTTTATATAGTAAAATCGATCCGTGCATTACGATTGTGGTCGGAAATGACAGGTGGTCGCTCATAGCAGAGGTCGCTCATGACAGGTTTTACTGTAAATGCCAAATAGTTATGGATACAATGCAAGAAATGCCAAATAGTTATGGATACAATGCAGTAAATGCCAAATAGTTATGGATATCTATAACAACGCTTCTGATAACTGATAGGGAAGAAAAGGAGCAAGAAGGAAAATTTATTCAAACAAGTGTTTCATTCATAAAATCTCTTGCAGATATTGGACATGACAAAGTGTATTTTAGTTTAGATTTTTTAGATTAAAATAACTAAAATAACAAAAGAGAAACAACTGAAATAATTACCAAGTAATAGTTCTTTTTGTATTCCCATAAATTGGATAATAACAAAACGTAGAAGAACCTTTATTAAAATAAAGCAGAAATCCTCAAAGACCTTGTCTTTGTAAGGAAAGAACCTTTGCATGTATGTGGGTATATGTGTTTAGTTTGCTTAATATACATTTATTCTAGATGTAAAAATATTAAAATGTTACAAAATCACTTTGGTACAGAATTTACCACTTTATTACGCGTGACATTCCAGATCAGTATCGGTGATGGTTTTCCGCATCCTTGCTCAGAGTATAAAAAGGCATGAAGTTCGTCATGGCTGGCATTAATATCAGGTTTACAGTAACCTTCTTCCTCTAATGGAGAAACTGTAAAAAATATTATTATTATCATTATAATAAAATATTATAATATCATTATTATTTGATGAGCCACTCTAATCGACTGGAACCTTTTAAATGTAAAAAGAAGAGAAAAGAGACAAATAAAGAAGTAACAGAGATAGTCAAGGTCAAAGAAAATATAAACATCAACACAGTAAAAAACACTGAAGCACACCTGTACACACTGCTTATACAAGAGCTCTTGCTGCCCTCTCACTTCTTTCTTGACACCTCCACGATTCCTTTTGAGGCACTATTTTAGCGACAAAGAAAATTCGCCACAGATTGAATGATATGAGGGTCAAAAATATGCTCTACATGCCGTGATTCAATTGCTACACAACAAATGTAACTCTGAGATGTAATACCTATTTGTAACAAATGAAACTCTGAGATGTAGTACCTATTTGTAACAAATGTAACTCTGAGATGTAATACCTATTTGTAACAAATGTAACTCTGAGATGTAGTACCTATTTGTAACAAATGTAACTGAGATGTAGTACCTATTTGTAACAAATGTAACTCTGAGATGTAATACCTATTTGTAACAAATGGCTCTTAATCTTGGATCTAACAAAATAAATTACTCGCTTCAGTGTCAGGGATGCATAATTCTCACATACAGTAAAAGTAATTACTGAGTAAGTAAGCATAAAATGTAATGACAAACTCTTGAAAGTATTCTTTGTGGCCGATGTTTTTGGAAAAATGCGATAAGATAACAAAAAATATGATATTATTTATGATACACCACTGATACACCACTACATTGCACAGAAACTCTATATATGGTAACAGGACATATATTTTGTTTCTTTGTGTTTATCATGATGTTCATGACACTGTTATTGTTAGATGTTCATGACAGTCGTGTAATTTTAGCACGAAGGTATCGAAGCTTGAACTTCACTGAACTGGCTCTCTATCAACATTGAACCCTGTATATAAGACCAGAGTTATTTTAAATGTGTACACAGACTCCAAGTTTGCAGGAACTGTATAGATACAATCTTCAAAGCATGTCTAATAAGCAAAAATAGATTTGTGCCTTTGTATTGGAATAATTCTTATGAAATATGAATATATTAAACTGGTCAATAAACACATTATGATTATAGATTATCGTTCCTACATTCTAACTTGTACTTAAACGTAATAAGAGTGATACTGAGCATTGTCAAAGGAGAGTAAAAACCTAGTGTTTCTTTTGCTCATTATACAAATTGCATTGAATTGGGAATACAACCTACGTACGGACACCAGTTGTCAGTTCAGAGACACTTCAGTAGCCTTATAAATTATTATGACAAATAAACTTTGACACAAATGATGAACTGGTTGTGTCAGTTGTGCATTGATCGTTTGTAGATGTCAAGCTTTACTGTGCTAGTATAGTAGAGAGTCGTGGCTTACACTAAAAACCTAGAGACAACAATTCTTTATATTGAACAATTTGATTAACTGGGACTGAGCCTTTAAAATCCGCTACTGTCCTTACCGATATCTTCATCAATTACATATATCATTTCAAACTACGATATTTTGTTCATAATTTATTTTATTTCTCCAGGGTTCTGCAAATAATGGGACATGAAACACCTACGAAATCAAGGCATTATGCAGACAGTTTCATCCACCGGATAGCAAGTGACGTCAGCATGCTTATCATCGTGATTCATCTGCTTTAGATTGACATTCCTGAGAATCAATAGATAGATATGAAACTCAGTTTTATTGCCTCCCACCCAAACAATACTAATGAAGCATATGAACAATCCATATAATTTCATAATGTCACTTTCACCTGGAGTTCACAAAACAAAGTTCCTTATTCTTGTTGTGCTTTGTACTGGGTCATGTGCACACTCACTACAAACCATGAGATATATTGAAATGTATTGTTTCATTCCAGGTACACGATCCCCTGAATTTACGGAGATACACATTTCAGTTAAATCAGTTTTCTTAGTGCTTATTATTGCGATTTGAATCTCAAATTATGTGAAGAAAATATTTTACAAAATTTCAGGATCAAATAAATTTATCAATAGATCAATTTTTGTGTGAACAACTTATTTCTGTTGATTTTTTAAACTAGATTTACCCTAAATATGTTTATGTATATTATTAGGTAGATTAGTACGCTAGAATATAATAATAAAGCTCCTGATTGTTGTATCATCGGCTGTCAAATGCTGACAATCATGGACTGTCAACTGCTGACAATCATGGGCTGTCAAGTGTTGACAATCATTCACAAGTCTCCATATCATGAAATGGTAAGACAAAGACACAAACAGGTTCATAATGATTCACAATTATTTCCAAGTTAAACTGGAAGTGTTCTGATGAGAAATACTTTGTAATACTTTCTTTATGGATTAAGGCAAACAAATACATAGTTCAGATAATGTTCAGCTTTATTAGCTTGTGGTAGTAAATATCATCATACATACAATCATAATTTACTTACTGTAAACAGAGAGGTTCAGAGTCAACCTTGGGTCGGGCTCTGAACTAAGTGGAATGCTGGTAATCAAAGTATACAGTCCCTCATCACTGGTTTTTACATCACTTAGAAGGAGGCTATCATTTTCCATCTTGGTGATTCTGTCTCTGTATGCGGGCTCTATTGTTAATCCATCTATATCTTTCCAATAGGCTATCCGTATCGCTGTCTTACCTACTCCAGTGAACCACGTTTTGGCCTTAACATACTCTCCAGGATCGACCTCATATTCCCAGGTCAGTAGGACTTGTTCTTTAATGCAGGAGACGATATTCGTCGTGACAGTTTTCCATGACAGAGCTGAAAATTCATAAGAATAAGGCTACGCATTGCTTTTCATTATGAAAGAATGATATTTTCGATAGAAAATATATATACAGAATGGAAAATTTGCTGGTGTCAGCAACACATTGGTTACAATATCCATAACGAAAATTTAGAAAAATCACCATAAGTGATATCTTCCAATATTAACAGTAAGTATAGTTTGTTTGATAACTGACATTCTAAACAAAACAGAAACACAGATATGTAGGAATATATACCTTCGTAACTCACTGCATATCTAAAACCTAGTCACTCTAATTTATATTTTTCCGACTAATATTTCATACTAGAAATATGGAGCTGAAATTGAAAGATAAAATTTGTTAAAGTCCCCAATAATTTTCGACTGCAAGATTTGCTTAGCCCGGTCAATGAGAAACAGTCTAAGCTTCGATTTGCTTCCCTTCATTGTACTGCCAAGTCAGCATTGCAAGCGTTTCGCTGAGATCAGCAAGTGTGTCTGCAAAGGTCTAAATAATAACTAAAGTCCAGAACACTTGAAAGAACACATTTAGAAGTTCAGCCATGCTAATTTTTATTTATGTGTGTGTCTTGGGGTGAGGGTGGGGTGGATTACATGTGCCAATGCTATGATGATACAAGTTTGTTGTTATGAATTTAACGCCATTTTTAAGCACATGACCTGCTATACAAGGTGGCCATTATGTTTGGTGGAAGAAGAACTCGGGAAAACTCTGGGAAGAACCATCGACCCACAGGAATCTACTGTGAAGCTTTCTCATTTATCCACGTTTGATAAGCCTGAGAATCGAACCCATGCTTACATAGGTGAAATTATAGTGATCTGTAAAGTCTACCTCCTTAAACCATTGGACCACCCGGGGCCCCAAGGTTGTACTGTAAGATACAATATTAGAAATTGCCAAGCAAGTTTTCTGGCTTTTGAAATTGTCCTTTTAGTCTCATTTTCTGTACCACCCACATTTTAAAATACATAACAAAGGAATGAGAAACATTTTGTGTACCTGTCAGAATGCATCACATGGATATTTCCATTACATTGTATCAAATGTGTCAGTGTCACATTTTTTGTTTTTTAGAAGATGGGTTCCTACTGAAGGAAATATCTGTGTTAGTTATCCCAATGCATATATTTAGACTCAGTAACATTTCGTAATCGATCACGCCCATATCCTCTGATGCACCAAATAGTTATGGGGTATACTTACGTATGTATATGTAGATCTAATTAGACTGTAATATTTGTCTAAATTTGAACTAATACTTAAATGCTGCATATTTGTTTTGATTGATCAAGGTGTTTCAGCAAAGTCGAATGCAGACGAATAAACAAAATTCATGGGCATGTCTGTGCAATATATACAGTTGCAATGTGAACTTCTTGTTCACTCTGTTTAACTAGTCATGTACTCCACTTTACACATGAAGTGAAAATTATAATACACATTTATGAACAAAGCACACTACAGAGAACATGGGTATGTATTAAAATGAACGTGATTAAGGTAGTGCAGTAAAGTGAACAAGTTTGTGAATAATACATTAATGAAAATGTACAAAATTTCATATTTACATATTTAGGAATTGTTGTTATTCTCAAAACAATGGAAAGAATGAGTAATATGATGAATGAATACATTGTCGGCTCTTTTTAATTGACCTGATCACAAAGTAATTATTTCAAACCTTAGACAAATTAAATACTACCATCCAATCAATAATTATAAATTTTTTTAATCCCCTTTCTTCATTTAAGGTTTTATTGTAAAGTTTTATTTTGTTCCCATAGCCTATTCGTTATAAGTATCTTAGATTCAACGCATACACATTTCTTTACTCCAACAACTTTCCTGACTCCTGTTGAAGTTATTGCAGTGTTGATGATAACATTGATTATGCCGCTTATGATCATGACAATAATGTTGATGTTTGTGTTCTAATCAAAGTTCTTGTTGTTTTCAAGGACACAGTAATATAACTATACACTAGGTTATTGTTTTCCTTGTAATGACTGTTGCTTAATGCAACTGTTGCTATTGTGTATGTTCCATCCATAAATACTCATTTACTTTATGTATAAGTATTCAAAATACTGGATAAATGTATAGTTATCTTGAGGACGTTCATTTTGAAAAATGGTGGATTCTGCGCATTTGGATTTTAGACCTTTACTCCCTTTTCAGTAGGCTTTGAAAACCCGTTAGCAATGACGCTTTTATTCTAATACCTGTTTTCATTAAGGTGTGAACTAAGTGGGCAAGAACATGCGGACAAATTAATTGGCTGTGCCTAGAATTACTTATGGATAGGGAAGTTTTACCCCGTGGCAAAGCAACAACAAAAAAAAAGCATGCTTAATTAGAATTAAAGTAATGAAATATAACTCCATTCCAGAACACATCAGGACACCCTCCCTACTGATATCCTCCATCGGCAATAACCTTAGACTAAACTCTTGTATCTTCCTTTAGCTGGTTAGGAGTTGTTCAAGGTCAAAACGCATTGAAATCCGGTCAGGAAGTCAAAATGTATTTCATTATTCTTGTTCTTACGTTGTCATTGGTATTAAATTATTCACCATACAAATTAGCATTAAATAAACAAAAACTAGAACAAAAGCAGACTATAACTGGAGTCCTTTTTAGTTAATAAAATAACAACAACACTTTGTTTAAAAGAGTTCTTGATGTTATTAGATTTATATACAGGGGAATGATATGCTCTTAAATTACATATACAAATACATCAATCATTATTTTAAATTCATGTAAAACTTAACTTTGAAAACATTTATAAGTTTTGCAGTAACACAAACATTATTTTTTGTACACCATCGCCCATTTCAAAAACAATACCACCAGGCTCTGCGAAATAACTAATTACTTACATTAGCTGCACTTAATCAATTACCATGATGGCAAGAGAAATGAAAGTGTCTGTGTACTTATAAGAACACCTTCACATGATAAGCTAGAAACAGCATCTATGTAAAACTAATTTATTTTCCTTTGATGAATTTTGGCGATGACGCCAGCTTCGATGAATCTGCCGTTGCTGGATGTGTTGTAATGGCTAGACAGCAGTGAACACATTGGTGTATGTGCTGTAATGGATTGACAGCGGTGACAACATTGGTGGATGTGTTGTAATGGTTAGACAGCACGTGAAAGCCTTGGTGTCGCCACTTTAGTTACAGAAAGTACTTGTCATCCACACGTCCATTTGTCCATGAATAAATATGGCATCATCTTCAATCGTTATGTTAAAAGCTATGAAACATATAATTTACAAATTAAACCATGTTAAAAAGGTGTAATTAGTTTTTAATGTTTCCTTAGTCTCCCCGGTGGAAGATTAGACTGACATTATGAAATGTTTCTCGCTAAACGTTTGTATATACAATTATAAGTGTAAGGTAAGTAGTAGATGTAATAGACTTCATGTTACGACCACTGGATCGCTGACTGGACTGGGTGCTTCAGTTGACACTACAGTTTTTCAAATTAAGAAATGTTACAAAAAACAAGAAACATAAAAAATCTGTAACCCAGTACATTTTCAGGTTAGTATCATTAAATGTAACTAAAAGTACCTAACTCGTTTAAAATACTTTGTGTGAAACGAATAAGGTAGATTTAGCTACATTTATGACATTGACTTGAAAATTTACTCACGTACAGATGGGATAAAATTGACTATGCAGTGTGAAACGAACTATAACAGAAAACACTATCACACAGACTATAAACATCAGAAGCTAAAAAATCCAAACTCTTATATGAGCTAGCGCAAAAGACATCAACAACCAGAAATGTGTTATGTCAGACTGGTTTCCTCAAACTTTGTCAAACACCCCCAATGAGCCCCAGTTAAATCAAACATAATAATACAATTGCAGATGAAAACTCCTGCACTTACCAATCACAATGGTTCCATCACCAATCCACACCTTATTCCACAAGAAAATTTCCATGTAACGTATCGTTACACTAGTAATAGAAAACCCTTGTTATATTTCCAGGACACAGAATATAAATTTCCAAGGAAGTCATGAATTATAAATCTCCTCAGTCGCTATACACTTCGCTTGAACTGAACTCAGCATTGTATGGTATTGTACATTGCCTACCATAGGATATTTTTCCAAATTAGAACTGATGAAACTTGAAAGTTAGCCATATAAAATATAATAATTATTTATTGTTTTTTCATATGACATTCATCAATTAAATGTGTTAATACAGTAATAATATCAAATATTTTATGTTTCTATTTTTTCATGCATAGAACTTGTGCACTTAGGGTCGACAGGTCATGCCATTAACATATTCGTATTAATGCGCGGTATCTACACAAAAATAGCAAGTGGCTTGAGATACTCATTGTGCACTACTTCCAACATGTAACAATTATAACTTTTCTATTGATTCTGTTTCCAGAGGCTTATATTGCAAGATTATACTTAGATGATTCTTCAGATTTCATAAATGAGTACAAGACCTGATGACCTTTATATAAATTGAGAGGCATTAATAGCAGCTGATTAATACTGTATGTGTTGAATCTGCTGACCATATTGCAAAAAATGTTCAGTTATTTTAGTTTAATTGTAACAAAATTGGGTGAGAAAATTAATATATGTCGATGTTTAAAGGAAATAATGTATATCCTTGATTAGGATTTCATTATCGTGGTGCAAACCCCAAAATAGATTCTATTAATACACAACATGTCATTGAGAGGAACCTATGAACAGCATATAATTGAGAGTAACCTATACACGGTATATCATTGAGAGTAACATATACACAGTGTATCATTGAGAGTAACCTATACACAGTATACCATTGAGAGTAACCTATACATGGGATATCATTGAGAGAAACCTATGTACAGTGTATCATTGTGAGTAACCTATGCACAGTGTATCATTGAGAGTAACATACACAGTGTATCATTAAGAGTATCATATACACAGTGTATCATTGAGAGTAACCTATACACAGTATATCATTGTGAGTAACCTATGCACAGTGTATCATTGAGAGTAACATACACAAAGTGTATCATTGAGAGTAACCTATACACAGTATATCATTCAGAGTAACCTATACATGGGATATCACTGAGAGAAATCTATGTACAGTGTATCATTGTGAGTAACCTATGTACAGTGTATCATTGAGAGTAACATACACAGTGTATCATTAAGAGTATCATATACAGTGTATCATTGAGAGTAACCTATACACAGTATATCATTGTGAGTAACCTATGCAGTGTATCACTGAGAGTAACATACACACAGTGTATCATTGAGAGTAACCTATACACAGTGTATCATTGAGAGTAACCTATACATATTATATCATTGAGAGTAACCTATACACAGTATATCATTGAGAGTAACCTATACACATTATATAATTGAGAGTAACCTATACACGGTATGTAATTGAGAGCAACCTATACAGAGTATATCACTGAGAGTAACATATACACAGTATATCATTGAGAGAAACCTATGCACAGTGTATCATTGAGAGCAACATATACACACTGTATCATTGACAGAAACCTACATACAGTATATCATTATAGAGCAATGGAAATTACCAGCAGAGATAAAAGTCAAGGCAATTTCTTTAGGGTCAGAGCAAGGCCACAATAACGTCCAGCAATTGGAATTGAAAAAGAATGTGAAAGAAAGCCTTATTCGGCAGACAAACGAATAACAACAAAAGAAGCACACAAACTACTGTTAAACAAACTAAGCTTGTAAAGAAATTATGCACTTTGTTTGATAATCGTTAAGACTTATAAAGAACTTAAAACAGATTCTTATATTTTAAAAAATTTAATAAGACTAGGAGCACAATTTGAAAGCAAAGGAAACAGGACGATCAGCTTGAAGAAATGAAAAATGTGGGGAAAATACTATTTAGAACATTCACTATACGACCCTTTTCTGTCGTTTAGTCATTGTCTATGAAATGGCGGAGCGTGTGAAAAACATATCTGCAAAGACAATGTGAAGTGCAACGATACAGGCTCATGTACAGACTGAAAGAGGTGCAAACTGCGGGCGCAGACTTGTCCCTGGTTTCTTGTATTCCTTTGCTCTGTTTTGTTTGGTGGTTTTCCAACAACACAGATTTAGTATTTTATAATTTCCATTTAAAGTAGTAGTAAAATTTCAAATACCAGCTAATCTATTAATTTAAAACATGTGATCTTTAATAATCTTCATAGTCTGATTGGTCCGTATATTGTTTGTTATTATTCTTTTTTAGTTTTAATATTCTTGTACCCTTATGTGAGATGATGATGTAAGAAAATATGAGTGGATTAGTGAATTTTAGATTTTTTGTTTTCAAAACAGCCCACTTTCTGCTGATCTAGTGCTTTTCAATCTTAGTTTTTAATGTTTTCATATAGGAATGCACCTGGACCAAACAATGAGCGGCAGAGATACCGTATATATCGATATAACAAGTGTGGTTGGTTCTGTTAATGCTGATTCAGAAGATTATGAGGGTTATATTTGTTCTTGTTACTGCTCTAACTTGTCAACCTTCTACCTTCATATCAGCTTGGCTATTAAATGAGCGTTAGCATAATAGATGTTTTAACTTTAAGACTTATTCATCTATTATTCTCTTTTTTGCATTCCACCTCCCATTGTTCAGTTACAAATACAAGTGTGTCCAGTATTGTTTAAAAGAATACATGGTTAAAAACAATTTGCTAGTTGGTAAAACATTCTAAATACGTTTGTTGATTACAGCATAACATTTTCACCACCTTACATTTTCTCTATACACTAAGCTCACGTTTCTGATTTACAATAGTTTCTTGTCTTGCTCTAGGCAGTTGTAGTGTATAGTTCTAGAGGCTTTAGTTGCTTGTAGGAAAAACATTAAATTAGATTTATTGGACAACTCTTTCTTCCCCTGGTGTTCTTACACACACCTTAAACATGATAATCCTTGCATGGATTTATATAATCTAAGTACACATTCAGACTTTAAATAAAATAGTCATACGGACCTGTGCTTGAAATCGTCACACATACCTGTACTTGGATGTGCAGGGTCCCATTTGTCGTCAAAAGGAGGCTGAGATTATAATTATATATTTTTTATTCTGGCGTTTTACCTGTACTTTATACATACCGTGGGCAAATTCGAGTTGAACGGCAATAACACCAAAGACAATGACGCCGGACAATGACCCTGGAGGCCTCATATCTTCAAACCGGAGCCTGACACTGACATAAATGCATATGATAATTAAAGTGGTGTATGGATGAGTCTTGTACAAAAGGAAACAAGGCATGCTTTACATAATATTGGGGACAATTTAGTCAAAATTACACATATCGATACACGAAACACAATAACCAGGTATATCAAATAGAGTACACAAAACTACAGGGCCAGTTGAAGTGATGATAAGAAAGACGGGATCTGACTCGTTACTAATTCGTTTAAGTGGTGGAACAAGTGGTGTTATCACAACTACTTTATTTAATTCTTTTAAATGATGCAAAATGTACTAATGTTATAAATAATGATTTATTGATTAAGATAACAGAACGTACTAAATTAGAAGAAACTTAAAATATAATTCCCGCTGTTTGCTAGCAATGTATGGCTAGGAATGACAGGATTAATATTCAGTTTATGATGGAAATCAATGAAACACGATATAACAGAAGTGTTTGGGATTTTCTGGTAGAATGTATATTTCACTATGGAGCCACAGTGACTAAGCTCAGTGACTTACCAAGTTGTAACACGGTCTGTCCACAGGATAGTGTTGGCCACGCCTGAATTGTAAGGAGAAACTTAATAGAATTTGAGATAACATATTTTCATAAAGAACAATTCCTTAAATATGTCCTTTAGTATTTGTATCAACTTAAGTTTTGAAATATTGTTCAGATGCATTTCCTAGCGATCGCACGATGTGAGGTACAATAGCAAACCAATTGCAAACCAACTGCATTTCAGGACACACGGTACTAATTATATGGAAGAACTGTGAACCATTCTAGAAATGGGTGAAGAAATAATAGAGTATTTATAGGTTTGGTGGTCCATAATTGGTTAATAATGAAAATTAAAATTTTAGGAAAAATATCTATTGAGAGCTTATCCTATATGTAATGTAAAAAAAATATTGACAAATTTCTACTGATGCAATTTTAGCATTTTTACAGGCTTGACTTAGGAGTACTCAATACTGAAAGTAGCACCTGATTCATTTGGTGCAGAATCAATAACATGTGTTTCATGCACATGTATGTAAACAAATTGCCGCGGGTCATATGGTGTTCTCCACACATAAGCTTGCACCAAGGTTAGATGTGCACGAAAAATTATAGGTGTCATTATCAGCACCCATAAATTTTAAGTTATTGAATTTTGAATATGATAGTGTTTCCATATGTTTACCATTGGAGTGGAATTAGTACCGTGAGTCCTTCAAGAGCGTGTGGTTGAAGGGAAACAACTCTGATTTGATTTTCACAATGGTCTTCTCTTCCCCCACCCCGCTCGCTCTAAAGTAAACAAATAATTGCTCTAGATTTGCAACTATCACCTTGAAAAATACAATGTCATGTATTTATGTTTGAAAACAATTTAAATTTAGCAACCAACCCGTTGTGACACAGAAAGTTTAATATATTCAACATACATTGACCACGGGGGCTTGTATCATTACAATTTACCTGTCATACTTGTACTACATAATAACTACAACGGAGGCCACTTCTCTCCTATCTCGAGCGACCTAAATTTCGGATACGCATAATAAAGTCGAAGGCCTGAGCAAAACATCGGTGCCAAATTTATTACGCTACGCGAATAAGAGCTTGAACCCCACCCCCACCCCCCGAAAAAAACCCAAACAAACACAGCGTTTATTTGTAAACAGGTCGCGCCAGTAAGGAGAAAAGGGTCCTCTGTATGACAGGTAAATTGTAAACAACGATACGAGCCCCTGTGACACTGACTAATTCGAGTGCAGTCTCTTCACACTTGAACCAGTCATTACTGGTATATGCAGATCTCTAGTACTTACCTGTTAAAAAGGATATTCTGTTTGCAGAAAGAATACCCGATAGGTAAGAGCTTCAAAACTATGTTCCTTCTCGAAAGACGGTAGTTGAGTTTTGCTCGATTAATTTTCAACGTATGCGATTGCGCAGTTTTCCCGTTGCTATATAGCAGTTTCGTTTTCTGTTCTTGGTAGAACAAGCATAAATACGTGCGATTGTCTTGATCTTGATTGGTCCATATTTTAGTTACAAAAAGCGTACAAATTTGATTACTTGCCGTCATTTACCAAGAACTTCCCTCATTCATTCGAGTAGCTATTCCTATGTATACAATGTTTATGATATCAATGCGCATTGTGGATCTTTCCCCATTATTCTCGTCTTTTGCAGCCTTATTAGGTAGGTTTGTTCGGGGCTCATCTCAAAACTACCCAGAGTATGTCAATAGCAGAATGAGGGAGAGATAGTTGTACAATACACGCCATCCAGAATATTTTATTTTCATTGCTTAAACGACTTGTAGACTGCACTGACCTTTAAAACTGGATCACGATAATGTGGTGTGTGTCATGACTTAAGACCATGATGCATGAATGTACAGATTCATCTCACTATCCTTGAGGATCTGAGAACTAGGGAGGTTCTAAGAATTTCATATAAAACGAGACATGAAACGTACAATATCAGACATTATTCATTTATCATCTATACTGCAAGAACGTTTGAAATGACAGAAACGTTACATGAATTTTACATTTTCTGCAATGCCAGTATCTGTGTAGAACTAGAAACTCTCTGCCAAGGGCCCAACCATTTATTTTGGCAGAGTGGAAGGTGTCATCTTGAATATTCTTCCAAAGCAGATTTGTTTTCTTCTATTGCCTCAAGATAATTAATAGTTTTCAATTAATATAATGGATAAAATAAGTCTTTTGTCAACATATCAGAGCAAGAACCTTTTCAAGTTATTTGAAGGCTGTAAATTTGCAAGCATTGCGGTAAAATATCACCCCCTTCTGAAAGCTATACTGGCAGTCTCTGAATTTAGTTCAACAAGGGACAAAATCTCTGAAACCATTTTAACCTGCAAATTACTATCATGCTTTTAGTTTTGAGCATACTTGGTTATTTCAAATTACATTTCATTTACCCCAATAAAATTCACTTGGTTTTTGAAACATAGTCAAGAGTAGCGACCTATTCAAAATATCTTTTTAAACCTTAATGACAATAAGCGGAATGTATATGGGATTTACTTTGTCCGTCTATGTGTGTGGGTCTTTTATGTCCATGCTGAAATTCCAATACAGCTTCACTTACTGACATTAAACTTACACTATATGACTATTTGAACACGTAATTAGTACATGTTTACATGTGGACAAACAGATTGAGGATGGTGGTGGTGGTGGTGGGGGGGGGCATACTAGGATGTTAGCTATTTTAGGTATTGATGCCGACTGTGGTATACTGTGTCATTAGCATGCTATTGTAGCGCGTATAAAAACATACACATTCATTTTCAACGTGTTAGTTTTTGTAACTAGCTCGCTAAAAAGTTGTAAGTAACATTCTGTTTCTTCATTTTAGAGCACAAAAAAATGAAAACTTACACGTAAATTTTATTTTCACACGCGCTAGTTTTTCTAGCGCGCTAGCTTTGCTCTGAAAGCCTATCTGACACTCAATCTGATGAAACTATCGCACTAGTTCGTTATTTTCCTCCATCCAATCGAAACAGCTATTATATTTAACCCTCCATTCTTGGGAGTAGTGAAGTGGGATACCCTAGCGACAATGGGAATTAGCATTACAGAACCCCCCTCCCCGGGACAATCTGGCGACAATGGAAAATTAACATGAAGAAAAATCGTGGAACAATCTGGCGACAAGGGAAATTAACATGGAGAAAAATCGTGGGACTGTTTAGCGACAAGGGGAAATTAACATGGAGAAAAATCGTGGAACTGTTTAGCGACAAGGGGAATTGAACATGGGAATAGGGGACTGTATAGCGTCAAGGGAATTTAAACAGGGTGGGACTGTATAGCGTCAAGGGAAATTGAACATGGGAAAAATTGCTGGGTCACTCTAGGGACAAGGGGAATTGAACATGGGAATAGAGTGTGGGTCTGTCTAGGGACTAGGGGAATTTAACATATGGAAATTGAACATGGTGGGTCTGTATAGCGTCAAGGGGAATTGAACATGGTGGGATTGTCTAGGGACAATGATGGTAGAGGGTCAAACACAACAGAGACAGAGACATACATACACTAGTACAAGCGTGAGATTTATATATAAAGCATTACCAAGACCTGAAATCTTGCTGGGGTGTTCAAAACTTTGCATGATTGTAATGATGCTATAAATAGCTATAATCAAGGAAATGCTCAACGACAAAATGGATGTGACTAAAAGTAACGCTAAAATGACGAAATTGTCCCAGAATTTAAAGGAAAATAAACATATCCCAGAAAATTAACTTACAATGGTTTAGACTAAAATGGATAAAATTAGTAACTACTTACAATATCAACTTGTGTGACGATCGTGGATAAATACCTATGTATCTATAATCAGCTGAAATTCCTATGAAATCCAACTATCTATTTATAGCTCCAACTTGTGGGTTATTCCTTTGGAAAATCCCACTATCTTTTTATAGCCTCAGCTTGAGTGACGTTCCTGTTTATGAACTCTAGTATATATGTATAGCTACAAAATGTGGAAATCCCCAAGTCCATATTTATAGTCTCAAAATTTCCAGCGTCAGTGACGTCACTGTACTGAACACAAGGGGATAAATGGCAACAGTGTTGCAAGTGGCTGACCTGAATACGCGCTACTGTAGGTAGGTAGGTAGAGTGTATCTGATAGGGATAAAGTGAGTTTTATAGGGACAAACAGAGACCAATACACACACACACACACACAACATACGCGCCCAGACACGCACACACACACACAGAGAGAGAGGGAAGAGGAAAAAAAAAAACCCAAGTATACTATCAACATAGAGGGGAGATAATACAAACCCCAAATAAACTATCCACACAAACGTACGCGAACGCATACAAACCCCAAATATACTATCCACACAAGGTCGCTAACGCATACAAACCCCAAATATACTATCCACACTCGGGAGGAAGAATAAAAAACAACCAAATATACGATCTACACAACGTACGCGAACACACACACACACACACACACACGCACACCACAGAGGGAAGAAGAAAACCATTATACACTATCCACACGGAGTGAAGAAATAATCCTTTATATATACTATCAACAGAGAGTGAAGAAAATAACCCATTATATTCCATCAACACAGAGTGAAGAAGAAAAAGTTTTTTGAAAGCACCTAAGCCCTCACCTGCAATGACCAACTCTGCCAAACACCTACACCCCACCCCACCCCCACTCCCAACACTACAAAACCCATTTAACCCGTTATTTTATGGCATCAGTGTGTGATTTAGGAAACATCAAGACACAAAATGATGGATGAATAGACTGACTATTGTTTACGGACTTGCATGCCTAAAGAGCGTGCGTGAAGGAAAACATCCTTCCATTTCAATTCTAACTAAAACATGATCCAGAGGGATAGAGAGAGGTGAAAGAGCACAATTTCATAAAGTGTGAGTAAAAACAAAACACGCCATCCTTATTATACAATGTCAAGACCAAGAGACACTTACGTTTTCTTTCTGGTCTATTCTCTTTTAGAAGGTAGTATGAAATTTCACATCAGGGCCAACGCATCGGCTCACATTGTCAATTTTTCCATTTCCATGTCTTTACTGGCACAAGTTCTTCATCATCTTCAATTTCTTCTTCTTCTTCTGAATCCCTCTTCTCTGTTTCGTCTTGTTTCTGTTTCTTCTCTTTTCTCGTAGGGCACTCTGAATTCCAGTGTCCTTTCTCCTGACAACGATATTAGGTATCTTGACTTTTGTCTCTCTTTCTTAGACGAAGCAGGTATTCTGGAGACAAATACCCATTTACCTTTGCAGATATAGCAAACTTCATTAGCACACACTTTCGTATGACTCTCATCAAATCAACGACCAAAAGAGTAAGTTTTGTTGCCACTTTCGCCTGTGAATTATGCTTTCGTATGACTTTTAGCAAATATTTGACCAGCAGGTCGATCTGTGCTGACTCTTCCATCTTCTTGATCGTTTGAGAGTGGAATGAATACTCTGACGCTAAGACACTCTCCTTATATACAGGGACCTGCTGCGTATGAAACCTAGTCAAATGTAATTTTGCAATAAGATGAAACGATTTCATTGAGGAAGTGAAAGGCAATGATGTACCGTATCGCCTCACACAAAACCTGAAGTGTTAGCTCAGATCCGTGTCAGCGATTTCGAAGACGACTTAACTGAGCTTTCATCAATGCTCTCCAATTATGCCACAAAACCACGAGTCCTGATTCACGCCAAAAGAAATTTCGTTCGGTCCATAAAAATAGTATCACATCTGAGAAACGCAAAAACGAACTTCCAGAAAACTGAGAACGACGGCTTACACCTACAACGTGAAATGTATGAGTTCAAGTAGTGCGTAAAACTTAGTCAAATTAAATTTTTATAGTCAAGACGAAACGATCTCTTTTCGAAGAAGAAAGCAGACACCAAGCGACAATGGCGATCCGTGTCACACAACACTTTTCAAAATGTATATGATCAGAGGTTTGTTCTAGCGATCTGCACGGTTAAATTAAATGTTGATGTATTTTGTAATAAGACGGACACAATTTCCATGGGATCGCCCATGGAACCATTGTTCGTGCATTAGTTTAATTTTTTAAAATATTTTTTGATATAAATCGCCTATAGGATAGACCCAGTAAAGCATGTCACTGTGTGAATAGCTACTCAAGTCAATTCGAAGTGAACGCGGTAAGAAAATAAGTATAGCCAATGAAATGGCTTACAACGGGTGATGCATTGTTTTGTTCTAGGACTGTGTGGCATAATAATCCCTATGTTCTTGCGTTGTTACCATTACAGTGCAGACAGACTGAAATGTGAACTTACAAGTTCTCTTTGTGTGTGTTGTACCATTTCTTCTTACCACATCAAAATACTGAGCGTCACAGTATTGGTTCGCGTTTTCAAGCTGACCATTTTTTTATATCTCACTTAAACATTTTAACATAAACACTCACACTCACATCGGTAGAGTCAGAACAGATGTGTTACAGTATTGAGGGGCATGTTATCTTTTTTTTTTTTTTTTTTTCAAACTAATAAATTTGGGGTTTGTATGAAGTAAAGAACCGAAAGTACAGTGAAACTCAAGGATGATGACCCAATCTGTCTGTCTATTGATGCGTGTATTTACTTAAGAAGAAATATGACCTCTAAAACACAAAGAGATACGGCAAGCATGATTAGAATGAACATAACGATGTTTTCCTTCACGCCCGTGTAATTTAGAGTTTCAATCCTCTTTGAAGACAAATTTGGTCTCCTTTTGTAGGGCTTGAAATAATAAAAAACCTGAAAAAATCTTAAGCACTTTGCTATAGATAATTTCATCAACAGACTAAACAACATAAATACCGTTACAACACTAGAAAGCCTTAAATCTTCTATCAAAAAGAAATGCATCAAAAAATTAAAGATTAACGATAACTAACCAATGAAACCGAATTTAACAAAGGCTGTGACATGTGAAGAAATGTCTCTCACTTTGGAAAGGTAGGCGAATGTACTCTGTCATGCACCATCAACTTTAAAAAAAATTATAAACAGAGAGAAACCTGAATTCAAAATTCAGTTGTTTTTTTCTTCAAAATTGTTTCGTTTCTTTTTTCTTTTTTTTTGGAACAAATCTAAGCACTAATATAGAGTGGAAAAGGGAAAATGCACATAGAAGCTTTGATATTTCTGAAAAAATGAGGGGATATTCCTAACGTTCATAACCACCTATGGACTTGGACTTGTCTGTGACTTATCCACAAAACAAGATGTACATATTTCTGGTTAAGCTGCAAGTGTGTGCGTGTTTTTGAAAATGGTAAAAATTGGATATACAATTTTCTCGTGACACTTATAAAGTGAAGAGTCTGTGCAAGTGTCAAAAGCCAAAGTCATATAAGTTTTGTATTTTGTACGGCTTGTAAAGATTTCCACTTTAGAAAATGTGAAGTATCACAAGTTATTATCACAAACAGAAGTGGAACATAGGGGCTTGCAAGAAAGAAAATAACCCAGACAGTTGGTGTCATCAAGAGTGCTAGAGATGGTACCCGAACTTGCTTGCTTGCTTACTTGAATTAAAGTGATTTTCGCTCTAATGGAGCATATATCACTGGTTTAATAACGCACCGCGTGATTTTTAATTACTCCTGGGGAAGGAAAGAGAGCCTCATCTCCCAGGCTTTTATGTACTCACAGACTACTTTTAAATTTAGCCACTCAGGTGTAGGACTAACTAGTCCTTAACAACCTGACTGAAAGGCTTTAAACATGAGTGGGAATAGTCTCACCACACACTCATTTTTCTGTCCGAGCGTGGTAAAGGAGGAAAAAGGTGCTCAAAAAGACAGCCATGGGTGTTAAGTACTCAACAAAACGCTAGCCCGTACTTATTTCAAATCAAGTCCCGTTTTTGCTAATGGACAGTAAAAAGTACCAATAATGTGTTAACCACTTGTGCAATTAGTTCAAATCTAACGAGTCTGTTAAATTTCCTACTTCCTAACATATCTATCTAATATTAGTACTTAGTGTACATAAAAATAGCCATACTGACCTTATTTAAATTATTATGTCTAAGAGACATATACCAGTTTGGTCACTGTTAGGTTTAAAAAGTTAAGTTTGTTGCGGTGTTCCAATGGGTCAAGTTTGTTTCGAGAATAGTTTAGTCAAGGAGGGATACCAAGCCAAATATGGTTCCCTGGTTAATAAAAAGCAATCTTTTGGAGCCCTAAAAAAGGCTGTTTTTTCTGTTAGAAGGTAACACGTCTCTCTTTTGCTTTCACGTTCTTTCCCGCACTCCTAGTCTCATGATTCTTGATATCAGGAAATGCGTAGCCATGATGGGCGGCAATGTAAGCAGCGGCTTCTACCAGTTGACTGAGGGGGTATCCAGTGTAGGCTTGTCTGTAGAACTGGGGAAGAACTCTGACCCTAATCCCCATTGAGAAGGTCTTGGTTTAAATGTGTCTAGAGATTTGTAGGCAACGTATTGTATGGCTCTAATAAACTACCCTGCTTCGTTGACGTCATACAATGCTTGATCTAGTCCCATTTCGGTGTACTTCTCAACGAGGGTCAGCGTCCCCCTCCTCCTCCTCAACCGCCTCAATTTCCTCTTCTGGTTCTGATACTAATTCTTTAGTTGAGGTAGATAGTTTCAAATCCGCTGCTATGGTGTCTGTCGCTGTTATTGTTGTTGTGGTTGTTCTTTCAGCTGAGATTGCCTGTAGTATCGGAGTGAGAAAAGAACGTTGTTGTTGTTGTAGGGTTTAACGCCATTTTTCAGCACGCGATAGGCTATACATGGCGGCCAGTATTAATGGTGGGGGAAAAACCCGGAAAGAACCACCCACCCACGAGAAGCTACTTGCAAGCTTTCTCACATACCCACATTAGCCGAATCCGAGACTCGAACCCATGCAGACAAAGGTGAGATGACAGTGATCCGTAACGGAGAGCTCTTTAGACCACTCGGCCACTCGGGGCCCCAGAAAAGAACGTAGTGCCTCCGATAATTACATTTGAGTTTGCCATACCGTTTGTCTAACATAATTGGCCCTTTGTTTGGCCACCACTCTTTCCGGGGCAGGTTGTTTGTTAGGTATAGTCGGATGTTGACTAGATGTTATTTGTGTTCTCGAGGTGGGTGGAGTGCTAACTGGCTAGGTCTGCATTTCTTGCTCCCGCTACTGTTGCGTATATTTCTTCCCTCCACACCGAGTTCTGGGCCTAATTCTTTTAATTTCGTTGTACCCGAACTTACATTATCCATATTATCACCAACCAAAAAAAAAAAAACGCACAAACCTAAAAGAAACACTCACTCACTTTTTTACAGAACATTACTATTTTTAAAATTTTGATAAGCGACGGAAACAAAGGACTTAGAGTCGCACTTTCTAACCAAGATAAAGAAATCATGTGCTGATAGACTCACTTCTGTATTTTTTCTTCTAACTGACTAACATATCATAGGCAATGGAATGTTATTTCTTTTCGAGAGTATGGGGTAGCCCTGAAATTTTTTTTTTTGGAACTTGAAGCTATGGCGATCGCTTAGGTTATAAGATGGCGGCCTCCTCTGACGACAGGCTTTCTCACAGGATAAGGTCTGCTTCTTCGGAAAAGAGAAGAAGAACTCTTTGGTGTCGATACAACTGTTGACAAAGCCTCTGTCAGGTTCATGCTGCTGCTGTTGCTGCTCTCTCTGCTGTTTATGAAGTCTGTACTTCTCCATCCATTCTTCTTTCTCCTTCTTGAATTCCTCCTTGAAGAGCTCTTCTTTCAGGTCTTCAGTGACTTTTAGCATTCTCACATTTTCTATCTCTTCTGGCTTCGGTATCAGACTGTGTCTGACCCTATGGAAATTCACGTAGGCTTCGTTTAGCTTAGCTAGTTTGGAGCACATCTTCGTAGGAGGATGAGTTAACAATGGATGGGCAGACTGGAAACTTCCCCGGTTCTTAAAGTCAAAGCGCGGACGTGAAGGAAAACATTACTACACGGTTTTCTAGCCGGAACGTTCAAATAGTGTTATGGGAGGGATAGAGAGAAGTCAAAGAGCATGAATCAAGATTCCTATAGCCAAACAAACCACAAAGGCATTTTTTTCTTCAAAACACAACATTTTTTAATTCATACTAACAAACAACTCTAACATTTTTTTAACAATAATCCAACACTATAACATCAAACATTTTTTTTCAAATACCAAACATTTTTTTTTCAATTCACACTCTACTTTAAACAGGGCTGACAACGTTGTGAATGAAATTGTGATTTCCACTGTTGGAAGTCATTAGGCCATTGATGGACACTACGTTTCCTAGTTAGAGACAAAAGATAAGCATACTGGTCACAAAACCATCGATGTACTTTCACATCGTTTCTAGAAGAATGACGAGGATCAAAATGAGTCACTAAATGTTCTAAAGAATAGCCCAGGCTGCAGTGATGCAGAAAATACACACAGTACTGTCCACACACCAAGGAATATGTGCCTTGTTATTTCACATTATTGAATCGTGTGGTCTGAGCATTTCTTCTCATAAAGTCAATGATATCGTCTTCCAAAGGAGGCAGTCCATAGGAATCAAAATATTCCACACATCCTTCTTGAGGAAAGTAGACGGCTACCCAGTGGGTTCCTGGGAGATGACTGTCGTCCGTGTTGATCACATAAGCTTGATGGTTTTGAGGTGTGCAATGAGGGAGTTCATCTTTAGCACAGACGACAGGATTCCAAGAAGCAGTGTACAAACTGTGGTTCAAAAGGTAATAAAGTTCTCAGGTATCCATTTTTTGTTTTTTTCTTCTTCACAGGTAATGATAAGTGATCAATTCGATCCTGACTTTTTGCTTGAAATGTCTGACAAGTAACCGTTTCTTCGCCTTGTCTCCCAACTCTGATCCAACAGAGCTTCGATGCGATGGATCTCTTGAGTTGTTAATGGAGGACAATAATGTTCACGCAAGCCTTTATACCACTGTTGTAACACGTCTTCTTCCGAGATGAGACTCCAAGCTTCGTCCAGATATTCGTCCAATTTTTCTTCTTGACTCAGCATCAGGCATTTATCGTGTTGACTTTGACTGGGATGATCGTTATGACATCCATAGCAATCTTTCTTGATCAATTCCTTAATTTTTTTTTTCTGTCAAGACTATAGCATAACAGGAAACTAAATGTGATTCTTGTTCTGGCCATCTAGAGTTCATCATGATGACTTCTTCGTCTTTGTCTTGGGGTTCTCCTTCCTCAGGATCTTCACATTCCATGTCCAAAGAATCCCTACTATACAAACATTGATAAAAGTCTTCCATGACTTCTAATAGTCTAGAATGACTTCTCTCAAACTGTTGGTTTATATGGTATTGTCCAATTCAGCATACAGGATGACGTTCACCGTATTATCTGCACGTAGATTTTCTGCAAACTGAAATTCCACACGCATCTGGCCGGATTTTATAGGTTGAAAATGTCCCTCCTCGCTGTCTTGACTTACAATTTGTTAGAGAACCGTTTTCGAAAATGGAGTTTCACTGTAACTTTCCCTTTGGAGAATGGAATATTTTGTCCCAGATCTCCTTTTATAGCAATGTTGACAGTGTCTAAATACGACTTACTGACGGGCAAATAGTGAGGATGTACAAATTCACGGTGTACGTGATAGGTGTTTGCACCTTCCTGGTCATTGTTTGTGGTACTATCCACTTTGAGAGGAATGACACGCAGTAACGGAACAGAGGTGTGTCCCACCACGTTGTACTCCACCACATCGGAATACACAAAGATCAAATTAAGTCCTTGGTTCAGTTCTACCGGGTTTCCAAAAGCTCTGTAAAAATCCATATTACTTTTGATCTTGGGGCTCATATTGTTTGCGACCATTTCTGCATGTCCACCCAAAATTTCAAACAAACTATCATTGAACCTGAGGGACAATGTGTCCGTATCTTGAAATTTGATCACGAGACGATGAGCCACTTTATGGTACTCAATCTTCACACTTTTTTTGGCTCTGTTCAGTGCTTTGCCAAAGGCTAAGTTGAACCTGTCCGCAGTAGTGTCCACCAAATGTTCACCACTAAAATAATAACCTGAAGGAATTTTCAAGGTGTAGATAATAAAGGCTGGATTGCTGGCTGGTCTTGTGTCCCCTAAAAACCCGATTTTGTCGATTTCTTCGTCCAGTTGGGCATTCAGGATTTCCACCTCGAAAGTGTTTTGCTTTTCGGTGATGTTTTTGATTTGTGTTGGGTGAATGATTTCCACTAAAGCCACTTCCCAATGGGCTTCGTGATCTAACTGGATGGTCTGAGGTAATTTGACCGTGTAACAGCACAACGTGCTCTTGGGAAACACCTCCATGGAACTGTCACTGGGTAAGGTTAAGTAAAATTGGTTGTAAATGCTCATAATTCCAGAGTTTTGTGGCTCTCCGAGGCGATACTGGAAGTTAGAGGAGTGTCTCCGCTCAAAATGGGGTTGTTGTTGGAGTGGTGACTGGCACTGACACTGGACACAAGGTTCCCGTTGTTCTCGTTCGAGGAGAATTTCAGGGAGGGATTAGGAAGCAGGTAACCGATGTAACTGCTCAATACAATGGTCCACAAGTGTTTGTCTCCTTGTTGCAAACTCAAATTGGCAATGGCGGCACCGATGATACAATACACCACGAAGGTTTGGCAGAAAAAGACGATTTGTGTTTTAGGCACACGTTTTCGATACCACACCCACAAGGGTTGTGTTTGTAAATCTTGCAGAGAAGAATTGGGTGAAGGAGTGATCGCAGTAGCTGAATCTGTGTGAAAGGGCATGATGGTCACTTCTTTTTATAGTGCGAAGCGTCGATGCAAGAATCAAAACTGGGTGGATATCCTTTCCAACGTACTTTGACTTCTTTGACACGTCGTTTGCCCACTTTACGGTTTCTGCGTTTGACAATGCATTTGATGTCGTACACGTCGTCTTTTGGTGACACAACTTGATTTGAAATAAGTACGGGCTAGCGTTTTGTTGAGTACTTAACACCCATGGCTGTCTTTTTGAGCACCTTTTTCCTCCTTTACCACGCTCGGACAGAAAAATGAGTGTGTGGTGAGACTATTCCCACTCATGTTTAAAGCCTTTCAGTCAGGTTGTTAAGGACTAGTTAGTCCTACACCTGAGTGGCTAAATTTAAAAGTAGTCTGTGAGTACATAAAAGCCTGGGAGATGAGGCTCTCTTTCCTTCCCCAGGAGTAATTAAAAATCACCCGGTGCTTTATTAAACCAGTGATATATGCTCCATTAGAGCGAAAATCACTTTAATTCAAGTAAGCAAGCAAGCAAGTTCGGGTACCATCTCTAGCACTCTTGATGACACCAACTGTCTGGGTTATTTTCTTTCTTGCAAGCCCCTATGTTCCACTTCTGTTTGTGATAATAACTTGTGATACTTCACATTTTCTAAAGTGGAAATCTTTACAAGCCGTACAAAATACAAAACTTATATGACTTTGGCTTTTGACACTTGCACAGACTCTTCACTTTATAAGTGTCACGAGAAAATTGTATATCCAATTTTTACCATTTTCAAAAACACGCACACACTTGCAGCTTAACCAGAAATATGTACATCTTGTTTTGTGGATAAGTCACAGACAAGTCCAAGTCCATAGGTGGTTATGAACGTTAGGAATATCCCCTCATTTTTTCAGAAATATCAAAGCTTCTATGTGCATTTTCCCTTTTCCACTCTATATTAGTGCTTAGATTTGTTCCAAAAAAAAAGAAAAAAGAAACGAAACAATTTTGAAGAAAAAAACAACTGAATTTTGAATTCAGGTTTCTCTCTGTTTATAATTTTTTTTAAAGTTGATGGTGCATGACAGAGTACATTCGCCTACCTTTCCAAAGTGAGAGACATTTCTTCACATGTCACAGCCTTTGTTAAATTCGGTTTCATTGGTTAGTTATCGTTAATCTTTAATTTTTTGATGCATTTCTTTTTGATAGAAGATTTAAGGCTTTCTAGTGTTGTAACGGTATTTATGTTGTTTAGTCTGTTGATGAAATTATCTATAGCAAAGTGCTTAAGATTTTTTCAGGTTTTTTATTATTTCAAGCCCTACAAAAGGAGACCAAATTTGTCTTCAAAGAGGATTGAAACTCTAAATTACACGGGCGTGAAGGAAAACATCGTTATGTTCATTCTAATCATGCTTGCCGTATCTCTTTGTGTTTTAGAGGTCATATTTTTTCTTAAGTAAATACACGCATCAATAGACAGACAGATTGGGTCATCATCCTTGAGTTTCACTGTACTTTCGGTTCTTTACTTCATACAAACCCCAAATTTATTAGTTTGAAAAAAAAAAAAAAAAAAAAGATAACATGCCCCTCAATACTGTAACACATCTGTTCTGACTCTACCGATGTGAGTGTGAGTGTTTATGTTAAAATGTTTAAGTGAGATATAAAAAAATGGTCAGCTTGAAAACGCGAACCAATACTGTGACGCTCAGTATTTTGATGTGGTAAGAAGAAATGGTACAACACACACAAAGAGGACTTGTAAGTTCACATTTCAGTCTGTCTGCACTGTAATGGTAACAACGCAAGAACATAGGGATTATTATGCCACACAGTCCTAGAACAAAACAATGCATCACCCGTTGTAAGCCATTTCATTGGCTATACTTATTTTCTTACCGCGTTCACTTCGAATTGACTTGAGTAGCTATTCACACAGTGACATGCTTTACTGGGTCTATCCTATAGGCGATTTATATCAAAAAATATTTTAAAAAATTAAACTAATGCACGAACAATGGTTCCATGGGCGATCCCATGGAAATTGTGTCCGTCTTATTACAAAATACATCAACTTTTAATTTAACCGTGCAGATCGCTAGAACAAACCTCTGATCATATACATTTTGAAAAGTGTTGTGTGACACGGATCGCCATTGTCGCTTGGTGTCTGCTTTCTTCTTCGAAAAGAGATCGTTTCGTCTTGACTATAAAAATTTAATTTGACTAAGTTTTACGCACTACTTGAACTCATACATTTCACGTTGTAGGTGTAAGCCGTCGTTCTCAGTTTTCTGGAAGTTCGTTTTTGCGTTTCTCAGATGTGATACTATTTTTTATGGACCGAACGAAATTTCTTTTGGCGTGAATCAGGACTCGTGGTTTTGTGGCATAATTGGAGAGCATTGATGAAAGCTCAGTTAAGTCGTCTTCGAAATCGCTGACACGGATCTGAGCTAACACTTCAGGTTTTGTGTGAGGCGATACGGTACATCATTGCCTTTCACTTCCTCAATGAAATCGTTTCATCTTATTGCAAAATTACATTTGACTAGGTTTCATACGCAGCAGGTCCCTGTATATAAGGAGAGTGTCTTAGCGTCAGAGTATTCATTCCACTCTCAAACGATCAAGAAGATGGAAGAGTCAGCACAGATCGACCTGCTGGTCAAATATTTGCTAAAAGTCATACGAAAGCATAATTCACAGGCGAAAGTGGCAACAAAACTTACTCTTTTGGTCGTTGATTTGATGAGAGTCATACGAAAGTGTGTACTAATGAAGTTTGCTATATCTGCAAAGGTAAATGGGTATTTGTCTCCAGAATACCTGCTTCGTCTAAGAAAGAGAGACAAAAGTCAAGATACCTAATATCGTTGTCAGGAGAAAGGACACTGGAATTCAGAGTGCCCTACGAGAAAAGAGAAGAAACAGAAACAAGACGAAACAGAGAAGAGGGATTCAGAAGAAGAAGAAGAAATTGAAGATGATGAAGAACTTGTGCCAGTAAAGACATGGAAATGGAAAAATTGACAATGTGAGCCGATGCGTTGGCCCTGATGTGAAATTTCATACTACCTTCTAAAAGAGAATAGACCAGAAAGAAAAAGTAAGTGTCTCTTGGTCTTGACATTGTATAATAAGGATGGCGTGTTTTGTTTTTACTCACACTTTATGAAATTGTGCTCTTTCACCTCTCTCTATCCCTCTGGATCATGTTTTAGTTAGAATTGAAATGGAAGGATGTTTTCCTTCACGCACGCTCTTTAGGCATGCAAGTCCGTAAACAATAGTCAGTCTATTCATCCATCATTTTGTGTCTTGATGTTTCCTAAATCACACACTGATGCCATAAAATAACGGGTTAAATGGGTTTTGTAGTGTTGGGAGTGGGGGTGGGGTGGGGTGTAGGTGTTTGGCAGAGTTGGTCGTTGCAGGTGAGGGCTTAGGTGCTTTCAAAAATCTTTTTCTTCTTCACTCTGTGTTGATGGAATATAATGGGTTATTTTCTTCACTCTCTGTTGATAGTATATATAAAGGGTTATTTCTTCACTCCGTGTGGATAGTGAATAATGGTTTTCTTCTTCCCTCTGTGGTGTGTGTGTGTGTGTGTGTGTGTGTGTGTGTGTGTGTGTGTGTGTGTTCGCGTACGTTGTGTAGATCGTATATTTGGTTGTTTTTTATTCTTCCTCCCGAGTGTGGATAGTATATTTGGGGTTTGTATGCGTTAGCGACCTTGTGTGGATAGTATATTTGGGGTTTGTATGCGTTCGCGTACGTTTGTGTGGATAGTTTATTTGGGGTTTGTATTATCTCCCCTCTGTGTTGATAGTATATTTGGGGTTTGTTTTTTCCTCTTCCCTGTGTGTGTGTGTGTGTGTGTGTGTGTGTGTGTGTGTGTGTGTGTGTGTGCGTGTGTCTGCGCGCGTATGTTGTGTGTGTGTGTGTGTATTGGTCTCTGTTTGTCCCTATAAAACTCACTTTATCCCTATCAGATACACTCTACCTACCTACCTACAGTAGCGCGTATTCAGGTCAGCCACTTGCAACACTGCTGCCATTTATCCCCTAGTGTTCAGTACAGTGACGTCACTGACGCTGGAAATTTTGAGACTATAAATATGGACTTGGGGATTTCCACATTTTGTAGCTATACATATATACTAGAGTTCATAAACAGGAACGTCACTCAAGCTGAGGCTATAAAAAGATAGTGGGATTTTCCAAAGGAATAACCCACAAGTTGGAGCTATAAATAGATAGTGGGATTTCATAGGAATTTCAGCTGATTATATATACATAGGTATTTATCCACGATCGTCACACAAGTTGATATTGTAAGTAGTTACTAATTTTATCCATTTTAGTCTAAACCATTGTAAGTTAATTTTCTGGGATATGTTTATTTTCCTTTAAATTCTGGGACAATTTCTTCATTTTAGCGTTACTTTTAGTCACATCCATTTTGTCGTTGAGCATTTCCTTGATTATAGCTATTTATAGCATCATTACAATTATGCAAAGTTTTGAACACCCCAGCAAGATTTCAGGTCTTGGTAATGCTTTATATATAAATCTCACGCTTGTACTAGTGTATGTATGTCTCTGTCTCTGTTGTGTTTGACCCTCTACCATCATTGTCCCTAGACAATCCCACCATGTTCAATTCCCCTTGACGCTATACAGACCCACCATGTTCAATTTCCATATGTTAAATTCCCCTAGTCCCTAGACAGACCCACACTATTCCCATGTTCAATTCCCCTTGTCCCTAGAGTGACCCAGCAATTTTTCCCATGTTCAATTTCCCTTGACGCTATACAGTCCCACCCTGTTTAAATTCCCTTGACGCTATACAGTCCCCTATTCCCATGTTCAATTCCCCTTGTCGCCAAACAGTCCCACGATTTTTCTCCATGTTAATTTCCCCTTGTCGCTAAACAGTCCCACGATTTTTCTCCATGTTAATTTCCCTTGTCGCCAGATTGTCCCACGATTTTTCTTCATGTTAATTTTCCATTGTCGCCAGATTGTCCCGGGGAGGGGGGGTCTGTAATGCTAATTCCCATTGTCGCTAGGGTATCCCACTTCACTACTCTTTTGGAATTCCGAAAACAATAATTGGGAGCTCTACAGATAATATGAACTTCTGAGAAACAGGTGTAAGGTGAAGTTTGCATATGCAACATGCACAAGGGAGAGAATGTTGGCTTGCCTCCATGCTACTTTCATGTACTGTGGCTGAAATTTTATTGCATATTGTACTTATGTAAATTGTACACACACAGCTGACCAAAATGACTGCTACCATGTGCTAAAATATCAGCGGTTATTAAAACAGGGAAAATGCATTTTGTCAGACTAGAGAATACCATTCTTTGAAAGTGCAATGAATGAATTACCAGTTATACAAAATGTGAAAAAAAACCCGTTATTATCGGCTTTTTTAAAAATTTACCTCCGAAGTCCTTGAAGTGAAAATGACCGAGCGGAGATATCAGTTGTTGATAGTTGCACATCTGAAGCTAGGCCAAGCTGTATACTTTATAACCCCCAAAACCCCATCAATCAAATATAAAAATGATGGTAGTAAAAAGCTTTTAACAATATCTAATTTATACAGGGTCATTTTTAAATACCAGTATAACCAGTGAGGAAAACCTTGGAATCTCGTTTTCTTAAAAAATGTAAGACTCTGCAAAGTATGATATTGTAGCTAGCCAGCTTAAAACAAAAGTGAAAATTTGTGCAATTAATTTTCTTACTTTCATATACTCGTGTATGATGTTTTCAGCAAAATGATATATTAACATTGATGTATGCATAAAAATAAGTCAATAATGTTTATTTTGCTCTTGCATATACATTATGGCACTATTATGCATGCAATGGCCCTAATTATGGGGAAATTTTAAGTCTTAGAACACAGGTACGAAGTCAACGTAAATTTAAAACTGCTGCATTTTGTTAAAGAAATATACAGTCAAAATATTTATTTTATTCATTTGTAATGAAATTATGAAATAAATGATGACAAACAAATTCGCTTTCTTCCATATTCTATTGTTAGAAAAATAAGCAAACATTTTACCCTTTGACCTCCATGAACCTGATCTGTTACATCCCTTTTCGAACTGTAAAATATATTATTGGCATCTCAGGAATCATTGTCGCAAGTTTAATGTCCATGTCTCTCAGCATAACATTGTTTTCTATGTTGAGAAAATCCGATGTGCATCTTGACAATCATTCACTTTTCATGGGGGGGGGGGGCGACGGCGATCGGCTAGTGTATGACTTTGCTACTAATTAATACTGCTCTGTGGGGAAAAAATACATGAGAAGTTTTAAAAATGCCTGTTTCAGCCATACAACCAAAATTAAATCATACAATAATAATTCCTATGTGGTCTTTACGGGGGCGTTCGACAGATATTATGAACATCGGAGACAGTGACAGGTGTAAGGTGAAGTTGTTTGTATTTTCGACATGTACAGTGGAGAGAATGTTGGTATACCTCTATGCTACTTTCATAAACTGTGGCTGAAATGTCATTGAATACTGTTCATATAGAAATCGTACATGATCTAAGCACAAAGCTGACCAAAATGACTGTTCCCATGTGCTCAAAACATCAGCCCGAATTGGTCTAAAATACAGCAGACTACCTGTAAGTTGTCATTAATTTGTATTCAGCATTTAGGCCATTTAAGGCTGTTTCATTAGTACAGATGCAGGATTCACATTAGCCACCAGACATAGTTATTTTGATCAAATACAGATGCATGATTCACATTAACCACCAGACAGTGTTATTTTGATCAAATACAGATGCAGGATTCACATTAGCCACCAGACATAGTTATTTTGATCAAATACAGATGCAGGATTCACATTAGCCACCAGACAGAGTTATTTTGATCAAATACAGATGCATGATTCATATTAGACACCAGACAGCGTTATTTTGATCAAATACAGATGCAGGATTCACATAGCCACCAGACAGTGTTATTTTGATCAAATACAGATGCATGATTCACATTAGCCACCAGACAGAGTTATTTTGATCAAATACAGATGCATGATTCACATTAGCCACCAGACAGAGTTATTTTGATCAAATACAGATGCAGGATTCACATTAGCCACCAGACATAGTTATTTTGATCAAATACAGATGCATGATTCACATTAGCCACCAGACAGTGTCATTCTGATCAAATACAGATGCAGGATTCACATTAGCCACCAGACAGTGTTATTTTGATCAAATACTGATGCAGGATTCAATTAGCCACCAGACAGAGTTATTTTGATCAAATACTGATGCAGGATTCACATTAGCCACCAGACATAGTTATTTTGATCAAATACAGATGCAGGATTCACATTAGCCACCAGACAGAGTTATTTTGATCAAATACAGATGGAGGATTCACATTAGCCACCAGACAGTGTTATTTTGATCAAATACCTATGCAGGATTCAATTAGCCACCAGACATAGTTATTTTGATCAAATACAGATGCATGATTCACATTAGCCACCAGACAGTGTTATTTTGATCAAATACTGATGCAGGATTCAATTAGCCACCAGACAGAGTTATTTTGATCAAATACTGATGCAGGATTCACATTAGCCACCAGACATAGTTATTTTGATCAAATACAGATGCAGGATTCACATTAGCCACCAGACAGAGTTATTTTGATCAAATACAGATGGAGGATTCACATTAGCCACCAGACAGTGTTATTTTGATCAAATACCGATGCAGGATTCAATTAGCCACCAGACATAGTTATTTTGATCAAATACAGATGCATGATTCACATTAACCACCAGACAGTGTTATTTTGATCAAATACAGATGCAGGATTCACATTAGCCACCAGACATAGTTATTTTGATCAAATACAGATGCAGGATTCACATTAGCCACCAGACAGAGTTATTTTGATCAAATACAGATGCATGATTCATATTAGACACCAGACAGCGTTATTTTGATCAAATACAGATGCAGGATTCACATAGCCACCAGACAGTGTTATTTTGATCAAATACAGATGCATGATTCACATTAGCCACCAGACAGAGTTATTTTGATCAAATACAGATGCATGATTCACATTAACCACCAGACAGAGTTATTTTGATCAAATACAGATGCAGGATTCACATTAGCCACCAGACATAGTTATTTTGATCAAATACTGATGCAGGATTCACATTAGCCACCAGACATAGTTATTCTGATCAAATATAGATGCATGATTCACATTAGCCACCAGACAGAGTTATTTTGGTCAAATACAGATGCAGGATTCACATTAGCGACCAGACATAGTTATTTTGATCAAATACAGATGCATGATTCACATTAGCCACCAGACAGTGTCATTTTGATCAAATACAGATGCAGGATTCACATTAGCCACCAGACAGTGTTATTTTGATCAAATACCGATGCAGGATTCAATTAGCCACCAGACAGAGTTATTTTGATCAAATACTGACGCAGGATTCACATTAGCCACCAGACATAGTTATTTTGATCAAATACAGATGCATGATTCACATAGCCACCAGACAGTGTTATTTTGATCAAATACAGATGCAGGATTCACATTAGCCACCAGACAGAGTTATTTTCATCAAATACTTATGCAGGATTCACATTAGCCACCAGACAGAGGTATTTTGATGAAATACAGATACAGGATTCACATTAGCCACCAGAAAGAGTTATTTTGATCAAATACTGATGCATGATTCACATTAGCCACCAGACAGTGTTATTTTGATCAAATACAGATGCAGGATTCACATAGCCACCAGATAGAGTTATTTTGATTAAATACAGATGCAGGATTCACATTAGCCACCAGACAGAGTTATTTTCATCAAATACTTATGCAGGATTCACATTAGCCACCAGACAGAGGTATTTTGATGAAATACAAATGCAGGATTCACATTAGCCACTAGACAGAGTTGTTTTCATCAAATACTTATGCAGGATTCACATTAGCCACCAGACAGTGTTATTTTGATCAAATACAGATGCATGATTCACATTAGCCACCAGACAGAATTATTTTGATCAAATACAGATGCAGGATTCACATAGCCACCAGATAGAGTTATTTTGATCAAATACAGAGGTATGATTCACGTTAGCCAGCAGACAGAGTTATTTTGATCAAATGCTGATGCATGATTCACATTAGCCAGCAGACAGAGTTATTTTGATCAAATACAGATGCAGGATTCACATAGCCACCAGACAGAGGTATTTTGATCAAATACAGATGCAAGATTCACATTAGCCACCAGACAGTGTTATTTTGATGAAATACAGATGCAGGATTCACATTAGCCACCAGACATAGGTATTTTGATGAAATACAGATGCAGTATTCACATTAGCCACCAGACAGAGGTATTTTGATCAAATAAATATCTTTACTTCTTAATTGCATTTTTTCATTCTTGTTTATTCAGTTTGTCTTAACCTCGATAGAAAAAATTTTTTTTAGCACATTATTCCGTAGGGCTAAATTGTTTTAAAAATAAAAGAATGTTGCATTCTGTTTTTAAAGTGTCTGTATTTTAATAATTTTTTCTGCCATTTCTACATTTACTGAAAGGGCGATTGACATGTATGCTGTCTATTTTTATACATCAATCATGTACATCTGAATTGTATTTAACACCATTTTCAGGCTTAAAATCAAGTCACATACTAGTATCGCCATTAACACTTTCCCCACCCCCAATAATCTAATATACTTCAAAACTTTAAAAAATAAATATTGTCATCGTAACTATCATCAGCCAGTATTTGCCGAATGAAATCGTCGTCTGAAAACGGACCACGCTGGAAATCAGCCATTTTGGGATTTCTAGGTGGCCCGTTCATTAAAAAGGCATTTGTAAAACTTCATTGATGCAAGTTCAGACTGCAACATAGTGCTTTTTCCAGGGCCCAATGTGCCAATCAAATTTAGTTTAACAACCATGTCAAACGTAGTATCTTTCAAGTTCGAACGAAGTGGACAATATAAAGCACACGATTTGGTATACGAACCGGTGCTCCCAAGGAAGAGAGAGCTTCCTCTAAGATGCGAAGATGGAAGCTACAAGTCACACTTTGCAGAAGATGTCATCAGCTACTACCACAGACTGTTCTTTTACAGCATCAACAATCTTGCGGGAGCCATCACTAAGCGGTTTGATCAACCTGGTTATACGATGTTTCGCGCCATGGAGTCAGGGTTTCTCGCAAAAATGGAAAGGCCAATAACACAAATATAATAGAGGTGTGTAAATTCTTTTATAAATTAAACAAGAACTTATCGAAAGAGGAACCGGTTTATTTAAAAGTCAATTCTTCTATCCACTGAGTCCAGCCGAGAATTTAGGATCCATTCCATTTTACATTAGAAAACTGAAAGATATGCAGTGCTTATCAGAACATTTAATTTCGTCTTACGGAATGATTTGCATGCAGCAAAATTGCTTATTTTAATGAACAGGTGACATCAGACCCACAATATCGTCCATCAGTATCAACACAGATTTGTGGGGTTGATTTATCGTACTAGTTTTTCAGCTGTGTCATTGAAGAACCAAGGCTACTAAACACTTTGTGTCGTAGTTGAATGGGTGTGAGTACGTGAAATCCATGCAGTGAGTGACTGGTGTCATTTGATAACGAACACACACTCATATGATTTGACATAATTCACTGCTTTTCCTTGAGATGAAAATGGTTTAATAAATAAAGGAAGTAAATTGATTATGCAATGTATTTCGTCGCAGTCTTTGTTGCTGTCAAGTACTTCACCTACGAATGCAACTCTAGATAGAAAATTTGGACTTCATATGAATACTACGAGAACTGAAAACATAACGTGATCAAAGTAAATGGCTGTTTAGCTGACAGTTTTCATTATTGATTGACGAATTTATGCCACATTAAGTATCGGTAATAATGTTTGTCACATTAAGTAATGTTTCTCTATGCCAGCAGAGAAATCATTTGTACTGTCCCATGAAAATAACAGTTCTTTATACCAATATACAATTTAACTTAGTGAGTTTGAATGTTATCCTGCTGTCAAAAATATAAACAATTATTTAAAATCATTTTTAAAAAAACACAGCTTTTGTCCACAGTACTAATTGGGAGATGGGTGTTAAGCTAAATTTGTTTAAAATTCAGCATAATTTAAACTGTATACTGTATTCTCATGTGGCAAAAATTGATATGTCTCAAACATGATTTTGAGAAAGGGGGGAGGAGGCTTGTCTTGGTTTGAAATCTGAGGAGGAGATTAGTAATTAATTCAGGAATCATTTTCAGCTTAACTGGCCATAAGATAAGATGAGTTTATGGTACACCCATTTTTATCTGGTTTGTTGTTCAGTGTCTGGCATCTTGTTTCTATCCAGCATCCATCAACAATTGCTATTTTCAAATTCGTCTCTAAGTCAGTGGACCACTTTCGATCATACTTGGCACAGAGCATCATATCATGTGATTTTGTATAAATGACTTGTAAAAATAGAAAGACCTTTCGATGATGTCTTCAAAATGGCTGAACACAGTCTGACACAATTTGACAGAACATTTCCTGGGATGAAGACCTTTGCAGTTTAGTTTTTTTAAAAACATTTATGCCAATCTGCTACTGTATTTATATACATCTATATTTTGTATGACTTTTTGACAATGACTTCATGTTTAATTTTGGCATGTAGATTGCACAGGATCTATAAATAGGTATTGGCAAGTTTATAATACTTAAATCTTCTTACAAGGTTTGGGTTAATTCCCATCGAATAGGTCAGTCAGGTGGGTTCTGAAAAAAATGGGTTATATCCCGTTGGATGGGTAGGTCAAGTGGGTTCTTTTACGACGTGAGTTATTGTGAAGTATGTAGTGAGTAGGAGAAAATTGCGTTTAAGGCCCTTATGCGTGTATATAAGGTGACAACTGAGCGATTAATTTATTCATGTTCTGGAATTTTATTTTACATGTTTCTGTGTTAATGTCAGTCTGCAGATGTGTTGAGTTTAGATACTTTGAGAGAAGACATGTGTTAGGATTATTCATGGGAAGTACAAAGTGTTCAGTGGACTAACATAATATTTTGGGACTATAGTGAATTATTCGAAGGGGTTTTTTACAATGCGATTTTGATACATCAGGACTGTTGGCTGTAAATTCCTCCAAAATTTTCACTTTTTAAGTCTGATAATTAAATTATTTTAAAGTTTTAGAAAAATTGATGGTTTTGATACTTTCTGTTACTGAGTTTATGACCACAGAGTCATAAAACTATAACATATGGTCACTGTTACCAAAGTTTGAAAAAATATCACTATCATTTGTGAATAATGGCTATTTTCAATTTCATCTAAAAAATCATAGCATAGACGATCCACCCATATAGGGCTTTCAGGTTATATATATATATATATATATATATATATATATATATATATATATATATATATATATATATATAATGTCATTATGCTGTCAGATATGGTCAGTTCTCCAAACTTGCTGAACAGAAGTTGATGAAGTTTGACTGAAAGCCTTCTGCTATGAAGAATTTTCCAATTTTTAAACAAACAATAACATAAAAAATAAAATGTGACCACCATTCCTGAAAATAGAAATATTAAAGATTTAACAAATTCCACTCCAAAACCAGTTAATAAACTTTGACCAATCTCGAGAGGAAGCTTCATTGTATGTAAACCTTTCAAACTGTTACAAAATGATGCTGGTCCACCGTCACATGATCACCATTACTAAAAGAATAACAACATATGACTTTTTCCCAAATGCCTGAATAGATTTTGACAAATTTGACAGAAAGCATAACGGAATGTTGGCCTTTAAATTTATGGTTTGCTTTGTTTTAGTTGTTTTAATGGCACTTTAAATACATTATTCATCGTGTTTCACTGAGGATATAGTATCTAAGCACCTTGATCGAGGATACGAAGGCAGCAAACCTGGACTGGTATTGAACCTGCAATCCTTAGACTGTGACACTCTACCAACTAAGCTATCATGGCTTCAAAATGAAACATGAGTAAACATCGCACATGCTGATCAAACCATATTATTGATACACATGATAAGTACATGATACACGCTCAAGCTACGATTTTAGAGGGAAACATTTCATTCCATGATCATTAACTGCAGCTTCTGTGTGACAGTTTGGACACAAAAAAATCATATTGATCCGAGACTGGTCTTACATTGGTATGGACATTATATTTTAACTCTCACTCAGCTTTTTCACAATAGGTTATATTTGTGTTACATTTATGTTACATATTGCTCAGTTCTTACAGTGTCCATGTTTGCAAGCACAGCTTAATTGGTAAAATCTTCCGGTCAAGTTACGAGTAAAATGTACATAGCCTATTAACATAGATGTTATAAATGTCCAATATTGTTTTGATTGACTGTACTTGGCGTTTAGACCAATCCATACTTGATCTTTAGGCCCATCCATACTTGATGTTTAGGGCCATCCATACTTGATGTTTCGGCCCATCCATACTTGATGTTTAGGGCCATCCATGTTTGATGTTTCGGCCCATCCATAATTGATGTTTAGGCCCATCCATACTTGATGTTTAGGCCCATCCATACCTGATTGTTAGGCCCATCACTGCCTTTTAGAACCTGTTAGTACTAGTATGTTGTCTTCACTGAAAAGATCACCTAACACTTTTCACAGGATTACCTCTAATGGTACATTATATACCTGCCCTATGCTTAATAGGCATCTGTTTGGGCATTTCTGGGTCATAGTTGACTCTGGAGTTTACTGACTAATGGGTGTCAGTGACCTTAATCTTAACTAAACTTACTGTGCAGAAATTCGTGTTTTTTTATTAGACCCGTTATGACTTTACCTTTGATTTTGAGACATCCAAATCTATATGGTTCTTTCTTACCGTAAGTGTTGTGATCTGCACTAGGAACAAATTTTGCTGTGCAAAACACAATTTTTTTCATGTCACATTAGCCTTGACCCCAGAAAGTTTTAGGCTGGTAGATGACAGAGAAATCAAGTTATTGTGTGGAAACTAAACAGGAAACTGACAGATGGATGAGCATCACAACATGACATGCTCTATTGTGTGTTTGTGTGTATCAAAATTCACAAAGGTCGGAAAATATTCAATTAAGCATGGAACAAATAAGTGTCATAATATTATCTTCTCTACCTTATGTGGGTGTGTAATAATGTACCATCTTATGTGGGTGTGTAATAATGTACCATCTTATGTGGGTGTGTAATAATGTACCATCTTATGTGGGTGTGTAATAATGTACCATCTTATGTGGGTGTGTAATAATGTACCATCTTATGTGGGTGTGTAATAATGTACCATCTTATGTGGGTGTGTAATAATGTACACTTTATGTGGTGTGTAATAATGTACCGCCTTATGTGGGTGTGTAATAATGTACCATCTTATGTGGGTGTGTAATAATGTACACTTTATGTGGTGTGTAATAATGTACCGCCTTATGTGGGTGTGTAATAATGTACCATCTTATGTGGGTGTGTAATAATGTACACTTTATGTGGTGTGTAATAATGTACCATCTTATGTGGGTGTGTAATAATGTACCATCTTATGTGGGTGTGTAATAATGTACCATCTTATGTGGGTGTGTAATAATGTACCATCTTATGTGGGTGTGTAATAATGTACCATCTTATGTGGGTGTGTAATAATGTACACTTTATGTGGTGTGTAATAATGTACCGCCTTATGTGGGTGTGTAATAATGTACCATCTTATGTGGGTGTGTAATAATGTACACTTTATGTGGTGTGTAATAATGTACCGCCTTATGTGGGTGTGTAATAATGTACCATCTTATGTGGGTGTGTAATAATGTACACTTTATGTGGTGTGTAATAACGTACCGCCTTATGTGGGTGTGTAATAATGTACCATCTTATGTGGGTGTGTAATAATGTACACTTTATGTGGTGTGTAATAATGTACCGCCTTATGTGGGTGTGTAATAATGTACCATCTTATGTGGGTGTGTAATAATGTACACTTTATGTGGTGTGTAATAATGTACCGCCTTATGTGGGTGTGTAATAATGTACCATCTTATGTGGGTGTGTAATAATGTACACTTTATGTGGTGTGTAATAATGTACCGCCTTATGTGGGTGTGTAATAATGTACCATCTTATGTGGGTGTGTAATAATGTACACTTTATGTGGTGTGTAATAATGTACTACCTTATGTGGGTGTGTAATAATGTACCACCTTATGTGGATGTGTAATAATGTACAGCCTTATGTGGGTGTGTGATAATGTACCACCTTATGTGAGTGTGTAATAGTGTACCACCTTGTGTGGGTGTGTAATAATGTACAACTTATGTAGGTGTGTTATAATGTACCACCTTATGTGGGTGTGTAATAATCTACCACCTTATGTGGGTGTGTAGTGCCTTATGTTGGTGCATAATAATGTAGTGCCTTATGCGGGTGAATAAAAATGCAGTGCCTTATGTGGGTGTATACAAATGTAGTGCCTGATATTGGTGTATAATAATGTAGTGCCTTATGGTGGTGAATAAAAATGCAGTGCCTTATGTGGGTTTGTAATAATGTACCGCCTTATGTGGATGTGTAGTAATGTACCACCTTATGTGGGTGTGTAATAATGTACCACCTTATGTGGGTGTGTAATAATGTACAGCCTTATGTGGGTGTGTGATAATGTACCACCTTATGTGGGTGTGTAATAATGTACCACCTTATGTGGGTGTGTAATAATGTATCACCTTTTGTGGGTGTGTAATAATGTACTGCCTTATGTGGGTGTATAAAAAGGCAGTGCCTTATGTGGGTATATGATAATGTACTGCCTTATGATGGTGAATAAAACTGCAGTGCCTTATGTGGGTGTATAATCATGTAATGCCTTATGTGTGTGCGTGTAAAACTGCAGTGTCCAGTGTGGGTGTAAACAAATGTAGTGCCTTTTGTGGTTGTATATAATAATGTACTGCCTTATATGGATATATAATAGTGTAGTGCTTTATGTGATTGTATAAATAAGCAGTGCCTTTTGTTGGTGTCTAATAACGTACCACCTTATGTGGGTGTATAATAATAGACTGCCCTATGGTGATAAGCAGCAGAGGGGGCGAACAGACCAATGGTCGAAAAACGTCCAAATGTCAAAAATAAGCACTCCTACAAATGATCGAAAAATAAAAATCGTCGACAAAATTTTTAAAAAACCGTCGACACTTTACTGAGAAAATTCCTCCGTAATTTTTCTAATTAATATTATTTTATTGTCGTTGGTGATTTTTTCTAGTTTATTATGCACACGCTTTATGCAATTACGTCAACGCGAGGTCGCGCCTTCCCTGCTGCTATTCATCCAAATATCTTATCAAGACCTACACGATATCGGGATCTAGGATCATGTAAATATATCGTTATAAATCCATGTGGAGTAGCCTGCGCGCGTGAAAAGAAATTTCTAAACTTATTTATATCCATATCTCCGCTACACCAAGTTTGATGAATATTTCGCAACGTATGCGTGTCTACACCATTAAACACAACTAAAAAATTACAGTTATCCCTGATTACTTTCGGAATCTGTACGTATCGCTGAGTAACATATATCACATCAGTGTTTTTATGTCTTCCTCGAGAAAATATTCTAGCTGGATTTGATTGTTTGTCCAGCATCACATCATCGTATACAACCAAATTATTAATAAATCCGTCTAAATCATCAACGGACGGAGCTTCATCAATGTTAGTTATAAATTCAATCACATTCTCGTCATTCAACAGTGTCGCGTTTTCATTAAAATCTTTAAGTACGTCATAATACCGCTGATCATCAACTGATGGTGCTACTAAATACAACTTATCCCATTTCAACCATCTCATTATTAAATTAAGCAGTAATTGCGTCTTACCCGATCCAGATCGTCCTATTATTATCATCCTAATCGAGTTCGGTAACGCTGGATGGTGTTTAACTGGCTCTTGTTTTCGAGTCGCTGAGAAATCAGTTATATCCATATTATATAAATACATGAATATATATTGTTTACTCTGTAGAACCAAAACCCCAACTAATGATCTATCCACGGTTACAACAAAAAATGCGAGAATAGCTTATGGTGGAAGATGTGCAGTATATAACAGAAAAAAGTTTTCTTTTTTACCTAAAAAAGATGGTGGTGATATTGCTAAATTAATGTCAAAGTTCCCAGGAACTCCGTAGGCTAAATACCAAGGAGAAAAACATCTACCAGGATATAATTATTGTGGTCCTGGTACTCGACTTGATATCAGACTTGACAATCAGGATCAACCAAACCCAGGCGAGGAACCAATAAATGCTATTGATAAAGCATGTCATGTTCATGATGTAGCATATAAAAGCAAAAATCTACAAGACAGACATATCGCAGATGTGAAATTAATTCATGCGTTAAATTCTATAAAAAATAAAAATATAAGAGGATCATTAGCTAATTGGTTAATAAGATCTGCGATGAAAGGTAAATTAGCGCTAGGTGCTGGTAATTAATTATCAATGGAAACGATTTATTATTCCCCAGGAGAATACTGGAAAGGTAACGCAGCGATTAGTAAACTCGCTGATGCAGCAAAAGTCACACGTGTTACCGCTAAAAAATGGTTATCTAAACAGGCAATATGGCAAATTTACCTACCACCACCGAAACAAATTCAGTACGCGTATTTCGATGTCAGCGTGCCTAATGAAGTTCATCAAGCTGATATTCTGTTTTTACCATATGATACTGCACCCAGAAAAACGTATAAATACGCGCTAACCGTTGTTGATGTTGCAAGTAGATATAAAGAAGCAGAACCATTATTGACAAAGACAGCTGCTGAAGTAGCTTCTGCGTTTAAACGAATTTATCAACGTGGATCCGGATCACAACGTGGTCTACAATGGCCACATCTGCTACAGGTTGATCCTGGCAAAGAATTTCTTGGTCCAGTATCATCGTTGATGAAGCAACATAATGTCACCATCAGACGAGGACACACTGCAATTCATCGTGATCAGGCAATTGTTGAACGATTTAATCGAACACTCGCTGAGCGGTTATTTGGATATCAATACGCGAAGGAATTTATTCAAGACAAGAGATCTCGTGAATGGGTTGCAAGATTACCAAGTGTGATAACTGCGTTAAATAATGAGATTACTCGAACGACCAACATGAAACCTATTAATGCAATTACAAAAAAAATATACCAATACAACGACGTGATTTTTCAACGCAACCAGTATTAGGTAATACCACTGTAAGGTATTTATATGAACCCGGTGAACTCGAAGGTGGTAAAAAAAGAGCGACTGATCCTATTTGGAGTGTTACCATACATAAGATATCCACCGTGACAAGATCCTCAGGTAGACCCGCAATCTACAGATTAGATTCAACTGCTCTTCAACGTGGATTTACACGCGAACAATTACAGGTGATTCCTGAGGATACGCAATTACCACCGCGATCACTTAACTAGCACCTCTACGTCGATTACACTCAATACAGGTCAACATGGTATTTTCTCGTGTATGACCGCGACTGTTATCTTTTCTATCTACGGTAAATTGTCTTGGATTATTATTTGAATATCTCCATAACATCACACAATTACAACTTGTACAATGAGTATTCTGTTGTTGTTTCAGCGCGTTAATCAATTCAACGTCGAGATCAAATTCTCGATTATTATTTTTATCAGATTGTTTATAACCAGCTAATTTTTTCTTATTATATCATTGTCAATATCATCACTAGTCACTGACTCGTCCAAGACAATTCTCCGCAACTGAGATATTCTTCTGACTCGAGACACTGCGAGATAAACTAGGTTTGACCACTCGATACGATCATCTATAATCCAAACAACTGTATCAGAAATAGTTAATCCCTGAGATGAGTGAATCGTCATTGCATATCCTAGTGTCCACGGAGATTTGTTCAACGATAATGCATCTTCAACAGCGTTGATATCAACTGTGATAATATTATTTAATACTAAATTCTGTTTCTCGGTCTGTCCTGGTATATCAACATCAATATTCTGCTGCCGTGTATCAGCTGGTCGATAACGTAACGGAACTGGCAATGTTGGAAATCTTTCTTTATGTAACTGAAACAATTCCCGTTGAAGTGTATCACGAACTATGTTTCTACTTGCAACTATCAGATCATTCGGTTTCCACGTCTGCAGAAAGTCGTTCATGGGTGTTTCTGGAATTATTCCACGCATTACTTCACATTGAATTTTATTCGGCTGTAGTCTGATTAATTTTTTAAATTGTTTTAATTCTGCATCAGGCGCTCTATGACCATCATTTATTTCTTCGTAATAATCAACTAAATTTTTTAACCATCCATGTGGAGATGGTCCAACAAAAGGTGGTGGTTGACCATGATCGCGGCACATTATCACAGCAGTATTTCTTGTTAATGACCAATCGAGAAATGTTTTTAATGTTTCTAACGGTACCGTGCATATTTCATCCCATATTATAATCCTCGGAATATATTTTTCTCCCATCCTCGAAGAAGTCCATGCATCACCCTTCCATCGGAAGAAGCTATGATAAGTACATGACTGTACTCCTCGCTGTTTCATCTCTCGCGCGAGTCTATGTGTGGGTGTTAGCACGATCATATCTGATTTCTGAAATAGTTCGATCGCTCGAGTGGTTTTACCAGAACCTTCCGGTCCGTTTAGATAAACTGTTTTGTTTTCTAGTTATTGGATCGTACACCGATGGTGCAGAAGATAGCTTTAATGTTTGATTTTTTTTACAATAAATATGTTTAACCGCAACATCAGCTGATTCGGAATAATCGAGTATATTTTCCTTTTTTATTCTCCACGAACCCCATGATGCACAAGTACCGATATGTAGTTATTCTAGTAATCCTGAATATTTTTTTTTGATATAAAATGAATCTGTAGCGACTCTGACAGCGAGTGTAGAAACTTTATTTATCATCGATAATAGATTTATTGAAACGTACGCTAACATTGATGATTTTAAATGAGTATACTGAGGTGACTCACCGTCCATATAACTTACAATTGTACCTAATTTAGTTCCATTTGACAAGAAAGCTATTTCTCGACTTATAAACGTATTTCTGTTCGTTGTATCAGCGATTATAAAATCTAACTCAGCATCATCCATAATCAGTCTTGTACAATGTTGTCTATGATCATATGCTCCTCCTTGGGTGACCTTGCCGATTATTTTTCTACCGAGATCTTTTGCGATTTTATTCTCGTAATCGGTTATATCGGGGTTTTCATCATCGGAATATTTCTTTTGTTGTGGTAACCAAACTTCGGTTTGTTTCTGATATAATATAATTACTTCACTTACAATCAATAGTGTTAATATCGCACAATCAAGCATATACCGTAATAATACTATTGGTGCCCACATTTTTTCTGAAAAATGTTTTCCAAACCAAACATAACAAATTGCATGGAGATCTTTAGACATTTCAAATGACTCGATACAAGCAAATCCAGTTAAGTCAAAATCCGGTAATGGTCCATTTATCGATACTCGTGTCATCTCGTGCGTCGGATGACCGAATCGCTCAAAGTACACAGAACAATCTCCGTATCCAAGAAAACTTCCAGGATAACATGCAACCATATCAACCGAAATAACATCTTTACTTGGTATTCCACAATCCACCGTGTCCATATTCGACACAACTCAGTATTATATCATCAAGAAAATCGGACCGAGCTGGTTTCCACGAATTTTTCTTTCTAGAAAAATGAGCCGCAACTGACGCAACAGTAAAACAGTTGCTCAATAATTCGTCAGTGTCATTAGTATATTGCAGCGCAAGATCTTTCATTTTTTCGTGGAGCAGATCTGTTCGATAAATAACACCATTCGGTCTTACAAACTGATCAAATTTAATTTTTTCTTCCATATCTGATTCGTCGTTAGAACTCTGAAACAGCCATACTGACACAGGATCGATTTTACTTATCTCGTTAAAAAAATCAAACATATCTCCGCGATAATATTTAACAGTTCGATCTCGTGGAAACACTGTTACTGCGCTAGTCCACGCGTGCGCGTTATGATCAATAATTTCGATCGAAGCTCCTTTTGATTTATATTTTGATTCATATAAGATCTCTCCTGTTATCGTCGCTACGGTTATTGGGAATTTTAATTTTTTTCCTAACTCAGCGACATCTTTGATAGACGCCCCGGTATCTTTAACCATCTCGCCCCACTCATTTATTATTTTACGTCTTTTATCTGTTAAACCGTTTCCACGGGCCGCGTTTGTAAAATGTTCTATTACTCGTTCAGCCACACAGTTTATTTTTGAAAATCTCATCGGCGCCAGTTTATTAATGCTGGGTTTTTCATTTGTCACATAGATTCCATAAATAACTGCTGTCACAGGATACGCTCGCTCATAATATGGTTTGTCAATACCAGTCAGCGCTCCTGGTTTGGAATTTTTACTTAATATAACGATTTTTTTATTACCAATGACAGGATCATATTTGTCACGGATAATCCAATTATCTGTTTCTGTTAACACGATAAATTTTATTCTAAAAAGATAACTTCTATCATCGAGCTGCTCAATAATAGCTGCCGCTCGTTTGTCATTCATCGTAGCGTCAAAGATATCTTTGTCGCGTATAATCTTGAACGTTGACCAGACATGAGATGCACCAGCTGCATGAAATTCTTTCTTGGCGTCGTGAATTTCATTGATCAAACTTTTATTTTTCTTATCAACTAGATGTTTTATTGGTAAATCAGAAGATATCCTGTCGAGGTTGAATTTACTTGTTTTCCAAGGCTTGATTCTGGATAATCTCTCAAACTCATCCATATTATATTTCAGACAAGTATTTAAATAAAAAATGTTATATATACAATGACTCAACAGAACAAGTGCAAATGGTTGATGATCGGATCATTAACTCACTGTAATAAATCCTGCAGGAAGGAATTTTGTGGACAACACTTGCAGAGCGTTCGTAAAGGTTGTTCAGGACCGATACCGTGTCTGCGATGTGGTGTTGGAGTATGAGGTAAAAGAGAGTTATGTGCGCGTCGTTGTGGAAAAAATATAGCGAGCTTAAAAGATATTATGATAAAAAAATAATGTCTGTCCCACATCCTATAATAACAAACTACGAATCAAATCTTGATGATGTAATCAGAAATTGCAGGTTGAAAAGACAGTTGGTACTGTTAATAATGCTGGTTATCTAATGTTTGGTGCTGGGAAGAAAAAGTATCTCTATCATCGATTTGTGTATGAATGTCACAAGGGGTTGATCAAAGACGGTCTTGTGATCGATACTATTGACGGGAATACTCAAAATAATTATTTGACCAACCTTCAAGCTGTTACACAGAGCGAGAATAATGCACGTGGTAATACTGGGAGATGTAAAACAACCGGAAAGAGGGCGGTAAAATCTACAAACATAGAAACTGACGAAGAAATTATATTTCAATCAATGAATTCAGCTGAGAGATATTTTGATATTCGGTACAAAAAGTCGCGGAAAATATACATAAATCCGCTTTCTCAAAAAATATAAACAAAGAATCATCTTCCAGTATTGTTAATGAGATAAATTATCATCACTATCAAGTAATTACGTAGAATTATATTTATTTAATTATTTATCTTTTTTGTCAGAAATCCCCATGCTGTCCTTGAAACATCCTCCTGAACTTGCTAAAACACTCGATTAGGGATTCACATGGGGATATATTTTTTTATTTAAATAAATATATACTGTATAATAATGAATCACGAAAATATCAATGATGTAATTGTTACTATTAAAAAATTGGAAAAAGATGGTATTAATATATCTGATGTACTAAATCCTGAGAAAATAATTTCTGATTTTGAAATTTTACAAGAACGTAAAAATGATGGTGGTTATGTACTATCATCCGAATACAGGTTCATAAAACAGATTCAAGCTGCGATGTTCCGGTCGCTAGCTACTATAGAAGATGATCAAGTGAAGGAATTCGTTCCTCTCTCTGCTGCAGTAGAAAAATTAGATCGGAGTTATCCCACGAATACGAAGCAGAAAAATAATCAGTACTCGCATAAGACAATTAAGAAAAATTATGTCAGCGGGTAACTTCGTTACTGATGAAACGACCGAGCACGTGTAATATTTTATCAGAAATATTTATTTTATCAGGAATATTTTTATTTTACCAGAAATATTTATTTTGTCAGGAATATTTTTATTTTATCAGAAATATTTTATTTTATCAGAAATATTTTTTTCTGAAATATTTTTTTTATCTGAAATATTTTTTTTTATTTTTTCAGACATATTCCAACATTTGTAATCAAATTTGTTATTTTTTTCCAGCTATTTTAGATGATTTTTTCGAGGAAAATTGATGGATTTTCCAATATCATTCGGGTCAAACCTCAAGCGGTTCTCTAATTGATTTATCGATAAATGGCCAAAAAATCAGTAAAATTAGCTAAAAAAATGAGATTTTTCATGCGATTTTTGTTAATTTTTCTGGTAATTTTTGAAAAAAATGAGGATTTTTAACGATTTATCGATAAATCAATTAGAGAACCGCTTGAGGTTTGATCTGACGGAAAACTGTAATTTGATGAATTTTCCTCGACAAAATCTACTAAAATAGCTGAAAAAATAACAAATTTGACTAAAAATGTCGAAATATTTCAGAAAAAATAAAATACAATATTTCAGAAAAAATAAAATATTTCTGATAAAATAAAAATATTCCTGATCAAAGATCTATGATCAAAAATCATTACGATATAAGTCTTTAAGATTAAGATCTACGATAAAAGTCTTTAAGACTTTACATGTAAGTTCACAATCAATTCTTCCCCACGCAGGTCAATTAATCGTCCTATGTGGTCGGTGAGTTTGAAATTGATTCGTGACAAATACTGATTATGTGTACGTAGATAAACAGGATTGGTTGGCTCTTGCACGATCAAACTCCCAGGAGATACTTGTGGTGTGAACATGTATAAAATATATCCTTGCTGAGCCTGATTTGACTTTCCAAGATCTATTTGATAGCTCCCATCGATTACGTCACAAACAAGATTGACTGCGATCGTTGATGTTCTATTAACGATTCCTGGTGAAACGTGTCTACCACCTCCTTGTGGGCCATTATTGTGTCTGAGAATAAACTCCGGCGGAGTTATTTTTTTCCATGCATCAAGTATTTTAGGAAAGTTTTCGTTGATAAGATCCTTGAGTGATTTTGTCAAGTCTTCGGTGGCAAATCCTGGTAGTATAAATTTTAATAAATCTGCTTCAGTTATTTTATAATGATTGATGTATATCTGTTTGATGTTTGTTTTTTTTTTTTCATTTCCTGCATTAAGTACTAGCATTTATTACCTCAACAATAGTCTGATTAGCGTATTTAAGGTCTGAAACAATTTGATTTACATGTTGTATCGTTGCAATGATCTGATGTTTTAAATCGATATTGGGATACTCCAGCATATAATTTTTAAATAAAGGTACTAATGTCGTTAATGTAGTTGTGTACTCAATTTTAATTTCGTTAGCCCTTGATCTGAAATCTCTTTCATAAGCAATTTCAGTTGAAGTTTTTTTTTATCAACATCAGTCAAGGAAAACGACACCACGGGATATCTTTTACCATCTCCCGAAATATAATAATTATCCTTGTTAGTCCATGGATACAAATTCCGATATTCTTTAATTGTTATAAATTGGGCTTCGTCCGTGATAAATTCAATTAACTTCGGTTCTGGTGGTCCTTCATGCACTGGGGGAACATCCGGCCAACCTAGTACGGATCTTATCGATGATTGATAAATATCAACGGCGTAATCAGGTGAATGTATTTCAATCGTTTCTGATAAAGTTGGCTCATAAACCTTAATTGATATTTTTGCTTCTTTTCCTGTTATTGATTTTATTCTACGTTGAAATTCTTCATTGATTTCTTCAATCTCATAACTGCCAGTTGGTATCCCAACAACGACCCATTCAGGTGTTCCATCTGGTTTGTTCTTGTTAACAAATACAAGCGAATTATTTGCGAGTGTTCCATTAAATGATTTCGATCTGATGTTTGGCCGGCTGTAATATACTCGTAATTGCGCTAGTGCAATTTCATTTGCACGAATCGCAGTTGGAAAATTAACACTAAATTCAGGATTAGTCGAGTTTATCGAGATCATTGTTGTTTTTGGTGGAGCTGATCTGCTGGAGTAGCTCTACTGATGTTATTATTAATATTCGTACCTTTAACAGCACTGTTATATATTTTAATCATTTCTGAAAATTCAAAGTCAGAAATTATTCCATCGCTGAGGCTTGCTGATAACAACGAAGATAACTTGGAATATGCGACCGTCGCTGTATGAAATTTTATTATGTAATCGGATAATTTTTCATTCATGCAGGTGCATATTTTTTTTGCTACGATATTAAAACACCTGCAATTGTTGTTGTTGCTGAAATACAGATTGTTACGGCTACTGGTGCCATCATCGTCATTGTTGACAATATAACACCTGTTCCAGCAACAACAGCAGATACTGAATAAACAATCACGTCGACGAGAACTAGTCGTCGACGATATTTTTTTACTTTTACCGTATATTGTTCGATGATATCTTTCAACGTTGCTTGCCATTCACGCGCTTGATTGTACCTGTATTGAGATTCTTCGTCGATTGAGGTACTCATTATATTTTATGCAGTAACCAATTGAGGTGTTTCAGCTACAAATTCCAAACACCACCAGTAAGATGTTGCGGTTAATTTCTTATCAGCTGCCTCTAGAATAAATATTTCTCCGGTTCCCTTGTTTAATATGATAGTTACAACTCCAGAAAACTTATCAGTTGAATGACGCCATGGATACGTTGTAAATATCTCGAATTTTGCAGCACTGAACACAGATAGCCTGTACACGCCAGTGACTTTTGCGGTATATTTAACAGTTTTATTCTGCGTTGACCATGTTACAAATCCCGATGATACCGTGTATACGATGCTGGTAATATGCCCGGGAGTTATTCCAGGTGGAATTTTAATCAAACTAATTTTGTTAACGATCTCAGGAATCCCCGCTACGATGTCTTCGAGTGTTCGTTTGATCGTGTCGATGTTAATTTTGATATCAGATAGTTTTATATCAGCGCTGGGCGGATTACCAAAAAATTCCTGTGCGGTTTCGTTAATTTTTCTAAAATTTCTACGGAGATTTGTGAACGCGTTTACGTGAACACCATACTCGGCCCGCAACGTGGATAATTTACCATCTACGGTGTTATAGTTGACGTCGACGTATTTTTTCGTTGCTGCGTCTTCGTCGGATGTTGGATCTCTCAAAACTACTATCTTATTCCCGTTCATGCTGAGTTCTTCCGTCATTGTGTCACCGGTATTTTTCACGCGATTAGCAACGCTTCTTGCAATTGCATCTGATGGTTGTAAATGATATACTGGAATCCCTGATTTTTCCGCTGTCAGTAAACACAGGGATGTTATTCGTGACCGCACCGAGTACTCGTCGAACTATATCATTCCATTTGATGTTACTCGTTTTGAAAACACCATATCGGTCCTGAAAAACAACAACTTCATCTCGGTCAACTCCAACCAGGTTCATAATGTCAGCGAGTTCATCTTTAGTTGCGTACTTTGACAGATCAATGTCATCTGACTTTTTCTTACTTTTCTTACTTGTAGAGGAAGATCTTCCGTAAATATCAACCATTATAAGATCTAAAGATCTGTTTAAAACGATTTACGCGCAACGAACTGGTTACTTGTATAATCATGCACGACTTTATGTGGCGGTTTGGATGATTTTGATATGGCGTTAAGTACATTAATTGCTTCACGGCCGCATATTGGCGGATCTGTCATTGTTTGTGTTGGTAGCGTTGAATACCAAACTATTTTTATGAAGTGGCTCGACATAGTTGATAAATTCAACGGGTGGAGCTAACCCGTACGAATCGAAATAAACAATTCCACGTGGATCAATTGCGTATGATACCCAATGAGTACCTGTCCTGAATTCGAGTCAAGATTAATAATACCCGTTTCAACGCTGTTTGGTCGTTGTGGTAATTGATCTCGCATAAAAACACCTCTAAAGGCAGACATTTTTAGTTGTTTAGCAGCATTAAGTACATCAAAATTTGATGCTGGAACGTCTAACGGATTGTTCCTGGAAGCCTCAGACCTCTTCCCCAACGAGATCCTGGTAATCTTAGGCCGCGTCCCTTTTTTTGTATCCCTTTTCTGTTGCTTTCTTTAGAGCCATTCCAGCAGCGGTTCCAACAGCACCTAACGCAGCCGCTTTTGCTACGATTGGAGCAGCAGCAGCTATTAATGCCGGACTGGGCGCGAGAAGTGCAAAAATACCACCTGTTTTAACTATGTCCTTGATGGCGCTCGGAGAAAGATGAAATTGAACTCCGGTTTTTGATTCCAGCGCTTTATTGAGATGTTTAATCTGATTATTTGTCAACGATAATTTGTTTGGACCGCCACTAGAAATCTGATCTCGCTTTAGTGATATTTTTGTGCCGCATATGTTGGCGTTTTTTGATTGAAGTTTCTTCACCTGACCGGGAGTCAGAGTGACATTAACGTGATTGCATGCCATTTTTTATATAAATATCTTTTTCTAAATAACACGATTAAAGATTTTCCACTGGTGCATCAACGACTCTCATTCGACCACCACCACCTTCAAGTAACATCGCTTTGTCACTAAGTATGACCGCGATTGCTCTATAGGTGCCTCGAACAAAGGGTGGACCGGCTATATCAGGAGGAGGATCATTAACATGAGCTCGGAAGTGTATATCAACGACAGATTGTTTGGATAAATCAAGATGCTCCAGCGAAAAGTAATAAATCGGATGCAGTTTTGTAAAATCTAACTGTGATATTTGCAGCCCTGTGTCTACGTTTAGATCACGTCCCATAAATGTCATCAAACGATGATATGCGCGTGCCACATGATTTGTGGTATAATTTAAGGATATATCTTCGGATGGTTCTTGTTGTCCGTTTATCCTCAACGAAACCTTGCTAACATCGAGATTGTCAAATATCATATGTGAACGTCCCTGACTACCTATCCGAATTTTATCTTGCAGCGCAATAAAAATATGTCGTGGCGCAGAAACACCTTGCTGTGATGCTATATGCCAAGTAAACATACCTCTAAGGGTGTCTTGAGCAGCATCTGTGGTTAATGTTAACCATGATAGTAATGATTTACCACCTTGATCCATAAAAGGCAATAATTTCTGTTCTTCTGTGACCGATGGAGTTAATACCGGCATCCACAGTGAGAGTTTCGTTATATTTACTCTTTCAGCATCAGCAACACCGTCCCCTCGCCAGATCGCATCATTATCATCACCTTTTCTTACAAGTACAACTGTGTGTCTAACTCCAAAGATGACTCTTCTAACATCTCTGCAAAATCCGATGATGTGAGACAGCGGAATCGCACACGAAAAATTTATATTTCCTAACAGCACTGCTCGGCGTGTTGCAAATCCCAAGTTGTAAGTTGCACTAACATTTATAACTACCGACTCCACATCTGCGCCATCATCAGCAGCAGAATATTTTTTTTGGTCGTCTCGTAACATACTGAATATGATCGGCTTTGTCGGTAATATCCTTAGCAAACATCATTGATGGACCAGCTGATCCTGTATAATCATCAGAATATCTTGCTAGACCAATTATTGTTGTAGCAACATCGACATCATTCTGAATCGATTCGATATTTCTTCCATCAATCATGTATGTGGCGCTACTAAACAATGCCATGATCCCGTTGTTGACAAAACCAACTCGTGCATTGGCATCGTATGCATTACCATCCGCCTTTACAAGTTCACCTTCTACTTCAGTAAATGCCTCAGCGGGTAAAAAGTATCTACTTGTATCATGAACTTGTAGTTCAATTCTTCCACGTTGATCTGGTAATCGTGAGTCATAAGAATAAAATTGATAATCACGTACCGATTCATCTTTGAGGACTGGTTCATCCATTTTAAATGCTGAGTCGCATATACGTTTAAACATTTATTATATAACTTTGATTTAAATCATCGTCGCGCTGACTTTGTCAAGCGAGTACGAAGTCCACTTCCTGCTATCAAATTTGCAGCAATAATTCTTTGTCCTTCATCAGATTCTTGATCCATCAACGCTGCTAGTTTTTTTTTATTTCGGCTTGATTTATTATTTTACTGACGTCTGCGGGCACATCTGTAGTGCTTGGTAATTTTACTGGTTGTCGTTTTCGTCGTATTAATCGTGCTAGTCTATCTTTGATCACCGAGAACGTCTTACCAGCAAAATTGATAATTGCACATGGAGCTTTTTCACGAACAACATCGATAGCTTTCATCGATAATTGTTTTGCAACAGGTGCTACGTTTGGAGCTAATCTTCTAAATAACCCTTGAACAACATCACCAAGTCCATCTCCGTAAGTTGCTCTGTAGATTGGTAATCGTGAGTTTACCGCTCTGACCTGTACGGGTCTATAATGTCTATTGTACATGATCATTTTTATTTCCTTTACCATTTATCTAATCGCAGTGACTAATCATCAACGAGCTCATCAATACGTTCTCGGTAAACGCCGACATCCATGATGCCGCCGCGAAATAATCGCTGACAAATATCAGCTGCTTCATTAATTATTTCTGGTGAATTATTTCCGGCACGTTTTCCTCCTATAAGAACTTCTAACCGCGACACGTCATTGAGAATATTATCAGGACAAATAATATTACCTCCGAAACCACTACCAGTAGCACCTGGTGCATCGTGAAATTCTTCTTCTGGAGATTGTGATCGAGGAGGTTGTTTTTTCCTTTGTTGCTGCGGTGGTGGAGTTTGTGGTTTTTGCTGTGATAGAGAAGATTATTTTTTCTGTTGCCATGATGAAGATTGTGATGCTTTTGACGGTGTTGACAGATCTGCGGTTACAATAGGACTTGCACCGATCCTTACTTTAACATCTTTCCTAAATTGTGTAAATTCATCGTCGTACTTTACCGTGACCTGCTGAATATCTTTATGTGTAGCAAACACCAACCGTTCCCACTGATCATAATTCAACGGTGGTGAACCCGGTTCCAAGTAATTGTCACGATTAGCAAATTCACCTACAAGATCAACCGCGTTATCGTAATTTTTCAACTTGATATTTTTTGCCATATCTTCCCTGATTTTTGCTTTACCACGTTGGTATTTCGGCGGAGCTTCGGCTTCAAGCGACGTTTCTGGTGCATTTATGAAAACTTCTCCAGGCGGCCTTGTTGTAACTTCCCTGATAGCAGTGGGCAGCAGCGGCTGCTTAAGCGGATCTTTCAGCTGCGGCTGCTAGCCGCCTTGTTGCAAAATTCTGTTGTCGAGCAGTAAGCGCTAACGATGTAGTAACAGGTTTAAATAACTTTTTAGCGTCTTCCTCGTACTCAACTCGTGCTTCCTGCTGCGCTTGTAGGTTTTCTCTAAATGAATCTCTAACAGGGAGAAATTTCTTAATTGCTTCTAGTCGCTATCGGGCTATCCTTACAGTATGAGATTCCGGATGTACCATTTTATTATAACAATAATTTTTTTAATTCATAGCAGCAGGGAGGGCGCGACCTCGCGTTGACGTACTTGCGTAAAGCGCGTGCATAATAAACTAGAAAAAAATCACCAACTACAATAAAGTAATATTAATTAGAAAAATTCCGGAGGAATTTTCTCAGTAAAGTGTCGACGCTTTTTAAAATTTTGTCGACGCTTTTTATTTTTCGATCATTTGTAGGAGGCTTATTTTTGACATTTGGACGTTTTTCGACCATTGGTCTGTTCCCCCCCTCTTCTGCTTGATATATAATAACGTACTGCCTTATGTGAATGTATAAAAATACAGTGCCTTATGTGGGTGTATCAAAATACAGTGCCTTATATGAGTGTATCAAAATACAGTGCCTTATGTGGGTGTATAAAGATATACTAAGGTCAGAAAAGATGAAATCCATTACTTATGGAAACTGTCAGTATTACTGCTATACAAATTGGAAAAATAGCCATTTGATGAATTATTGATCTCACAACCTGAAAAATAGCCACTCCAAATATAATTAATTTAGCTACCATATATATTATAAACCTGAGAAATAGCCACCCCATTAATAATTTAATTCATATTACCATAACTATTACAAATCTGAAAATCTGTTATTACATTAATAATTAATTTCACCCTACCATAGTTATTACAGTCCTGAAATATAGCCATTAGCCATCAGGTTTGATGCTTTACAGCACTGCAAGACATGGATACTGTTTTGTGCCCCAGGCTATAGGAGTAGTGTCCTGTCCAATAGCTGACCCAGACTGGTGTGATGGTATGATTCAAACTATATGAATAAAAAACAGCCATCAAAAGAATGGTTGATCTCATCCTACCATTGCTGTTACAAACCTTACACAACTGCCATTTGAAGAATGATTGATGCCGCAATATCATAGCCATTACAAATATAAAATTAACATAATTTGGCAATTTTATGTCCACTGACCTTAATTCTTGATGATCTCTGACTCCATAGGAAACTATCCTTCCTTAAATGTAATGCAACTAAAAAGTTAATACTAACTGGGTGGAGGAATGTGAGGAAAGTAAACTTACTGTGTGTAAAATTTTAGTTCTTGTGACCTTGAATACTCAATCCTGGTCTTGAGAACCAAAATATAGAATACCTATGAAGAATGATGATAAATAGATCAAGGAAATTTGACTCGTGCAGTATTAGAAAAATCACATTTTCAGCTCCAGTGACCATGAGTCCAGACCTTGTTGTGCCCAAATAAAGAAGTTTCTCCGCTATCCATGGGAAACAACAAATGGGGCTTATAAAACAAAAAGCCACAGAATGACAAAGATAGGTTGATAAAAATATAAAGAAATAGATGGAAAAATAAATACAGAATGTGTATTATGTATATTTAATTTATATTGTGTGCTTATTATTTTGTCTATGATTGAAAGTTGTAAATAGAATATTGACATAGTCAACTTTTGTTCATTAGTGTAATTTATAAACAAAATGTTTACTTGCAGGGCTGTAGAGAGCAATCATAGGCCCTGGGGCAAGAAACACCTGGGCCTCTCCTACTTCTTGTTCAAACAAAATGATTCTTTTATCAAATTAAAAAGTATTGTTTGGCCTGGGCCCCCTTTTGGGCCCAGGCCCCGGGGATATATGCCTGGTTGTCCCCCTCACCCGTGTTGGCTCTGTTTGCTAGCATCTGTGTTCAAGGCCAGTCTTGTTAACAACTAGATTAAGGTTTTCTGGAATCTTCTTTTCTGTCGTAGGTCAAGTGAAAATGTATATAAATAGTGACTTGGTAAACAAATAATTCATTCCTATTTTCGATCAGTCTGTGGGAACCCAGTTGCGTTTACAGTTGTGTTGAAATCAGAAATAATTTGAGAGGAGATATTTAAGTCATTCATTGGAATTACTAAAGTGCCAATTGGCTTTTGGATGAATATATTACTTTGGATTTTTGTGAATTCTTTCAAAGACATTCTGGATTGTATCATTGGTGTATCAAGACATTCAAAGCAACGGGAATTCATTCGGAACATTCTATATTCTTGGAGATGTGAAAGAACAGAAAGAATTTGGAATTTAATTGACAATACTGTGTCTTGAATTTTCAATCCGTATTTTAGAGAAATAAATTGCTTGTCAATTTTAATTATTGGTTTCACTTTCTTTCTATTATATACTTTAAAGATCATAGCAGAAAGTGGCGATATATCCGTGATCTGAATTTCTTTAAAACATTTCTGAGATATTTAAAAGAACTGCATTTAAGAATGTAAATTAACAGTTTTACAATTCATTGTCTCCATTAAGATTTTAATTTTATACGTCTGAAATATCTTTAGAGAAACAATCAATCATTCACTTTGACATCTGAAGTTGGATAATTTTTTGTTTTAAATTCTACCCAGGAAGGGTTAGAGTTTATGAAAAAGAATGAGCTGTTTGTGCTAGCCAAACATGATCTTTTTAAAAGGAAAGCATCTTTAAGAAAGCAAGCAATAAAACATATATTGAATCAGTATTTAATGGAAAAGAAATTTGATGATTCTAAGGCTTTGGGTTTAACTGTTAAGTCTGTATGTGGTTTAAATAGGAAATTAAAAGAACTACAGTTAAAAAACCCAGATGACATTAGATTTAAGAAAGCTCGGCTTCCGAGGAGAATGATAGAAATGCAAATTCAGAGAGAGAGAGAATGAGAGGGAGAGATGCATATTAAAGAGAGGAAAGTACAAATGCATAGAGAGAGAAGGAGAGGCAAATGCGGAGAGGTAGATAGAAGAAAGTAAACATTAAGAGAGAAGTGGGGGAAATGCAACTGCATAGAGAGATAGAGAGAAAAGTTTTATTTGTCAGTAAGTCTTCATCTCAGCAACTTTTTGGTAAACACTCATCTTAGCCTCATACAAGTACCTCCTAATTACAAAATAGCACAACTTCAAGAAATCAAACATCTGAAAAGACTGATCAGAAATCCTAATCTATTTCAACGTGCATGTATTGTAAAAAATGAAAGGGACCATCATTTCTGACTACTGCAGGTTAAAAACGAAGCATCAGAAAGCCTTATCTCTTCCTATGCACATTATTGATAAAAAAGGACACCTCATTTCGGATTGCTACAAGTTTAAAGTTAGCAAAAGAATAAAGACAGAGCTGTTCTAAGTGCTCTTAATTTAACTAGCTCAGGGCCATGACATTGCACTAAAAACAATGCATTTATTGGGTTGTACAAGCCCTTGTCTGATTTTATTATGGATATTTATTAACCATTCAGTCAGAAGGTTCTATATCATTTATTGGTGATTCTGCCAAGGCTACCCCTAATAAATTATTAAGGGGGTCACATGCTTCTCAGAGTCTTATCAGGTACTTTGCCTTTGTCTGAAAAGTCTTCTTCTAGTTAAAGTGTTTTTATTCAGAGAGTGGAGTGTAGGTTTCTCAATGTTTCTCTCCATAGTATCAATTTGGCATCGCTAGTAACTAACAAGTTTTGTCTGGATCAAAATGTTGACCCTACTGAGATTGAAATCCCCGAGTTGTATCCTGCTAGTGCAATTATTAAAGATATGGCAAAAAGACTTCTTGAGAATGATGTTGATTGGCAAATTATTCCTTTAACTGACACATTCATTAGATAGTCCTTGGAAGAGGTCACCTTTGCTCCTGGTATTGCTCAATCAATAAATATTAATCATAGTGACCCTATCTTTCAATTCATTTAATTTTAATTGCTGAAAAAAGACAGTTGTCAAACAGGAAGATCCCGAGATCTCCCTTTTGTTTCAGAGAGCTTTTGGTGAAACTGAAGCTACACAAGTTCCAGTTTATTACTTTGTGAAAAATGAGATAATTATGAGAAAATGCAGATCACCTGAGGTGACAGATGGTTAGTGAGCTAAAACAGTGTCATTCTGACTTATCATAAGATTCTGAATCATTTTTATTCGCAAAACTTACAAGTGATGTTTGTAAATACTGACAATCTTGTCATACTTGTCAAATGGTAGGAACACCCAATCAGAAGATACCTAAGGCTCATCGGTGCAGCATATTCATGCATTTAACAAACTATTCAGTTTTGTTGTACCTATTCCCCACAGTAAGGATGTAAATAATGTAAGGCAATCTATCTGTAGTTACTTTAGTTTAACCAGTCTTTAGAAATCAGACATATTAAACAATCGGGACAAGTGTCTTTTGAATTTTCAGTTTATTCCAGGGAGATAAATTGCTTCTTATTTTAACTACACTGTTGGTTTTACTTTCGTTAGGTTACATGTTTTAAGAGTTGTAACAATACATTAATTGATACACTAATATGTTATCAATATGACATTAAAAATGGGAATGGTTAGATATATGGACAGATAGTGATAGAGATAGATGGAGAGTAAAATTTCCAAGTAAAATAAGGCTAAACATACAAATTAAGGAGTCAACTGCTCTACTGTCCATGAATTTCCAGGAATTCAGGATAAGACCATTTGTTCTTTTTGACTGATGAGTGTTGAAGCCATCTATGATATTCTTGAGCAATATGATAGTTAAATTATGACAGCTCATGACCATTTTCATATACAACAAACCAGAAACCATGAGCAGACGTTGGTGAAAACCACATGTAGATATGATCATTCTTTCAGGTAAATTAGTGACAAGGTTTGCATATATTATTTGTGGCAGCCATATTTGAAGTCATACTGGTACCAATTTTATTTATGACCACCTAGACATCATAGTTTGTCTTTTTGTCAAAACTCCCATGTCCATTCAGAGCTAGTAATACTAACATTTTCAAATTGGTTGTCATGGTGGCCATACTGGATGTCAGACTAAATTTGCATTTAGTACCAAGTAGACATCATAAGAATTCTGGTGAAAACCCAATAATGAGTAATGATGGCTGCCATTGTGGTCATATTGTATATCATATCAGCAAACTATTTATTTAAGACTTTCTGTTCATATTGGATGTCAGATAGATTGGAACCTTTTCATTTGAAATCAACTAGATGTCTTTTACTTGAATCCCAAAACTAGTGAACAATCAGCCGCATAATTGTCCTTCCAGTTTTCTTTTTCTTTTCTTTGCTGGAGAAATTTATAAATCTTCTGTTTTCCTTTTCAACATGGGAAAAACAGGACACTTGCAGTTATGGCCAGTGCTCTACAAACCAAGTTACATCTATTTCTGCAAGAGACAGGCTTATTTACAAGTCAATAGAAACAAAATAAACTGCTAGGGTTATATATCATATAAATTGTTTTCCCCAAGAGATGCAATATGTCTTGAACTTGGATTTGAACATTTATGAAAATCTCTATTGGAATCTGTCCCATGAAAGTATGATAATGTTCTTTAAAGCCTTTCATAAGATGGTCCATTTTGATTTTAGCACATGAATATGGATGACTTATTTTAAACATATATTCAAATGTATTCATGTTTGTGACTATCTCTTCTTAGACTGTTCTTGTTTCAAATTCTGGTATGCTTTTTGCTCACTTTTTTAGAATTGTTTCTTTCAGTACACTTCTGTTAAAGACTTACTGTTCCTCGAGTAATAGTAAGCACACAAGTTTATGAATGATTTTACTTAGATTCTTTGATTAGCTGAAATGCAGGTATGTCTGTGACTCAATTGTTTGATATTCTTGAAAGGCAGGTATGTTTGTGACTTGCTTAATTGAGTATCTCATTAGCTGAGAGGAAGTTATATTTGTGACTGACTTATCTGAAATTTAATATTTCAACTTTAGGCACCACATAGTGCTAAAATCTGGAAACATTGCTATCCCATCAGTCACTGATAAGCTATGCCATAGGCACCATTTTACGTAAATTTATTAAGATTATATTATTGTTACTAATTGCAACACATACGTAAACATCTATTTATGAATCCTATCTCATACTATACTCAGGCCACGTAGGCCAGGCTGAACTAAAGACATTCTGTACACATTACAGCCATGAATAAGAATTATAAAAATTAGATAAAATCATGTACCATGTACAAACAATATAGATATACATAACAATGAATGTTCAAGTTTCAAAATTTTAAATGAAGCACATGTGTTTTTACATCTCAATATTTCACATGAAGTACATGCATATTTACGTTACAATATTTCAAATGACAGACATATATTTAAGGTGAATTTGTATCAGATGTTTGCACTGATTGTTGTTCTTGTAGTCTAGATGTTGCATCCATAATTCATCTTCAGCTGTTTGTTTTATGCATAACAAAGTTTCAAGTACAGTGCAGTTTGATCCAGTAGGGATTGATGAAACTTCAGTCTGTCAAATGTTCTATTTAAATCTCAAAATAATAGTTGTAACACATTCTAGCGAGTTCTGGAACACATTCTATTTAGTTTTGTCAATAATCACTTGTAACACTGCCTACAGTGTTTCCTCAATAGTCACAATTGTAATACTGTCTACTGAGATTTTCTTAACACAACCTACAATTGCCCCAGTGGTCTAGTAGTTAGAGCATCAGCCTCGGATGCATGAGGTTGCGGGTTCGAACCCCAGCTGAGTCATACCAAAGACTTATAAAAATGGTACTAACAGATGCCTCGCTTGGCACTCAGCATTAAGAGGTTAGTGTTAGGACTGGTTGGCCTGGTGTTAGGATAATGTGTCTGGGTGGGACATCATGCTACATGTCTGCGATATGATACCACAGTGTTAGGCATCACTATAAACTGCCACATTGCAGATATCATAGCAATATGACTGAAATATTGTTGAAGCTAGGTTAAAAATCCAAATCACACACTCAACACAACCTACATTTTCTTCAATAATCACAACTGTAACAGTCTATAGAATATCTACAATAATCACAGTTGTAAATGTCTACAGAACGTCTTCAATAATCACAGCTGTAACATAATCTACAGCGCTTCTTCAATAATCACAGCTGTAACAGTCTATAGAATATCTACAATAATCACAGTTGTAAATGTCTACAGCGCTTCTTCAATAATCACAACTGTAACAGTCTATAGAATATCTACAATAATCACAGTTGTAAATGTCTACAGAACGTCTTCAATAATCACAGCTGTAACATAATCTACAGCGCTTCTTCAATAATCACAGCTGTAACAGTTTACAGAGCATCTTCAATAATCATTGGCAAAGTATCAACAAGATGGCTGCCATGTATATATGGTCTTAACACAGCTCCACTCAGTTCAATGAATTTGGTGTAAAAACTGGTGTTAAATATGCTAATACCAGTTGCCATAATTTATACTGTGGATTTATGACAATATTAAGGTAATGTAAGTGAAATTTTATGTGCACATGTTCATGTATTCAAGTGAATTTGGAAACCTGTTCAAAACAAAGGATTTTTGGTTTCCCAAGATGGCTACTGAAGTGGATATACTTGAAATTGAACTACACCTACCATATCTGAACTTCAGTTGATACTAACTCAAACACATTATGCAAGTTTCGTTCAAAAGTTTATGGATATGTGCTAGTCATAAATAAGGATTTGATATACTTTTGCTATCACTGCTATGAACAAGCTGAAAATATCAGAATCATGGAAACATTTAAATACCAGCCTTACTCAACACACTCAGCTCAACCTTTTCTGCATCATTCTCTGGCTTTAGTATGTCTGATATACCTGAAGATCAGAGCCACACAAGATAATCCCATACAGGAAAGTCATGTTCAGAATAAAAATGAAAACAATGGTGTAGATGATGATTTGGAGTTATCCAATATGGCTGACATTTATCCAGTGTTCTTGAGGGTCAAACATAATAAATACAGTATCACTGTGAATATAGATCTGCAAAAGTTTGAGGTTGTAAAACAGATATTGGATTCAGAACCTTGCATGACTTCATGCAGTTCAAGTGTACAAAATGGTATTATCTACAGAACACAAGAGAAAAGCACTGTGTCAGCTACATTGTATAAAACAACATGTGTCTTACATATACAGGGGCTGAAGTTCATTCTCACATGGTTAGATCATATTATCTGTAAGTGTAGACAGGATGAGAATACCCATGCTAAAGGCAGTTATATGCTGACATCTACACCAGCAACTAGATGTAGTACCAAACATGAAACAGCTCCTAAAGTCTTTGACCTAAATGACTCAGGCAATAAAATTAACACTCCTCCAGAGTGTCAGGCAATTACACACTCCATAAATCATGACCACAGCAGTGATGGCTTAAGCCTTAGTGATTTCTTCATGTGTGTACATAAAAAAACAACTAGGAACTTGGAGGCCCAAACTGAAGAATTAAAACTACAGTTACATGCTATTAAGTCAGCACAGGGAAGGGTTAATGAGCAAGTAACCTCATGTGAAACAGCAATTCAGACAGACTCCCAAATATCAACAGTATCAGATGCTCAGACACAGACAATCCCAGTACCAGCCAAAAGAAAATGTAAAATAACCATGCACATAAAAACTGATGCCCAAAGTAATCCTGCATTGCAAATAACAGTACCCTCCTCTCAGTCATGCGTCACACCTGCAACAGCAATAAGTGTACATCCATGGCCTGCAGTTCAGACAAGTCTGTTACCTTCACCAACAACTGCATTTCCCAGTGCTCAGACAAATGTATAAAGATCAACATGAGTAGTTCACACAACTGAAACACCAATTTGAGCACCCCTTCCTCCAAGATATGTGTCTGAAATACAATCCAGAGTCCAACACACGACATCACAAGCCAGAAAAGATAGGACTCTAATAATTGGCTCCTCAATTTTGAAAAGTATAATACCAAGGAGACTTTTTAAAACACATGTAAAGACTCTAAGAGGTGCAAAAATCAACAACATTACAGACAGAATAATGAACAGTGACCTAACCAAATACAAACAAATTATTATTTTAGTAGGTGGAAATGATGCCTGTGAGGGAAGGTCACTAAATCAACTCAAAACAGATTTTGAAAGTTTATTGTATGCTGCTAGGTATTGCAGCCCAAATACATGCAAATTAATGATATCGGGACTACCTCCTCGTGTGGACACAAGGCCAAAGAAATCAATGATCTGATAATTGACCTATGTGAAGACTTCAACCTACAGTACATTCCAAAATACACATCTTTCTTTCTTCAGAATCAGGAATGTCAACCTTAGTCTCTACCACAGAGACAAAATTCATCTAAGCAGAAAAAGGAACCTCTCAGCTACTGAGAAATATTAACATGTATGCCCCCATTTTCATGCACTTTAATGAAGAGTGCTGTCTCAACTGTGGAGAAACTGGGCACATGACACAGGTATGTCATCATGGCAAACAGATCGAGTGTTTCAGGTGCCATAAATATGGACACAAAGACTTTGTCCATCAATGTATACATATTAGGAAGCTGGCAAAGAGGAGAATGCCAATGCTTCATTTACAAAAAATCTAAATGTACCCAGTGGGACTCTTGACTCTAACTATTCAATGGACACTATTGTAGATGCAAATGTAAATGGATTTTCAGGGTTTGTATGTGACTTTGAAGATGCTAATATATATGAACATTGGAATATAGAAATAGGATGTCAGAATGATAAAAGTAGTATGGAGACAATCTCAGTGAGTACCCCATTGCATGATGACATACATATAATTGATAATGAAACTAAATACAAAAGGTTTTAACATAGATCACTTAAATGTACAAGGTATAGTGGGAAAGATAGACCAGATTAAGTTAATGTTGTCTTCCAAGGAAAATAATATACATGTTTTAGGACTCACTGAAACCAAATTAAATACTAACCACAATGATGATCTTTTTCACTGTCAAGGCTACAATAAACCATTGCGTAGGGACAGAGAGACAGCAGGGTGGGTCTTGTTGTATACATTAGGGAAGATGTAAATGTAAAAAGGTGACTTGACTTGGAGTCACATGAAATTGAGAGTATCTGGGTGGAAATTGTTCAAAATAATGCAAAATCTTTCCTAGCTGGCTTCATTTATAGACCACCTTCCTCCAAAGCATTTTGGAATGATAACTTTTTGAAACAAATGGAAAATGTTCTAGCACAGGAGAAAGAAACATATATACTTGGAGATATAAATAAGGACCTTCTCAATACTCAAACAAGGAACAACTGGATGGAATTTATTGAATCATTAGGCCTAGACCAGCTAGTAAATGAGCCTACAAGGGTAACAGAAAAATCGAGCACTCTTATTGATCACATTTATACCAACCTACCAGACAATGTGGCTTGTGCTAATGTACCGAATGTTGGTCTTAGTGACCACTATCCTACTTTTTTGACAAGAAAGGTTAAATGCAAGAAAAATAAGAAAAATACACATAAAACAATCACATACAGATCGTTCAAAAATTTTAATGAAGAACAATTTCTCAATGACCTATATAAAGTTCCATGGAATATGATCCAAAATTTGGATGACATAGATGAAACCATGAGGGTGTGGACTGACTTATTCATGGATGTAGTATCTAAGCATGCACCACTGAAAGTACATCGAGTAAAGACTGAAATTCAACCTAATTGGCTTACTACTGAAATCCTAGATGCTATGAAAACATGAGACAAATTCAAGGCTATGGAAAACCATGAACAATATAAAGTATGGAGAAATAAAATAACAAGTATGATTAAAAAAGCTTGAAAACAAAAAGAGCAATACAAACTCCATTTGGAAAGTCTTCAATGAACTCACTGGAGGAACGCACAAAAAACAGACAAATAAAATTCACTCACTTCTGGTAAATGACACCATAGTCACTGATGAAGCTGACATTGCAAATGTTTTCAATGATTTTTTCATCAACATTACCACAAAGTTAAAAGAGCCAGTGATAGAAAACAACTTTAATGAACTGAAAAAGTTCTGCAGCAGCAAAATCTCTAAGGAGGTATGTTTCTCTATCCCACCAGTGTCAAAAAACTTTGTTATAAAATGTCTCAGTGAACTTGATACCAAGAAAGCTACAGGACTTGATCAGATTGGTCCACGACTCATTAAATCTTCTGCCTTTGCTATTGTAGATAGCATAACATTCATAATTAATTTAAGTATTGCAACCTCATCTGTCCCCAAAATATGGAAAACTGCAAAAGTAACTCCTATTCACAAATCTGGTTCTAAGGATGATGCTGATAACTACCGACCAATCTCAATACTACCAAACTTGTCAAAATTGATTGAAAAGCATGTCCATGACTCATTCATGTCATATTTAACCAAACACTTGCTGTTACACCCTAATCAATCAGGCTTTAGACAGAACCATTCCTGTGAGACTGCCTTGATCTCCCTAACTGATAAATGGCTTCAAGCACTTGACCAAGGTAGAATAATAGGAACTATATTTGTAGATTTCAGGAAAGCTTTTGACATGGTGGATCATGAAATCCTTTCGAAGAAACTGAAAATCTACCAGTGTGATGAAAGAACAATTAGATGGTTTACTTCGTACTTAAATGAGAGAACACAACATGTTTACATAAATAATGTTCTGTCTGAACCTGAAACAATTAGATATGGAGTACCACAAGGCTCAATTCTAGGTCCATTACTATTCATTTTATTTATTAATGACCGACCACTTTTACTAAGATACTCAATATCATCTACAGGTCTCTATGCAGATGACACAACATTGTCAGACATCCAAAACACAAAGCATGAGCCCGAAATTTCTATACAGAATGCACTAAACAAACTGGAAAACTGGTGAACATGTAATGGAATGGTGGTAAATACTGGTAAAACTAAAATATTACTTATCTCAACACGGCAAAGAAGGACAAATCTTGATAGTGATGAACTATGTCTGGCATGGAAGGATACAAATCTGCAAATGGTCAGTCATGATAGACTACTTGGTGTTCTGGTAGATAATAACCTATCATGGACTGAACATATCAAACATATCAGTAAAAAAGTCAATTCAAGTTTATGGTTTCTCAGTAGGATAAGACATTTTCTCCCTGAAAGGCACAGAAAACTATTTTATAACAGTTACATACATCCCTTTTTGAACTACTGTAGTACAGTATGGGGTAATTCAAATGATAAAAACAGCAAAGCTGGCACATCTTCAAAAAAGAGCATTTGGGCTAATATCAATCCAGAAAGAAAGCAAGGAAAGTTTAGCTGGTAGGTTAAAAATGTTACCTATTAAAGACTGAATCTGTTTGAGAAAAGCCAAATTAATGTACAGGATATCTCATAATAGTGCTCCTGAATATTTACAATCACTATTCCAGTATAGGCTGCCTGGTAATACTCCCCACCTGCGATCCATGTCTACCAAACAGTATAAAATTCCCAAACCAAATAAGGAGTTATTTAAAAAAAGTTTCCAATACTCTGGAACTCTGCTCTGGAATAGCATTCCAGTTGAGATTAGAAATGCCCACTCTATTTCCTTTTTCCAGACCCAATATATCCAGTGGCTTCAGAGATGCAGCTTAAATAAATGAATTCTTTTGTATGAGGGCCTCAAGGTAGATTAGTTTTTAGCTAATTGTGTTACCCTCTTTAAATAAGGTCATTATTATTACAGCTGTAATTAGTCTACAAAGCGCCTTCAATAATCACAGCTGTAAGTCTACAGAGCATCTTTAATAATCACAGCTCTAACAGTCTACAGTGTGTCTTCAATAATCACAGCTGTAACATAGTCTACAGAGCATCTTCAATAACCACAGCTGTAACATAGTCTACAGTGTGTCTTCAATAATCACAGTTGTAAAAGTCTACATGTTTTTTAAAAAATAATCAGTTTTATCACTGCCAACAGTTTCTTCAATAATCAGTTTTAACAGTCTTCAGTGTTTATCCAATAACCACAGTTGTAACACTTTCTAAAGAGTTTCTTAAACCAAGTGTACAGAGCTTCTTCAATAACTAGAGTTGTAACACTGTATTTTGTAATACTGTCAAGTGAACTTCTCCAATAATCAACATTGCAAGACCACTTAAATCTTTCTAGAGTTACTATGACAAAGAGTTTGACTCTTTTTCATCATTTTCTGTCAGATTTTTGTCGTCACCATTATGCATTACTTTCAGCTGGTGTATTCGATTCAAGAGCATCTACCCTTGATCTCAAAACCATTATTTCATTTTCAGCTGTTTCTATCCTCTCAAACCATGATTTTAGTATATCAAGGTAGGACCCAGCAGGTATTGCTGAAACTTCAGTGAGCTGAATTTCCAGCAATATTTCTTTCTCAAATTCTGGATCCCCACACTGCTGACTGAGAGTTTTCAATGTAAAGCTGATGCTGTTCCAACACACCTGGTAGTCATGGACATCTATCTTGCACGACTTTGCATGAGCGTACAATTTGTTCCTTTCTTCTCGCAGAGCTTTTATCATCAACCTTTCATGCTGACTTAGGGAAGGTACAATATTATTAAAGAGAGCAGACATCAGTGTTATGTCATATTCATCAAGGTTTGTGTTGCTTCCATTTGGTGGGAATATGATGTTCAGTTGGAAATTGTTAAGCACCTTCTTTTTAAGAAGACCATTGATGGTGTTCCTGTTGTTGGCAAGATATTGGTCCAGAGTCCTGGTAGGAGTGATTGTGTGATGACGGAGAAGTTGTCTCAGGACCAGTGATCCAACTTCAACCAACAGATATGCAATGCGCATAAACCTGTCAGTCTCACTGGTTGCTGGGGATGGCATAGGTCCAGCAGAAGCTGAAAGACAGGAAGTGTTGTACAATATATATATATATATATATATATATATATATATATATATATATATATATATATATATATATATATATATATATATATATATATATAAAAAAGCTATACAAAGATTTAAATACATACCTGCATACATGCATCCATCCATACATACACAAACACACACATACACACTTTTGGTTGAATGAAGTAACATGAAATCATGATAATGGTTGTTCCCTAAAAATGAAATTTGATGTTACAGAATGTATTTCATGCTTGCATATTTTTCTAATCAAATATCCATTATTAAACTTTATATGACTATTTACAGATTTTAACAGCTTTAATTTTTTTAATTATCCAACTTAATTAATGGTAATGTGTTTAACCAATGTGCTAATCTACCTATGATTTCATGAAGACAGCTACAGAAGTGTTTCTTCATTGAAAAGCAGAAAAATATGAAGAAATGCCTGTATTGAATGCTGACTGGTATATATTATTCTGAAACAATTAAATTCTGATAACTATGTGAAAAGGAAATGTATTATTATTCTACCATTTCTCAAAGGTGTATGGCAGGCACATGACTAAGGTAATAACAAGAGTATTGTGAACAGCACATTACACACTCCATGTGTAAGAGTCCTCCATGCTGATAACTTAAATTGTTGCACAGGAACCATTTTTATTCTTTTAGAGTGACCTTGAGACCATGATCAGCTGGCTTCTCTTTATGCTAAGTGACATCAGCAAAGTTTTGGTCATTTCTGTAATGTGGAACTAACATTATTAAGCAGATACTAGTTTTGTCAGTCAGTGATCGTGATCTTCGACTTTTGATCCCCAAGATCAACAGTCTTCTTCCTTACCCAAAGTGCAAAGTTCGGTTCAGGTACTGCTTGAATAAGCAATGTTATTGTGCAGAAACTGTTTTATTCTTTTGGTTACAGTGACCATGACTTTTGATCCTTGGATTCCAAAATCAGGCAGGTTTTTTTTCTTACAGAAAGTGCAAGCCAACCACAAAGTGTAGTTACCATAGATAATGTAAAATTCAAGCTATTGTGCAGAAACTATTTTTCTTCTTTCATTTGGAGTGACTAGGACCTAATGAGCTTAAAAATGAAAGATGTCCTCCTTATCACATGTGCAAGCCATCTGCAATGTTTGGTAACTGTGAAGAACTCTAGTTATTGTGTGGAAAGTATTTTCTCCTTTCAGTCTCAGTGTCCTTGACCTTTGAGTTTTTGATGCTAAAAAAACCATGATTCATCCTTATTCCAAGTGCAACATATTCAAAAGCTTGGTAATTGTAGACGTTGGAGAACTAAAGTTACTGGGTGGAAATTTAATTGGTAACAGACAAATGAATGGACAGACAGACAGACAGACAGACATCATAAGCTGCACCTTAAGACTGTCATTATATACTACTACTACTTTATCATTGTCATAAAACCACTTTTGAAATTATAAACACAAACCATGATACAGGTAACTTTGCCATACATTTGTATCTGCATTTCATTTGCACTTCTTTTGCATATTAAGGCCTTGCAAGTTTAAACAATTTATGCCAATCTACCATCCATCATGACCGCCATTTTAAGAGTAAGAAAAGAACTTTCAATGCTGAGGAACTATACTAAACCAGATTCTTGGCCAATAATTTATATTGCAGCCATGCTGAACAGCCAATCAGCCACATCTGTACAAATTTAAAAAGCGCTTATGTCTTGATGCTTTATTAAACTCCACCAAAGAAATTCAATTCAGTAGTTTTCAAGAAGTTGCTAAATTTCATCAAACTCAATTCAGTAGTTTTGAAGAAGTTGGTAATTTCCATCGACCTTGATTCTGTAGTTCTTAAGAAATTGGTAAATTCCAACAAACTTGATTCAGTAATTTTCAAGAAGTTGGTAAATTCCATCAAATTTGATTCAGTACCGGTAGTTTACAAGAAGTTGCTAAAATTCCTTCAAAACTGATTCAATTTTCAAGAAGTTGCTGGAATGTTTTTTCTGTCTTTAGAGTGGCAACTGTACCTGATGACAGATCTGCATCATTTGGAAAGCCTTCATACCGGATACCGGACACTCATACTGTCAAATTTAACCATGTTCTGTTCACTGGTTTATGAACTGTTGTTTATAAGTTTTTATATTTTTAGTGTCCAACTTTGGTAATGGACTGGAAAGACTTTCAGTGGCAGAATGCTGCCAATGTTTTTTTAACTTGCTCCAACAGTTTTTGAATTATTGTAAATAGTAAATATTGATGGATCACACATACTAAATGACAGATGACACCTGCTTGATGTCAGATGGCACCTGCTTGATGACAGATCATGCCTTATAGATACCAGGCACATAACCATAATACATCACCTTAATTTATCGTCAGGTGAGCACACATCACAAGAATAAAACAATGCTGTCAGTCTTTTTTTATAGTACTATAAGCCACTTCAACTGTTGTCAGTCTTTTTCATAGTCCTCTAAGGCACATCAACTGATGTCAGTCTATTTCACAGTCCTCTAAACCATATCAACTGATGTCAGTCTATTTCATATTACTCTAAGCCACATCAATTGACGTCAGTTTTTTTCATATTACTCTACGCCATATCAACTGACGTCAGTCTTTTTCATATTACTCTAAGCCATATCAACTGATGTCAGTCTTTTTCATATCACTCTAAGACACTTCAACAAATGATCAATCATTTATGGCAGGCACGATTATGCTTGATTGAGTGGCCAATAAATTTGAAAGAGAAAATTTCCGTATAGAGAAGCAAGATGAAATAGGAACTCCTATTGCAAAAAAAACTAAAAAAGTGCCTCTGAAACTGCTCATCTGGCTGTTATAAAAAAATAATTTCAGTCTTCGGTCATATTTGATAACAGATCAAGAAAAATCAATACAAAATTTGAATGACTATTAAACCTGGATACATTCTGTCAAATCTGTCCAAATATACTTAGAAATTATTCTGAGAAGCTATTTAAAATTGTATTGTCAATATTTAGTGACAGCAGATACAATAGACATTAAAAACTGCATTATTTCTAAAACAAATTAAAAAGACTTTCATTACAGGATGCAGTCTACTAAATTAAGTAAAAACTCTTGTCAGTAGTTTTGTGAAGTCTTTTAAAGTTATTATTTTATTTTTGTAAAGCTGGCCACATTCGATGGCAGATCTTCATTAGTTGCATAAACTTTAATGACCTTTATGCCATCATGCTTTCTGTCAAATTCTCTTTATGAAGTTATGCATAAGAATCCCTCTATCTTTATGAATTACAGCGAAGTCTGATAAGAAGTCAGCATAACTTGTATAAACCTGATTGAGAGCATATCAGGGTGTTTTCTTGCAAATATTATCAATGTTAAAAGTTTAGACTCTTTCAAAGAGTCCTATGTGTTTTTCTAATAGCAGTCATAATGGATGGCAGATCAGCATACTCCGTATAAATCTGAATGACTTTCATGCCATGGTGCTTTCAATTCCATTTAGTCAAATTCTGTTGATTGTTTTTTAAAACAAAGTTGGATGAAGGTCTTTTTATCTATTTTTAGCAACAGCCATGACATGATGCATCTGCATTATTTAAGAAGGGCCTTCATGCTATTCTGTCAAATTGATTTACAATATTTAAGAAATACCTTCATGTCATTCTGTCAAATTGATTTACATTATTTAAGAAAGGCCTTCATGCTATTCTGTCATATTGATTTACGTTAAGAAAGGCCTTCATGCTATTCTCTTATATTGATTTACATTATTTAAGAAAGGCCTTCATGCTATTCTGTCAAACTGATTTACATTATTTAAGAAATACATTCATGTCATTCTGTCAAACTGATTTACATTATTTAAGAAAGGCCTTCATGTCATTCTGTCATATTGATTTACATTATTTAAGAAATACCTTCATGCTATTCTGTCAAACTGATTTACATTATTTAAGAAAGGCCTTCATGCTATTCTATCAAATTGATTTACATTATAGACCTTCATGCTATTCTGTCAAACCGATTTGCATTATTTAAGAAAGGCCTTCATGCTATTCTGTCAAATTGATTTACATTATTTAAGAAAGGCCTTCATGCTATTCTGTCAAATTGATTTACATTATTTAAGAAATACCTTCATGTCATTCTGTCCAATTGATTTACATTATTTAAGAAAGGCCTTCATGCTATTCTGTCAAATTGACTTACATTATTTAAGAAAGGCCTTCATGCTATTCTGTCATACTGATTTACATTATTTAAGAAATACCTTCATGTCATTCTGTCAAACTGATTTACATTATTAAAGAAAGGCCTTCATGCTATTCTGTCAAATTGATTTACATTATTTAAGAAATACCTTCATGTCATTCTGTCCAATTGATTTACATTATTTAAGAAATACCTTCATGCTATTCTGTCAAACTGATTTACATTATTTAAGAAAGGCCTTCATGCTATTCTATCAAATTGATTTACATTATAGACCTTCATGCTATTCTGTCAAACCGATTTGCATTATTTAAGAAAGGCCTTCATGCTATTCTGTCAAATTGATTTACATTATTTAAGAAAGGCCTTCATGCTATTCTGTCAAATTGATTTACATTATTTAAGAAATACCTTCATGTCATTCTGTCATATTGATTTACATTATTTAAGAAATGCCTTCATGCTATTCTGTCAAATTGATTTACATTATTTAAGAAATACCTTCATGTCATTCTGTCATATTGATTTACATTATTTAAGAAAGGCCTTCATGCTATTCTGTTATACTGATTTACATTATGTAAGAAAGGCCTTCATGCTATTCTGTCAAACTGAGTTACAATCTTTATGAAAGACCTTCATGCTTTCTGTCAAACTGATTTACAATATTTAAGAAATACCTTCATGTCATTCTGTCATATTGATTTACATTATTTAAGAAAGGCCTTCATGCTATTCTGTCATATTGATTTACGTTAAGAAAGGCCTTCATGCTATTCTCTTATACTGATTTACATTATTTAAGAAAGGCCTTCATTCTGTTCTTTCAGACTGATTTACATTATTTAAGAAAGACCTTCATGCTATTCTATCAAATTGACTGACATTATTTTTGAGACATTGTAGAAAAGATTTCAAAGATTTATATAAATATTTTTAATAATGCCTAAAATATTAGATCACTTGTAAAAGCTGATAGCATTTGTCAAATTTGGCCAAACATTTTTTGAGTGGTTTTCAGCAGTAAGAGATTATATTTTTTCATTATTTTATAATGGCAGTAATATCTGATGGAAGGACCTCATGGCAAGATTCTTCCTCTCAAAGTGGGTTTAAGTTAGTTCAGTCGTTTCTGAGAAAAAGTTGAGAAAAGCTAAGGCTGACAAAGGGCAGTTAACTCATAATGACCATTCCATAAGCTAACTCAGACTTAAAACCACATGACTCAAAAGAAAAGAAAGGTACAACAAAAAACTGTTACCACATAAAAAGAGAAGATGACTAAGAGGAAGTCTCACAAATTATTGTACGGCGAAAACATATGATGAGATAAATATATACTTACATCCATGATCAGAATGTTCCTGAAAAAGTTTAAAAAAAATGAATTTTAAGTTCATTATTCCTTTTCATTATTATTTTGTTTTGTTCCCTGCTGTCATGTAGAAATAATGTAATCCCTACTAAGCTAAGGATTATGGTGGAAGGAAAGAATCTGCCATACTTTTCAAAGACTGATAATATATGAAATAAATGCAACATATTAAGCAACATATGCTGTAGAAAGTAAAGACGAGATTTACAGTTATCCTTCTTGGATCACACATTATACTGTGCTACAGTGAAGTGTAAAGTACCACCTTTGTACTTAAAGGATATATTTTTTAACCTAAAATAGGAATTAGAAACTAAAAATATGAGTCCAGTATATCTAGACTTTTGTATCAGGTCTTTGATAACAACTTGCTAAATTGAAGTATGTTGCAATATTAAAAGGATAAAATCTCCAAGGGGTCACTCACATCTTCCTAAGTGGTACTTTTCATTCATTTATTTAATTGAAGTATATTGCAATATTAAAAGGATAAAATCTCCTAGGTGTCACTCACATCTTCCTAAGTGGTACTTTTCATTCATTTATTTTTCAACACTGTTCTACCTCTGCTCAACTAGCTATTTACTGCTTTCATCTATTCCCCACAATCTCTGCTAATTTAAATATTAAAAACAACTTAAGAGATTAATTTTTGTACCACAGAGTGGAGGTCTCATCTCAATTTTATTTTTCTACCTTTTTAAGTCTTGTATCAAACATAGGTAACACTACAATCAGATTCAACTTGTTAGTCTGTCCATTCTTGTAATATAGTGTAATGGATTTGTGATAAAATTATCACCTTTATCATGCCACATGAAGGCTCAAATCAATAGTTTGTACTGGGGTAAACTGTTGAATTTATTTTATGTCTACAGATAATATAATTGGCCTGTTTACATTTTTCGAGCTCGTTAAAAAAATTAACAAAAAAAATCCCAATTTATATCCGTTCTTGGTTACACATTCAGAAAGTATGACATAAAATCATAATTCAAGAGATCCAAGTGTACCAGATATTGCTCACCTGCCTACATACTGTATTGACTCACTTATAAGTTTAGTCCGCATGCAAACTGCACAGGCCATGATCTGCCAGCACAGAATGATCCATCAGATCTGGGTCAGTGCAGTTTGCTAGAAGTAATCAGTAGAACAAACAACATAGACTCTGATATGTAAGCACATTATGCTACCACAGATAGGATCTTTGTTGTTTGTAGTTTGACTCAACTTATAAGTGAGTACATTGGTTGACCATTTCATTAAGGATTTTGTAGTACTGTAAAAATGTATTCCTATGTAAATAGTTCACAAACTTTATTTAGTATAATTTTTCCTTAGTCTAATAAACGTTCTTTCAAAATACAAAGGAATATAAATATTAATTATAACCTCATGGTCATAACTGAACTCGTCCACAATCTCACAAAATAAACACATTTATCAAGTTTGGTCAAAATTGGATAAGTAGTACAGTATAATCTGTTGAGCTAAAGAAGTGACCAGCTCAGCCAACCAGATGTAATTTAGAATAACCAAAGATTTGTTAAAGTAAATTTTTTATTATTTTACATAATCAAATATAACAGATTATAGCTTTTCTTTTTAAATATCAAATTTTGTTTGGGCAAAAATCTTTCAGGAAAATTTAAATATATGAATAACAACTTCCTGTTAATGTAGCCTTTTCTTGTTTAATGCAACCCAAGACTCTATACAGTAATCTTACTGATAAGTATGATCTCTATACATTAATCTTACTGATAAGTATGATCTCTATACAGTAATCTTACTGATAAGTATGATCTCTATACAGTAATCTTACTGATAAGTATGATCTCTATACAGTAATCTTACTGACAAGTATGATCTCTATACAGTAATCTTACTGATAAGTATGATCTCTATACATTAATCTTACTGATAAGTATGATCTCTATACAGTAATCTTATTGATAAGTATGATCTCTATACAGTAATCTTACTGATAAGTATGATCTCTATACAGTAATCTTACTGATAAGTATGATCTCTATACATTAATCTTACTGATAAGTATGATCTCTATACATTAATCTTACTGATAAGTATGATCTCTATACAGTAATCTTACTGATAAGTACGATCTCTATACAGTAATCTTAAATATAATCCCTATACATTAGTTTTAGAACTAAAAATGTATTCATTGAGGTTAAATTTGATTAGAAAACTAGACTTTTTCATTAATTCTTTTGTGTCCATAAAATGCATGAATCATTTATGACATACTTCTGCACAACTGACCTCAAGGATTTTAAGTCATTTTTAATCTACTGTCAATCATATCTATATATGTTTTAATTAAAAACATACTGATTCAGCATGGAAATTTCATAGATCCTCATTTTTCATGATTATTTTATTAGAGATCCTCATTTGGCATGCAAATTACATAGATCCTCAATAAGCACAGAAATTATATAGATCGTCATTAAGCATGCAAATTACATAGATCCTCAATAAGCATGCAAATTAGGTAGATCCTCAATAAGCACAGAAATTATATAGATCGTCATTAAGCATGCAAATTACATAGATCCTCAATAAGCACAGAAATTATATAGATCCTCAATGAGCATGCAAATTATGTAGATCGTCATTCAGCATGCATCCAGAGTACAGAAACTTATTTAGTGTCTATGTATGTGTTTTCTATGAGGATAAAACAATTCATAAATATTATAGTTTGTTCCACACTGTTGAGCATCACAAATTTTTCCTATCAATAACTGTAATTTTTCAGCTCTGCATCAATAAATGTAGCTAAAAGTACATAATGTATGCTAAATACTTCATATGAAATGAATAAAATACTTTTAGCTACATCTAATGGTGATGACCTGAAATTTACTGAGTTACAGATAGGAAAAATTCATGCTGCTGTGTGGAATGAACTATAGCATATTTTTTAAAATTTTATAGCTAACATATCCCAATAGCGCCATAATTTAAGAGATTTTAGAAGATATGCATTACTGTCAATAGTTATCAGAATGTTAAATAAGATTAAACCTGAAAGACATGATTTAATATATATATATATATATATATATATATAAACAAAAACATTACAAATATTAAGTCTTACTGACCTCTTCCTGAAACCAGAACTTTAAAACATCATGGGATTGAATCACATGAATCTTGTCATGGAAATGGCAGGGAACATCTACATTCCCCTGAAGGTCGGCAACAGGAATTAAGCAATCAACACTGTATCCGTCAGTCTGCGGGCACTGTATAGACAGCTCAAACTGCAGATTCTGTCCCAGGTATCCAGTGACACTGGTGAGTGTCTTGGTGATGAACTCTTGAACTTCACTACATAGTTTGAAAAATCTAGTGTTCTCATTGGTACTGATTCTTGTGACTCGTGCAAATATGACATGTTTCCTGAAGAACACTGTCAATCTGTGGTGAAGGTCAAGGTCAAACATACAGCAGCCACAGAAGATAAGATTTTCAGACTTCTTCCTGGCAATGGGCCAGTGAGCCAAACAGCTGGCAAGAAGTCGATGGAAGATGGGAGATGGCAGAAATTTTGACCGGAAGATGTAACCGATGACTGAGGAGTTCTCCATCTCTGGCTTCAATTCAGGGAAAATAACCTCTCTTGGTGTTTTTTGTCTGAGCATGCAAGGGGCAAGGAAGTAATTTTCCACCTATAAAAAAAAAAGCAGAAGTCACTCAAAGGGACTGGTGCGGTAATGGCTGAATTTTTTTCGCCAAGAATCCATGATAAGATCATTTCTTCCTTTTAAACTGCTGAGTTTTGGAACCATTTGAGATATCCCTGGATTATGTATGTCAACGTGAACATCAATTTAAGATGGGTAACAATAACACAATTTTCAAGATGGCCATCATAGTGACCATACTGGATATAATAACGGCAATTCTTTCAATTAGGATAAATAGCATAAAAAGTATTTTGGTGAAAATCCCATGTCGATCTGACCATCAATTGACAACAAAGATCAATAACATGATTTCAAACTGTTAATATTGTGACCATATTAGTTGACTGAATACTACTAGTTTTGTTTAGGAACAATCAAACCTTGGGATGAAAGAGTGGGTGAAGTTTGATTTCAATCCTTCAAGCAGTTCAGGAGAATTAGCAACAACAAACTTGTGTTAATGAATGGGAAGACGACAGACATTACAGGGCATCACATAAGCACTTATGATTTATGACCAATAAATAAATACAAATTATGTGATGTGTAGTTAGACTGTGTAGCTTTTTAGCATTAACTGATGAGTAATGTAATTTTACACTGCAAATGACCTACATGCAAACTGTAATCAGCTGAATACATCTTAAGGTAAGCACCATCACTAAATCATGAAATATAGGTCACAGCAGCATAGCTTTCATCGATAAATACAGTACTCCTAATGACTTCATTACATGATACATTTCTGTGACTCTATAAAAAACAGTGCCTGAAAAGTTGAGCTTTAAATTGCAAATGTTAATCAAAATCACTCAGCTGAATTATAGGCTAAAGTGTCCCAATATGGATTGAAGAAACTGGAATTTGAAGATTAAGCATTGTCTCATAGTACAATAAACCACATTTTGTTGGATCAAATCTTTGTCTAAGAAGTACATGTAGCAATCAATATTGTCATGTTTAGCTTCTGATGGTACCTCATAGATGGGGAAATACTGCATAGAAATTATTCTATCAAATAATGTAGGAATATTTCAGTGATACATTTTTAAGTAAAAATCTGTTAAGTCCTTGGGTGTGAAAATCATGCAGTTTTAGGAAAAATGTATATTTTTAAAGGGTAAAATTAATTTTAATTAATCATTACTTACCTGCTGCTTATGTGTAAAAAAACACCATGCATTTGATGTGAATACACCTCCCACAGAGAGGAACTTGTCTGTATGATGCAATCCAACAACACACCTGGCTTAGGTAATGTGTAGAAATGACATAGATGATGATTCTGCCAGCACATCTGAGCAAGCTGGGAGGAGGTATTCAACAATAGCGATGGGAACATATTGCATAATTCAAATTAGTCTGAGCCCCTTCCCTTAAAACCTGAATGTTAATAGCAGCAACATACACTACCCATTGCTATTGTGGAGTTGAATTGGTCAGTTAGGTGGTTCAGATGATGCTCTCTTGTTATAACTAATCAAGAACAGATGAAATTACTTACGATTGTGGGATAGATCGATACTTATCATTTGAGAATACTATTCTCTCTCTCTGATTCACATGTTGTTCAGCAACAATAGGTCCCAGAGAAAAGATGCATCTGCCTTATTCAGCTAATGTATAGAGGTAAATGGAGAAGATAGTATGGAAAGTCTTACGAGGAAGAGTGATTGAGGTAGGCTCAATTCTTGTGGGCTTTTAGATTCATAAAGGAGAGGTCTTGAACATAAGTGACTGATAATGCTCTCTTAATTGTGGTGACAATCCAACACGAGATATGTCTATGGAGCCGTTATGAGGAAGGAAAAGACATTTCCTACTCTTCTTTTATCTTTAGATTCTCTAAGATAGAAACAGAGGACCCTAACTGGTCATGAGAGTCTATTGTGATCTTCACCAGCACAGATTCAACAGAGACTGGACATTTCTATAAGTATTGGAGCTACCAATGGTAACATGTTTTCCTTACAATCCCGGGACACAAAGGAGAGAAACAGAATCATGATTTCCATTAAACCGGAGACAGCCTGTGTCCACAGATAAGCTATAAGTGAATGCATTTCTCGAAAGTGCAAGAGCAAGAGCAAGTAAAAACGGTTTTGAGTGTGAGGTCCTGAAAGGTTCATAATGAATTTTGGTCAACGACTACAAGAAAGCTTCCATTTTGGGGTAAGAGAGTGCAAGACAAATCACTGTAGCTAAAAATATTTAATAAGATCAGCAAGATGCGTTTCAGAACTGATTGCCTTACTCTGAGAGAATTTGGAAGTTGCAGTACTATAGACCCTCAGAGTAGATACAGTGCACCTTTTATTCTAAAACAGGAACAAAAGGAAATCTCCAATATAACTTAAAGAGGAAAAGCTTGGATCAACATGTTTTCTCTGCACCAGTTACAAAGGATTCAAAGCCTGGCATCGTAGACCTTGTAAGATCTTATCACACAAAATAGGATTAATATGAAAATCAAGATGAAAAAATGATGATTATTGAATTCTGTTTTGCATACATGTTATGTTCCACATGTTTTTTCCCAACACATGTACTCCACAAGACAAACCTATACCAGCTTATGCGATTCATGGTGTCTGCAAGAATGACCTAAACCAAAACCCTAACCAAAATAAACAGCTCAGTCAGAAGGTAAGCAGAAATAATTTAATCTGTAAAACTGGGTCACAGTGCTTTAATTCATGATGATGGCTACAGCACCGGGTACTATTCACAAAATGCTGTAGTACTCAACATAATGTATTAAACCACCAACTTAAGTGACCCTACAAATAACAGTCTACGAAAATGACACGAACCTTGATCTGAGTATTGATCCGACTGACAGATGGGCTGACATTATCAACCCATTAGCCAGAATTGTTTTAATTTTTATCCTAATTCTTATAATGTTTCATATCTAATGACATTAAAAAAAGGGAAACGGGATTATACCATGCATCACTGCTAACCCTCCAGGCTCACAATTAGTATTACAAAAAATAATGATAAAAATTAGTCAATTTTGACATGAATTTGTGAAGCGATCTTCAAGTCCGGGAATATTCGTCAGAACAAATGTTTAGCATGGTCTCCAGCTGATAAAGGTAGATTATGTTCAACAAGAAAACTCACAAATAATGCTTCAACGTAGGTAGCTTGCAGGTCTTCCATCGATGGCTTAAAATATTCCAGAGCTGAAATCTGTGAATTCTTAATTTTCCGAACCTCTACATGTTTTTCGCAACCAACATCGTGTCTGCCACCATGCCCAATACTAAAATTTGTGACACACTGTGTGCAGAAAGCATGATGTATATTAACGCTTGATGGCTGAATGCACAATGTCCAATTTCTGGTATATTCTAAATTAAACGTCTTTTTTTGAGGAATACATTTCTTTTTCCTTGGTGGTGATGCCATTTTCAAGATCTTAGATGCGATGTCGAATGGTAATTCAAATCAGTGTTTGTGACGCATGCACGGAGCAAAATTCCAGTTAGGCCCCAGTTTCTCTCAAAAGCATTTGTAAAACTACTCTTATACATATGGATTAAAATAGGCTAAAATGCTTGCTACCGGGCCAACTGTACCAATCAACTGTAGTTCTACTAACATTGCAACCAGCAGCACTGAAGCAGCGCTTAATGGGAATTGTTTATTTTATTCAAGATTTATAATAATCGAGAATTGGAGAATTTGTGAATTTTTTGCTTGTGGCATGAATCCATGAATCACTGAAAAAGTTGTGAAAATTATGTTAAAATCATGAGGGTTGGCAGCTATGCTTGTTATATAGAAGGTGTAGTTACTTGGGATAATTTTTTGGGCAGCCTAAGGGCTTGTCACTTGAGACAGGTTTGTTTTACAAGGCTTATTTGCTCATGATGGTTTGATCGGTAGAATGAGTATAGTCAATGGACAGTTTTGTTGGCAGATTGGGTAGTGACTCAGCTAGCTTTTGTAGCAGAAGGGGGACTCTGGGACAGTTTTAAGATAATAATATATAAGACAGAGTAATTGTTTCTAATGAGCGGTCTGATAACAAAGGACAGATTACAGGGGAAGGAAAGATCCAAATTCTGACTTTAGAGTCAACTGACCTTGATTTCAGACCCATCCTCACTGTAACATCTCGGCTTGGCAATGATGTTTAAATGCTCCATGAGTAGCAAGATGTGTTGCTTGTTGTCATGGAGAAATGGATTTGTTTCTTTTGTCCATACAGCATCTTAAAATAAGAATAGAATAATATTAGTATCTGAAATTTACAAATGGATGCAGATACATAAGAGGAAAAGTATTCTTTCGAACATGCTGATGAAGACTGAATTGTCTCTGATTAGTCCTACTTGTGTTATGTATACTGTAGTATCATTTATTTTTGTTGGGTAAAATTATTTTGGCTTTTTTATATAAAAAAAAGCATCGTCATGGGTACTTAAATTCATGGTATTGCCTGTCAAAGTTTGCATACTACTAGGTATTTAATTTCATGGTTTAACCTCTACAAATACCCAAAATAAAGAATACAAAAGAACAAAACTATACTGATGCAAATGGCAGTCACTTTAATGTTCAAAGCAATACTACAACCTGTATGAGCACAAATCAAAGACCTGGCAAGTTCAATACTTACACAGTATTTTTGACCAAGTGAATAACATCAGTCGAAGCCGATGCAGCCAACAACACTAAAACAATACTTCCATCTCTATGAGCACAAAAAAATCCACCTGTCAAGATCAATCACTTTTGCCATTCTTTCATTTGAGTATTCAACATAAAAAGGAAGCCGACAAACAGCCAACAACACTAGGCCATTTGGTTATTAATGAAGAATTAAGTCACACTTCCACGAGTGGTACGCTAAAAAGGTCATGGACGCCAATAAGTAAAAAGATGTTACTGGTGACGATCAGTGCACAGTATTAGTAAACCTTGCAACCTCATTCATTAAGCCAATTCATGCTGAATGGATAATTGCAGTTCACGCGACAATGAGTGAAACATAGGACCTCATTATCAGTAGTTTTGAGACAGCTGGACATGTTTAATTCAGCAATTTGGGGATTATTTACCTGAGAAGCATTTGTGAGTACCATGAGACTTGATTGATACGATGTTGATACAGTGACTTTGTCCAAAAATCTGTGAAGTGTGAGCTTTAATACTCTACTGTAATTGGTGTATATACGTAGTGTTTCATTTATAATAGTGTTTCAAGAAACAGTTATAGTATTTTACAGGATTGTTGTTCTTTTCAAATAAAAATGTATGGATAAAATGAAATGTACTTTCAGAAGGATTTAAATGTTTCAAAAACAGTTGTATTTGAATGAAGGATCAATCTGAATATGTATTAAATTTTAATTTTCATGTACTATTATTTTGTATTATTTTTTTTATAACATTTTCGACATTACTATTATTTGAATACCTTATGCTTTTTCTCTATTTTCTCTCTATCCTTACTTACCTCACATGTCGATTTAAGGCAGTGAGTGTAAAATTACTGTTATCAGATACCTTATCGAATGTGTGCATCAAAATATAAAATGATTTATAATTCTTGTTTCAAAATATTAAAATAAAAAATAAAACAAACACATGTAAAACCTAATATTTAAGTACCAAATTACAGTACTGAACATGATTTATCAAATACTAGTAGCTGTGTTAATCTCTAGGAATGAAACATTGTAAGAAAATGGGGGGGACGGTCATCATCCTACGTGGCTCATTTTTCATTGGGGATTTAAATTTGTGGTCGGGGAAACAATGAAAACCATGAAAATTGTCCTCTATGAAAACTGATGATACTACAATATTTAATTTAACTGTTTGTCTGTTAGTTTTAAATTGTTTTATTTCATTACAAGTTATTGTAATGTAACACTGTTTGCTGAACTTGACCTTGGCCATCATTGAGTTCATTTCTGCTTGACCTGATTTACATTTTCAGATTTGTTAATATTTCAGTTATGTAAACAACTAATAATAGCTTCATTATTCTCCATGTGTATAAGCTTATTAACTTAATTATTATTCAGATAAACATGTTGATTTGGGTCAGGGTTTTGGAGATTCCAAAGTGAATTTTATAGGCTATTGTGTTGTAAGTAAACAAGGCTAATTAGATAAGGTAATGGTTGTTTTTAGAAAATGTTAATTTGTGACCTGGGGTCAAGCAGAGAACTATATTACCTTGTGACTGTGAGGATTTTACCCGTTGTGCTTTAACATCTAGCACTTTACGTTGTATTATGTTGTGACCAGTTTGGGCTGAATTTTATTTTCTGCAAATTATTGAATTCAAGTGACTATTTTCTCTGGAAATACAAAAATGCTCTGATAAAATTCTTGGATAAGACATTCAATGGAATTCATACTGAATTCTAACCTGGAGTAATATTTCTGTAATTTAACAAGAGACTATTGACATATCAGTACTTTGTAGGTATCATACACATCATCACCTTCAATTTTGGATCTCTTTGGGATTTGAACTGAGTTTCATTCAGGACTTTTCATTACTAGGACTTGTGTCTTTAATTCTTGGATTATTTTTTGATTGATTTATGATACTGTAAGTTCTTTTTTCATCTCATTTTTCACTGTGAATTCTAGGGAAATAAATTATTTGTTAAATTTTTCAAAGCTTGTTGTCTTCACCCTTCTCTGTTACTTATTATAAGAGCATAGACTGGTAACACTTGTTTTAGGAATAGTTATTGAACACTTGTATCTTTGTAAGGTAAAAACCTGTACTGAAACAAGAGACTTAAGACGACCTGATCTTGCTTAAATGGCCAAAATGGCAAAATATGTATTAATGGTTTTATTGACACTATCATAAATAAGAACTTAAAAAATCAACAACTTTTAAAAAAATCATGCACAAAAACTCCCATTGCACAGTTTGAAATTATCACACAGGAAGTGAAGAAAATAACCAGAACTTTGAAAAAATGCATTCTGCTGAGGCAACATTTTGTTACCAATGTAGAGAATCTAGCAGAAACCAAATAATTTCTGTACATAGATGGACAGAGGGAAAGCATGCGTTGGTATGACTAAGGAACATGTGGATAATATTGCCTTCCTATGCAAGATGAAATCAAATATTTTAACAAGTGATTCTTACAAGATTATACCAGATCTGGTTGGTGTTAAGTCATATACTTTTATACAGGAATTGTATTTTCTGCTAAATGAAACTGATTATTATGTCAACAAAGTAATATTGTTGCTATTTACTTAAGATATAATTTATGCAAAGATTAACTGATAACTTTAGAGATAATATACATTTTCTTGTGTGCAAATGTTTTGTCAAGTTCAGTCAAGTCAGTTTAGATATTTTGATTGAATGCTCCCTTCTTCGATAACTAATATTACAGTACATCATGGGTTACCACGATTTGTTTAAAAAATGAACCAGAGAAAAGTTGATGACTGTAAACTACTGCACCTTAGGCTTGGCCCCTGACACGCATAAAACTTTCCAATACTTTACTATTTTTATGATGGTTTTAACTTTTCTGTCAAAATTCAAACTGATATTTAGCTATTAAAATCCATGTATTACTTTTACATTCTTTGACACTTTCCTCATGGCCCCCTGGGAGTCAGGCTGAAGATTATAAACAGCTCATAAAGTAATTTCAATGACATACAATTTGATCGATTTTTTCATATATGCCAAGTTTCCCAGATTGTCTGTTAGTCTTCCAGTTTAGATCACATCTTCTGATCAAATGATTTGCAAATTCCTTCAGAAATGAAAAATGTGCCAAGAATTGGTATTTCCAGCTAAAACAGCATTCAATAAAATCTAATGGACTATAATAATCTGTAAATGAAGTTGTTATTGACCTAAGAACCAATCAAATCAGTGCTTGTATCATGCAATGATGCATTTATTTTATACACATAATTAAGTTGTTTTGCTCTTCAACATTTTAGTATTGAGTATTGTGTTGTGTACAGATTACAGGTCTTGAGCCCTTTCAATATATAATCATGGTACCATTTTGAAACACATGCTAACAGATTTGAAAAAATATATGCTGTGAAAAATAAGAAATATGTTTGCAGGTTCAACAGTGTTTGCATAGACACATTTAAATTTTTGAAGTCTAGTGAAAATGGAGAAAACGTTGCATACCACACAACTTGTGACATGCATCTGACATGAAATTCACACCAAATTTGTGAGGGATGGCAGGTCTGCACAATGTATAGCCTATCATGTCCTAATAAATGGCATTTAACCCGAAAATAACACCATTTTTTCTGTATTGTTGGGCCCCTGGGGACAGAGCATTAAGTCTATGTATATTTATGCAACCTCAAACCTACTGATACATAAAAGACATAAACAGTAAATGTTATGCATATCTATATTGTGTGTTAAGCTTTTTTCATGAGTGTAGATTGCAAAGACAATTTTTAAACAGCATATTACATAGCTAATTTTGTCCATGATTGTGGGTTTGTACTTTATGATAATGTCATGTTTTTGTAAACATGTCTGCATGACCATTTGACCTTGGAAACTTCTATAAGTATTTTGGTTATGAACTTGATATGAAAATGACACTCATTCTAGATCTCTTATCGTGTCTTAGCTTTTTAAATAAAAGTTGATTGTATTAGAATTATTTATTCCACATCTTAACATCAGACTTTGTGGAATCAGGCTTAGTTGTGTTTTGTTATAATTTGAGAGGATTTATTTATTTAAATCATTCATGAGAGTTACAAAGAGTTCATTGACTCTAGGACTAGATCAGTGTTTTTTAATGATTGTGAATTCATTCACTGCAAGAGTACATTATTCCCTGGAAATGATTACAATGCAGAGTCTTCTGGGGACTTTTCCTCCAGGGCTCCCACCAGGGATTCCATCTTGGAGATATGTTGCCTACTTGTTTCTGCCCCCCCCCCCCCCCCCCCCGAGTTCTGCATCTAACCTGAATTTTTGGAATGATAACAGATGAGAAAATCATCAGTAAACAATGAAGAGTCTACATCAGGATTTCAACAATTTACAAATGTTAATTTTAATATTAAACAATGTCACTCATAAGATGCTACCATGAGGTACATCCATCTCTTTCTTGTTCTCGCTAATCAGACTGGGTTGAACCTAATCTTACTTTGAAATGCCTTTCATTTAAAATATTAGAAATGAAAACTAGCTGTTAACTAGTGGGACCAAGGTCCTGAAGGTCATTCAAAATACAGTACTGTACTGGCAAGTTGTATCATAACATTAACAGGTGAGACCGATGTCCTGAAGGTCATTCAAAATACAGTACTGTACTGGCAAGTTGTATCATAAGTCTTCTCAAGATAAAAGAAAATGGTAAAAAGGTGTTCTTTCTTTAGGACAGTCTCACAAATACAAGGTTGCAGTCTGTACTTTCGTGCCTTATATGACTTTGAACTTAGGGATTAGATAATTGGACTTGGTATTGTCAAAACAAATGGACAGTGGTTGCTGTGGTCAGTATTATCCTTCCTACCACCCTTGTTCAGGAAGAGAAATTTCAGTTGCTGCTCTCCTTTCCAGTTTTCCAACTGTGGTTAGAATAAACAGAGGAGTGGATCATTCAGAATATATGAAGTGAAGGGCATAATTCTGAGACTGAAAAAAGTTCATTGTTCAGCATTGTAATTATGGTGGAATTAGTGTAAAACCAGCATATGATTATGCCAGAACCTTGTAAAACAGTTTTGAAGTTTACATCTGTGCATAAAAAATGAAAGTATCTTATATTATCTATGCTGACAATGAATATCTAAATAATTCTGTGAATTACTAAATTAATTAATTCCCAATTAATACAATTACAGTACAAGTTGCTGAACAAGTCCCATTTTATTACAAGGTTATCAGATGTGATCAGCAAACTGAGTGTTGTATCATGGTAAGGATTCAGTCTGTGTTTCTTAAATTGGTTCAGGTTACAGTAAAATGGATTTGACAACAACATTGCTTGCCAGCTTACATGATTTATAACCAGTGTGGGGCTGTCCATTTAGTATGTACACATGGAAGGGGGAGGGGTAACTCAAATGCATACGCTTGTAATGGGGGGTATACTGATTATGTACATGTGCATAGGAATCAGGGTTGGGGGTGGGGTGAAACTTCGATAATAATTTGTCAAATACATAACCTGTTTGACTGTCAGTCAGCATTTGAATTTTAGCAGATACTAGACAAACTGTTTAAAGATACGCAGCTTATTTCTTTGATGTAGCCAGACATTCAACGTCGGTGGACTATCCATTTTATTAAACACGTTAATATTATTAATCCTTTATGGTTTTTGCATGGATTAAATATAGGCTGTTCTAATGCACGTGTGTTTGCATTAAGCATATATATGCAGGTGTGTGTGTGTGTAAAAAAGTATGCATGTGTACAGGGAGGGGGAGAGGTGTCAAGCTTTGCCAGATTTTTGCATACGTACTAAATGGATGGCCCCTGATGATATTTATGAATTTCATATGGCACTTGTTGGAATTGTGATGGTTCTTTTGATGGAACTTAAAGTTCCAAAGTCATGATCACTGTCACATCACTGACATATATAGAAGAGGTGCACATAGTGCATACAATTTAGTTACTAACTAAACAGAGTCAAATAAAAATTCCTGTAGTGCTTCATAACCTTCATGGGTATGATGGCCATTTAATAACGGAAGCAGTTATAATGACATCAAAAGCACTAATAACTGTTATTCCAAATAACATGGAAAAATACATGACAATTAAGTTTGGACAATTGTGGTTCACTTCAAAACACTGTCTGTTTTGTACCAGTAGCACTGACTTGCTAATTAGAAAAGGTGTGTACCTCTAGCAATATATAAGTGACTGGGACAAGTTTGCTGAAACCAGGGATGTAGAGAGTGATTATGGGCAACGGGATAAGAAACACCTCGGCCTCTTCTAGTTTGTGTTCAATTTTTATTTTCTTTTATAAAATTAAACATGTTGTTCAGCCTGGTCCCCCTTATGGCCCCGGGCATATATCCTTAGTTCCCTCACTCTTATACTGACCCTGGCTGAAACTCAATTAACAAATACTGAGGCATTTTATTCATCATCACTGCAAGAAGGTATTTTAGAAAAAGATTACGAACATGCGAAGAAAGTGAGCATCACATTCACATGCATCATCATTTTCATGGGTATGATCAGCAGTTTAGTAGGTTTAATTTTTTAAAAAATTTTTATTTTTAAGAGGGAGGGGTTACAGATGGATGATCTTCCCAGCGTGTTTTTCTGGACGACATATGGGCCGCTAAGATGAAACTTCATGCAGATACTTTTCATATAAGAGTCAAAACCTTTTCACCACAGAAATATTACAATACAAACCTATCTATCTTTGCTGTGAACTATACTTTTTTCTATTCCCTGTAGATCTGGCCCAGACAATTGTACATGAAACTAATAAAGAGGCATTATAATTTCTTTGAAAAGCATCGGGACAAATACTTCATCAGAAAAAACCCAATTTGTAAATTAACATGAAATGTAAAGAGGAAGACATATTCTTGAAAATGTGTTTTACAAAATAAGAAATTTACAAACCAATCAATTCTGGATAAAGTTTTCCAGTGTTCTTAAACACAAACCACTTGTCAGAAACAGCCAGGGCACTTCTCAAGACAAATATTTCAGCAGTAATGAGGGACTTCAGGGCATCAATCATCCACTGTGGGTCCAAAACGATGTTATTTTTCAATGTTTCAGTGCTGTAGATGACAGAAGAAAAGTATAAATAATATCAAGTTTCAAACATTTTCAACTTTTATATTTCATTCATACTATTTACTGAGAACAGTAAATGTTTACTCAATCACTGATTACTCAGTGGTCTGACACTAGCTGCCTGCTAGAGGTAAACTAATTATGGGCATGGTTTGTTTCTTAACGCAAAACACACTGTCTGTAACAAATCACTTTTATTAAAAGCAAATGTATGGAAAATAGATACTGACCAAGGTTTTGCTTTTAGCATCCTTATAAGCAATAGTTTCTCACTCCTGTTTTTGCAATCAATAATTTTTAAGATTGAAAGAATATTGTGATTTGTATAAGCTCTTCACTGGAGAAAGCAGTAAGTGTCCCACTGTGATGCTGCTCAGGTTATTCTGGCTATAAAAGTTGTAAGTTGTTTGAAAATTACTCTGTCTTAATAGACTGTAGTCAATTTTGAGACAATTTGGATATACAGTCAAACCTGTTTATATCAGCCACCCATGGTAAAATACAAACTTGTCCATAGTGGACACCACATGAAAAAGCGAACCTGTCTTTAGAAGTCATCCATGGTGTAAAAACAAACAGTTCTATAGAACAAACAGTTCATTGGAAAAGAGAAACATGTCTATAGCAACCATTCATGGTAAGGCAAACCTGTCCATAACAGCCAAACAACCACATATGGGTAAAGGCCAACATGGTCTTTTTAAACAGGAAATAATCAAAATATTAAGCTTAGAGTTAAGAGGTACAACCTCTTAATTCAGTCACTAAGTCACTCATAATTCTGTTCTCTTTCAGGACTGCTACGAAAGTAGTGATGTGATACATTTTACAAATTCCATTAGTGAACAACATTTGCTAGTGGCAGGCAAATCGATTTAAAAGAGAATGATGAGAGACAGGCCCACTTTTTTTTAAGTAGACCTGAGAACAAAAAGCATGCACTACACAAAAATAAGACTTGGGTAAATAGTTGTAAAAACTAATGTCAAATGGGCCTTTAAAGAAAAAAATAGTTGCAAACGCATCATATCAAACACAAAATGAGAATAGTACATCACATAAGGATCACCTACCATATCCAACATGCATGGTGTTGGCTTATGTTTACAATAGTGATGTCATCAAATATTGGTTCCAGCTTTCACTGAAAACGGTTGATATTATCTGGTTTTTATGGTACCCACCAATATTTATCTTACAAGATACAGTATCATTCAGATGATTTGGCACAGACAACATTTTGCACATAATGACAGCATTGGGGCTTTAAAAACTGATCTGCTTTTGATGTAGGGTAAGAAAATAATCACAACAGAAAACAATTCCAGTCTTACCTGAAGTAAAGGATTGTGCCGATTTCATGCTGAAATCTAAGAAACACATCCAGTTCATCTGTGGCTATTTGAATAGCTCCTGCCTGGTTTAAGTCTTCTAACCTGACTCGAGGTATCACCTGTAGACCCCAAAAAGATCATTAGTTTGACAGAATATATTTCTGTGTTAATTTCAGTGTCAACATTTTTCTTTGTTTAGGTAAATTTTTATGGCATGATTAATTTGAATATGTGACAAGTACCATACAGTATACATGTAAAAATATTTCTCTATCATAAAAATGGATAATGACTTCCTGCAAATTTATTGTTTGACAAATGTATGCCTTTTATTTGTTACACTCTAATAAATGGTGATCCTCCTGTGTATCATCCAATGAGTTACTTGGTTTGAAGTGGTCAGATTTCTCACATATTGCATTCATGTGGACAAACAAGTTTTTTTGAGTAGAAAAGCAAACCCTGCTCCATAGACATCTCTGTCATCAAAAATATGCTTCCAAAACTGCTCAATTAGAACTACAATAGCATTGCAAATATGTTTTATGCACTTGTAAGCATCATTTTACTAAAACATATAATAAAAAGTATGTATTTGTAGATGACGTAACTTTTGCACAATTATGTTAACAAGGTTTATGGTTAGCCCAAAATTTAAAACAGGTTCCAAAATGTGCAAACACTTCCAAAATTTGCTGCATTGACATGAAAATCTATTAAAAAAAAGGCCTTCTAAATTCCCTATGTCTATCATGACTGGTGTTTTATCAATTGTGCTAAAGTTTCTGTCACAAAGTCCAAAAGTGCAAAACATGCATATAAAAATGATTAAACAAGTGTCACTCAAATGGATTGATGCTCAACTGTCCTCCACACCAATAGTTCCAGGCAATCAAGATGAGATCATCTCATCATTTTAACCATGAGTCTTGAAACCAGCTCAATAGTATGTTGTGAAAAGATTTATAAATAAACCAATGTACTGGATGCAAAATCAATAAGCTATTCATTCTGGAAAAACTAGACATCAACAGAAGACATTTAGTAAAAAAAAAACATGCCAACCCTGACATGCAATGAGAAGTAGTGGCCAGATTTTCAAAACAACCATTATGGCAGCCATATTTGATAGAAGACTGGTACCATTTGCATTCAATACCTACTACATATCATAAGAAGTCTTTTGGTGAAAAACCTGTGTTGAATGTTGATAAAACCATCAATTCTGGAGAAGCACTGAAAATAAGAATTTCAAGATGGCCACCATAGTGGTCATATCGGATGTCAAACTGGCATAATTTTCATTCAAAACCAGCAAGACATCATAAAAAGTTTCTTGTGAAAACTCCATGATCATATGACTTTTCATTTAGAAGAAATATCATAGACAAGGACTCCAAAATGACTACCATGATGGCCTTTTTTTTACCTAAGATTAGCATCATTGTTTCTGTAAGAAGCAATCAGATGTGACAATCGGTCTAAACCCAATCCAAAACATTATATTTGTGGCCAACAATAATAAAATTGTCAAGAAAGCTGCCATGATTTAACATAGCGGGCATCATATTGGCATGATTTTCATATAAGATCAACTAAACTACATATGAAGTATTCTTGCAAAAACCCAATTTCCACAACTTTCCATCTGAAAGAAGTAGAAACCTCAGTATTTTCAAGATGGCCACTGTGGCACCATGTTAAAAGCAAGACTGGCACTGTGTTCATTTAAGACAAACCAGACATCAAACTAAATCATGTAGTGAAAACCTCATGTTGATAAGACCATTTGCTCTGAAGGAGGCACAATTAAAAAAATTCAAAATGGCTTCTGTGGTAGCCATACTAAATGTCCATATGTCACACTTTTTACTTAGGACCAACTAGAATTAATAAAAAGTCTTCCAGTAAAACCTTCAAATCAATATAACTTTCCATTCAGAAGGAGTAGCAATAACAAAGTTTAAAAGATTGGTGGCCATATTGGACATGAATGTGCCACCATTGTTATTTAGAACCAATCATACATCACAAAAAGTCTTTTAGTGAAATCCCCATGTTCGATACTAACATTCTGGAGAAGTAACAATAACAAAATGTTCAAGATAGGCAATGTGGCAACATTAGTGGTGTTTGATCAATGCATTTTCCTTTAAGACCAACCAGACACTGCGATGAATGTGTAAAGTTTCATGGCAATGTTACAAAAGTGATTTAAGAGGGAAACAACAAAGTTGTGCTAACTGATGAAAAGACAACAGACAATGAACAACAGGGTATCCCAGAACACAGACATGTGTGTCATCCTTCTGGGCACCTGTCAGATAGTGGTTTTTAAATGTACACATATGATGGAAATGTAACCTGATAAAACCAGACTGTTGAACGTTGCACATCCCTACCATAAACTCGTCTGGTCATTGACCAGTATAGCTAACAATTTAAAATCTAAAATGTTCATCTGCTTATGACCAGAATATGGCTCTAAGTTTAATATGTGTTGTGTTATTGTGCTAAAATGGGTCTGGGATGGACGGACTGACTTACAGGCAGATGGCAGTTAAGCAATATGATATTACTGTCTGCTATAGCAGTGTAGGAATGAACAAATTAAAGTTTATCATTCATGTTTTAAATTGTAAATGTGGACCTTGATTCCATCCGCTCTGAACCTCATCAACGCTTGTTCCAGAAGGAGCCACCGTGCAGGTATTTCTTCACCCCAGTATGGCTGCTGAGATGCCACTTCTACTATTTTCTTTTTCAAATCTTCCAATTTGCTGTCTACAATGGTGTTGTCAATGGCAAAGTCCTCGTCAACCAAGTGAAACCTAGTAGGTTTGTCACTGAGATAAGTGCGGATTTCTCTGAAGTATCCTTCACAGATCTCATGACGATCAATCTAAAAATAAAAAGATGGTCAGAAAGTGAGGAAGTTCAAACCCAACTACTTTATCACTGACAGCAGTATTCACAGAATATTGAGAATTGCTGTGTAATAAACCAATGGCAATATTAATTACTTTTGGCTGGACTTCAGTGGCCAAACTTTATTTAGCAGTTTTGAAGAAAAAATAACTGAAAGGTTTTTCAACTTTCAGTAACAGTGACCATATCGATAGCAAAACAACATCTTTTCTATAAATTTAAAAAGGTTTTCATCCCAGGATGCTCTTCCTCAAATATAGTAACACTTTGAAACATGTATAAAAGAAAGTTTGAAATTTATTTTTGGTAACAGCAAAGACATCTGAAAATGAAATTCCTTTATGCCAGAATAATTTTATTCTAATTTGGTAACATTCTCTTAGGTAGCTTTGTGAAGTTAGATGTTTGTTTGGGTTTAACACCATTTTTAGTGCATTATAGGCTATATGTGGTGGTCTGTATAACTTGTGGAGGTAGAACCTGGGAAAACCTTGGAAGGAACCACTGACCCATGGGAACCTACTTGCAAGCTTTCTCACATACCCACATTGGCCAAACCCAGGACTAGAACCCACATGGAAAGAGGCAAGATGTCAGTTGTTTATGAAAGCAATCTCTTTAGACCACTCAGACAACTCCAGTTCAGTGAAATCCTTTAAAATGTTCTAATGTCTGAGAGTTGATTGGTATCATTTGTAAATTTCTTAAAGTGCCTCGATTCAGGATACTATCTACTGTAATAAAATTCTGTTAAGTTTTGGAGGAAAAAATTTTAAAAATAAATAAATTTGTAGTAGTGATGACTATTTGTAAATGTTGAACAGCAACAGCTATGCAAATTTAAAAGCCCTCTATGCTTTGGTCAAATTGAATGGATTTTGAGAAAATTTTATATGAAGATTTATTTACTTTTCTTAAGAGCAGTATTTGATGGCAGAATGGCATTGATAGAACAAACTTGAATGATCATCATGCCAGGATGCTTTCTGCCAAGTTAGAATTTCATGGTAGAATGGCATTGCTAGTACCAACTTGAATGATCGTCATGTGAGAATGCTTTCAGTCAAGTTATATCAATATTCTGTTTAGAAATAGGAGTTGTTGAGATGCTTTAATATATTCAGTAACAGTGTCTTTCCTATTTTAGTAAAAGTGGTCATACTTGAAGACTGATTTGTATCATTGTATAGATGAGTCTACCTATTTTAATAATAGTGGCCATATTTGAAGACTGATTTGTATCATTGCATAGATGAGTCTAACCTATTTTAGTAAAAGTGGCCATACTTGAAGACCGATTTGTATCACTGCATAGATGAGTCTAACCTATTTTAGTGAAAGTGGCCATACTTGAAGACCGATTTGCATCATTGCATAGAGGAGCCTAACCTATTTTAGTGAAAGTGGCCATACTTGAAGACCGATTTGTATCATTGCATAGATGAGTCTAACCTATTTTAGTGAAAGTGGTCATATTTGAAGACTGATATGTATCATTGCATAGATGAGTCTAACCTATTTTAGTGAAAATGGCCATACTTGAAGACCGATTTGTATCATTGCATAGATGAGTCAAAGTGGCCATACTTGAAGACTGATTTGTATCATTGCATAGATGAGTCTAACCTATTTTAGTAAAAGTGGCCATACTTGAAGACCGATTTGTATCACTGCATAGATGAGTCTAACCTATTTTAGTGAAAATGGCCATACTTGAAGACCGATTTGCATCATTGCATAGAGGAGCCTAACCTATTTTAGTGAAAGTGGCCATACTTGAAGACCGATTTGTATCATTGCATAGATGAGTCTAACCTATTTTAGTGAAAGTGGCCATATTTGAAGACTGATGTGTATCAATGCATAGATGAGTCTAACCTATTTTAGTGAAAGTGGCCATACTTGAAGACCAATTTGTATCATTGCATAGATGAGTCAAAGTGGCCATACTTGAAGACTGATTTGTATCATTGCATAGATGAGTCTAACCTATTTTAGTAAAAGTGGCCATACTTGAAGACCGATTTGTATCACTGCATAGATGAGTCTAACCTATTTTAGTGAAAATGGCCATACTTGAAGACCGATTTGCATCATTGCATAGAGGAGCCTAACCTATTTTAGTGAAAGTGGCCATACTTGAAGACCGATTTGTATCATTGCATAAATGAGTCTAACCTATTTTAGTGAAAGTGGCCATACTTGAAGACCGATTTGTATCATTGCATAGATGAGTCTAACCTATTTTAGTGAAAGAGGCCATGCTTGAAGACCGATTTGTATCATTGCATAGATGAGTCTAACCTATTTTAGTGAAAGTGGCCATGCTTGAAGACTGATTTGTATCATTGCATAGATGAGTCTAACCTATTTTAGTGAAAGTGGCCATGCTTGAAGACCGATTTGTATCATTGCATAGATGAGTCTAACCTATTTTAGTGAAAGTGGCCATACTTGAAGACCGATTTGTATCACTGCATAGATGAGTCTAACCTATTTTAGTGAAAATGGCCATACTTGAAGACCGATTTGCATCATTGCATAGAGGAGCCTAACCTATTTTAGTGAAAGTGGCCATGCTTGAAGACCGATTTGTATCATTGCATAGATGAGTCTAACCTATTTTAGTGAAAGTGGCCATACCTGAAGACCGATTTGTATCACTGCATAGATGAGTCTAACCTATTTTAGTGAAAATGGCCATACTTGAAGACCGATTTTCATCATTGCATAGATGAGCCTAACCTATTTTAGTGAAAGTGGCCATACTTGAAGACCGATTTGTATCATTGCATAGATGAGTCAAAGTGGCCATACTTGAAGACCGATTTGTATCATTGCATAGATGAGTCTAACCTATTTTAGTAAAAGTGGCCATACTTGAAGACCGATTTGTATCACTGCATAGATGAGTCTAACCTATTTTAGTGAAAATGGCCATACTTGAAGACCGATTTGCATCATTGCATAGAGGAGCCTAACCTATTTTAGCGAAAGTGGCCATACTTGAAGACCGATTTGTATCATTGCATAGATGAGTCTAACCTATTTTAGTGAAAGTGGCCATATTTGAAGACTGATATGTATCATTGCATAGATGAGTCTAACTTATTTTAGTGAAAGTGGCCATGCTTGAAGACCGATTTGTATCATTGCATAGATGAGTCAAAGTGGCCATACTTGAAGACCGATTTGTATCATTGCATAGATGAGTCTAACCTATTTTAGTGAAAGTGGCCATACTTGAAGACCGATTTGTATCATTGCATAGATGAGTCAAAGTGGCCATGCTTGAAGACCGATTTTTATCACTGCATAGATGAGTCTAACCTATTTTAGTAAAAGTGGCCATACTTGAAGACCGATTTGTATCACTGCATAGATGAGTCTAACCTATTTTAGTGAAAGTGGCCATACTTGAAGACCGATTTGTATCATTGCATAGATGAGTCTAACCTATTTTAGTGAAAGTGGCCATGCTTGAAGACCGATTTGTATCATTGCATAGATGAGTCTAACCTATTTTAGTGAAAATGGCCATGCTTGAAGACCGATTTGTATCATTGCATAGATGAGTCTAACCTATTTTAGTGAAAGTGGCCATACTTGAAGACCGATTTGTATCATTGCATAGATGAGTCTAACCTATTTTAGTGAAAGTGGCCATGCTTGAAGACCGATTTGTATCATTGCATAGATGAGTCTAACCTATTTTAGTGAAAATGGCCATGCTTGAAGACCGATTTGTATCATTGCATAGATGAGTCTAACCTATTTTAGTGAAAGTGGCCATGCTTGAAGACTGATTTGTATCATTGCATAGATGAGTCTAACCTATTTTAGCGAAAGTGGCCATGCTTGAAGACCAATTTGTATCATTGCATAGATGAGTCTAACCTATTTTAGTAAAAGTGGCCATGCTTGAAGACCAATTTGTATCATTGCATAGATGAGTCTAACCTATTTTAGTGAAAGTGGCCATGCTTGAAGACCGATTTGTATCATTGCATAGACGAGCCTAACCTATTTCAGTGAAAGTGGCCATGCTTGAAGACCGATTTGTATCACTGCATAAATGAGTCTAACGTGTTTTAGTGAAAGTGGCCATACTTGAAGACCGATTGGTATCATTGCATAGATGAGTCTAACCTATTTTAGTGAAAGTGGCCATACTTGAAGACCGATTTGTATCACTGCATAGATGAGTAATGGTCTTCCTGCCAGGATCTTCCTTTTCAAATCCTAATCAGAGGTTTATGAGGTTTTTACTACTTTTAGTAATTCTAGTCACATTTGATGGCAGTTCCAATTATATGTATAAATTTAAAAGACCTTCATGTTAGGATGTTTTGAGCCAAAGTTGGTCCAGTGGTTTTTAACAAGTTTAAAATAGCGATCTGTGATGCATGTATGATTCACAACATATGAAGGATACAGGGCAAAATCCTAAGTTCACTTGGCCTTCAGCCAGGTGAGTTAAAAATCACAGACAGGTAACAAGAAAGCATCCAATTATTAAAGCAACATATACATGATTCCTGTCCAAAGTCAAACTGGTGAATAATCACTATTTCACCTGAAATGCAATGACAAAACATTTTTTGCATTAAAAAATTTGACTGGATTCCACCCAATAAAATTTGCATGAACCCAATTCAGTTTCTTCAATAATACTTACCCAAACACACAATCATTGGACCACTAACTGGCAAATCTAACCCTATCAAGTTAAAATTTTGCTATAAAAATGCTAAAAGTTGTCTACCCACATAGGCATGAGTCATACAAGAGTAATTTCCCTTTGGGTATAGGATTTGGTTACTACTAATTATGATCAGGTAAGTATTGTCAATAAACGTTTCTTTATTCTTCTTGAAACACTTTACACAATCAAAATACCTTAGGAAAACAGATAACAGGCAGAGGTAGTTACATCCCCTTACAGCCAAACCTTGACTCATCCCCGATTCCGGAAGGCAGTGGTTCCAACCTGTAGGTCAAAAACCCTGAGAGGCTAAAGGATTATTCCATGGGATATGCATTTTCTCAATTATTAACATGTGTGGAGGGGAACACAAAATGTTTTGAAGTTAAGAAAGGGGTTGTCATACTCAAAAAGGTTGGGAAGCACTGCCCTAAGGTATGAATGGTAGTTTCAAATCTTAAGAGCAATATCAGGACTAGTGACTCTACATGCCTTGCTGCATTTGACTGGAAAAAGAAGTTGATAGAACACATTACTAAGAAGTAGCCAAAAAACCAGACCTAACTGAGCCTTTGTGATGGAGGTGTTTGTATGTGCATGCGTGCGTGTGATTCAGATTTTCAATGCAGCTTTAACAATTTTTCAGTCATATCGCTCCGATGTCTGCAGTGTGGCAGTTTACAGTAATGTCTTGCACTAGGGCATCATGTTGTAGACATGTAGCATGATGTCCCACCCAGTCACGTTATCCTGACACAAGGCCGACCAGTCCTAACACAAACTGAGCGCCTAGCAAGTCTGCTGCTACTACCATTTTTATGTATCTTTGGTATGATTTGGCCGAGGTTCGAACCTGCTACCTCCTGCATCCAAGGCAGACACTCTAACCACTAGATTGGTTTCTTTGTGATGAGATCTAAGATGTAAATGCTAGAGAAAGTCATCTGAGTCTACCATCCCACGGACTGTAAAATATCTGTTTAGGATCATTTGTGCTTGAATAATATGCTTGACATGTGTTGACTGCCCTAACCTCATGAGGTGAAATGTGCAATTACATCAGTTGATATTTGGTTTAAGTTCTTTATACACAGACTGAATAACCAACTGGACAATAGAGCCTTAACTCCAAGATAATAAAGGTACAATTGAGATATTCCTCTTCAAGCTAGTTAGGATCTTTTCAGGTACCACTTCAAAATCCACTCTGGATCATGTAGATGACCCTGGGGTGATGAAAGAGGTTTGACCACAAATGTCTAATCACCCATGAACAGGATGATCATATTCTTACTAATGAAAGCAAGAAAAGTGAAATCATTCTATCATGATGGAAATGAACATAGTTTGGATTACCTGACAAGGTACTATATGTATCTTGCCAAATTTGACTGTTAGTTAGAGTGACTTAGAAACAGGTTGTGTAAGAAAGACGAGCCAATAAGAATCTTGAGTGTAATTCAGATGGTACCTTATTCTAATTTGGGTATAATGCCAAAGCCTTGGGAATGACAGTTCAAAGGTTGTTAAAAGATAAGTGAGATCTAACCATTGGGTTTGGATTAGTTGATTCATTTGAGGTAAGCCTGCCAATATGTTAAACCTGCATGGAATGTGATGAACTTGAATGTGGATTTGTCACTGATGACGCCAACTGGGAAAATCCAAAACTATGAGGCACAGATCTTTAGATCCGGTCTTCCATTGCTCCTCCAAGATATTAATTCACTACAATAGTTATCAGACTGAATGAGTATAGCCTTTCTATCCAGCATGTCCTATGACTTGTATTCACTGTGATCTTCATCTAGAGGAAAAGTCAATTCTGAGGAGGTCACAATCCAATGGCTTCCTGAAACAATGGCAAGAGAAACCTGACATGCTGGTGTCCATTCAAATGGTGATTCCCAAATTCTGGACATGCAAGGGAACACTGACAATAAGCCAAATGAAATTCTCCTATTTGCTGAGGATATGACCTTATATAACTGAAACTCGAACTGCTTGTTCCAGTGTGCAAAGCTTAAGTCAAGAACTGGGACATTATAATAATGGGGTCATAAAGAGGCAAACCAGCACTAGGAGATCTGCTGCCATATTGTGGAGACCCAGATGGCAAAGGAAATATATTCTTTGGAAGGATTTGAGACACCATCATTATGATCTTTTGAGCTCACATGCATTTTCAATCTAGATACTACAGAGATGGAGATGGTATTGGTGTGAGACACTACTCCATGTTGTAAAGACCCAGGGACTGATGCTGAAATCAAAAAAGAGTGCCATGAACTGGTACATAACATCCAGGATTTATGTACTGGAACATGGAGGCATACATCTAATCTGACTGTGAAGTCGCTCATCTGAACAGTGTTTAGAACCAGTTTTGAACTATGGCGCCAGTATATAAAGGATGAGAGAGTTCAAGTCTTGATTGGCGGAAGTGTGCTATTGGCCTTTTTGACTAGGCATAATCTTAGAACCCTGGTGATTTTATATTCTAAATGATCTCTACTACCATTTTGGGTGAGAAGACTGTATTTTTCCTGCCGTCAAACATAGGGCCTGAATGGATCCTTTGGGAAGACTGTAGCAATGTGGTCTCTGGACAATGGGGCATGGGTGCTGAATGTGATTTGGATACCCTCTGAGATGATCGATGAATTGCTGGGGAAAAGTCATTCCCATTCCACAGCAAAGTGACTTGAAGCTTAGTTTTGGTTCCCAAAAATTCAGTGCTCTCTGAGCGATTATAGCCATAATTTCAGTGATTTCACATAGTTGGCCTAATTGCTAAACTTTGCAAAAATATGCATTTGGATCCATTATCTGTTGTGAAAAATTGTTTTATCTGTATTAATATCAATGTCTTAGAATGAATAGCTAAAATGGTTTATTTATATTAACATCAATGTCTTAGAATGGATAGGTCAAAATGTAACAAATTATAACTCATTAACCCCTGGAGGTTTTTGCCGTTTTCATCTGAAATTCAAGCAGGAAACACATTTTGTGGGCTATTTCTGAATACATCCTAATATATCGACTTCCAAGTGATTTCCCATTAACTTAATGCCTAGATATGTTAAAATCATCTTGTTTCATTGGCTTTTTCGCTTGTGCAGGAGCAGAAGGTTAAAAGTTGGAGGTTTTATTTTGTTGTTTAATGGTCCCATCATTTTCATATCAAGACCACTCTTTATTCCAAATGCCCATCTTATCCTACTTTTTGCAATGTTCATCTGTCTGAGTGCAGTTCAGACATTTCTGTCTTAGATATGAGGCCCAAAAGTCTAAAATCCAAACACAAAACCGGATTCTGACCATGGGCTAATTTTGGGTGGAAACAAAAATCAGGTCCAAAAAGTTAGGTTTTCCCTCTGTATTTTGAAGTGCAACTAGAACATCCAGATTATTTGATATCATTGTAGAAATACATCTGTCTACCTTTCTATAATACCACCTACTTTTGTAAAATTTATAGTATCATGAGCATGGAGACAACACACAGCTCTGATGCACAGAACTGTATGACATGAGTTCAGTTGCTACAGTTTCAAATAATGTGAGCAAAATAAAAGGTACAGTGTAGTACAATGTGTATATCATTATTTGAAACAGCAATCATGTAAGTGCCACATTTACCCTTGAAAATATCTACATCCAGAAAAACACACCATCATTAGTACACTGTAGTTACACCAGTCCAGTTTATTTAGGCTTTTTATGTTTCTGATGAGTTTCAGTGACAATCGGTGCCTCTGAAGTCTGAGAATTAAGCCTCAAACGTTTTTCAGTAATTGGAAGCCATGGCAGCTTGGTTGATAGTGCAAAATCTATAATCCAAAAGTTGCATGTATGATACCCATCTAGGTCAATCCAGGCCACATGCCTCATGCTATCCACAAGAAGGACAATTAACTCCCATTTCCATAGTATGATATATGCAATATTGCATTCCAAGCATCATTAAAAATCAACCTACCAATTATCTTCCAAAAACCTGAAAGAATTTTTAGAGGCATGAAATCTTGGGAGTATTTGTCATGCTCACTTGATAATTTTATTTATATATCTTTTGTTGGGGTGGGGGTGGCAAACTTATCTAGGTTCATTTTTGATAGAAAGATGTCTATTTTGTTGTCCAACTTTACAAGTGTGAAAAATAGAAAACTTCTGTATATTTTTATATCAAGAACATATAATGCACAGCAAACTATATAGCAGGTGAGGTGATTTGGATTTTTAACGTAGCTTTAACAATTTTTCAGTCATATCGCTATGACGTCTGCAATGTGGCAGTTTATAGTGATGTGTAGCACTGGGACATCATTCCTCAGACATGTAGCATGATGTCTCACCCAGTCACATTATACTGACCCAAGAGAGACACTCTAAACACTAGACCACGGAAGCGGTCTAGATAGCAGGAACTGACAGAATAACAAATGAGTTATTAAAAGAAAAGCTGGTAAAAACCTGCGATATAAATGGCTCTAAGTTGTACCTGCATAATTTTATCCACATGTGTTCCCACCAAAATAACAGGGGGTATGCCAGAATCATGGGATGGTGCACAGGGATGTACGGAATTCAGCCAAACCTCAATCAGTTCTGAAAATAAAGGACACAAATCTCTTCAAATGTTAGAATTTCCATAATAGACAAATAGCTTAAATAAAATAGCCCTTTGAAATATGATAAATATGACATTTCAATATGCTACCTTTTGATAATTTTAAATACTGTAATGTAATAATTAGTGACTCAAAATGACATTATAGCTCATACATAGCATATTAAGTAGAACTGACAGCAGGTGTGTGAGTTAAGTTCATCTTTATATGACAAAGCTTTAATAATTTAGGAAGCTATATAAAGATAGAAGCATACTGAAGTTACATCCCAAATCAGTAGGAAATCAAACTGAATATAGAGTTTGGAGGAATAAAGTTAATAAAATGATACATCAAGCCAAACAAGTGCACTATAAAAAAGTACTTGATGAAAACCAAAATAATCCCAAAGCTATCTGGAAAGTGTTTAAAGGGTTTGGTGCAGGCAAATATGAGTAAAGCTGAAATTTTATCCCTCAATCATAAGGGCATTTACACTGATAATCCAACTGACATCTCAAATATTTTTAACAACGTTTTTGTTAAAATTGCTGAAAAACTTAAAGAACCCAGAACTTCATCTGATCATCTGGAACTCAAACATTTTTGTGCTAAAAAACTACCCAACAATATAAAGTTTGAAATTCCTGAAATGAGTCCCAAATTTGTGTTGAAATATATTTTAGAAAATGGATGATTGTAAAGCTACAGGGCTTGATATGATTGGACCAAGACTACTAAAGGTAGCGGCACCTGCAATTGTAGAGAGCATAGCTTTCATTTGCAATGAAAGTATTAGGTCTAATAAATTACCACAAAAATACCATTGCATAAAGCATGAACAAAAGATGATGCAAATAACTACAGACCCATCTCTATCCTTCCTTGTCTCTCCAAATTACTAGAAAAACATGTACATGATTCTTTTCTGAACTATTTAAACACTTATGATCTTATTCATGATAATCAGTCTGGCTTTTGCCAGAATCACTCCTGTGAAACTGCACTTATATCTTTGATTGATAAATGGCTGAAAGCATTAGATCAAGGAGAAATGGTAGGCACTATTATGGTTGATTTTCATAAAACTTTGCATCTTGTAGACCATGAAATTTTGCTTGAAAAACTAAAAATCTATCAATGCAATGAAAACTCCCAAAACTGGTTTACTTCTTACTTAACCGATAGAGTGCAACAAGTATCTTTAAATGGTCAACTTTCTGAAAGTAAAAATATTAATTGTTGAGTACCACAAGGCTCTATCCTTGGGCCTCTATTATTCATTCTATTTATCAACTGTTTACCTCTTAAGACTGGAACCTGAATTTCTTCCACTGACCTCTGTGCAGATGATACTACACTGTCTGAGACTGGTAAAACCAAAACAGTACTTGAAAATAACTTACAAGATGCTCTCAACAGACTTCAAGTATGGTGCAAGGAAAATAGTATGATCATAAATACAGAAAAATGAAAGCCCTACTAGTTACAACACAAAAAAAATGAGCAAGGCTAGATAGCGACAAACTCCAGGTTCTATTTGACAATGTGAGCCTCAATATGACCTCTCAAGATAAAATTCTTGGTGTATTTGTGGATAACAATCTTACTTGGTCTATTCACATTAAACATATTTCAAAAAAGGTTAATTCTTATCTATGGCTACTGATAAAAATCAAAACATACATTCCTCTTCAGTAAATGGTCATCTTTTATAAAGTTAAATTCACCCATATTTGGACTATTTGAATGTAATTTGGGGTAATACCTCTAATTCAAACATAACAACACTTTTAAGACTCCAAAAGAGGGCTTGCCACTTAATTCTAGATCAAAGTATAGACAATTTTCAGGATGCAATGAATAATATAAAGATTTTAACAATAATGAAAGAATATTTCTCAGAAAGGCCAAATTGATGAATAAAGTATCCAGAAAAGACATTCCTGTCTATCTAAGCAATATCTTTCACCAAAGAGATGCTGATGGCACTCCAAATTTAAGGTCCATAAGAAGAAAAAATTACATTATACCAAGGCCAAAGAAGGAATTGTTTAAAAAAAGTTTTCAATATACTAGTCACTTGGTATAGAACATTCCCAGTGACTTAAGGCAGGCTCCTAGCATTTCACCTTTTTACAATCAATGTCTTAAATGGACGAAATCTTTAGAAATTGAACAGTTCTAGTACAAAAATTACCGCCTGCTTTTCTGTAATTTTACATCATTTTCATAGCTGAATTTTTCAATGCAGGATTATATTTTATGTTTTATATATGTTTATGTTTTCACTGATGCCTGTGAATGTGTTCCAGGCTTGATACTTTGAATTTTAAAATTACTTAATTATTTAGTGTCAAGCCAGACTCTTCACATCATCTTGTATATACTGTATGTATTGTACATAACAGATAGAAGGCCTCAAGGTAGATTAGTTCTGTAACTAATTGAGTTACCTTCTCTAAACAAAGTCTTTATTATTATTATTATTATTATTATTATTATAAATCCAAAAAGCCAATGATATCCAATGGTATTGAAATAAAAGTAAACAAGAATCCCTTAAAGGGTCAGATACTTTAGAATTTTTTTCTTCTAGGAATTCAAGAGAAGACCATCTTTTACCTTTTAACTGAAGAGTGCTGAAACTGGCTTTCATATTCTTCAGGGATAACAAGATTTTCAAATTAGCTTCTGTGGTACAAATACTGGATATCAGCTTGGGACCAGTTTCATTTAGGACAAATGTCAAAACCCATTGTCAGTTAAAACCCCATGTCATGGTGAACATCCGTTCACTGGGAGTAGTGAGAAGATCTTCATAGAAGACATCATGGCAGCCATATTGAATGTATGTATGGCACTATATTCATTTTCAACTATGAATCATAAGTCTATTGGTGAAATTCCCATGTTGATAGTCATCCATTTGGGAGCTGAGATAACAATATTTACAAGATAGCCACAATGGGAGCCATATAGAGGATTAATCATTTTCACTTAGGACTGAGCAGACACTACAAAAAATCTGACGAAAACCCCACATCAAATGACTTCCTGTTAGAAAGAGTAGCTAAAACAATATTGTCAAGATGACCAAATAATGGATGTCAGATCAGCACCATTTTAATTCAAGATCAAGATTGTAAGAAGTTTCTTTGCATGAAAACTCCATGATGATATGCCTGTTATTTAGGAGAAGTAGTGATAACAAGATTTTCAAACTGGTCACTGTGGCAGCCATATTAGACCCCAGATCAATACCACTTTCATTTAGAACCAAGTAAGCATTATAAGAAGTATTTTGATGACAAACCTATGTCAATATGACTTTCCAAACATCAAGAGTAGTGATGTAAATATTTTATAGATGGCTGCTTTGGTGGCCATATTGAATGTCAGATCAGCATCCATTTGGATCAAGTTGACATATAAGAATTGTTTTAATTTAAACCTCATGCTGATACAACAATCCATTCAGGAGGAGTGGCAATAAGACTTTCAAGATGGCCACAGTAAGGTCACCCTTTTGGATGCTGTATTGGTACCTTATTCATTAAGATCAACTGATGATCATATGAAGTCTTTCGGTGAAAACACAACATCAATATAACTATTTGTTCAGGAGGAGTTGCGATAAGCTGTAATGCTGGCTATATTGGACTTCATTCACCATCTTTATTAGGACAAACTAGACATAGGAAGATGTCTTTTAGTAAAAACCCATGCTGATATAACCATCAATGTAGGAGGAGTTGCAATAATGAGATTTTTACAATGGCTGCCATGGTAGCCATATCAAACTTTAGACTGGCACCATTTGCATTTAGGACCAACTAGATATCTTAAGTCGTCTTTTAGAGAAAACTCCATGTTCATATGACTTCATTTAGGAGAAACATAAGATTTTCAAGATGGCTGCCATGTCAAATAAGCACCATTTTCACTTAGGACCAACTAGATAACATAAAAAGGCATTTACTGAAAACCCATTTCTTTTTAACAAGGACCAACTAGACATGGTGTGTGTAAAGTTTTATGGCAATCCTCCAACAAACTAATGCTAAAGGATGGATGAAAGACAGATTGACAAACCATCCCATATCTCTTATGGTCTATTACAAATTGAACTAAATACTTTAACATGGAGGTTAATCTAAGAAGTGGATGGATATACAGGCATGCACCTGAATGCCAAAGTTTCTTTATCTTCTGTCTTTTGTAACTCTCCTGTGAATAAAGTGGTGCTGAGACCGAGTACTATATTATATCTTCTATCATCTCTTCTTTCTTCTGGGGATTAAAGTTGTGATCCATCAATGTATTATTGCTTAAAATAGCAAAGAATAATGAGTTTATGATTTTCATATTGGTACATCAATAGTAGATCAGAACTCACCATGAACTTTGCACTCCAGTACCCCTTCACTATCAAAGTAGTATTCATCTGCTACAAGATCCGTAACATGTCCACTGACATCTGATACCATGAGATATATAGCTCTTCTTGTCAGGAACGTCTGGTGTGTGGTGTAGAATGCGAACTGACCTGCAAAGTCCCATATTGATAGTGGTGAGATTTTGCCTGTGTCTAGTTTTAATTTCTCAACATTTTTCTGCAACAATTTCAACATGGCCATGGTGTTTGTTTCAGACTGGGTGGGTGTTGTCCGAACTAAAGCAATAGGAGCTTCTCCTTGCTGGCTATTAGGAGATGAATGATTCTGGCCAACATTTTGCTGAGGAGAACAATCGTGTAACATTTCTATATTCTTGTCTTTGACAATAACCCAATCATGGCTTTGAGTTCTCTTTGTTTTCTTAACGATGACAGCCTGTGCCTCATTATCAACTTTGTCCCTCTTGGATTGTTGTTCATTCAGGACCTTGGCAAGACGCTGAAGTAGATCATTCTGCTCTGAACCTGAAAAAACAAGGAGTGAATTCAAATGAATCCTGCTTTGCATCAATCAATCAAGCTGGTAAATAAAATAAAAATTATGCACATGCCATGCCATCTTATACAGACTTGCCACTGAGTATGTATTACATAGACTCTGACAAGGATCCATTTGTCAGGTATGATCTGTTTTGTATTTAGCCAAGGTAAAGAATGGTAGGAAAATGGAAAACAGGTTTTGTTGCAATAAATGTCAAAATTATACAAGATCCATTAAATCAGAGCATTTTATTTTCTTTACCTGCAGAGTCATTGTTGAAAATATATGAGCAGTTCATGCAGCAAAGACATGACATCGGGAAATTTATCTGCGACAGAAAACTTATTGTGTTCGAAGTGTAGCGAATATTGATGGATGCAAGATGTGAACTTCCATGTGAAGACAGTCATTGAACATTTTTCAAGTAGTGTGTATAGCTAGATGATTCTGCTAACAGATTTGCAACAAGAAGGATGTATATAATTGGAAAAGTCTTGGATTTGTTGCTTGGATATGAGAGGTGACTGACTAAGCCAAAGACATTGTGTGTCACTAATCAAAGATATAGAGTGTCACTGATCAAAGACTGTGTATGACTAATCCAAGATGTTGTGCTGATTAAAGACATCATGTGCGACTGATTAAAAATATTGTGTGTGACTGATCAAAGACATTCTGTGTCACTGATTCAAGACACTGTGAGTGACTGATCCAAGACATCGTGTGTGACTGATCCAAGACAATGAGTGTGACTGATCTAAGACACTGTGTTTGACTGATCCAAGATATTGTATTTGACTGATCAAAGACATTGTTTGTTACTGATCCAAGACATTGTTTGTCACTGATCAAAGACATTGAGTGTGACTTATCAAAGACATTATAGATGACTGATCAAATACACTGTGACTGATCAAAGACAGTGTGTGTCACTATTGATTTAAGACCTTGTGTATCACTAATTTAAGACACTGTGAGTCACTAATCCAAGACATTGTGCGGCACTGATCCAAGACATTGTGTGACTGATAAAAGACACTGTAAGTGTTCAAAAGACATTGTGTGTGACTGCTCCAAGACACTGTGTGTGACTGATCAAAGACATTGTGTATGCCTGATCCAAGACAGTGTGTGTCAATGATCCAAGACATTGTTTGTCACTGAAACTAGACATTGTGAGATTGATCCAAGATATTGTGTGTCACTGATGAAGACATTGTGTGAGAGTGAACAAAGACATTGTGTGTGATTGATTCAAGATACTGTGCATGACTGATTCAAGACCTTGTGTGTGACTGATCAAAGACATTGTGTGACACTAATGATCCAAGACAATGTGCATCACTAATCCAAGACATTGTGTGGCACTGATCCAAGACATTGTGTGTGACTGATCAAAGACACTGTGTGTGTCACTCTAATACCACATATATATTTACTCATCAATTAACTCCTGATTATTGGAAATTTCATAAAAATCTGTGTTACAAATGGTGCCAAGAAGGAGGTCCTGTCACTTATACACTACCCTCCTAGTTTGTTTAAGAAAACAGAAAAATATCATTGACTTTTTCTAAGAGCATTCAACATGATATCCTTTCAATCTCATTCTTCAGCCAAATTGATTCATGCACTGTATGTCATCAGCTGCGAAAAAGAAAATGAACAAGTTAGCTAAAATGATCTCTCACTGATACAGGGCTTGGTGCCAAATCATATGTACACTTCATTACTACTGGAGTGGAGGGCATGCACTCTGTAACTGAGGGGAGGTTGTGATGGTGTATGGGTATTACAATCAGGTAAGTATTTTTGAATTAACATGTTTTACCAGAAAATATTGGTTTCTTCTTCAAATACATAACCTGATCAAATACCTTGGGAGATTTAGGTAAGAGGTGAAAGGAGATACATTTCCTTAAACTAGAGAGGCCATCTCAAGGTATGTGAGACAGCTTCTACATGACCTGACTGGTGAGAATCCATAGGTTGGGAAGAAGCTCTGAAAGGGAAAATGTTTCCTCCCACAATGCAGTGGACATCATGAAGCTGTCCCCTTATGAAGCTGTTGAACAACCTAGAAAGGTGATCTGTTGCAACACAGCTATAGGTCCCACAAGATAGTGTTAGGCCTTTTGGGATGATATAAAAGTTGGAAAAGTGGACTCTGATCTCCATCCTAAGGCATGGATAATAACTGGTAGAGGACAGTTTTTCTCAATTGCAATATTTGTGGCAACTGCCCCAACTTTGTAGGCCAACATGCAAACTCTTGTAACCAGGATGAAAGTGACTGTCCTGACATGTTGTCCTTCCATTCTGTGAGAGCTAACAAGAGACATGATTTCCATTGATGCAATGGTCTGGTCAGAAGTACCACTTCAGATCTCAGACTGGGTCCTGGGACAACCCTGAGATGAATGTCCAGGGAAAACAGGAAATGATTACAAAAGTCTGATTCCCCGTGAATTGGTAATGAAAGCAGGTTCGTTATACTGACCTATTTGTCAGAACTATATGCAGTTTAAGTCCACTGAAAGAGCAAATATTTTGCAAATTCCACCTGCTGTTCACTATGCAGTGAAGAAGCAGGTCTTGTGTGAGAGATGAACCAATGAAGCTCTTGAGAGCAATTCAAATGGCATCTTGTTCAGCCAGTTTAGTATCCTCTTGGGCCAGGTGTCATTGGATGTGTGTAATAAAAAAATTGACAGAAATTTTGATAGGCTTTTGTTTTGTCTGATGTCCTCTCTTTCAGGATGATTCAGGGTGCCTGTTATCGTGGAATGCGGTGGGTGCTAAATAGCCAAAGGAGAAAGTTAGTTATTGAGGTATTGATGCCTACAGTGGCATAAAGTTTTCTTGTTCACACCAATGTGCGAAGATATTTCATTTGCTTCATATATTTTAAAGTCGAGGGCCATACTGCTTGAGTAATTTATTCACCACTTGTTGTGTGTGATTTGGATTTTTAATGTAGCTTTAACAATTTCAGTTATATCACTACAATGTCTGCATTGTGGCAGTTTATAGTCATGTCTAGCACTGAGGCATGATGTCACAGACATGTCCCACCCAATCACATTATCCTGACCTCAGTCAACCAGTTCTAACACTAACCTCTTAATGCTAAGCACCTAACGAGGCAGCTGTTATTACCATTTTTAGAAGTCTCTGATATGACTCGGCTGGGGTTAGAACATGTGACCTCCCACATCCGAGGCTGACCCTCTAACCACTTAGGCCACTAGAGTGGTCAGAAAAGACATACTGCTAAAAAAAAGAATTGCCCATTTTTATATGTTTGTATGCTTGTGTATAACTATGTCATCTACAAAAAACTAAAACTTAAAAACCCTTCTACTCCCAGAGTCACTGTGTATTTATCAGTACAGCAGATATGTATAAAAACTTCCTAACCCTTGTCCAATGTTAAACTTGTATGCTAAAATAATAATAGTTTTAGATTCTCATAACCACTCTTGAATTTTATTCTGTATTATACCAGTGGATGATTTCCATCATGTCCCGTACCAAATCAGAATGACATTTTCCTTCACATCCTTTCTTAAGCCATATCAAGTGGAGTGTTGGCCAGTCATTGACATTCGTTCTGAGCAAATAAGTTTGATGAAAAGAGTACAGCACTTCTTGGGTCAACTGGAGGAGATGCAGTGTTGCCCCTACATTAGTCGTATAAACAAGGAGTCATGAACAAAGAAGTGCAGAACAAAATGTCAGCCAGAGCGAAGGAGAATACTAGAGAATAGGGCAGAGAAGAGCAGAAAAGGGAGAGGGACTTTGAGAGCTTCAAGTAGATTTGAATAGGAGTTCGGGCAAAAATGCAGAAATGGGGAGAAAAATATTAGATCACTGCTGGGGAAAAAGAAGATTAGGCAAGGGAGGCCAAACAACCTTTGTCAGGGCCACTCAGATTTTTGGAAAAGATGTAACCACTCAAAATTATTGCCAAATTTTGTTTGTATGTATGTTTGTGCATGTTTGTGTCTATCTTTACAAGCAAAATAAAACTTAAAACCCCTCACACTTGCTGGTATGTGTGGGCATAGTGTATATACACTCCTACCCGGTGCTTTATATGATAGCATGTGTGTATGTGTGTGTAGGCATAGTGTATATACACTCCTACCCGGTGCTTTATATGATAGCATGTGTGTATGTGTGTGTAGGCATAGTGTATATACACTCCTACCCAGTGCTTTATATGATAGCATGTGTGTATGTGTGTGTGGGCATAGTGTATATACACTCCTACCCGGTGCTTTATTTGATAGCATGTGTGTACGTGTCTGTAGGCATAGTTGTTGTTGTTGTTGTTGTTGTGGGGTTTAACGCCATTTTTCAGCACATGATAGGCTATACGTGGTGGCCAGTATTAATGGTGGAGGAAGAACCCGAGAAAATCCCGGAAAGAACCACCGACCCACGAGAAGCTACTGGCAAGCTTTCTCACATACCCACATTGGCTGAATCCTAGACTCGAACCGCCGCAGACAGAGGTGAGATGGCAGTGATCCGTAACGAAGAGCGCTTTAGACCACTCGGCCACTCGGGGCCCCGTGTAGGCATAGTGTATATACACTCCTACCTGGTGCTTTATATGATAGCATGTATGTATGTGTGTGTGGGCATAGTGTCTACCCACTCCTACCCTTATTTGCATGTGATAACATGTTTGTGTGGGTATGGTTTAATTGCATATGATAGCATATTTGTGACAGTATGGTGTCTATACACTCTTTCCCTTTGCTTGTACATGATGGCATATTTGTGACAGTATGGTGTCTATACACTCTTTCCCTTTGCTTGTACATGATAGCATATTTGTGGCAGTATGGTGTCTATACACTCTTTCCCTTTGCTTGTACATGATAGCATGTTTGTGACAGTATGGTGTCTATACACTCTTTCCCTTTGCTTGTACATGATAGCATATTTGTGACAGTATGGTGTCTATACACTCTTTCCCTTTGCTTGTACATGATAGCATGTTTGTGACAGTATGGTGTCTATACACTCTTTCCCTTTGCTTGTACATGATAGCATATTTGTGACAGTATGGTGTCTATACACTCTTTCCCTTTGCTTGTACATGATGGCATATTTGTGACAGTATGGTGTCTATACACTCTTTCCCTTTGCTTGTACATGATGGCATATTTGTGACAGTATGGTGTCTATACACTCTTTCCCTTTGCTTGTACATGATGGCATGTTTGTGACAGAATGGTGTCTATACACTCTTTCCCTTTGCTTGTACATGATAGCATATTTGTGACAGAATGGTGTCTATACACTCTTTCCCTTTGCTTGTACATGATAGCATATTTGTGACAGTATGGTGTCTATACACTCTTTCCCTTTGCTTGTACATGATGGCATGTTTGTATTGACATAGTGTATATACACTCCCACCCTTGCTTATGTGAATGCAAGTATGAAAACACATATCCTTGCTTATGTATAATAGTATAAGTATATTTGTGTGGGTATAATCTGCCTACAAACACTTTAACAAATGTTTGTGTGTGATAGTATACTTGCATGGGTAAAGTGTATCTATAAATACTCATACCCTTGTGTACTTGTGCATGATAGCATATTTGTACATATTTTATCTCCCTTCTTTTATCTAACTCCTTCTGTGGGATTTTAGTCACTACACACTGCATTTTGGATAGCAGCTGTGAGGTATTGGAGAGTAGTTTAGCAAGTATTGGATATCTTATGTGTTTAGGCTCTTACAAAGAAAGAGTGAAAACAAGAAGCTTTAACGATTTTAACAAATAACATATTTCTCTGGAAAAACAATGTAAAAATGAAAATAATAAGAACTTACAGTTTTAAGAAATCAAGTCCAGAAATAATCCAGGAATAATCAACAAATTAAATATTAGAAGTCCTAGTAATGAAATGTTCTAATGAATTCAACTTTGAGTCCTGACAAAAAGTCCAAAATGGAAGGCGATGATGCAAACTATAACCTTTATAGTACAGATGTGTCTACAGCTCTTTGTTGATCCACAAACAATATTCCAGTGTTTGAATTTCTGAATAAAATTTCAAGAAATGTCTTTGTCCAAGAATTCTGTATGAACACTCAAATATTTCCAGGAAAGAGAATTAATAATTCCATAAAATAAAATTTGGACTCAAAACTGCTCATAAACAAAGACTTTCCAGTGTAAATGCCCAACTAACTAATTTCTCTATAGACAAAGGTTATACAGAGAGTAAAATGCAATTTAGATACCTGTATGAGGGTCACATGATCACCTTCCAGAACAGTTTAGAAGCTATTTACATGTCTACGGTCATGTATTCCAATACAGCCTTGATCTCACTTTATCTATCCCCCAATAAATATAAATAAAATATGAAGTTGTTTACTTGATTCTCAATCAATGTCAGGAACTAGGTCAGCATAAGGATACAATGATATATTTTTAGGTGTTTTCAACAAAACAGTCAGGTCAAAGTAATTTCTGGAAAACATCAAATTCGTTGTAAACAAAATTACATTATTTTGACATGTAATTAAATTTTTAAAAAATTTTAAACTTACAAACAGACAATTAAATTAAATATAAAACTAAATCAAATATATATAACAGATAGTAAATAACTGTTCCCAAATTAAATTCACTTATCCCCCAAAAGCTTTTGACTCTTTTTTCAACTTGTTAAAATCTCTTAGACCTCCATGAACTTTATGTTCTTTTTCCCCCATGTTAAATTCTTGTAAACAACCCTCATGAAGTTTTGACTCTTCCCCCCCCCCCTTGTTAAATTCCTGTAGACCCCATTACATTTTTGGCCCTATTTAACACTGGGATCACTGTAAACCCTTATTATTACTTTTATTTGAACTATCATGTTAGTGGTAAGAATTAAGTAATTATACCCAAACTTATTGAAAAAATTTGAATTTTCTCAAATTTCCATGTGCAAGAAATTCACCAATCATCCAACTCAATAAAGAAAAGTTTGGAAAAGCTCTTTTTAAGTTTCTGTTTTTGTTATTTTCAACAACTTCTAATATTAATGGATGCAAAATAAATTACCATGAAAATAAAATGATAACAAAATGTCCAAGTAAATGAGAACAGCAAAACATTACGATGTCGCCCCGTCTTCCCCATTTATCATGCGCCCCATTGTAAGTTGTCTGGGTGATGTAGAACAGACCTGATGTGCCATCCTTCATTTTGTAGGAGAAACAAATGTAGACTGAAGCCACAGTGGCTCACTGGTTAGCATAGTAAAATTGTGAATGTAGGCTTAAATCCTACCAATAAACCACTCCATGTTGGTTTCTGTGATGCATCCTTGGGCAAGGCACATTTCTCTATTTGCCATGGTACTAAATAGCTTACAGTGCCATGAAATAGCAATCCATATGAAACTAAACCAAACCCCTTTCTGCAATGAAAAGCTTAATAGGGGTGGTCACTCTTAGAGAGACAACATGGAAAATGTATCGTTCGGATGTCAGACAGTAGACAGCCTCTGATCATGTGGTCAGCTGATTTGAAGAAGACAAATGTTTAGTAAAAGTTGTGGTTGTTGCAGTGTTTGACGCCATTTTTCAGCACATGATAGCCTATATGTGGCGGCCAGTATTAATGGTGGAAGAAGAACCCGTGAAAACCCCAGAAAGAACCACCAACCCATGAGAAGCTACTGGCAAGCTTTCTCACATACCAACATTGGCTGATTCTGAGACTCGAACCCACTCAGGCAGAGGTGAGACGGCAGTGATCCGTAACGGAGAGCTCTTTAGACCACATGGCCACTCTAGTCCCAGTTTAGTAAAAGAGGAATTTAATTTCATCACCTACTTACAATACTTGTATGGAAGGTAGACATATAATTAAACTGGCAAGCAAACATGAAATTTCATCCTCCACTGGCAATTAACTACAAACAATTTAAATATATATCACACATTTCAGAACATCTGCAAATAAACCTTTCTGTTACCTCTCTTCTACAGGAATGAACAGGAAAATTCCATATGAAACCAGCCTATATTTTCAAATTAAAAGTCCAAGAAGTCAGCTTTGTACATTTTCTGACAGTTGGGGGGGGAGGGGTTATCATCAAAGATTTGTTGTGTAAAATTTACCAAACTTTTGGAAATGCGGAGAAGAAGTATCTTGTATCTAAGAATTCAGACAGTATCCATATCCCTTAATTCAACAGCTTGTAAATATGGAGAATACTTACCAAGTTCAATGCTTGTGTTTACAGCATCATCTTTCTTCCTGATTGGAGGATTCCCAAGATGAATTACCAGGCTTCCTTCGTTATGTCTGTAGTAGTCCACCAGTTCTGGGATAGTGTTGAATTCTTGCGCATTATCCAAGTAGAACTTATTATCACTTGACTTATTGATCAGGTAATGAAACACTAAAGTTTTACCCTGGCTCCTACAGATAAAATTGACATTAAACATAAATATGAATGTAAAGATGATTGCTCATGTATCAGTCATGTTTTTAATGGTCTTCTATGTAGGTAAATTTATGTGCTGAAACCACTTTATTTTTGTCATATTAAACCTTGAATTTTGTTCTTCTGACCCCACAATCAACAGGCTTGTCTTCCATAAAGTTTGTTCCAGGCCTGTCAGGGATCATCCCGGGCTTTGCCAATGTTGCAAATTGTGATTTTTTTCCCTTACTGGTGATAAAATATACCATCTGGCAATTTTTTGGCGACAACCTTTTTGGCTGTTTACTTTGTACATACAATCATGGATTTGTAGTGGAGACATTAAAAGGGACCACAAAAGAACGCCACAAACCTGGATGCACAATGCACTGGAATCTGTTACTTAACCAAATGTTTTGTTTGTATTGACAAACCCATCTTTACAGTGCATTGTTACATCATAATCTGCTTATGTTGACATCTGGCCTGAGTGGTGTATGTTGTGATACACTCAGTCATGCATAGGTGTCAACTAGTATGGTTTACCTGTAATTGTATTTTAAAAAATTCATTTTCGCCAGTGTACATTTTTTTCATAAACAACCAATCAAATCATATTCAAAACCATGCTTTTCCTTTGTCTAATAATGAAACGAGTTTAATTTCATAGTTCAACTCCTGTGTGTAAAGATCGTGTTGCTCATCGCTCTGAAATCTGACGCTCACTCAGATTTCTAATATTGACAAACTACCCTGTAGTATGTTTTCATATTTTATACATTATTATTTTATTATTTATACTTATTGCTATCAAATGCATTCAGTTGACATCAATTTTCACACTTTACATAGTGTGGTAGTCATGGTGGTGTAACTGTAATTCGTCCAACTTTACTGTGTGGAGATAAAATCGATTCATTAAAAATGTTAACAATATACTAATTAAAAATAAATAGTCTGCTGAATTTAGCACTGGCATTTTATCATGCTGTCATATCTTTTAATTACGTTTACATAATGGAATCAGGAAGATGCATTGCCAGCATGATGGAATTAGTACAGATACTGAATGACATCATTCTTGTAGCTCGAAAATATGTAACACTGCCAATTTATATCTAGTTTTGAGTAAAATCAGCACACCATATAGCAAATTCATAACTTTTCAAACACCAGATATGCAATTAAACGAAACGATCAACAGCTTACGAGGTACAAACTTTTGGACTGTTACTTTGTTGATTTTTTTAATTTTTAGATTTCAATTTTTGGGTAGCTCCTGGTGTAATATCTTGGTGTTTATGGGAAAAATATAAATTCATGACATTTGTAATCAGGCGGGCTTCCTCTATCACATATCAAATCTAAGTTTTAAAAATTTTTTTTATATTTCTTTCATCTAGTTGAAATATTCCATCCATCAAATGGCTGAGCCTTACTTAAAGAAACACAAGGTTGAAGACACTGACTGAGGTCCTGGCAGGTTTCAGGCTGATTGGATGAAAGTCTTCCTTGGCATTGTAGATTATCAAAGTAAGGATCTTCTCAGGCTTTTTGTAACGTATGCAGTAAAGACATTAAAGTGGTGACATCAGGCATATATGATCTGAAGGAACACTTCATTACAAAACTATATGAATTAAATTTTGAAATGAAAAAGGGAGCATCCATCTAAACCTTCTTTGCTCAGTCAATGCAGAAAGATGATATTGTAATAAGGGCTGAAATTTTATTTTTCAATTTCATCGCCCAGCACAACTTGGCTGTTTCTGTAGCTAATCACTTTTCTGACTTGGCGGCTGAAATGTTTCCTGACAGTGCTATTGTCAAGAAGTTTCATTCCAAGCAGACCAAAACAACAGTTATCATTAAAAACTGCTTGGCTCCACCTGCAACAGAACCCGTTGTCAAGCTATGCAGGGAGACACCCTTCTCATTGATGATTGATGAATCAAATGACAAGAAAACTGCATATAATACAACACACAAATAAAAAGAATGAACAAAAAGTTTAAGAAATGTAAATAATTATGTAAATATGTGTAAAAATACTTTGTGTATATCATTTTTTTAAAAAAAACTGTTGTTCTTATATAATGTATGAATACATTTTTCATGTAAGTTGTTTTTGGTCTTTGTAAGGTTTTTATGTTCTGGCATACAGGTTTTCATCTCCAGTGGTTGATACCTATGGTCATGCTACCGGACTATACCTACAATCGACCAATCTATGAAGACGCAAACAGAAACAGCTACAATTAATTTGAATAATGGCTAAATACAATGCATAATCATTGATTTAAGTTTGTAATTATTGTTGAATTTATTTATTTTAAATTCATACTCAATATTTCCTAGAGTTCAGAAATAACAGTACATGTTTTACGATTCACATTTCTTATGTTACATGTTTAGGCTCAAATAAACAGTAACGCAAGAAAGAGTGAAAACAACAAGCTTTTAAAAACAACATATAATATATCTCCCAGGACAAATACTGTAAAAATGAAAAAAATATGAGAACTTACGGTTTTAAGAATCAAATAAAAAAAAATACAAGAATAATCCATGAATACAATTTCTGAAGTTCTAATATTAAAATGTTCTAATGATTCCAAGTTTGAGTCCCAACAAAGAATCCATGATGGAAGGCAATGACATATGCTCTAACTTGTACTGTGTTGAAGTCTACAGGTACTTGTAGAAGCACAATAATTAATCCTATGACCTTGGAAATCAAATACAATTTTGAAGAAATGTCCTTGCTCAGCACAATATAGGCTATACATGGTGGCCAGTATGACTGGTGGAGGAAGAACCCTGGAAAACCCTGAGAAGAACCAATGGCCCATGAGAAGCTACTGGTAAGCTTTCTCACATACCCATGTTAGCCAAGCCATATTTAATTATCAGAAATATCTGTCCAGCAGGAGACTATCACAACATTATTTACAGATGACTGCTTAACTTGTGAAATGCTGGGGTATTTGATTGTTTAAACAAATACGCATTGTTATATATCTGTAGCTAAGAATCCAAGTGATCCAAAAATACTTAACAAATCATAGCTTGGTGTGAATTTGTGAATGGTAATTATGTAGAAAATATAGAAAAAAGGAATCTGTCATTAAATGTTTAGAAATAATATATAAATGAGTATTTTAAAAAATTCATAAAATTTTCAGTTTGGAAACTTGCACACTTATCATATAAACAAAGAAAAATGTATGTCAGAGAGGATTCTATTTTTACAATGATACAGTTATCAAGACCACATCTTTATCCACAAAATATAACCCTGCACAGCAAACTTGTATCTCAAGCTGTTAATTTTTAAGGACTTCCTGAAGTTTCTAATATTGTTCATTTACTTTGTTTTCTTTCAGAGGACTATTATCATCTCTTGTAAGGCCAAGGGTTCCATAGCAAAAAGGTGACCATATAAAGGAGAGTCTATACAACAGATGGACAAAATAGTTTTAACAAAATAAACTATTTTGGTGTTAGCCAAGTCTACCTTACAACAGGGGTGGTCTCTCTTGTATGGCACCTTTCAAGTGGGGAGTCAATGTCTGCAATTATTAAAATTGTATAAGAACTTCTTCTTATCAGTATTTAGTAAATGATAGATGTTTATACCATTACTGTTTTATGTCCAATCCATCCTTGAGTTCACAGTGCTACAATATCCATAGGTATCCATAGGTAACCATAGGTATCCATAGGTAACAAATCATGTCATAATGAAATGACAATATTAAGTGTTAATTTTACACAACAGACACCCTTAATACCAGGTTCCATGTTCTGCATTTCTAAAAAAATGAATAAATGTTATAGATTAACTGTGTAAATGATTCCAAACCAAGATGTAATGATCAAGAATACATTTTACTCACCCCTCCCTTCTAAAACATTATTAAGAAAAACCATTAAATTTACCATGACTGTGTTTCTTGTTGCTTTGTTTTGGATTTGGTGTTTGCTACAAACCATAAATTTAGAAACAACTGAACATTTCACTATCATTCAGTAAAAACAACTGACCAACTTCTCCATCCTTGCCAAAGGCTTACAAAAACGGTACTAACAGCTGCCTCGCTTGGCGCTCAGCATTAAGAGGTTAGTGTTAGGACTGGTCGGCCCAGTGTCAGGATAATGTGACTGGGTGGGACATCATGCTACATGTCTGTGGCATGATGCCCCAGTGCTAGACATCACTATAAACTGCCACATTGCAGACATCGTAGCGATATGACTGAAAAATTGTTAAAGCTACATTAAAAATCCAAATCACATCACATAACACATCCCCATCCTTGTTGAAATAACTGACCAATTACCCATCCTTCTGTTGAAATAACTGAACTATCTCCTTATTCTTCTGTAGAAACAATAGGACCCACTTCCCATCCTTCTGTAGAATCAATAGGACCCACTTCCCATCCTTATGAAGAAACAACTAACCCACTTCCCCATCCTTCTGTAGAAACAAATGACCCACTTCACCATCCTTTGGTAGAAACAACTGACCAAACTCAATCCTTCTGTAGAGACAACTGACCCACTTCCCCATTAATGAACTAAGGTATAGCAACAAAAAATTCAGTTTGCAAAACCTCCCCAACTGACACCCACAAAATACACAAGTTATCAGTAACTTACCATATCTTGCCCAAGGAAGATATAGCATAAATGCCAGGCACACTAGAATCTCGTACAATGAAGCAGCCGCTTTTCCCATCATCTTTAAGAAGTGTCTCACTCTGTTCTCTGTCTATGTCCTTATAATACCACCTGGGAGGAAAGTGTAAATAATGACTTAAAAAGTATAATCAGCATAGCATCATTATCTTGATAATGGTAAAACAAGAAAAAGTGTTAACATTAACTAAAACAATTAGCAACACCATAAAAGAGTTCATAACATGACAACTACCCCAGCCCACAGAAAAAACAGAAAAGTGTAATAACAATTAACAATTAGAATCTGCCCAACATCAGTCCCTTGAAACAGGTAAAACCAGAAACGTATTTAAAACAACTTTACAAGTGTCAATAATACTTTAACAATTTGCAGCATCCAGTCATTTGCAATATATTGTTATGTATATTAGATTTAATTCATATTTGATTTAAGTCAGTTGTTTGTAAGTTTTAAAATCTTTTTATTTTTAACTTCATTACATGTCAAAGTAATCTAAATTTTTTTACTAGGAATTTGATATTTTCCAGAAATTAGTTTGACCTAGTTCCTGGCCTTGACTGAGAATCAAGTAAACAACTTTTTTAAAATTCATTTTTAATGTGTGAATGATAAGAGTGAAATTGAGGCTGCACTGGACTACATGCCATTAGACTTGTAGATACCTTCTAAACCATTCTGGAATGTGATCATGTGACCCTCATCTCAAGTAACTGTATAACCTTTGTTTATAGAGAAATTAGGCAGTCAGGCTTCTAAACACTGGGATGTAAAGGTGTTCCTTTTGTTGTGTCAGTTTGGAGTTATATTTTAATTTTTATTAGATTATCTCGATTCATAAAGATTAATTCTTTTTCCTGGAAATATTTGAGTGCTCCTACAGAATTCTTGGACAAAGACATTTCTTTAAATTGTATTCAGAAATTCAAACACCAGAATATTATATTTTTGGAATAACAAAAAACTGTAGACTACATACTGACTACAGTATACATTATCACCGTCCATTTTGGATTTTTCGTTGGGACTCGAACTTGAATTCATTAGAACATTTTATTACTAGGACTTCTACAATTTAATTTGTGGATTATTCTTGGAATATTTTTGGATTTGATTGTTAAAACTGTAAGTTCTTATTTTTTCATTTCTGCAGTGTTTTGCCAGGGAAATACATTATTTGTTAAATTTTTCAAAGTTTCTTGTTTTCACTCTTTCTTTTGTTACTGTTTATTAGAGCCTAAACATGTAACATAAGAATATTAATTTCCTGACCTAATGCAAAAGTTAATCAGAAAGATAAACAATGGACCTCCAGATGGGAGGACAATATTTTTGATGGGGAGATACAATTTGTGTTGCCATGTTCTTTTTCAGCACCTGAATCTGTCTTGGAAATGAGAGATGAGAGTAGCATATGATAGTGTATTGAACTGCTGTTATATGCTGTTGCTTCAGCATATACTTGGCCAAATACATTCAGTTTTTGTTCATCTTTTAACAAACAGACAATATTCCCAGATACAACACAGAACAAACTAATAGATTCAAATGCAATCCAATCCAATACACATGCAAAGCATGTTTGGTATATGATCTGTATGGAAATTTTCCTTACGTTCCAAAAATATACACTTCTCCCTTGATAACTTGTGCACAGTGGTGTTTAAAAACGTAAACCACACTGTAAGCGAGGGTGGAGGTTACTGAAGGATCTCCCCAAAAAATATAAAATGTGATGTCACCATCACTGGACATTGAGAAAACTGGGACAGGGATGGAGGTGGGGTAACAGGACTCTCCTGTTTAATGGTTAAATATTCATTTTATAATTGTGTTGGGAATGTTTGTCAATAAAGAACTTTTTCTAATGAAGTAATTCACTTTTCTGCATAAATTACCTTGTTTATAAGATACCCAACCTCTGAAAGTCTGTTATCATTATTACAAGTGGTTTCAAGAAGCATTATATGTACATGAAAACACTGTGTTAATCACTGTTTTTTGTTGTTGCTGATTCACAACCAGACAAGACTCCTTTTCAGTAAAAGCTAGAAACATTTAATTCATGAAACAACATTGAAACTCAGTTGTTTTTACTGTTGTATTAGTAAATCAATGATGCCATGATTTCATTGCAAGTAGCAGTGAAACTTTATCTCAGTCGTGAGTAAATCTAAGTACCAATTCAAAATTTTAAGTTAACCACAAACTTTGAAACTCACTTCTCCACAATGAAATGTATAGCTCTGTGAAACAAAGCTTATTTGTTCACCAACTACTCATTTTGATTGGCTGCCATTCTATTTTTGATCATAATTGTAAATGAGAAGACTTACAAAAGGTAGTTTAATTATATTACATAATAATATTTATAACGTTGTTCAACTTATCAACTGAAATGAGTTGACCTGACCCATGACAGTGACCACTACCTCTTATGCTGATAGAATTTGCATGCCTTTGAACTTTTCTTTTATTCCATCCCTTTTATTTAATTTGATACAAAAAAAACAACATAAATTAACTTATATTATGTATAACAACATTTATGATTGATCAAAATGACTGAAGCTGCTAAATCTTAAGCATGCAGGAGTTGCATGACTTGTAACTTTTTTTATTCCACCTCCTTTATTTGATTCAAAAGACTTAATTAACATCATAATACAAAGGGGACCTGCTTTGAATTCAGTGCAACAATAAAATAAATACTTCCGCTAGTAAGATATTAAAACAAAGTTGGCACTTAATTAGGTTCTCGAAGAAATGCTCACAGACATATCTGCTATTGTAGAATAACATACTGTACGTTTAAATACAAGAGGACACATTGCATTTATGATGATTATACTTAAAAGGAACTAAAAGATAGAAAATAAAGATTTCAGTAGATAAATTGTTTTATTTAACTTGTATTTACTTATGAAAGTACTGCCTCCACTATGTGTGACATTTTCATTGACCAAATTTTTCTTGAATATTGTTAATTATAGTGTACTAAGAATGTCATTTGGAAAGAAAAATGTAATAAATTATATGACTTTCTATTGATAGTTGATAATTTCATAATGTTGATTAAAATTCTCAAGTCCTATCTACCGTTTTCAATGATAAAATAGCGATATATCAAAGTTTCAGTTACCAATTGTGATCAAAATTTTCTTCAAGTTCAACAAATAGGGATCAAATTTGGGGTGTTTTCTGGTTTTAAAAAATGGGATCCACACTGACCTGGCGTTATAAGCAGGTGTGCAAAGTTATCGGAGGAGTGTATATTGGAAAACGTGTCTTAAGTTTAACTACACTGAAAGGAAAATTGAACATTTTTAGTCGTAAGCCATTTTTTAAAAGATCTGTGTCCTTAGGCTATTTGGCTATTCTTTAGCTTGACATTTCATTCATAAACACTTATGTTGATTAAGATTCCCAACCGTCAGCCACATTATGACATGATAACAGAAACAGTAAAGAGTAGTCTGTTATACAACCAAACATAAATACCTGATATCATAAATTATCCCATATTACCATAAACTTTGACCTTTATTTCAAGAAATTAAAGTCTCAGAAGACTCAAGCTATGGGAGCTTGTTTCTTCATAATATAGCAAAAGCCAACATTACACAGCAATTTAAAAGAGAAAATAAGAATTCCACTAAGGAAATTAAATGAATAGAGTCTGCGATTTAGCTCTTAAAAAGAATTATACGGGTATATATCTCTCTCCATAAATGTTTGTGCACATTGTATTGATCAATAATCACAATTTGTGACATGACAGATCCAGATCTATGATGTTTCAGAGTTTAGTGCATGTTGTACACATATATGGTAAGTCTTGAAAACTAACAGAGCTATTTTACAATAGCAAACAAGGTAGTACTGAAATTTACAACTGTTATCTGTTTTAACTTCTAAAATATCCATTTTCAAGTTCTAAATTTAAATATCAGTCTTAAACTTGAAATGTTTTGAATTCATGACCAGAAGAATTTATTAAAAAATCTTTGTATTAATCTCACATAAATGTACATTAACCACAATGAATATATTTTGTAAAATTATTGCCTTCATGCTAATTATGAAAAAGAAAATCAGGGAATATAGATCATTGTGGGATTGGAAATGTTACTTTACCTAACTATACTTGTGCTTCCTAAAGTATGATGTAGATTTGGCAATAGAATTTCTGCCAAACTGTTGCAGAAAGGTGACAATTAAACAGATCTAACACATTTCATCTGCATAACAAATTTTTATTTAAATCTAATAATAACAAAAAGTTATGACTGTAAACAAAAATGGTATGGACAGACAAACACCACATAATAGTTCTTACTCATAAGTTTCCAAGTCAGAAGTTTTCTCTGCTGACATCTGTCTCTGATAGTTCTTGTGAGATGGAAGAATGCCCATCAATGGCCCTGATTTTTCTAATGTCACTGGTGTTTTTCTTTCTCTTATTGTTTTATCTACAAGAATAGCAGAAAGCACTTTTATTTTCTCCTTGTAATTATGCTCAGTACATTTCAACTGTTGTTAAGTCAAACAAGAATTGGTGATGTACCATTGTTCTTGTGTAAACCAAAACCAGCAGGAAAAGTAATCAGGGGCCATAGCTCTTCCAATTGACCCACAAAAGGTACATGTGCATCTCAATGCTCAAGTCTGAGTGCATCAAAATATGCTGAAGGTTTCTTGAAAAATTTCTGGTCAAAAGCAACATCCTATCATCCAACATAATTCAATCTTGAATTGCTAAAACAAAACCTATTAAAAGCATATCTTGGGTCATGAGATAAAGTAAACACAAAATTCCATCAAAATATGTTGATAATGAGATAAGGTAAACACAAAATTCTATAAAAATATGTTGATAGGTTCCTGAGATGTTCTGGTTACAAGGATATGCTAGAGTGAGGTGCAATGTTATCAAAAAACAGGATGACAATTCTACAAAATCTGAACCTAAAAAGTATTTTAAAAAGGTATGTCCACATGTTATAGGTAATTTTTCACTTACCAAGATGATTAATTGAGAAGCATGCATTGCATGCATTCAAGTTTCTAGTGAAAGCACTTTGCATGCTTGCTTACCACTCAACAGAAATTAAGAAGTCTGCTTTGCAGATGTTAACCAACTGCACAAGGACAAATGGGCATACACAACATTAATTTATGAATGATGATGATGATGATGATGATGATGATGATGATGATGACCAAGTGCCATCCAATTACGTGTAACAGCTACAGAGTTACTCTGGTTGCAAGATTATGTTTGAACAGATGGATTATTGAGCATGGCATGAAATCTAGGTCATGGTGATCTAAGAATAATGCATTGTTTTGAATGTATTGAAATCGTGCTGCACAACTCAGCAACCAGAAATTGAACAAAGTGCAGGTTTATGACACACAAATGAAAAAGGGGAGGGTTTGCGGAAATGGGGTACATACTGTGGGTTCATTTATTTTGGTGGGTAATAATTTTCTTGCTTTTGTAAAAATGACAATATTTTTATTAATACTTGAAGCCTATAAATTAATAGCATGGAGCCTAGAACTCAGAACATGAAAAATTGTTTGTTGAATTTTCAAGTTAATGGTTTTCAGTGTATATCATGTAGCAAAGAAACATGATGAAAAATTTATTTTAGGAAAAATGATGCAATGCATAAATGAAAATTTAAGATACCATTATGAAAAGATGAGTCAGACATTTTTCATCTTAGGCTGTTGGGACTGTCTCAATTTGCTGTCATGGTGGCATGTAAATTTGAAAATACAGTGCATGTTATGATTGTTGCCAAGGTTTTGTGGTCCATTGATCTGGGATAATGCCACAAAAAGGGATAGATTCATTTTGGAGTTGCTTGTGTTCAATTATATTCCTGGTACATGTTTAATACAATGGTAATTAGATTGGATAAGCATTCACTGTTTACGCAGAAGAGAAGTTGCTGACTAATGCATTGCATCAAATATCTCCCCCTTCTCTCTCACATACAACTGCAGCAATTAAAGATCACTAGCAGAAAGCAATGTTTGCATTACTGATCTACATTTAAATAAGTTCAAATCAGAATTATTTTTCAAAATTTGTCTTGAAACTTACTATACTTGGCATTTTTCAAATTTGCTCTGGAATGGTATTCCATCTTTGGATACCACTAGGGTAACTGAAAGAGTTTTTAATTTAGCCTTAACTGATGCATTGTATCAAACATCTTTCACTAACAAACTGCAGCAACCAGCAATCATTATAGTAAAAGTCACATTGGTCATGTATGCATTCAACACCAACTATTTCATTAAAGGGTGTCATTTTACAGAATTTGATTCAACATAACCTTTAAGTTTTCACTTCATTTGAATTTGTATACATTCATATTCCTTTGGAAGGTCATTATTTAGATGCAATGAGTTCGTATACATCCATATTCCTTTGGAAGGTCATTATTTAGATGCAATGAGTTCGTATACATCCATATTCCTTTGGAAGGTCATTATTTAGATGCAATGAGTTCGTATACATCCATATTCCTTTGGAAGGTCATTATTTAGATGCAATGAGTTTGTATACATCCATATTCCTTTGGAAGGTCATTATTTAGATGCAATGAGTTCGTATACATTCATATTCCTTTGGAAGGTCATTATTTAGATGCAATGAGTTCGTATACATTCATATTCCTTTGGAAGGTCATTATTTAGATGCAATGAGTTCGTATACATCCATATTCCTTTGGAAGGTCATTATTTAGATGCAATGAGTTCGTATACATCCATATTCCTTTGGAAGGTCATTATTTAGATGCAATGAGTTCGTATACATTCATATTCCTTTGGAAGGTCATTATTTAGATGCAATGAGAGGTGTATATGGCAAAATCAATGTTAAAGTACGTAGACATTTTTGGACAAAATGAAGCTAAAGGTGTTATCCAGCACAATCCGGATTGAATGTCGCGTGCTGTGATGTCACAATGAAAGCTACACATATTGATAAACAAATTTGTACTACCCTCGACTATGACAATTCCACTTGACACGCTCTTACAGGGCTCGAATTTAACACAAATTTATTTGTAGCCAGAAAGACTAGTATATTGAGAAATTTACTAGTCCTGCCAAATCTTTACTAGTCCTGTTCACAAAACAATGTCACACAGCTTTCATGTATGTTTAGCGATTCAATTTTAAAGTTTCCTGTTTGTGACTGTTGGAGTGTTTGAGTAGCGAGCCAAAAAACCCAACCTTAAACCCCAAAAATGTATGAACTAATTTCTTTCATAGTTTTTGCCATGTTCTTTTGTGTGGTATACCGCTTTGTTGTTTGTTACTGTGGTCGAGTGATTAAAGTGTGATCCCATGTCAATTTTTCATTTAATTCATTATCGGATTAATTAGGATCAACCAAACTTCCGTTGTTAATGACGGGACCATAATTTGCGCTCTTAAGTGAAATGCACAAAATCGGATAGATTCTTGTTATAGAAATGCACCTTTCTGAGCCAGAAATTTACTTCATCTTCTCATGCTAATATTTTATGACTGTGTTTACAAAGGTCACTGCTTTGATTCTACAGAACATCTGCTAAGTCAAATCTTTATTAGGGAATGGTGTAAACAAATGCTGACTGTTGATAACCAAAACTTACTAGCCCATCAGACTATTAACATTATGAAAGTTACTAGTCCGACAGGAAATCTGCTGGGTGACATGTCAAAGCTGTCAATATGAATTTACTGAACATTATTCTCAATGCTTTATTTGCATCTTCCTTGTGTATCTGTGTTTGCTCCTTCTGAGCTTATGAAATAGCTCCCCAAATAAGTACACCATAATCAAAGGTGGGGGAAATAAAAGCATTACAAAGTCTTTTTTGCATCGTCCAAAGGTCATTTGTTAATCTTTCTATGTTGTTCTTGCTGTAGTGTTTAACACCATTATTCAGCACAAGACTATACATGGCAGCCACTATATAGGACGGAAGAACCCGGGAAAAACCTGAAAAGAACCACTGACCCACGAGAAAATCTTTCTATGTAATACAAATGCAGAGGCTAGTTTAGAAAACATTACAGATCTGTTCACTCCAGTTCAATGACTCATCCAAATATACAACTAATACTTTATGTGATTTAAGTGTGTATAAAAAATGGCTATCAATGAAAAATATTTGAGAGTCTTTATTTTCTAGCTTTGTTTATATACTATGTAACCTGCAAGCAGTTCTCTGTTTACATTAATTGCCGTGTTGTTGTTTCGAAACCATTAACTATACCATTTAAGTCTTCCGGAATATGCAGTTCTAATTCTATAAGTGTATTTCCCCCTTAAACATACCGTAGTACCATCAGCATGTACATCAGTATTTGAATTATTTTACATCATGTGGATTGCCATTATCATATTATAAACAAGAGAGGGCCCAGGGTAGAACCTTCCCGTACGAAATAATTAGGCAGATTCCACCTGGAACTTAAGCAGACTCCAGGCGGAATCTGCCTAAAATGTTTAAAATCTGGTTACTACAAAAGCGGACATGGAAAATTTGAAAAGTCAAAGATGAATCCATCTAAGAGTCCGTCTAACTCTAAGATGGACTTCTGTCAAATTCCTGCTATAAATACATCTTTAGGCGTAATTTTGGACTTGGTTGATTTTCCACCCACCATCTAGGTGGAATTAGGAACTTAGTCACTGGCATCTATTATATGAAAGGAGGAATCAGGACTTAGTTTATTTTCTAACCAACATCTAGGCGGAATGAAGAACTTAGTCATTTACATCAGTTAAAGAAGCCATAATCAGGACTTGGCTTCTGTGTGTCTGTAAAGTTAAATGACTGAAAATATAGTGATATTTTGTGATTGTAATATCACTGACAGTTCAGTAAAAATATCAATAAGATATAATAAAATTTATTGTTTCTGGTACAATTTTAATGATTTTCAGCAGCATTTAAAATTATTTCCTGTTTCTGATAGCTGTAAATTTTTATTGTTTATTTTGGACACAATTTTTTAAATAACTTCTTTCCACAGCTTTCCTTGTTAAATTTCTTTTTCAAATTTGTTGTTGTTGTTGTTGTATTTTTATTTAACTTCAGTTGGATTTAACTGCCCTCGAACAAGTTTTCATCTTGTTTTCCGTTTTAAAACATAATTTCGCTTTTCTCCTGACCTGAATTTCCTCGATATGGACCCATTTTTTAATATCGTCTCCGAAACTCTTTTTTAAATAATGCTCTATCCGGTCCCATTCCACAACGAGCTTTCAAATAAGTATTTGTTCCGTTTATTGTTTAACAGAGGGTCGTTGTATAAAGCTTTCTGATTGGTCAACATTTTGTAATTGCCCAATGAATCGTCGCGTAACAGAAACTGATGGGAAAGAGCATGTTTACTAAGCATGGTGATTCAAATTTTCGAGCGGGACGAGAGATTGATAACCATTTGAAAAATGTGCGGCAATGAGAATACCCTAAACGCAAATTTGATGGGAACATAACTGGTCAATCTGTATGAAAAATGAACGCCAGGACAAGCATTTTGCTTTTTGTGCCATAAAGAACTTTACAGTAGCGGCTACCGTGCTAAATAGGACAAGGAATTGAATCGGGACGATTTCGAAAGTAATATACAACTCCAAACTGATTAACTTTAGAATTTAAGGAGGGACAACGTGTAGATCACTGGTGGAAATTGTTGCCAGATATCCATGTCTATCAAAGATAGTCATATCTTTGCGGAGTTTTCTTGGCCGAAAAGTAGAATCTACTTTCAATCTCGTGAGGCATTATTGTGTATATTATCAAAATATTCTTGGTGTGTTGGAATTCAGTGTAAAATAAGAGTTATTATATCATGATAAACGTTTTTCGCGGTTGCTTTTGGAACAAAGACTAATTCGAGAGACCACAACAGCATCATAGTTTGTGCAATCAAAAATCCAGTCTACAGTACAAATGACATAAGGCAGGCTCCTAGCTTTTCTTCTTCTCATAATCAAATTGTCTCAAATGGATGCTTTTCTGTAATTTTGCATTATTTTCACCCCGGAATTTTTCAATGCAGATTAATATTTAATATTTTATATACGTTTATGTGTTCACCGATGCCTTTGCATATGTTCCAGACTTGATACTTTGATTTTTAAAACCACTTAATTATTTTGTGTCAGATACTTCATATCATGTTGTATATACTGTATATGTTGTACATCACAAATAGAAGGCCTCAAGGTAGATTAGTTATGTAACTAATTGAATTACCTTCTCTAAATAAAGTCATTATTATTATTATTGTTTTTATTAGTATTAACTCCCATTTCTCTTGCCTTGGCTGTCATATAATTACAACATCAGTATAATTGTTTTCATGCACACTTAAATATCACCTTGGTTAATAAAGTCCTGTTTAATTCATATCCATTATTTCTTTGAAATGTCTGAAACACTAACAAAAACTTCAGTAAAACACTATATAATGATCAAAATTTTAGTGAAATCTTACAGAAGTTGTAGTCATTTTTTTTGTGAAACCTCACAAATATTTCAAAGAAATTTGAGTGAGACCTCAACATAATTTCAATGGCAGTTTTTGGTCAAAGTATGTTTGAAATCTCACCAAACTTTAAAGTGAAATGAATATTACTAAGTGATGCCATGTTGGATTAAATTTTGTATGCAAGAAAGAAAATGGCATTGCCCCTTAGGACAAGTAAAACCTAAATCTTATTTGATAATGTCTGTCAAAATAAAATTTATGATTCATTTTAAATATTACTGTGAATATTTATCATTGATTCCCAATAATATCTAAAAAATCATTAGGCAGTTTAATACATATTAGAAATCTGAAGTATATTTTTTATGGTTTAGGCAGAAAATGCTTTAAAAAACCCATATGAAATCTGCCTTGACATTTTCATTATTGGATGGCGTTTCTGCAGGTATTTCCATGTAATTAGGCAGAAATAAAGATTCCGCCTAGTAACAGTAATTTCAAGCAATATTCCACCCTGAATCTGCCTAAAAGTGATAATATGGGGAATCTAGGCTAAATAAGCGGAATAAACGATTCCGCCTGGTAGACGGAATAAACAAATTCCACCTAGTAGACAGAATAAACTAATTCCGCCTAGTAGGCTGAATAAACAAATTCCACCTAGTAATAGACGGACTAATTTACATATTTCGGGCTGTATTCTGCCCTGAACCCACCTAAAATTTATAATAAGTGGAATCTAGGCTTTAAGTGAAATCCGCTTTAAAATTCCACCTGAAATCTGGTTAAAGTCGGGGCAGAAGTTTTCGTACATGTTCTGCCTAGTAGGCGGAATAAATAAATTCCACCTAGTAATAGACGGACTAATTTGCATATTTCGGGCTGTATTCCACCCTGAATCCGCCATGAACCCACCTAAAGTTTATAATAAGTGGAATCTAGGCTTTAAGGGAAATCCGCTTTAAAATTCCACCTGGAATCTGGTTAAAGTCAGGGCAGAAGTTTTCGTACAGGTTGTGGTAATATATTGCAGTGTTGAAATCTTGCCTGAGCTTAATATTTCCTGATGAAGTTCAACACAAGATTGAACAATATTTGGCTCAAAGATGACATATTGAGAAATATTAATTTTGAGATAAGCAAAGACAACAATGGCAGTAGCTACCATATTGTTAGTATCGATGCATTGTACCCAATTATTTGTCAATAAGGTCAACAAAGAATGTTTAACTGGAGTAAAATATGAAATGAGCATCAATCATTTAAACAAATACCCATACAAATCATCTTATACATCTTTTAATAACTTTAGATCAAGTGGGTAAATCTAATAAGGCTTGTAATCGTCTATTAAAAAAACAGTACAACTCACATGCAGAAATGCCCGACAGCATTGTGTATCATATATGCATGCTGAGTCACTTATTGCAGCTATAGAAGTCATTTAAGAGAATCTGATTACACACAAATTTATTATGTCATTTCACTCCTTGTCCATCAAAAGTCCACTGAAGATTATTTTTTAAATTCCTTTAGAAATTCTTATGGCAAATTCAGTGATTACAAACGTTAACATTCTTAGACGCTGTCACCAAGTGGGCGTGAACCTGTTTAAACCAGATTCAGTCCCGCATTATGATGTAACAGGGAAAGAGAAGAATTTATACTACAAATATAAATAGAGATGCAACAATGTCTTCATTTATAAACAATGCTTGGGAAAATTCAGCAAATAATTCCAATAAATTGGAGGGAAGTAAGTAACTTAATTCATCTATATCTTATGTATAGTATGTTGTGTTTTATATTTCAATTTGTACATAAGCCTGAATATATCTCCCTGTTTGGTTGTACCCCTCACCTATTAAAAAATGAAAAGCATAAATGAGATTTTTAAAAAATGCAGAGAACGAAGTCAGTTCATTTTTGATTGATTTATAATTTCAAACCTGATTATGATGGGGGGGGGGCTAACACTTTGTCGTCTGCTCATTTCATTCCAAATGGAAATTTTCACTGTAAAAGATGACCCTACTCGCTAGTCATAACAGTGTAATTTCTGGACTCAAAGTATTAATTCAGTTCACAAAGTAAACCCATGCAAACACCATGATAATAAAAATTAAATAACTTCAAATTTCTGAGTGCTCATGATCAAATCTATTATTATCAGTATAGATGAAACCTGGATGACAGCTTCTGTGTAGAGAAGAGGATATAAGCCACAGCTAGTCCATCAATATAAGACATATCACCTGATATTTTTGTTCAGGAGTAGCACTAAAACATAAACAACATGTGATACGTCATACATAGTAGGACTAGAGCCATGGCATTTTCTGGACCTGCATGTGTTTGAAACATGCTTTCAATTCCGCACCAGAGTCAGGTGCTAATTTCAGTAATGAGTATTCCAAGCTTGAGACTGTTAAAGGACTGAAATTCCATCAAGAAAACAATGTCTCTATTTTTTTTCAGTTGCAAAACAAGGATAAGCTCTCAAAAGATTCTTTTTCCTTCATTATCAACCAATTCTGGCCACCCAAATGCGCATACATGTACACTCTATTTTATCTTACCCATTTCTAGACTGGTTCCCATTTTTCCATACAAATAGTACTGCATGTCCTCCTATGTACATGTGTGCAAAGGAATATAACTCTAAACTCTCAGATTTATGGTAATTTATGAAATTATCTATCGAATAGAATTACTTCTGTCACCCTGCTGGACTCAGAACACAGTTAAGTTTAATATATGTTCTCTAGATGTGTCTCTCAGTACTGAACGTTCCAATGTGTGACAGTCAATACAAATATGTTAATCTAAAATACCTTGACCACTCTAGTGGCTTAGTGGTTAGGGTGTCCGCCTCCGATGATGGATGTCGTGGGTTGAACCCTGTCTGAGTCATACCAAAGACTTTAAACAATGGTACTAACAGCTGCCTCTGAACATATTAACCCCTGGTGATGAGTGTACGTGGCAGGAGGTAGTAGCCTACTGCCTAGCTGTGTAGCGTCAAGGTCATGTATGATACACTAAAGTGGGTGGCATTATAGAAAGGTAGACAGATGTAGCTCTACAATGATACCATATAATCTGAAATTTCTAGTTGCACTACAAAAAACAGAGGGAAAAACCTCATTTTTTGGACCCGATCTTTTGGTTGGAATCTGATCTTGTGTCAGGATTTTAGACTTTTTTTGCCTCAGATCTAAGGCAGTCTGGTATGAACTGCAAACAAACACAGACAAACCTTTGCAAAAAGCAGGATAAGATGGGCTTTTGAAATAAAGAGTCGTCTTGATATGAAAATAATGGGTGCGTTAAGCAAAAAAAAAAAAGAGAAAAAAACTCCTTTTTTTTAGCCTTCTGCTCATGCCCGAGCCAAATAGCCAATGAAAAACAATATTTCTAACACTACTAGACAGTTTGTTATTGGAAGATCACCTGGAAGTTGATGTTTTTGGACGTATTCATCATTAGCTTTCAAAATGTGTTTCTTACTTGAATTTCAGACGAAAATGACAAAAATCTCCAGAATTAATGTGAGTAGTAAGGTGGGCCACTATACGTACAATGGAAATTAGCGTTACGGAGACCCCTGGGCCACTATACGTACAATGGAAATTTAACATGGTGAAAAATCGTGGGTCAATATACGTACAAGGGGATTTAACATGGCGAAAAATTGTGGGTTAATATACGTACAAGGGGAATTAACATGGGAAAAAAATTGTGGGCCGATATACGTACAAGGGGAATTTAACATGGGGGAATAGAGTTTGGGGATTGTTTAGGGACAAAGGGGAATTGAATATGGGATTTTTTGTTTTTAAATTTTTTTTAAAAAAAGGGGTAGGCAATGGAAAGGCTATCTCTTTTCGAGAAATATGGCTGGCCCTGAAAAGGGCCTTTGGGTTTATGTTAATGTATTCATTAACATAAAGGGTACCGCATTGGTCTTCTTCTTGTCTTTAGGCTACGTCTCACTGTTGGTCCGTAAATCAGCACTCTTTTCAGGCATCCTTGTCTTTCAACGTAGATCCTACGTATCCACAGGCTGGTGTTTGTCCTGTGGACAACGGTCCACTTGGATCGGACATACATGAGCATGTCCGTCCGGAACATCATGGAAGACACAAGCGTAGAAGATTGCACATCGGTCCACATCTTGAAGCGACGAGAACAAGTGAATCAATGCAGTGAACTGCGCTTATTTATAGGTACAGGAAGGATTGAAATGGATTGAATTCATTCACCAATCCGAACACGCGTTACAAAATTCAGTCAGCTTGCATCCAATCCGAAGAGAGCAGTCTGTGACGTCACGTGGTCTATATAGATTCGTTAGCGCTTGTGTGCATCAATCTATGCGACAGTGATTCAACATGACGGAAACTCAGAAAACGATCCATTGGGGGGTGCACCAGCAGGGGAGACTGCCCAAGGGAACCCGGACTTACTTTCAGAAGAGGTACATTGGGATTTTGTGGATTTTCTTACCTCGCAAGAATTTGTTCCGGAACCTTCGTTACCTTCTTCATTACCGCAAGTGGAGAATTTTAGACAGAGACAGAAAGAAGAATTGGAGAAATTTATGCAACGACAAAAGGAAGCGGAACAAGCTTTTCTCCTACAGCAACAGCAACAGCAACAAGAAGAGGTAAGAAAAAAACAACAGCAACAACAGCAAGAAGAAGTAGCAGCAAAGAAACAAGAGGGTGAAAATCAAACGGCTACGGTACTGTTGGACATTTTAGCGGAGTTAAGAAGTCTGAAACAAATGTATCAGACTTCTTTATCATGACCAAAGAGAATACGACCTTCCCGAGCTAAACACGCCAACCCTGTGACTAAGCCTGTCGTACCACCCTTAGTGATTTCAACCCAATCATCAGAAGTAGGCCTTGGCCGTGGCAAAGGCTTAAGGCAGTTAAAGTTGATTGGTTAAACTCACCCCTACACCAAAATAAAAAGGCCCTTTTCAGGGCCACCCACATTTCTCGAAAAGAAATACAATTTCAATTTGCCAATAACTCAAAAATAAACCCCACCCATTTTACCCTTATAGTACGTGTCTGTGTATGAGTGCGTGAGTGTAGCTTCTTATTTTAAAATCAAAACTCAAAGACACTTACCTTATATCATTCATGTATTCTTTCATCCATTTTTTTACAATCCAATTCACAATTCACCACAGAACACTTTAATTAAAAGTTCATTGACTTCTTCTTTCTCCTTGTTTAGTCTCTCTGTTTTTTGAATTTCTTCACCGTTTTTTCCTCATTTTCTTCCCTTCTTCTTTTCTTCTCCTGTTTCTTTGCTTCTTTTAAATAGAATTGTCTTCTTTCTTCCTCTTCTTCCTCTGAAGAATCCCTCTCTTCTTCCGAAGAATCCCTCTCTTCTTCTGAAGAATCCTTCTTTTCTTCTGACTCCTCTTGTTTCTTTTTTGGGCAATCTGGAGACCAATGTCCTTTTTCTTTACAATAATAACAGGTATCTTGACTTTTGTCTCTTTTAGTCCCTGTTTTTGTTCTTTTTTGACGGTCTGAACACTCTGAAGACCAATGCCCTTTCTTCTGACAGATATAGCAAGTATCTTGACTTTTATCTCGAAAGGAAGGAGAGTAGTCCGTCGGCTGGTCTGAAGAGAATTTTCTAATGACCCCTCGCAAAGCTCTGACGAAACGTTCCATCTGGGTAGTCTCTTCCATCGTTGTGCTCGGCTTGAGAGTGAAATGAATAGTGAAAAGACAAAACACACACCCTTTTTATATACGCTGGTTTGCCAAGACTATAAATTAGGCTATGGTGTTTAAACTTGAGTCATTTGACGTTTTGCACTCAAGATGAAACGATCCCATTCATTCGAGAAGAAAGAAGAAGAAGAAGAAAGTAAGAGGCAGAAACGTGATCTATCGCCTCGTACCAGGGCTGAAATCTTGGCACAAATTCATGCCAGTGATTTTGAAGAGGACATGAGTGAACCAGAATCCGAACCCTCTAAACCAAGTTCGTCACCCTTAGTCAACCCTGAAAAATACTATTCCATTCGAGAGACGGAAAAGCGCTCCTCTAGAAAATTTAGAACCACGGCTTACACCTACACGGTGAAGTTTAAAGATTTCAAGGCCGACGTACCCTTGGAGAAAGCAGAAGGGTTCATCACCGAGATGTGGGATTCTTTGCTCACCGCACTCAAGCGACAATATCAACCCAAAGAAGACGATCGCTTGACACTATCCATAGATCACGACGGTTTGAAATCCCCTGTTTGGATCGAGTTTAGCAGACCTGCAGAACTAACCCCTTCCAAAATCATGGACAAGATTCAACACGTACAACAATCTAATGACCAGTTTGACATCACCGATGGTAAAGCCACACTGAAAATGGCCCACGTCTCTCTTCCTCAAGGGACCGGACGCAAAAAGATGTTATTGGTGAACGAGCTTCGCAGCATTAAGCGTAGTCTTGTCCAAATTCACAATCCTCATGACCAGATGTGTTTAGCCCGTGCCATCATGGTGGGACGAACCTATGCCAACAAGAACGACACGACAGAATGGAAAAGAACCTGGAACACTATTCAACGATCCAATCGAGCCAAACAACGAAACAAAGCAGAACTCCTGTTGCAACAAGCTGGCCTGTCCAAAGACACACCCTGTGGCATTCCTGAGATGCAAAAATTGCAAGATGCCCTAGCTCCACGCTACACCTTGAAAGTGCACCCTCAAGAAATGCGCGGGTCTCTGTTGTTTCGAGGCCAAGACTTTAAGGACGGAAAATACATTCATGTTTATCATCACGATGACCATTTCGATACCATTACCAGTATCACCGGATTCCTGGGATACAGATATTACTGTGAGAAATGTGACTATGGTTATAATAATCGAGAGCAACACAAGCATTGTGGATGGAAATGCCCAGGATGTTTGGCCTCTCCACCCTGTCTGAGCGAAGAACCAGTGCCTTGTTCGACTTGTCTGCGCACGTTTGTCAGCCCTACCTGTTACCAACAACATTTGAAAATACAAGGTTCACAGAAGAAATGTGCTTGTCAACTCCTGAGATTGTGCCCTACGTGTAGACAAGGCATACGTACCAACAATGCCAAGGCACACGTATGTCGAGGAAAGAAAAAATGTCACATTTGTCACCACATCGTGGACTTGGAACACGAATGTTACGTGCAAAAATACCAACCCCCACCAGAGAAAGAGGACGGTCACAAGAAGAAAGGCAATTTCATCTTTTTCGATTTCGAATGCATGCAAGAGACCGGCATTCACATTCCTAATTTCTGCGTGGCTCATCGTACGTGCGAGAAGTGCATTCAAGAACCTATCTTCAGTCATTGCCCTCACTGCAGCAAGATTCCTGGAGGACGTGAAAAAATCTTTCGGGGACCAAACACGTTAGCCGATTTTGCCCAATGGGTCTTAGACCCCGTCGACAAGACGTGGAGCCAAGAGGACATCGAACGTTACGGAGATTGTCATCGTCATGCCACGGTGATGGCTCACAATTTCTCCGGATACGATGGACAGTTTCTTTTGAGGTACTATGCGGAACAAGGCACCGAACGTCCTAAAGTGACTTTGAACGGAGCCAAAATCATTTTCATGCAAGTGGGACAAGTACAGTTTAAAGATTCGATGAGTTACTTGGCCATGCCTTTGAGCCGAATGCCTAAAACGTTTGGAATGACAGAAATGGCTAAAGGTACTTTCCACACTTTTTCAATACGGAAGCCAATCAACATGCTGTTCTACCCCATTTGCCTGAGGCTCACTATTACGACCCCGACAACATGCATACCGAACAACGAGAAGCTTTCTATGCTTGGTACCAAGCTCACGCCTCGGACCCTTTCGACTTTCAGGAAGAAATGCTAAAGTATTGTCGTTCCGACGTGGACATTTTACGGCGTTGCTGTGTAAAATTTCGAGAACTGTTCATGGAACACGGAGGGGTCGATCCTTTGAAAGAAGCTTGCACCATTGCCAAAGCGTGTTCCTTAGTGTACCGCCAACGATTCATGCCTGAAAACACCGTGGCTGTCATCAGTCCTCAAACGACCCACTATGTCAAGCGTCAATACTCGGTCAAAGCCCTACGTTGGTTACATTACTTGTGCGACAAGGAAGACAAATGGATTCAGCATGCCCGCAACGGAGGAGGCGAAAAGACCATCGGAACGTATTCGGTAGACGGCTGGGACTTAGAAAACCCCAAGATCGTGTACGAGTTTAACGGTTGCTTATTTCACGGATGTCCCGTCTGCTACCCTGACCGTGACACTAAAAATCAGTTTTTACAACGGACCATGGAAGACCTGTACCAGGACACTTGTCAGCGACGCCTAAAGCTAGAACAGCAAGGATACCAAGTGGTGGAAATGTGGGAACATGAGTACGATCACCGTTTGAAAACCGATCCCGAGTTTAAACGCCTCGTGGAAAGTTACCAGTTCATGGACCCGCTGAACCCGAGGGATAGTTTGTACGGAGGAAGGACCAATGCCACCTGTTTGCTGTACCAAGCCGACGAAGAGAAAGGAGAAGAAATCAAATACTTGGACGTGTGTTCGCTGTATCCCTACGTGTGCAAATATTGTCGCTTTCCTGTAGGGCACCCGCAATTGTTCACGGAACACATCGACCTGAAAAACATTCGACAATACGAAGGCTTGATCAAGTGTAAAGTTTTGCCTCCCACGAACCTATACCATCCCGTCTTACCTCACCACTGTCAAGGCAAACTGATGTTTCCCTTGTGTCGTACTTGTGCCGAAACGTGCAACCAGGACCAACCTTGCCATCACAGCCAGGAAGAACGTGCCTTGACGGGAACCTGGGTCAGCGTGGAATTGTTCAAAGCTCTGGACATGGGATACCAACTGTTAGAAGTGTACGAAATTTGCCACTTTCCCAAGACACAACAGTACCACAAGGGTGACCCTACTCAGAAAGGCATTTTCGCCGACTACGTGGATGCCTTTTTGAAACTGAAACAAGAAGCCAGCGGCTATCCTTCCTGGTGTCACACTCCCGAAGACCAAATACAATTCAAAGAGAAATACTACGCACAAGAAGGCATCTCTTTAGACCACATCGAAAAAAACGAAGGCAGGCGATCGTTTGCCAAAGTGATGTTAAATTGCTTGTGGGGTAAAATGGCACAACGACTGTTTACCCAAGACGGAATATTTGACAGAACCTTCCCGCTACTTCCAGATGATTCACGACAAAACCAAATACATGAAACACGTGGACGTCGTTCGAGAGGATTTGATCTTGGTCAATTACGAAGAAGATCTGGACTTTGTACAAGACGACCCTTTTGGAAATGTCATCATTGCGGCTTACGTGACAGCTCATGCTCGCTTAAAATTGTACGAAGCTTTAGAACTGTTAGAAGAACGTGTCCTGTACTTTGACACGGACAGTTGCATTTACATCCATCACCCGATTCAACAGCACCATGATATCGAAGGAGACCGTTTAGGAGCCTGGACAGACGAGCATCCCGACGACAAGATTCTAAGTTTCGTCAGTGGTGGTCCCAAAAATTACGGCTACGAATACCGGGACAAACAAGGAGAAGTGCACACGACGTGCAAAGTGAAAGGACTGACACTGAATCATCGTACCAGTCGAGTGGTCAACTTTGGGGTATTGAAAGAAGCCTTGCAATCGGGAGAGGATGGAAACTTTAAAGTGACCACCTATCAACCGAACAAGATTGTACGCTTACCCACTCACCACATCGTCAGTCGACCCTTGGAAAAAGTCTATCAAATTGTATACCAGAAGCGAGTGCGACTTCCCAATCACTTCACCTTACCGTACGGTCACGTCGGTATGGGTCTGTATATAAAAAGGAACCCTAGGCAAGATCGATAGTTCATTGTTCATTGAAGTAACTTACCATGTCGTTGACGAAGAAGAAACCAGATTGGTTAGGAGTCAAATGTTGGACATCACCGAGACCAGGGTTTTGAGGCTTGGACACAAGAGGTGGCCTAGTATGCACGAGAGTTATTCAAGGAAAAAAGTTACTTTTCAACCTGTGTTAGTGACGGTGCCAGAAGAACCCGTCACCCAGGACAGGACTGTCGTGGACAGGCCTGAAAGACCCTTTCGGGAGGACACTTGTGTGACCTTACCCCTACTATAGAACTGGTTAGAACTTTACCCAAAACATGTTGTACAGACACTTGTGTTTATTCCACGTTCATGGTTATCATGTGCCTTTTATTCTTGTACTTAAGCCTTTGGCTTTTATGTATTTTTTGTCTTTCGTATTCATGTTTGAAAAAAACATTCAATAAACGTGTTCTGAAAAAGTATATAAACTCTTGTCTTGTTTGTTTTTCGTGTCACAAGTGACATTTCTCACACCATGGCTACCTCTGCTGTCTCTGCTCCCTCTTCCTCTACTGTCAAAGTCATCGACGAACACTTAGATCGTGCCAGTCGGGAGGCTTTGTATCTTCGCCATCCCTTTAACATGCTCATTGCTGGACCTAGCGGTTCAGGCAAAACCGAATTCGTCAAACGTTTGATCGAACATAAACATCATTTGATCGATCGACCCCCTCAACGAATCGTGTGGTGTTACAAAGAGTGGCAATCGGCGTACAGCCTCTTGCGAGAAAGTCAAGGCGATTCCATCGTGTTTGTGGAAGGCATTCCTAAAGAAGACGATGGCATCGTCTCTGACTCCCGTCTAACCCATTTGGTCATTTTCGACGACATGTTAGGAGAAGACGAAGAAGAAATTAAACTGTGGTTCACACGCAAAGGGCATCACCGTAATGCCAGTGTCATTTATATCACCCAAAATTTGTTTCAACAAAGTAAAGCCCATCGCACCATCAGTCTCAATGCGCATTACGTGGTCTTGTTTAAAAGCCCTCGAGATAAATCGCAAGTGCAAGTCTTAGCCAAACAGTTAGGAACGCCTTGGTTGACTCTGGCGTACGACGATGCCACTCAAACTCCACACGCCTATTTACTCGTCGATTTGAAACCTACGACTCCCGAGGATTTGCGATTTCGTACCCACTTGTTTCACCACTGGTGCCAAGACGGAGGGCCTGTCCTGTACACGTCTCCGTCCTCGACTTCATTTCACTCCCCATCAAAAAATCTATAAAAACCTCAGACCCTTTTCCGTCTGTCTCACTCTCAGTGTGAACATGACGTCCCTTCAGTCGCATCTTCCCGTCAAATTGATTCGTGCCTTGTATGGCATCAGTCGAGAAAAAGATCCACAAACACGAGCTCGTGTCTTAGAAGCTAGTCTCAAAGAAGTCTTACAATGGTTCACGGTGACGGCACGTCAATTACTCCAAGGAATCATTCAGATTCCTCATCAAACCAAACGCTTTTTCGATCGAAACAAAGTCGCTTTGGTCCAACTGGCCGATCCCCGCATCGACACTCAAACCAAAAAACAAATCATTTTGAAACCTGGAGGGAGCGGTACTCTAGGAGGGGTCATCATTCACTCACTCTTAAGATGGGATCCTAATGCCCCCAAAGTTATCCCCAAGACAAAAGTCCAACGAGGCCCCAAGAAGAAAAAGACCAGGTCCCCAAGGAGAACTTCTCCAGTGGCAGGACCCTCCTCTGACCAGACACCACCACCACCCCGGAAAAAGAAAAGAAGCCCCCAGAAAAAGAAAAGTCCACAGAAAACTAGTCGCAAGAGAGGCACTTCGGCCAGGACGCAACCTTACACTCGCAAACCACGACCTGCCACGGCGGTGACTGCGTCTCCGGCAGCTTCACGTTTGTCCACTTCTCCATTAATGACACCCAGAACTGAAGAGTACTTGGAGACGTTGATCACACCAAGAACTTCTCCGTTGATGACCCCCAAAAGAACTTCCCCAGTGGCAGGACCTTCCAATTTAGTGGCAGTGGCTGCTGCTCACAAAGTACCTTCTCCCAAAATCAAAGTTCAAGAAAGATCGGGCATGTTACAAAGTTTGCTGGATTTGTCCAAGCAAGAACTGGCTCGATTTAGTCCGTTACGTACCCCTGCACGACGTGTCATGCCTGTCCTCAAACTAATACGACGTAAAGACAATCAGTGGCGACGTGTTCCAGTATAAAAAAGGCCTGTGACCAAGTCGGGTATCAGTGTTTTTTTGGTGCTCCTGAAGACTCAAAGATGTCACCCTCCAGAAAACCCCAAGGAAAGAAAAGGAAAGGACTGCCACCACGTTTAGCCAAACATGGGGACATGTTATCTGTCCTGTCCAAAGCTTCTCCACCCCTACGAAAAAAACTCATTCAAACAGCCTCCAAAGAGGTCATCGATACCGTGTGCGAATGTTGTTTGAACGTTTTGAAAGGCACGATCCCTTTGTCCAAACACCAGAAACAATGCTTAGGCAAACATCGTCACGTTCTTCGCCAAATGGTTCAAAAGAAAATTCCCATTCGTCAAAAAAAGATGTTAGTGCAACGTGGACGTATTTTACCTCTCTTGTTAGGCCCCATACTGAAAGGAGTCTTGGGAACCATGTTGGGAGGACTGGTGGGAGCAAGATAAAAAGGCCTCGGAAGTTCCAAGATCTCAGAATCGACCCCTGACAACCCCATGGAAGGACAAAAACTAGCTTTAGTACCTTACAAACGATGGATGGAATACCATCGGTGGCAAGAACAACACACCCCGCATTTACCTCCCAATCCCCATTTGAGCGAGATGTCCCAGTTACAACACGAATTGCAGTCCTTGATGGATCGCCAAGATTTGTCCGAAACAGAAAAATCGCAAAAGTACGGTCAACTCTTGCAACGACTGCAACTCTTTCACCAGAAAGCTTTAGACGAAACAGCTCTACCCACTCTGAAAGATTTTAAGACCTTGATGAAAAGTCCAGCACCATCACCAGTACCAGTACCAGTACCAGTACCACCAGTACCCGTGACCAAGACAGAAAAAGGAGAAGAAGAGGAAGGGTTTCAAACTCCACCAGAAAAAGTACGCAAGTTAACAACACCACCTACCTCCAGAATTGGATGGATTAAAAAGATGATGGCCACCCCTTCTTCCTCACAAGAGAAAAAGAAAGTGAAGACAGAAGTGAAACAAGAACCGATATCCCCCGCTCAGACATCCTTCTCCTCTTCGACACCTATTGCTGGCCGCACACGCAAAACATTGCAATCCAAGAAAATACCCCAAGAGAAAAAGAGTAGCATCCTCCAAGAGTGGGTGTCTTATTAACACACCAACCAACACAAAAAAAAAATGGAAAAAGTCTTAGCCAGCATTTACTACGATCCCTCCCATCCTGCAGGTTACGCAGGAGTTCAAAAATTGTATCGTGCTGCCAAAACGCGACTGAAAAGTCTCCGTTTACCTCAAGTGCAACGATGGTTACAAGAACAAGCTACCTACACTTTACACAAACCCATTCGACGCAAGTTTGCCAGAAGTCGCACCCGAGTGGAAGGCATCGATCATCAATGGCAAGCCGATTTAGCCGATGTCTCTCATTTGGCCAGCTACAATCATGGCTACAAATATTTGTTTTGTGTCATCGACGTCTTTTCCAAATTTGCCTGGGTCGTGCCCTTGACTTCCAAATCGAGCAGCGAGTTAGTGCGAGCCCTGCAACGGGTGTTGAAACAAAGCGGTCGTCACCCTCTTCGATGGCAAACGGATAAAGGCACCGAATTTCTGAACCAAGCTTTCCAAAAAGAATTAAAGAAACGTGACATTCATTTTTTTACCACCGAGAATCCCGAAACCAAAGCCAGCATCGTGGAACGTTTTCAACGCACTTTGAAAGAACGCATGTGGAAATATTTTACGCATCACCACACTCTGAAGTACATCGACATCTTACCGCACCTGGTGCAAGCGTACAACCAATCTTACCATCGAAGCATCGGACGTGCCCCGCAAGACGTGACTCCCGACAACGAAGTGTTGGTGTTTGAGCGTCTGTTTGGTACGTCCCCGACGAGGGCGGTCCCCGAGAAAAGTGGAATGTTGGCCATAGGAGATTGGGTGCGCATTGGCAAAACCAAACGCACTTTCGACAAAGGTTACTTACCTAACTGGACAACCGAATTGTTTCGCGTCACTGGACGAGTGCATGGCCGTCATCCTGCCGTCTATAAATTGGAAGACATGAACGGAGAAGTGCTCAAAGGAACGTTTTATTTGCCCGAGTTACAACGTGTGACCAAAAAAGAAGACGACGTGTACGACATCGAAAGCATTCTCGAATGCAGAACCCGTAAAGTGGGCAAACGACGTGTCAAAGAAGTCAAAGTACGTTGGAAAGGATATCCACCCAGTTTCGATTCTTGGATCGACGCTTCGCAAGTCATCGACTATAAAAAGAAGTGACCATCATGCCCTTTCACACAGCAGACGCAGCTACGTCGACCACTCCTCCTTCACCTAGTTCTTCTGTGCAAGATTTACAAAAACAACCCTTGTGGGTGTGGTGTGGAGAACGTGTGCCTAAAACGCAAATCGTCTTTTTCTGCCAAATCTTTGTGGTGTATTGTGTCATCGGGGCAGCCATCGCCAATTTGAGTTTGCAACAAGGAGAAAAACAATTGTGGACCATTTTATTGAGCAGTTGCATCGGTTACCTGCTTCCTAATCCCTCCCTGAAATTCACCTCGAACGGGAACCCCAGGAACCTTGTGTCCAGTGCCAGTGCCAGTCACCACTTCAACCACAACCAGAACCCCATTTTAGACGGAGACACGCCTCTGACGTCCAGTAATATCCCCTCGGACAGCCACAGAACTCTGGAATTATGAGTCACCAAAACCAATTTTACTTAACCTTACCCAGTGACAGTTCCATGGAGGTGTTTCCCAAGAACACGTTGTGCTGTTACACGGCCAAATTACCTCAAGCCATCCAGTTAGATCACGAAGCCCATTGGGAAGTGGCTTTAGTAGAAATGATTCACCCGACCCAAGTCCTCAATGTCCTTCCCAATCAAAATTTTTTTGATGTTGAAGTTCATGACGAGCAAATGCAACAGTGGATGGATAGCAATGTCAAATATGACAAGAAAACCCGTACACAAAATCAAAAGTACACCACCTATCACTTGTTCATTCCCCCAGGCTATTATTTTAGTGGTCAACATTTGGTCAGCACCATAACCTCCAGGTTTAATGTCGTGTTTCTGAAAGCTTTGGAGCATGTCAACAAAAGTGTCACCATGGAGTACCACAAAGCAGCTCGTCGCTTCTTGATGAAATTTGAACGGAGTAAAATCATGTCCATTTTATTTTGTCCTGAATTGTTTGACATGTTGGGCGGAGACATGGACATGAGAAAGACCTCCGTACCGTTACTGCGTGTCATTCCTTTCAAAGTAGATTCTGCCACGGGCGCTGACGAGGAAGGTGGAAACACTTACCACGTCCACCGCGAATTTGTACATCCTCACTATTTGCCTGTCAGTAAGTCGTATTTGGACATGGTCAACATTGCTATAAAAGGAGATCTGGGACAAAATATTCCATTCACCAAAGGAAAAGTCACGGTGAAACTCCATTTTCAAAAACGGTTCTCTCACGACTCGTAAGTAAGTCATGTATCCAGTGTACCGAGGGGTTGCTCGACAGCGAGGACACGGCTTAGGAGATATGTTAAAATCGGCCTTTCGTTCGGTGGCCCCGGTGTTGAAACCAATGGTGACACGCCGATTGCACGCCTTGAAAGATGCGGCACTGACGCAAGGCAAAGAATTTCTCCAAAATGTCATCATCGACAAACAAAACCCTAAAGAAGCCTTCATGAGGGCAGGCAAAAATGTCTTGCTGCAAACGGGCAAAGACATTTTAGGCCAACGAGAAACACCTATAAATGCCCTGCACGCTACCGAGTCAGGCATTCAGCAAGGACAAGGCAGAAAGAGACGACGAAGAAAACACCCTTTCACCAGACTTCAAGCGAGAAAGGCCAAGAAAAGAAGAACCGTTTGAGACTTAGACGTTTTCGATTATTGAGAAAAGAGACAAAAAAATGATGCACCGAGAATCTTGCGCTTGTTCCAAGACGGAACTGGACCTGTTTGCCATGCCCCCCACGATGATGACGATGCAAGAATCCCAGTGGGTGGAATTTCACCCCGTCTCCTCAGTGACCGATTCCGCTCCCATCGAGTTTGAAATCAAAGGACAGCCCGAAGATTACATCGATCTGAATAGCAGTTACTTGTACCTGAAAGTTAAAATTCTAGATAAGACTGGAGGTGCTATAGACGATGAAGCAGTAGCTCCCGTCAACAATTTCATGCATTCCTTGTTCAGTGGAGTGGACTTGTACTTGAATAACAAACTGGTCAGTAGCAGCATGGATACTTACCCTTATCGTGCCTACCTGGAAAATCTCTTGATGTACGGAATAGATGCCAAGAACACTCATCTCAATGCCTGTGTGGTATGGGAAGCTGATGAACCTACCAAGTTTGAAATATTGGAAACTGATGAAAAGAAAGACAACAATGATGGATTTGTAGAACGAAGAAAGAGAATCACGGGAGCCGACACAAGTTTAGAACTGATGGATCGTTTGCATTTGGACATGTGGTTGCAAGAAAAGTATTTGCTGAACGGGGTGGATGTCCATCTGAGACTGAATCGTAGCAGTGCCGCTTTCAATTTGATGGCTGATAGTGACGGTTACAAAACCAAAATCCTAGAAGCCAGACTCTACGTACGCCGTGTGGAAGTGTTACCTAAAGTGGGAAACGACATCAGTCAGACGTTGAGCAGAACGACCGCCAAGTATCCCATACGACGCGTGGAAGTGAAAACCTTCACCATTCCCAAGGGACAGCGATCCAAGATCGAAGATCATCTGTTCCAAGGACAGTTACCCAAACGTTTGATCATTGGTATCGTCGAGAATACAGCCTTCAACGGAGCTGCCGAAAAAAATCCTTTCTACTTTCAACACTTTGGCGTGTCCAAAATCGAAGTCAGTCACGATGGCAAGACCTTGTGTACCCGACCTTTCGAACCTGACTTTACCAAGAAGAATTACTTGAGATCGTACTTGTCCCTGTACGAAGCCACCGGACAGTTAGGAACCAATACCAGTCACGGTATTACGTACGAGGATTATGCAGGAGGCTACGCTTTGTGGGCTTTCGATTTCACTCCAGACCAAGGCAGCGACGAGGGACATTTCCACCCTATAAAATCCGGCCAGATTCGTGTGGAAATTCAGTTTAAAGACTGAGACCCTGATGAAACGGTGAACGTCATCCTGTATGCAGAATTCGATAATACCATAGAAATCAACAGTTTGAGAGAAGTCATCCTAGATTACTAGAAACCATGGAAGACTGTTATCCCTCTTTACCTAGTGGAGAAACTTTTAGTGTTGCATTGTTGTTAAAAAATGTTAGAGTTGTTGTTGTTTAGTGTTAAGTGATTTTTGAATAAAAAATGTTGTGTTTTGAAAAAATTGTTTGATGTTATATTGTTGGATTATTGTTAAAAATGTTAGAGTTGTTGTTTAGTGTTAAGTGATTTTTGAATAAAAAATGTTGTGTTTTGAAAAAAATGCCTTTGTCTTTTGTTTAGCTATAAGAATGTTGGATTGATGCTCTTTCATTTCTTACTATCCCTCTCATGACACTCACTAAACGTTGCGACTCAAAAACCGTGTGGGGGATGTTTTCCTTCACGTCCGCGCTTTGACTTTAAGAACCGGGTTGTTTCCAGTCTAACCATCCATTGTCGACTCATCCTCCTAAGAAGATGTGCTCCAAACTAGCTAAACTCAACGAAGCCTACGTGAATTTGCATAGGGTCAGACACAGTCTGATACCGAAGCCAGAAGAAATAGAGAATGTGAGAATGTTAAAAATCACTGAAGACCTGATAGAAGAGCTCTTCAGAGAAGAAATGAACAGGGAAAAAGAAGAATGGACAGAGAAGTACAGACTTCAGAGACAGCAGCAACAGCAGCAACAACAACAACAACAACAGCAGCAGCAACCTGAAGCTGACAGAGGCTTTGTCGATTGTCGTATCGACACCAAAGAGTTCTTCTTCTCTTTCCGAAGAAGCAGACCTATCGCCAGAAAGTCTATCCTCAGAGGACATCGCATTCTTAGAAACTAAAAAAATGCCATAGCAAACAAAAAACCAGCCCTTTTCAGGGCTACCCCCCAATACTCTGGAAAAGAAATAACGATCGATTTGCCAATGTGTATAGGTAGAGTAGTGTGAAAATAAACACTAACTCTTTTTAAAAAAATGTGAGGGTATGTGTTTGTGAGTTTGTGTGTTTGTAAGTGATCAAGTACATTGGTGTGGATAGTAGATTAAAATGATGTCTTTATTTGGTGTTTGAGGTGTAGATTTGAGGTTAGATTCGATTGCTTTGCGTATGTGGATAGTCTATTGAAGTGATTTATAAAAAATTTTAAAATAGTGATGGGTAGCATAAAAAAGTGAGTGAGTGTTTCTTTTAGGTCCGCGCGTTGTTGTTTTTGGTCATGATGTAGGTAACATCAATTTTATGTTTTTTAGGGGGATGTTTTCCTTCACGTCCGCGCTTTCACTATAAATTGAAACTCGCTGGGCAGTCTAGCTACCCTTGTTGATTGATCAACACCAAAAATGAACACGAGACTGTCTAAACTGTTGGAACTTCATGTGCATCTGGAATATGCCAGGCGCCTGTTGAATGAACTGGCCACGGAAGCCATTGTGGAGGAGGGAAGGATAAGAGAGGAGGAGGAAAGAAGAAAAAAAGAAGAGGAGGAGAGAAGATATAAAGAAGAAGAAGAAGAGGAAAGAAGATACAAAGAGGAGGAGAGAAGAAACAAAGAAGAGGAGGAGGAGAAGGAAAAGAAGAGAAGAAGAATAAATTTCAGAATCCCAGAGAGCGAAAATTGGGATTCTGAAGCGACATATCCTGCCTCTGCTCTCTCCCCCAAAAAAGTAAAAAGTAACTGGGGGATAAGATGTGTATGTGGCGCCAGGCCTGGAAGGTGCCACCATTAACCAGGTGTCCATGAAGTTCCAAAAAAAAAAAACCAGCCCTTTTCAGGGCTACCCAATACTCTAGAAAAGAAATAACCATCAATTTGCCAATGTGTAGGTAGAGTAGTGTGAATATAAACACTAACTCTTTTTTAAGATAGTGTGAGGGTATGTGTTTGTGTGTTTGTGTTTGTACCTGCTCACGTACGATTGTGTGAATAGTAGATTATGGATTTGTTTATTGTTCTTAGCGTATGTGAAGAGTATAGTTTGGGTTTTGTAAGCGCTCACGTACGATTGTGTGGATAGTAGATTATGGATTTTGTTTATTGTTTCTTAGCGTATGTGTTTGTGTGTTTGTGTTTGTACCCGCTCACGTACGATTGTGTGGATAGTAGATTATGGATTTGTTTATTGTTTCTTAGCGTATGTGTTTGTGTGTTTGTGTTTGTATGTTTGTGTTTGTACCTGCTCACGTACGATTGTGTGGATAGTAGATTATGGATTTGTTTATTGTTTCTTAGCGTATGTGGAGAGTATAGTTTGGGTTTTGTAAGCGCTCACGTACGATTGTGTGGATAGTAGATTATGGATTTTGTTTATTGTTTCTTATCGTATGTGTTTGTGTGTTTGTGTTTGTACCCACTCACGTACGATTGTGTGGATAGTAGATTATGGATTTGTTTATTGTTTCTTAGCGTATGTGGAGAGTATAGTTTGGGTTTTGTAAGCGCTCACGTACGATTGTGAGGATAGTAGATTATGGATTTTGTTTATTGTTTCTTGTGTGTTTGTGTTTGTACCCACTCACGTACGATTGTGTGGATAGTAGATTATTGATTTGTTTATTGTTTCTTAGCGTATGTGGAGAGTATAGTTTGGGTTTTATTATATGAAATGAAAAAGTAGGGGATGTTTTCCTTCACGTCCGCGCGTTATTTGGTCATGATCTAGGTAAGATCAATTTTACGTTTTAGGGGATGTTTTCCTTCACGTACGCGCTTTAAGTATAAGAACCCACAGTATTCGTCGTTCAAACCATTCTGCAAAGAATAAAAAAAGAAGATGGCTTCTAACCAAATGGACAAAATACAAACATTACAAGACATTTTAGACAACTTAGGAATGATGGAGCAGATGTTGATAAGACTGGTTGAAGACCATTATTCCTATAGTCCCCATCGTGTAAAGATGGAAATTAATAACTTAAAAAAGGTAAAGGACAAGATTAGTGGTGTCATGAAAGAGATAAAGGAGGAGAAGGAGGATGAAGAGGAAAGAATAAGAATAAGCAAATGGAACGAAAAGATTGAAAAAGAAGAAGAAAATGAGAAGAGGAAGAAAGAAGAGGAGGAAGAGAAGAAGAAAGAAGAGCAGGAGAAAAAAAGAAAGAAAAGAAGAGAAAGAGTGTTGGAGATAAAATAAGAACTTGGTGGAGAAAAAGAAGAAACTAGAATCAGAAGAAAACTCAAAGGCCCTTTTCAGGGCCAGCCATATTTCTCGAAAAGAGATAGCCTTTCCATTGCCTACCCCTTTTTTTAAAAAAAATTTAAAAAAAAAAATCCCATATTCAATTCCCCTTTGTCCCTAAACAATCCCCAAACTCTATTCCCCCATGTTAAATTCCCCTTGTACGTATATCGGCCCACAATTTTTTTCCAATGTTAATTCCGCTTGTACGTATATTAACCCACGATTTTTCGCCATGTTAAATCCCCTTGTACGTATATTGACCCACGATTTTTCGCCATGTTAAATTTCCATTGTACGTATAGTGGCCCAGGGGTCTCCGTAATGCTAATTTCCATTGTACGTATAGTGGCCCACCTTACTACTAATGTGTTAATGGCATTCAGCATTAAAAGGTTAGTGTTAGGACTGGTTGGTCTGGTGTCAGAATAATGTGACTGGGTGGGACATCATGCTACGTGTCTGCGGCATAATGCCCCATTGCTAGAAATTACTATAAACTGTCACACTGCAGTCATTGTAGCAATATGACTGAAATTTTTTAAAATCTACATTACAAATCTAAATCACACACACTCTAAAATACCTTCAAAATGAACTTCACAATGAAGTTTGTGTCATAGGTTTACCAGCATTTTTTTGAGTTGCTGAACTGTAAACAAAACAATGTGCAATGGAACACATATTTCACTTCTGGATCATCACCAAGTCCTTATTACTCACTGTGCACTGTTGCTGAAACACACACATACAACCACACCATAAAGCTCATATTCTAAAGACTAAGCAATTACCTTTAAATCCATACCAAGAATGCCTAAATCTATCTCTTGCATCGCCATCAAAAGGAGATGGAAAAAATGTTCTAAAAATAGATGGGGATTACATTTGTGTGTACTGAACTGAACCAATAAATGTGATCTGATTCATGTTGTCTGAGGAAAATAGACTTGGCCATAGTTTACACAATATGGTGCAGTGTTAGTATGGAAAATCCATCAACTAGCAAATACATAGACAATGTGAGTGTTAGGACTAATCTGATCATCATTAGAAATTATATATCAATGAATGAATTCACCAAGTTCTGTTTACTTTTTATCACATTAAAGATTTTTGTATTGAAATTGGTTAGGGGGTACAAACAAAAAAGGATTTATGCAAAAAATATTTTTCCCATACAAATATTTTTCTTCATACATGTAAAAGACATTAGAAATGTGGCTGGCAATTCAGATTTATTTTAACTAAACTTTACATTATGCTAAATTGTAATTTTGAAGAAATGTCATATTTACAAGTTAAAAATAAAACATACTTGCAGAAAGTATTTAGTACTCCTCTATCCCATTCATAGTTAAACATCCATACAGGAGATGAATGAAAATGTTAACATGACTGTACCTTGATTCCCCTGCAGTAGTAATAGTTCAATCCAATATAAACATTTTTGATCCGGTCTGATGCCAAAATACCATTGTAAAAGTCCATAGCGATCAATAATTTTAGTCCGGAAATTTTGTTTTGGCAATTATTGTGCTGATCACTAAAAATCATAATTGAAAAAAGTCTGTTTGAACCATATTATGATTCAATTTTGAAACTAAAATTAATGTTTAAATTTTAAGTAACATTTTGCCTGTAACTCTACACCATATTTACCACTATAGCAACAACAGCCAACACAGGATGGAACAGTCACTTCTCAGTTATTCCAATGTGTAATTTACCAGTCCCCAATCATAAATACTGCACATAGAGTCACACTATCAATTTACACAACTAGACTTTAATAGGAACTACTGAACTCCAGGGACACTGCAGCTCTGACCTAAAGTCACTAAAAGTAAACCATGACATCAGCAAATCTCACTAACACTTCACTCCATGACGTTTGCTCCAAATAATTTGCTAATCATTCGGTCTAAGGACTATATCCGCAGAACCGAATCTCCGTAATCAAACAAGTATCACAAAAATCTAAGAAATCCTAAAATGGAGTTATAAATAAATGCTTACACTCCAAAGTATGCTCTTCAGATTATAAACAAGCTGTGCCTAGTTAATTGTTCTGATTGACTTAATGATGAGAACTCACCTTTCTTACAGTTGAACCCATACCTATCTCTGCGTTCTCCAATAATGTGAGACAATATCGACATTGCCAGGAGTGACACCTATGAATCAAAACATTTCATAACAAGAATTGGTGGCGAAAGTAATTTTATAACAAGCTATGAGAAAGATTTTCTCAAAACACATTGAATGAAACAGAGATGGAGATATTTCAGAACAGACATGTAACATACCATTTTCTCTCAGTGTCCATTCAAGAGTTGATAAAGATACATCACAGCAATTGACATGCACATCTATGCCCTCCGTACTCTGTCTCTCAGAAATGTTCACTTCCTTTCCAAGAAGCCGCTTGATCAGGGTTGTCTTTCCTACACCCATGTGTCCGACAACCATGACCCTTATTCTGTAAACACACTCCTTACCATCTTTTAATGCTTCCTCAAAAAGTTGGATGGATCTGTTGTCCATATTCAAAATTTCTACTGGGACACCTGTTCAAGCAATAGATGATAAGTTACATATAATCGAAACAGTTTTAAAATCTTTACATTACAGATCTTGACCAAGTTTTTGAGCTCTATCGGCTTTATTAATTTTAACAGATGTCTGCAACATGTATCCATCCCTTTTAATATGTAGCCAATTTGTGTTGAGTTAGGTGCATAATCTCCAGTGAACCCCCTTCTGAATAAATCGTGACTTTCAATTCTCTAGTGTGTGAATTTGACAGCAGAACCCAAAAGCTACATTGGAGTTTGCAGTCGGGTTTTTAAAAAAATTGTGAATTAACATGAGTATTTGTTTCACAATATAACTTGATATATTAGGGATCAAGCTAAACTTGAATTTTAGGGAGAAGTGATTTGTACTTTTGGACATAATAGGAAGAATTGAAAACAAATCAAGAAACACATATGTATGTGTATGAGTATGTGTACCGTTTCGTTCGATTATTTGAATTGTGTCCTCTGTGCATGTTTGCATTTAACATTGGCTTTACCAATGCATCATCTTCAGGTAACAAATGCTTTGTTGTAATTGCATGTATATTATATATGCATTTTGCAAGTGTATGACTGTATCATATTCATATACAGAGTATTTGCGCTTGGATGGCATGATGCGTGAAATACATTTTGGCAATGCGACTTAAAAAGAGCTAATTAGAAACTATACACTGAAGTGAATTTTAATTGATATGAGTACTGACATTACAGCACTGTAATTGCAAATAGGTAAAGTTACTTCATCAACTACCATTAAACAAGAAATTCATTTATTTAAACATTTTCTAAAACTTTCTAAAACTTCAGTAGAAAATGGCAAAGACTTTTATAAACTAGCTTGAAACCTCTAAAACAGGTATATGAGAGTAAACACACAAGTGTCTTTAACCAGTATGTTAATCTGTGTAAGCCATGGTGATCACTACTGTTATGGATGAGTAAAATGAACTTTACAAATATATGTTTGGCATGTTAATTCAAAATTAAATGTAGATATTCTAGTTTTGGTAAAGTTTTATTATGTAGAACACTTAATTTGCTCTTTATAGTGGCATTTGATTAACTATTTATACCTATTTGTAATTACGATGATGCAGGGATGCTTGTACATATGTGTATATGCCTGTATGTGTGTACGTATGCATATGATGCATGATATCTATGCATGTATACATGTACATGTGTATGTAATAAAAATAACCATCATTGACAAAGAAAATTGTGCACACTAATCATTTAGTCTAAATTCTGGGTATTTCTGTTTATCCTCTTCCTTTCTTTGCAGCCGCTCCTGTGGTCTAAGTGGTTAGGCCTTCCGCCTTGGATGTGGGAGGTCACAGGTTCGAACCCTGACTGAGTCATAAAAAGACATAAAAATGGTACTAACAGCTGCCTCGCTTGGTGCTCAGAATTAAGAGGTTAGTGTTAGGACTGGTCGGCCTGATGTCAGGATAATGTGTCTGGATGGGATATGATGCTACATGTCTCCAGCATGATTCCCCAATGCTAAACATAACTATAAACTGTCACACTGCAGACACTGTAACGATATGACTGAAATTTTTTCAAAGCTAAATCACATGTTCACGATTTCAGATTAGCTGTTTAAACTGGACAGTGGTCTTGCTTGGAACTACTTACAAATACGTAATTCAATCACTTACTAACAATATTTTCAGCACTTGATCATAGCATTCATTTCTGTAGAAATACCTTATATAAAAACATTTGGCAATATGAGTTAGAAAAATAAATATAAAAGGTTTATCAATGTTAACCAAATTTTACTTCCTTGATGCTCGACGTGTTAACATAAAAGCATTAGCATTAATTGGCAAATTTCAGAATTAAAACATTAAAAATCTACCATCTATAAATATATGCATACAGAAACTGGAGTCTGGAAAAGTTCATAAGTGAAAAGAAAAGTATTATATATAACTGCATATAAAAACATCATGTAGGAAAAAGAAATAAGGATCATTTCACGCTAGTGGTCATGAACTTATGACATCATGTTCCAGAGTCAAAAGTGTGTGTGTGCGTGTCTAAGTCACACACTTTATTCACTCTGCTCCCGTAAAAGTAGCTGTAAAGTTGTTGTTGTTGTAGGGTTTATTGCCATTTTTCAGCAAAAGATAGGCTATACATGGCAGCCAGTATAAACGGTGGAGGAAGAACCCAGGAAATCCCTGGAAAGAACCACCGACCCATGAGAAGCTACTGGCAAGCTTTCTCACGTACACACATTGGCCGAGCCCGACACTCAAACCCACGCAGAAAGAGGTGAGACGGCAGTGATCTGTAACGGTGAGCGCTTAAGACCACTCTGCCACTCGGGGCCCCAGCCGTGAAGTAAAACACCATATATATCAACATGCCAAATACTATTCATATATATTAGTTTTCAATTTTATGTCTCAATAATAAAAAATCACGAACAGGAAACTGCATACTTAAATATCTGCATCAAAATAATAGAAATATATAAATAATACAATTAGGCAATGACCCATCACTTACACTGCAAGATATGCACATTAAATAAACTAGCCAGAACCAGTCAAGTTTGTACTGAAGCTGTTCTAGCAGTCATTGCAACCGTTGCAATAGTGCTTTGCAGAGTAACAGACGAAAGCTAGCATGTATTTACATGAAGCTGTTAGTTGATTACTTTCACTTTTTAATGTTTCCCTTTACACACATTTGTGTGACAGGGACGCATGCCTGAGAAAACTGACACACACATTTTGTTGCCATGCATCTTTTTATGCAAAGGATTCGCATAATGCAATCAGGATTTATTTAATATCCAATGCATTGGACGAGGTATGGCACTGTGTATACTTTGAGCATAGGCACTGACTGGTTCCCCGCTTTGTTTGCTCCCTGCGTTTCACTTCTTTATTCCTCTATTCGTATAGCAGAGTGCAACGCAGGGAACATACGAAATAAGGAACCAGACTAGCATAGGCAATGTTATGATGGAGTAGCTTCTCCTATCTAGCATGATGTCATCTAGATGTTTAACCTCAATGCTTGTTGCACTAGAAAGTGATCTCCAGATTAAAACGTTATGCACTAAGAATCATTAGCGAAGAAAGTGAAAGAAGCAGAACACAAAAGAGTAACTGTGGATATAATTTTAATGAAAAATGGAGAAAATAATTCCCTTGACTGGAATACGGCACATCCATTAGGATTACCAGTGCATGATTACGAAGACTACAAAAATGAAAAATCCTTTCGTGACAGGGTTTAAGAATTTTTAAAAATATGCCCTCGTTCACCACAAGATATCTGGAGAACACATTATAACCCAAGACATTCTTTCACAACAAAGAAATCAGTAAACTTGCCAAGACAAATGCGTTATTTAGATTACAAAGTCAGGGTGTCATTGCAGATTTTGTTGGTTTATAATTCTGCTGCAATAAAAGAAAGATTTTAAGTGTAACTTATTAGAAAGAAGAGGAGTCATTAGGCTCCTTGAATTTTGGACAAATTTGTTCTTGGACAAAGTACATGTACAATGAAACCAATGATAGTATACATTTTAACAGGCAGTAAATTAACTGCCATTTGCTTAATAAGATTTATTTGGCTTTGTGTATTGGCTTGTATGTAATGTGTTGGTCTATAATACTGCTTCATAAAGATTATAAGGAGACTGTTAAAAGTACGAATTTAAAATAAAAATGAACTAATAAAATTATTCTTTGAATGGGCAGTGCATTTGTTTGTAAATTATGCATGTTGGTTTATTTGTATGTTGAGAGAGAGAGAGAGAGAGTATGTTGTGCAAGTTGCAATATCCTATTTCAAGCTGGAAAAGTATGGGTGAGATGAAAATTTGTCAGTACATTTTTTATCCCCACATTTTTTATTTGACCCCCAGTTCTGACACCAAGGTTTTTTTTTACCCTCAGTTTTACATCTGTGGGGGATACACTGTTTTTGTAGTGTAGGCCAAATGAGGGATGTTTTGCAGTATTATAGGTAAGAAAGGGGTCAAATGTGGCCCATGATGGCTTTTGAGTAGAAATTAGCAGGCATTTAGCGCAAGTGAGATAAAAAGGAAAGACCGACTAAAAATTATTTCTGCTGAAACACTCGAGTAAGTATTGTTTTATGGGTTTGTTTAATTGTTATTGTGATGTTCAAGATGTTTCAAGTTTAATAGATAATAAATGAGATGTTCCTTAATTATGCACACTTATGCTGGTGTAATGCAAAACTGGTGAAATTTATCAAGGACATGTATGAACTGCATCAAAAGTGTAAAGAGAAACTGTATAAATCTAGGAATGCTTCACATGCTAGGACATAAACAGTGCCGATACATCAGTTAAAGAGGACATTGATAGAGCAGGCAGACAACGGTTGGCATCAGGACCTACAGGAAAACAGTGCTTAATGCTGACTGTTTGAGACCTAATTAAACATGGGTTAATTTAACTTGAATTTTTCTTTTTTCTTTTCACGTACAAAAATTGCAACGTTGTGTGACAAACAATAGGAATTTTTTTGGGATATTTTGGGGCATATGTAAATTGAAGTCAGGGTTTGTGGAATTTGAGTCAGGACTTTTGACTTTTTTAAAGTCAACAGTCCTGGGTCTGCGTCTAGCAAACTTGTTTCTTTCAAAGACATGATTTTAATCTTCCATAAAAGAAGCTGAAAAAGATTTAAGGGGGGTTTGGGGGTCCTCTCCCTTTGGGGTATCAAGGGGCAGCGCACATTTTACAATCATAAAAGACTGCTCCTGGTGCAACTTATGATCATAATATAAAACAAAATAATCATTTGAAAAACTAATAAACTTACCAAAAACGTTCAACTTGAATTGAATAATTTCACAATATTTATTGTCACATGAATTTGTTCTCCAATACTATTGATGCTGAAGTTATTTTATGTGCAAGTCAGTGTTCACATCATGATTAAGTCACAATAATTTGTCACTTTTTGCAGCAAATATATTATACTTCTCTCTTTTCATAACAAATCTGTAAAATAAACACCGAAGTACATGAACTATATACAAATAATCCAGGGCCTTTACATTCACTTGTATTTTTGTCCAATGGACACAACCTGTTGATATGCCAGTCAAGCTCTTTTTGCGACTTTGGCAAAGATTTCTTTAGCCTTCTTTTTTGTGACTACTGACTTTTATGGCTCAATGTGCAATTATTTCTTTTCCTTCTCAACAGGAGCGTTTTTCCTTTTAAGCTGGTGCTTGTATTGGCAACATGCAGTACACATATTCTTACAGAGGGCTACATCTGTTCTCTCATGCAAGAAATCTTTCTTCTTACAGTAATTAATTTCACTTTTTCCAGACAGATGCCTTCTGAGCTTCACTTTTTTCATAAGCAGCTTCTTTTTTAGGTGCTGTTCCAAACTCTTCCAACTGCAATTACTGTAATACAGATCTTTCTTGCAGTGGTCACAAAATGCAAGTCCTCTAGCATTCAGTTTTCCTATAAACTGACCAATTAAATTTTTTTCATCTTTTCACTCCAGCCATTCCCATTTCCATAATTTTTTTTTAAGCCTTTATTTAAACTTTTCGTGTCATGGTCTCTCTCAACAACTCGGAACACCATGTTTTGCAAGCATGCTTTTTCTTTCCATAACCATCCGTTTCCTTTACATGAAGATTCATTGGATGAATTTAAACATTTGACCAATCTGCCATCTGAAATGTATGCCAATGAAACTTGAAAACAGGTCCATTTCTTTTGTGAGAATTTGAATGTATTAGAGAAAAGACATCAGGGTAAGTGTGTGTGTGTGTGTGTGTGATTTGGATTTTTAATGTAGCTTTAAAAAAATTTCAGTCATATTGCTACAATGTCTGCAGTGTGACAGTTAATAGTGATGTCTAGCATTGGAGCATCATGACAAAGACCCAGTCACATTATCCTGACACCAGGCTGACTAGTCCTAACACTAATAACATCTTAATGCTGAGCAATAAGCGAGGCAACTGTTAGTACCATTTTTGTAAGTCTTTGGTATGACTCGACCGGGGATCGAACCCACAACCTCCTGCATCCGAGGCAGACGCTCTAACCATTTGGCCACTGGAGCGGTCAATCAGGGTACGTAAAGCCTGACAAAAACATTATAACTTTACTTTGTAGGAAAGTGTCTTTATTGGTTGCCAGTTGTGTGTGATATTTCTGAAAATTTGACTTTCGTTACACTGTATGTCGACACCAAAACACGCTACACAGCACCGTTAGTTAGGCCATAAGACCCATCATCCCCCAAAACAAATATATCAAGTGATGTGTCTTACATTGTAGGACTAGTCCAAAAGCGGTTCAGCATGGTCCACAGATGATGTGGAAGGTTGAAGCAAGGAGGGCAGACAGATGGCTCAGTTATGAGGGAGTGGTTTACAACATCTGTTGAAGACCACTCGACACTCCATGCCAAAACAATGTCATATGCTCTGGCAATGAAACTAACCAGTCTGGGCATCTAGAAGTCAAGCGGACTGCTGGATGTGAGGTGATGTCCATGTACAGTGGAAGTTTCTCACCGGCATAGACCTTAGCCAACACTTTTGTGGTTGCTTCCTGGTGACATAGATGTGGCAGAGGAATGTTGCTGAATATTGGCAGCCATGGTAATGGAGTAGGATGAAGTACTTCAGAGATTATGTGCATTGTTGTGTTGAGCTGGACATCAATTAACTTGGTGTGGGATGATCAAGCCCAGACAGGAGTATAATGCTCAGCTGTCCAAATTGACGATGTGCCAATGTCCGTTTGGAATGAAATGCGCAGACAATAATGGTGTTAGTGCCCCACCTGGGCATAATCAGGTTTGAAATTATAAATCAATAAATGAACTGAGTAAGTTCTGTGCATCTTTTATCTCATTTGTGCTTTTCGTCTTGACAGCGTTTATTCTTAAATGGGTCGCGTGAGAAAGGAGAGAAGTGTCCTCCCTTCTAGTTATTATTTAGTACATGTATGACATGTCAATTTTAAACAACGATACGAGCCCCTGTGGTTAAACCGAGGTCATAACAATCACCTGTGGAGACCATTTTATTTGGGGTAAGAGGCAGGGAACCTTTCGAAAAAATATAGCTCAAAAGAAAATCTAGGCCACCACCAACCCCCTCACCAAGAATATTAAATGGTCGGTTTGATACCAATGTAAAAAGCTTACCTTTTTTATGTGAATATACTTGTTTATATCGGGTGATGACATTACTCCTCCAGCATGTGACATACAGAACTCCCAGGTCAGAGAATATGGCATAGATATTTGACGGAATACTCTCCCTGTAGATGGTCACTAGTTCACATGTATCCGTAAGTTGATGAATACAGCAAGGGGAATAGTTACACACAAATATAAAGCCATTTGCATCCACAGTTAGACATCTGGGCCATTTCAGATCTTTGTGTTTGTATACAAATGTCTGATTACTGGGATTCTGAAGATTACATCCATAAACACCAGTATCTTCAGGTGAATCATCGCCCGAATAACATGAGATATAAATCTTGTTGAGGTTTGCAGTCAAGTGACTCACGCCCCCTTTACATATCTTGTGAATTGTGTGAACAGTTCCATCATCAAGGGACACAATGCCATAGAGTATTATGCCATGTTTTATACCAGTGACAACAGCATAGTTCCTGAAAGTTACAACTCCATGACAAAAATCAAATTCTTTGTTTAAATTAAATGTCTTGACCCGTTTTATGGATCCCTTTCCACCACGTGAGCCTATTGACATAATTACTAACTTGTCCCACAGAGTCACACAGATTGTTGTATTATCAATAAAACAGATACCACTGGGATCTGACTCCAGTTTGTCGGATGCAGCCAGCAACATTCCATCAGACAGTCTGTGAAGCCGGACATTACATGCCGCCTCATCTGTGACCATCAGCATTTCTCCAGACACAACAAGACAGGTGTACAGATGAAGATAAGCTTTGAACAAAAATGTATATAAACATTAATACATCATCTGGATAATACACAGAATATTAACATGTATACGTACATGTATATTAAAATACAAAATAACTTGTATACATCTGCATATTATAAATTTAATTATATTTCTGACCTTAAACAACAGCGTACTGTCAAAACTTTAGACGTTACCACAACAAGCATCATTGGATGCACAGCATGTTTGTAAGATATCAAATATACTTTACCTTTAATTAGTTTGATATTTGTATTGCATTCATTAAAACAATACTGTGCAGAGTCATTAATAAGTACATGTAGCAAGTGTGGTAATAGGCTCTATGTAGCAACTGTTGGTGTCCCTCTGTATGCTGTGATTCAAGTTTATGGTGATACGCATTAAGCTCTTACAACACCGTTAAAGTTAAACACATAAAATCAACTTGGCTCAACGATATTCATATGGATGGAGATTGTGCTAGGACTCTTAGAGCCCAGGAGTTTATCTCTAACCCCGTGTGCTTAGCTGCTGGTTCATATCTTGGAAACCATCGAGATTCTCACCTTGTAACTTTATTATATATATATACTGTATGTATATATATATATATCCTTACTGAACATTACATCACAAATTTATAAATGCAAATTTTGCCTGCTTTGATTTCAAGGTCCATCCCTACATAGAGGGACTTATTGAGATTCCCACCTTATAGGCATATCGACACTTAGTAGGAATAAGAAAAAGAAATGCAGCCAATTTTGTCCTCTGCATAAATCCCACCCTTGACTCATAGAGATTTAGCGCATGTCAAAACATGGAAACTATTGAGATCAACACCCTACAACAATGTACAAATGTACAGTATACACTTACTGGGCAGAAAAAAATAAGTACATGCATCTTAATTTGACTACAAGGTCCAACCCTACCCCTGGGTGATTAGTCCCCCATATCATTATTAGGAAACTATTGAGATTCCCACACTATGATTATATATATGTTTACTTGGCATGAAAATACAAATTAATACATGTAACAAAAATTGAACCAGGAGTTTATCATTACCACAAGGAGCTTAGCCACTGCATTTTTTGCTTTCGAATTATAAAGGTCCCCATCCTACAACCACTTACTTCAACCAAGAATGCTTGCGATATGATATCACATGGAGAAAAACCCCTATGCTTCAATAACTGTATAACCCTCAATTTAGATTGCATTTTAGTCCAGAATGCGAAGATTTTGTCAACAATGCAGGCGGTAAGGAATTCATTGCATGTAGTGATGGAACAAAAAGTGATCTCTCTTTCTCTCTCTCAAGTCACAAAGTAGTGATGATAATCTAAATCATCATCTTGTCAGGCTTTTTGACAAGATTTCTATACTTAAAGTTATTCCTTTGAAATTAAAACCAGCATAAATTATTTTAAAAAAACCAAAACAATATTTAATGCATTTTGGATACATATCCAAAAGGGCCTATATACATATGAAAAACCAAGACGATGTCGCAATACAAAAATAAAAAATCAGCTGAAGGAAAAAGTAAATGACAAGAAATAAAAGATTCAAAATATTTTGGTAGATGATGTTTGATAGATCGCTATATCTCACCTACGAACTGTGAAAAAAATATTTATTTATAGCACTTACAACATTCTAACTTAACAAGGCCGATGACATCATTGTTGTAGCTGTAGGCAGAAAAAATATATTTATCTTTTACCATAATCCAACGCATTGCAATGAAACCAAATCTAAAATGACACATTTACATGTATGTATGTATGTATGCATAAATGCATTTATGCATGTATGTTTGTGGAAGCTTTCATAAATCAATCTAAACATGTAAGTTAATATCATGTTCATGATTAATTTGATGATACAAATTTTTTTTTTACAGGAATTTAATAATAAATTAGATCCTGTCAATAATAAATTAGATCCTGTCAATAATAAATTAGATCCTGTCAATGATAAATTAGATAGTGCTGATCTGGTCACCTTCGAGGATTCTCTGTGTTTTACCTGCATTGTTTTGCTGAGTGTCGGATTTCACTGGTAAATATATAACTGACAACCAAAAAATATTCTGTTGCTTCACACTACTGTCAATAGGCAACTGATAATACCGCTTTGTTAGAGTTACTTCTTGTAAATAATATATATCAATAGTTATTGTAATCAGACAGTTTGCATAAATGCCATTATGAATTATTATGATTTGTCCGTAATTAATTCTTTGCCACTGGTACCGATGTATAATAAATTTCATTCAAAAATTGAACTGAGCACTCTATTTTTTAATGCTAGTATTTGATAAAACGAAATTGAAATTCACAGGTTTACATGTCCTTTGCTCTTCAATTAGCTTTTGGTTCAATGAAGGTCTTGTTTATATAGCACCTGAACACAGTTATAATGTACTCATGCAGATTTTAATTATCAGAGTAAAAGATGATGTGCACGTTTCCACTATTTTCAAAGCTACCCAGTGAGCTGGTAATCTTGAACATTAAAACAAAATTAAATGAAGAAAAAGCTATAACAAGATGTAAATAAACCATCTGTCCAATGAAATGGTGAAAAAAATTTCAACTTTTTAAATGATATAATTAAGGAAGAACAATGTTCCTTGCATATCTTGAGTTTATACAAAAATGTTATATTAATTCTTGATGTAATAATGTGAACCTGGAAAAGACTATTAAAAATTAATTGAAATTAGAACCTCCACTACAAGAAAATATAAATCTTTCCAGGAAGCAGAAAAAGCAAAATGATTGTATACATTATATAACAGGGGAAACAAACATGACATCCAGTTTAAATGGAAACAAAATAAAACTATTTTAATCATTAGTACTCACATGAAGATTAGGAATCAATATTTTGATTCCTGTTTCTACTATTGAGGACACAAGACTTAAGAGTTTTTCAATTCAAAGTTCTCCAGATAAGTATCCATGCTACTAACTTTAGTAGATTGTTTAAATTAAAATTCTTGATTCATCATTATGTACTTTTTGTAACGAAGCTGAAGAGATTCTGTTTCATTTATATTTTGGGTGTAAATTTGTGAAAACAGTTTTGATAAATTTATGGTCAGTTCTTAGAGACAAATTAAGTTAGATTTAACAGCAGATACCATTTGGAATTAGAAATTCACCAGGACTGGCTATCATTAATCTCTTGTTTAATAGTGCTAAAACAGTACATATATATGTATAAAATTAAAACTTGCATTCCATGTTTTGTGGCTTACATAAAACAAATCAAATTTAATAAACATCTAGAATTATATTATACACATTGGTACTCCACTGCAAGGGCAGCAGCAGCAGGAGGGGGTAAACGACCCAAAAATGGAGATGACTTTTCGTAACCTGACATGAAAATAATGCTGTTTTCAGCCAAGAGATGTTGACTCATTAATGATCCAAAGGTCAATCAGAGGTTTAGAACATTGTTGATTTTACCAATAATTTATTGATCTGATCAACAAAAAAAGTGACTGCAACCAGGTTGACAGATGTTGAATATCTGTTAAATGACTTTCTTGGGTAATTGTAATTAGTTTTTATTAATTATATGTGAACCCCCCCCCCCCAATGAATTGCTAAGTGCAAAACAAAATTTTAGAATGAAATCTTAGGGGTTCAGCAGGGTGTTCAGGCTGAATTTTAATTCGTTAATTTTTTAATCAAGCACACACACTTTCCCCCTAAGTGAACCCCAGGTGCTATAAAATTAACACCCGTATTTGGGTTCAGAAACCCAGGCAAGTGCACCTGGGTTAAGTTTTACAAGTTGACAATTACCCATTCAGTGATATTTCATCTTTTTTCAATTCATCGCAGGCACCCAACCACCCTTTAGTATTTGTTTAAAATGTTGACAATATGTCAGGGATTTACAACTCTATATAAAGTCCTATTTTCCTACATTTCGATACTATAGTACAGTAATATTTGCATAAAGTACTGTACAAGTTATTTACCTTTGTGCTATTTATACTATCAGTAATCGCAGAGAGTACTGATACATTCATACTTATAGGTAAAAAATTAGTATTCACATATTTATATAAGACTAAGCAAAATTTGTTAAGTATCTGAACATTTTATGCTGATTCCTGTTCTATTATCATAAAAGGTAATAATTTTTGCTAAGTGTGGGGAATCCCCTGTATTATTATTAGTAATTAATTTGTCACACCTGACCTGGGCAATGACGAAAATTGTGTGTCGAAATTTCGTCAATTTGCTGTAGCTGAAAAAATATGTTACTGTGTATATTGAAATCTTTTATGTTGGCTGACTTAGTGATCCGTAATTAAATCATTGTTGTATTAATACTAATGAGTGATTCTGCGCTTACTATGGAGTCTCATACAGCAAAATTAGCTTGAGAAAAGGGTTAATGCAATTAAGAAATATAATCGCTTTTGTGATTCTGTCAAACAGCAACTACAACAACAATTTACAGAAGGTACAAAGCAGTTATTAAAACCAATTGTCGACCCCCCAAAAAATTGTTACAGCAACTGAGGCAACACAAAAACTCTTGAGACATTACGTGCTGATATTGCTAGCTGTCGTCCACCCCCTCCACCACCCAAATTCAACCCCCTCCATCACCCGAAGTTCAACCACCACCGCCAAAAGTTAAATACAGGATAATATATAAATTTGCTGAGGAGGGTAATGCTGCTATCAGAGATCCAGATCAAAGTATTTGAAATTTCTGTGTATGGATATAGTGGTAGAGATAAATATATAAAACCTGATCATGTTTATGGTTTAAAGTCTGCCAATCAGGTCAATGATGTATATCCCGTCGCTACTAATATTTCGCAAATCAAAAGGGACGACAATGATTTTGAAATCTTTAAACAAGCAGTAGATGAATATGCTGCACGAGCAGAATTGGAAAGAAAAAATAGGAAATGAAGCATCAACTTAAAAGCAAAATCAGAAAGAAAAACGTAAAGTGTAAAAACAAAAAAGGAAAAGAGAAAAGCTGAGTCAGAGGCGCTCTCCAGAACCACAACCAGATCTGCATGACAAGCCACCTAAATCAGCAACCGGAAGTGGCCTTGCTACTCATGATCAATGAAAAACAAACCTTGTGGTGATTGAAGATCAACTTTGTCCCAATAACGTTCTCGCTGATGTTGATATACTAGAAATTCTGATTGGTGGAGAGAAGCCAGTAAAAATTCCCATGAAATCATCAATGAATCAACTGCTATTTATCAGCGTTTATTTACTGGTGGCATCATGGGTAGCAGTGTTTATCGGGCACTGATTGATGAAATTATCCATGATTACTACAGTGAGTAATCAATTAGATCGGCGATAACAAAATGACATGATTATACACAATGCCCAATGTGGACCCAAAAACGTCAGGGTGGTCAATTCACGATTACCAGTTTATAGCGCGATCTACGGCACTGGACTTGGCGATGTTATTCAAGTTTTATCATTAGGTATGAAAGCCATCGAAGTTGTTTGTGATTAGGGTATTGGCATTATTGGTAATGTTGCTGGTAAAGCGTTCTCAGCGATCAAAGACAGACTCGCGTCATCAGTATAACGATAACCACAGCAGAATGTGAAGTATTCCAATGCAAGCATTACAATAAAACTACCCAGCACCGAAGTGATGTCAGCAAGTGTTAGAAAAATAATAAATCAAGCAGCAAGTGAGCAGCTGAAAGAATTAGCTGGTGGGCCATCTCTGACAAAACAAGCAACAGCAGAGATGGAGAAAAACCCTACCACAAACCTATTAGCAGATAGTGGTCTGGCTCACCGTTGTCAGTTATATTGATCAGTTTTCGAACATCGTTTTAGACAAAAGCGAATATAATAGAATGTTCAAACGTGTATCTGATCCCGCATTTGACATGGACACACCAATACTCAAGGATGAATCAGTGCATGATTATCAGTATTATTCGTATGAAGCACGAGAACAAGACCAATATGGATGAATCAAACTACAAGTCCATGAGACATCAAAGTATTTCTTGCTGGCCGAGGCATTTATTAAAGTTCATTGTAAGCTCGTGGAAAATGATGATACCGCATAAGCAGCAAATGAACGATGTAGATTCGTTAACAACGGTATTATGGCCTTGTTTAACAGTGCCAGATGCATCATTAGTGGCAGAGAAATCAAAGAATGCCTTGATAACATTGATGTTGCTACAACAATTATCGGTCTTGCAAGATACTCCAATGACTATTTACGGTCCACCGGTCCGTCCATGATGTTCGCGAAGAACATTACTGACCACCCTGACGATAGGTACAATTAACACAGGCTAGTACTGTTGATCCTCAATTAGTTGGAATGATGCCCTAACCAGGGATGGGTGGTACTGCGACATTGCAGAGCGCCAATCCAGAATTCAACATGGAATTTTCAGCACAATGATCTCAGGCTAATGTTGATGATGGATTTTCATGTGTGATACCACTGTCACATATCTTCAGAGCAAAACATATGGCTGCACTGGTTCAAAGGGCGACAAACAATGATGCAATCTGGCGAGATAGAATTGGTAGAGGTGGTGATGGTAAAGTAACGCTAAAAAAATTAGCATTATTGATGCCAACGATGACACCATCAGTGACAGAAGAAGCATGGTTACTATCGTTCTTTGATTAGACGCTAACAATTCACATGTATTTTCACATAAAACTAAGTTGGAAGTGGGCCAGCCAGTTCCAGTCTGGAAAGTTGTCAGTATTCCAGGAGGATCATATCAGATCAAACAAATCAATGAACTTCAGCACAGAATCAAATCTATAACAAGAAAAGGATAAACCTTGCTGGTGCAGACAAGATTTTAGTCTTCTGGATGCTCTATGAGAAAGCAAGGTGTTCTTGAATATCCGAATGATAATCTTAAAGAATCATTGAGACAGTAAATTATCTGAACCAGGTGACATCTAATGCAGAATACTTCAAAATCTGTGTCGGAAACTGTAGCTTACTCTGATAATAGTACCCCAGATTATAAAAATAGGTTTCTTTATCATTTTAAGATCACTGAAGACCAGTTGAATATGTTCAAACTACCGGGATTGGATATTGATAAAATGCAGCCGGATCACGATGACATAATTGACGATTATTTTCCAAAGATTTATGCTGCAAGTAGCAAAATAAGAGGCCCTCTAGATATTCTCCAACATAGAAATGATCCAACAGGTGATGGTCGTTATGTATCGCCAGGCATTGTCAATATCACTTTGATGATTTCTGTAAATCTGTAAATCTAGTTTGTGACACAGTTTGGCGGTAGCTATATCTTGTCTGGGCAAGCATCACAAGGGCGGGTTCAGCAGGGATATATTCTATATAGCATTTCTCCATATGTCCCACCGGGTCATTTGATTGTGTCCGTGCCATTTAGTCCTGTTTATTTACGATGTCATAATCCGTTGCTGTCACAAATACATTTTCGTCTAACTAACCACGACGGTAGTTTATTCAACACGTGCAGGAAGAATTGACTGTTAGTTTGTATGTGCATGATAGACCATGAAACGGTTCACCCCGAACGCCACCACCATGAAGAAGAAAAAATTAACATAAAGACAACAAAAAACATATTGTTTTTGGTGATAATTTTTTTTTTTGGGGGGGGGGGTACCGGCGACGCTGCTATTTCACCTTGGCGGATTTGGGAATCATACCAGATTCCAACACAAGTTATTGTTAGCTGTCTCGTGCGTGCACTTACAGTTGCAGAAGTTTCAAATTGTGAACATAACTCTGATTGTATTTCCTAAATGGCACTTGTTAGTGGAATAAATTTAGCTATCTCATGTTATTCGTGTGAATCTGCCGATGACAATTCCATTTCGCACTTGAGTGATTTGATAAATCCATCGTTTGTCGCTAGTGTATATCTTATCATCTCAAAATCATCGTTGACTTTTTCAACATCAAGTTAAACCACAAGACCATCTTACTGCGATTGTTCAATGTCAGAGATAATCTCATTAATATTTACATTTTCATTAATGTTGTTATTGTTGTTGTAGGGTTTAACGCCATTTTTCAGCACACGATAGGCTATACATGGCGGCCAGTATTAATGGTGGAGGAAGAACCCGAGAAAACCCCTGGAAAGAACCACCGACCCACGAGAAGCTACTGGCAAGCTTTCTCACATACCCACATTAGCTGAATCCGTGACTCGAACCCACGCAGACAGAGGTGAGATGGCACTGATCCGCAACGGAGAGCGCTTTAGACCACTTGGCCACTCGGGGCCCCAAATCTCATTAATATTTACTTGGTTCATTATACAACAACTGTATTTTGTTTTAAAAAACGATTTTATCGAGACCAATTTAATAATGTGTTGCTGAACTGTGTAAACGTATTGTGATGAATCCATATGGGTTTTCTTGAGCATGTGCAAAGACGTTTGTGTGTCAACACCGTTACAAAAACAAAGTATTACAGTTATCTCTAATTACTTTGGGAATCTGAGTTTACCACTGTGTAACGTAGATGACATTTGTGTTTTTACGTCTGCCCCATGAGAATATTCTGGCCAGATTTGCGTGTTTGTCAAGCATGAAATCGTCGTAAACCACTAGATTGTTGATATGATCGTTAAGATCCTAGATAGACGACACATAATCGATGTCAATTATAAATTCAATAACATCATCTTCAGCAACTACATTTTCATTAAATTCCGTAAGAAAATTATAACATCATTGTTCATCCACAGATAGTGCTGCTAAGTAAGCACTTGAGCCACCTCATTATCAGGTTGAGCAACAATTTGGTTTTACCCAACCCAGATGGACCAATTATAATAGTTCAAATGGAATTTGGTAATACTGGATGGTGCTTGATCGGTGCTTGCTCACGTATCGCTGAAAAGTCAATAATGCTCATATCGTTCAAATATAGTATTAGTAATAATCATGAGATTATATTGTGTTCAATCCAAGAAGGTCACGGATATAACCCGGTTAAACACAACCATGTTGAAAATAACACGCGGGCGCTTACAGGTAAATGTGAGACGCAGCATACAAATTACAGTTTGTGATGTAGGATCACCTTGTGATTAGCATTGCGAGCATTGTTGGCAGTGATATTTCTGAGAGTGAGACACTCAAAAAATTACTAGGAACGCCACGGGCTAAGTCCGAAGGATAGAAACATCTTCTAAGATATAATTATTGTGGTTATGGAACTAGACTTGATAATAGACTTGACAAAAAATATGAACCAAAACCATGTGAATTTCTGGTAAATGCGATTGATCAAGCGTGATACAGGTCGATAAAAAAACCCATACAAGAATCACTCGCCATCTGGTTGATAAGATCGGTGATGGGTGGTAAACTAGCCATTAATAATGAGATAATTATATAATGGAGTAGATTTATTATAGTCCAAGACCATTTTGGACAGGTATAGCAGCAATCAGTAAACTCGCCAATTCAACAGATGTTACATGTGCTGTTGCCACAGGTTGGTTGTCACAACAGACAGTATGACAAATTTATCTACCACCTCCAAAAACAATTCAGCTCTGACGGTTTGATGTCAGCACACCCAACAAAGTTAATCAGACAGATACCTTGTTCTTACCACATGACATCATTGGCACATCATGCAAACGGTGCACACACAAATACAAGTTCATAGACGTTGCAAGAAGATACCAAGCAGCTGAACCGCTATCAACTAAAAAAGCAACTGAAAGCATTTTAATGAATTTATCAATGCGGTGTCCTGCGATGGCCACAGATGCTACAGGTTGATCCTAGAAAAGAATTTCTCGGTGCAGAAACGATGCTGATGCAACAATGTTAAAATCAGACGTGGACACACTGCGTTACAACATAATCAGGCAATCATTGAGCGATTTAATCACAAACTTGCACAGTGAGACTCTTTGGACATCAATACGCATAGGAATTACTGAGCAAGGATTGATCTTTTGAATGGGTTGCGAGACTACCTCATATAGTGGCCGTGTTAAAAAATAAAGTCACTCATGAAATTAACATGAAACCCATCGAAAAACACACATCACATCGAAAATCACTAGGAAACCAATTTAAATAACCAGCGCTGGACAGTTGCGTAACAGAAAGGTATTTATATGAACCTGGTGAACTTGAGGGTGGTACAAGATAAACTTATTCCATCTGGCATGTAAACACATGTAAAATTTCCAGCGCAGTAAGATCTACTGTGCAGCCTGCAATCTACAGACTAGATTTAACTGCTCCTAAATGGGATTTGTCCGTGAACAATTACAGGTGATTCCTGAAGATATTCAAAAAATTAAACGTCTGTTACATTCAAGACATGTCAGAGTGGCATTTTGCATGTGTGGCCGAGACTACTATCGATTATATCCAAGGTAAATTGTTGTATATCATTGAGAAAATATTGCCATAGCATTATTGTGTTACAGCCGGTGCAGTGATTATTTTTTCGTTATTTCATTGTCATAATAAATTCAACATCAAGATCAAACTGACTCTTGGTTTATTTTGTCTTCCTGCGCATAACAAGCTATTTGTTCCACTGGTTTGATTGTTGGTGCAGTTGATACAACAGTTGTCACCACCCTAACGTAGACGACCCTACGTAACTGATATATTATTCTACTTAAATATGAATACAACGAGACTTTTAGGGTTTTATATTCATCATTTAAAATAAGAAAACATACATTTTTCCATTAATGTGTCATCTCATTTCCTCGCTATTTAGAACATACACCAATGGAATTAATATTAAAATGAACAGTGTTTTCTTTAATCGGTTTTACAATCGGAGGCATATATAATGCAAATCTCTCTGGGGATGCTCTATTAGCCACAAACTTGTCGTCATCGCCTTCAGTCTTCTTTGGGTTCCTAATCACTATAATCCACAAAAATAGTTTTGAGATCGAGAACATCCATCGAAAGGTAGTCTGAATGCGACATCGTCTTGTGCAACAATAAAAATACACATATATTTAAGTTTTTCATATAACAGTTAACACATCTTTGCTGATCTGACATTTTGACACCAAGGTAAATAATTCCTTAAACTGTATCAAAATAAACTAGCAGATAGTACCTGACAACGGAATTATTATGCTAGTTACCGATCCGTTGCAACTGCTATTGGTGGGCTCGTATAGCAAATAGTGTCAGTTACTGATCTCTGTGTTATATATGTTTATGTTTGTGTGCAATTGCAAACGATATTTGTCTTTGTTGCTATTTTAAACTGCCGCTGTCAATCAGTACAATATGCTTGTGTATCTTTTCTATAGGTATACTTTTATTATGATGCAGATCCATCTTAATATCAATTTCTGAACTTGTTTGGTTAGAGCGTCCGCCTCGGATGCGGGAGGTCGTGGGTTCGATCCCCGGCCGAGTCATACCAAAGACTTACAAAAATGGTACTAACAGCTGCCTCGCTTGGCGCTCAGCATTAAGAGGTTAGTGTTAGGACTGGTCGGCCCGGTGTCAGGATAATGTGACTGGGTGAGACATCATGCTACATGTCTGCAGCATGATGCTCCAGTGCTAGACATCACTATAAACTGCCACACTGCAGACATCGTAGCGATATGACTGAAAAATTGTTAAAGCTACGTTAAAAATCAAAATCAAAAATCACATCACACTGAACTTGTTTAACAAGTAACTTTTTTTTCTTTCTTAAAAGACAATTAGGTTGATGATTTTTATTCATTATTTTTATCTTCTTCCGAATGGGAACAATGAAGAAACATGTCGTGCATTTGTTCTATTGTAGATAAGATATTTTGTTTGCTTTATTATACACTCAAGGACTAGATGCTCTATAGGAGGGGTGCACAACCCCTGGCCCACAAACATGTTCTGTCTGGCCCTCAGGGCAAATTAAAACAACACAGAAATATGGCCCATGAACAGTAATTATATTAAAGAAATTAGTGTTTGCGGCCCTGAAGTGGTCTTAAAAAATGCAATTTGGCCCTTGGCCGAAAAAGGCTGTACACCCCTGCTCTGTAGTGTAAAAATATAACTTCCTTTATTCTTCTTCTGTGTAAAATCATCAGATTATGTCATCTTTGAGAACCTCAGTACCTTATGTGCAGGGTCAGCCAAAGGATTGTTGGTGCCCTAGATAAACTATGACTTTGGTGCCCATTCCTCTTCCCCCATTTACGCCTTGGATGACCGCCTAGTTCGTCTATGTGGTTGGGTGGGCCCTGATTAGGTGTCATTGTGTGAGGGTATACAAATTACCCATGACAAATATATGCATTGCGGCCTGCAATGATATCGAACTATCAAAAACTAACAGTTTGTTGGAAAAGGGTGGAGTTTATAATTTATCGTTTAAGAAATGTTACCCGATAGAAATTCAGATAAAGAGCGTTTCGATTGTGAATGTGCCAAAGTTAACAATCAGTGGCAATGACACCATACAAATTATGTTATAGATTACTTGGTAATTCCATATTTAGCCACAGTTAACTTTCACATAGGAATTTGTATTTCTAGAGCACACAGCCTTTCCAGTCTTTCTTTCTGATTATTAAAATTATGTTAGTGGAGTATGAAAATATTTAGTGGCAGAATCCATTAAGTATGCCACACGTCAGGTATGACAAGCAATAGAGCTAAGTGATCTAACTTTAAATACGATTTGAAAGTTTCACTCGGGCATATACTTTGCTACTACTGAATTTAGTATGCTTAAAAGACATGCATATATTTTGATGGGTTAGTAAAAAGATCATTCAAGTATCTGTTTGAATGTAGTAACCTAAGTTCGTTCTTTTATCTATCTCTATTTATTTGTCTTTCTTTTAAGTCCTCCAACTGCTAATGAGATTTCTCAACCTTCATCTATTCCTCCAACTGTTACTACTACCACCACCACTACTACTTTTCTTTTCTGCCACAACTGATACTACTATTAAGGATTACTAGTACTTCTAGTGTTCCTACTACTGTTGCTGCTACTAGTACAACTACTAATTTCTATCCAGTCTTCCTAGCGCTATTGGGATTCCTCCACACTATCATTCTCCTCCTCCGACAACTACCTCCACCACCACCCCTACTACTACAGATGCTTTTACTGCCATTACTAATACAACAATAAATAATTACAATTACTTCTAGTGTTACTACTAATGCTGCTGTTACTACTACTACTATGACATCTACAAATGGGGCAGCAACAACAGCAACTACTGCTCCCACTACATCTACTACTACAACTACTACTACTACCACAACTGCTGCTACTACTACTACTACAATGACATTACTAATGAGGCTGTAATAAGAACTGATACAATTTCTGTTACTACTATTACCCTCCTGGTACTTCTATTTTTGTACTATTAATACTGCTACTGCTGTTAACATTTTACGGATGATGAGATGATGTTGCTGTTGTTGGTGCCACCAGTTGTAAAACATCTACTTATTTACTAGTTCATCTTTATTTACTATTTAATTACAACATAGAGAAAAGGTAGATAATCATGAGGACATAGGGTACAATGACACACATAACTCACCAACTCATACCTATATAGACTGGACTATTTTCCAAAAAATATTTCATTGGTAATTACCATTCCATCTTTACCGATCAAGGAATGGTACCCATCATTTGGGGACCCTACCTTCTGAGGTGAAGGCAGTATGGCCATCCCTTAATGGGTAAGTGGTTGTACTAAATACATCTAGATGAATTAAGACCAAAATTATCCAATATATGTGCTAAATTCTGAGAATATTATATTATCCTAATTGTGATGGTGTTATCTAACGATGTTATTCGTCTGGACTCTTAATTTAAGGGTCACTTGTTTGATAATAAGCCAGGTCAGCCAGGGTGGAGAACTTCAGTGTTATCACGGGAAACACATTTAGCCTCCATTTTGATGGCGTTATATAACGTATAATGTGTTAAAATTGTTTTAGAAACAATGCCAACAAGAACAAGAATACTTATTAGTAGTTTAGGTGTGCCAATAATAGGTCAATATTATTGTTTAGTTGAAATATGAGTGTACAATAACGATAAAATCACAATTAAAATATCTTGAGAAACATTACTAGACTATTCATACTGTAGTGCAAGAAAATAAAGCAATGTGCTTTGCTACTTTCATTCATAAGTAGCATGAATGAAGCATTTATTACTTCTAGGCACAACAAGGCAATTTTTCACTAAATATCTCAATATGCACCACTGACTAAACAATTAGCAATAATGTAAATTTGTTTTAAATTTGAATATAGTTGCATATACAGATTATTTACTTTTGTGACATAAATATTTTACGAACCATTTGCAAAACAAGTAAACATACTTTATCTTAACATTTCCGTATACAATTATACAATATACTGCACAGACTTAAACAGAAGAACTGGTTTTGAAATCTAACTAAATAAATGCGTCAAATGTGGTTTGACACATTAATTTATGAGAATGTGTACAGAAGACTGTTGTAATATTTATGCTCTGTGTCAACGAGTTTATACGAGATTAATTGTTTTTCTGCGATAGCAATTGAATCGTGGAAGGATTAATACACAAATTTCTTTTGTGGTGGTATCAGTCAGTTTGATTCTCCTGATCTGCTTGCAGATTTGTCTGGGATTGCACCAAAATCAACTCTATGCATCTATTACATATCCTATATGGGACACAGCAAGATACCAGAGGTCTGATTTTGTCCACCCATGTGCGCTGTGTAACGAAATTGTGTAACCAAGAACCGTTCATATCACACGATTGCAGTTTCAGCCGCGCTGATGTTGAGCGCGTACTACGTCAGTGAGCAAGAGAAAGTCTGTGTGGTCTATTCCAGGAATTGCCACGGATATATTTTGATGATTAACTAGCAGATGATAACAACAACTGAACTGCCGTTGTATGGACTTTTCCTCCATCAAGCCCAAGTAATTTTTAAAGTTGAAAATTATTATGCATGATGCAATCTAAGATAGAAACCAGCTCATTCAGACACTATTGTGACAAAAATACCTCCGTTTGATTTTATGAGATACAACTATGCATAGTTGTATATAGAGAGCTGTCTGGTTGTATGCGCAAACACATGTATACTGTCGCAGTGTCTCATCCTTAGATAACCATGGTTGATTTCTCCGTGGTAATTCCATCGATAAAAGCTGTGGTATGTCTGTGCAATATTGATTGATTGATTGATTGATTGATTTATCTAGTGTTTTTGTTCCAGATTCTCCTCCGCTGCTAAGAAAACAAAGTTTGTGACAAGCAAATGGATCTTGTGTGTGTGGCAAAAGATCATTAAGAGTTCTGTAATATTTTGGCGGCATGACATAAGTGGCTGATTCTTGACACACATGAAGAGATTTTTGTTTGATTCTTCAATGACAGTGCGGAGTATTGGGTTGATATTCATTTGTTCACATGCATGTGCCAGCCTTTTAAGAAAACAACACAGTTTGAGTTTGATGACGTGTGAAAACAATAGAATATTTTCTGGCTACGATGCACTTGCAGCCAGTATATAACAAATCAGTTGTGATGCAGACGGCTTCATGGTGCAATCTATTTTAAATTATTACTAAAATATGCAAGCATCAAAACTCTCAGGTGAGCTTAACGAGGTTTGAAACCATCACAATACCCGTTACTCACTGTATGCGATACAAATCTATATACTTGTGAACAGTCTCTGATAAAAATTCTAACTCCGCCAGGTCTTCAACTACTCCTGGAGCATCACTCATACAACCATTTGCAGCTCCAATGATAAATCTGCCAATTATTATTCGTCCAATATCTCTCGGGTGCCATATTTCTTTCAGAGTTGTGTATAAAGACAACATGTTTTTGATGTTGATATGTAATTATTGCACCCATTACACCAAAATGAGTCAATATCCCTGCCCCTAACATAAAACACAGCAACGCACTGGGACCCATCCATGATCATTTCGCCGATGCTCATCCACATTGGATTAGTAAACTGACATTCCAACCATGAGCAAATCCTGTAACAATTATGTCAGGAAGAGCTCCCTTGATATATTCTTGAACAAAATCATGTGTAGGATAACAATAATGTGAAAAATAGGGTTGACACTATGTTAGGGAGAACTGGCTGGGTAGTATGCAACCTTGTCAATGACTATGGCATCATTAACATTTTAATCTGTCTTCCAAAGGCCTCCATGACCGTATTTTGTGCAAGACCATTGAAGATCTTCAACAATGATCATGGCCATGGCAATCAGTTATTTTGTTTTTTTCCGTTCTGTCGTTGACACGACTGACGAGGGTGGTTGTAACAGATTTGTTCGAGGTTTCATCACAATGTTGGCAGCAGATCATTGGTAAATACCTTTTTGAGATAACGAGTACTTCATCATCTACACGTGCTAGTCTAAAACATATTCCTGACAGCAACACATACTAATCAATTTGCATGGGATCACTCTCAAACAAGCAGGCAGACACAGTGTCATTTGCAATAATATTCTTTATGATCTGGTAAACATCTCTGTCATAAAGTTTTGTTGTATGCATGAACGGAAATGTTGACGTATGATCCTTGCGAGCATTGTACTGAACAAGAATGGCCTGTTTCAATTTATTTTCCATTCTCGATATTCCACGAGATCATTATTGTAAATTTGGTGGCCTTTCCAATGCAGTCCATTGTTTTCTATTTTGCTTTAACATAGTTTCAAACAAAAGAAATCTCGGAAAACGGTATAGATTTGTATTATTAGTTAATGTTCTTCGTAGATGGAACTCATAAAAGACATTGTTCATTTCTCCCACACAGTGAGTAATTTTGGACAAAGTCTATTCTAAATTCTATCCTGAAGAAAAAAAATAGATAAGAAATGTGTGTGAAAGGAGAAGGATATATAAAGGCAAAGCGGATAGCTTTCCAAGCACAAGATCAACATTCGACTGACAAACATCAAAGATATGTAAGTGAACAAAAATAACCCATCCGCTTGACCTTTCATGGATATATTTCTAAAGGTATGGTCCACTCGAAAAAAAAAGAAACAAGAATTGCAGCGGATACAAATAGTGTGCATGATTTGAATGTCTGTTATTCTCATCTAGCAAGGACAAAACATGTCATCCTTATTAGCTTTTGCAGTTGACTATAAACCTAGCTAATAACATAATGATTTGGGTGAAGATGCGATATGGGACTTAGTGTGGATCAGTGGATGGGTGGCATAACTTGTTTTGTTTGTAGGCAATATGTAATAATGAAAAGAGTTAGACAGCATAGAAACGACAGAGAGGTCCTGCTAAAATGATCGATTCTTCAGATTACTAGTTTGGAGCATATCTTTAACCTACAATAGGTTAATGTTGACAATTTATTGATGACAATATTTTTTTTCTCATGAAGAATTGGCAAGCTTGTTACCCTTTGACTTTTGAACTCTCGGAACTTAAGCCATACCTTCACTGTTCAAATTGTAATACTTATCACTGATATCGCTGTAATAACTGTTAAAATTCCTATTCCTGTCTTTAAGCATAACATTGGTAGCTATTTGAGAAAATGCACATTTTCATTTTTAAAATAGATCACGTTTTCATCACTGTGGTGGAGAGATGTCTGGGCTGGCGAGGGACTTTTGGTACTGTTTAATACTTTTCACTTTTCTGAAGAAAAGATACATGATAATTATTCAAAATAACTATTTCGAAGCTTGCAGCATAAATGTCTCAGCTATACAGCCAAATTATATCATACAATAATAACATAAATTTTATCTTTATGGTTCCACTCTACAGTTATTAAGTACTTCTAAGAGGGGAACGGATATAAGGTGAATGTGTTTGCATTGGAAACATACACAATGTAGCGATGGCATGAAGTATGAAACTGTGAAGCAGAGCCTTTAATATAGTCAAACTTTGTAAACACTTTTGACTGAATTCTGACATTTATCCAACTTCAGGGAGACCTCATTACAGGGTATACGTTTTAATTGGAAAAGAAAGATACTGATGATATAAAAATTTCCCACAACTCGTGATGCAATCAACTGTAATTTATATTATACCATCTCAGATAAAGAATTCATATCATTCATATAACAAATGTGTGCTATAGTAAATATGATTTATGTGATATCATAACTTGAAGAACATCATGCTATAAAATTTGAATTTATATCATAAACACAAATAAATTACATCATAAAATCAAAAATAGGAGAAATTTGGAACTGTGATATAAAATAGATAATGACTAGTACAATGAACCCCCAATAATTTACATGATCACGCAAATTCGCTTTGTCCGCTTGCTGATGATATAAAAATATATTAATAATGACATTAGTTTGAGTTTAATGCCACCAAAGTAGATCATATATAAAATTATATGGGATTTGTGAGGTTTGATTTCTTTCTTAACTCGCAGGCCACAACTTACTCAACTTAATTAAACTTAAATATGAACAAAATAAATATTTCAGGTTTTATATTCATCTTTTAAAATCATAAAAATATAACAATTTTCATTTGTGTGACATATCATTTCCATCCTATTTATAACCTAGAGAATTTCCCACGAAAGATAGTCTGAACGCAATAATAAGAATACACAGAAAGTTTTCTTTTTTCTTCCTATAACAGCTAAAACATCGTTTATGTTCTTTGTAAAACTCTACATAAATGTAAAAAAAAAGTCTTTAAACTCTGTCAAAAACACCAGCAAGATAACACCTACCAACAGTGACTACAAAATTCCTGAGCTAGTTACAGTAGTCACAATCACTATTGGTCGGCTCATATACATATACACACTAAACTGAACAAAGCAAGTTTTGTCAGTCTGTGCTATAGATGTTTCTGCTTATGTGCGATTGTAAACAATATTTGTTTTTGTTGTTGTTTTTAATTGTCCTTCTCCGAATAATATTATTCACATCTTTTCTGTAATTATATTCTTATCATGATGATGACCAAGCTTATTATTAATTTCAAAACTTGTGAAACAAGTAACACATTTTTCTTTCTAAAAAGACAATTACATTTTTTATTTTTCTTCATTATTTGTATCTTCTTGCAAATGTGAACTGTGAAGAAACATCTGCATATGCTTGGAAACATATTTATTTTGACGTGAACTCAATATTTGGCTTAGTTTGTTTGCAAATAGTATAATTGTTTAACTTTTGGAGACATTGAATGACTAGATGCACCATATTTTCATCTTTGAGAAGCTCTGTACATTACGTGCCAGGCCGGCCGAAGGATTTTTAGCCCCAATGCAAACTATGACTTTTGCATGCATCCCTACCCTGATTGGCACCCAAACTGACAGCCACATTCGCTTATACGGTTGGGACAGCCCTGAATGTGTGCCTTTGTGTGCAGGTACACAAACTGCCAATGAAAACTATCTGCATTGCGGCAAAACGGAAAAATGAACTACCAAAAACTGACTGACAGTTTGTTGCTGATATGTGGTATTTAGGATTTATTGATTAAGGTATTTTACTTGACAGAAACTCAGGTAAATATTGTTTTGATTGGAAAAGTGTCACGGTTCAAATCCATATCTATGTACTGGCAATGACACCATGCAAATTATATTACAGATTACTTAGCAAGTTGGCACATGACCTTGCATTTCTAGAGCACACAGCCATTCCAGTCTTCCTTTCTGGTGAATGTCTTAAAAGTGTATGTATACGGAATATGAAAATATTCATTGATAGATTCTATTAAGTATGCCATATATTAGTAAGAGAAGGAACATAGCAATGTAATCTAAATTCAAAACGTTTTGAAGGTTTCATGATGACATATACTTTGCCAATACTGAATTTAACATGCTTAAAAGATGTTTATCTCTTTTAATGGGTTTACAAAAACATGACTTATATATATGTATAACATATCCATCACTTACCTCCTTTTAGTGTCAGTGGCTCAAGACTGACCAGATTATAGTCAACGTTAATCCGTTCTCCTGTCGCCATGGTCTCGATATAACTGACTGTGGCACAGGATTATTGACTCCAAGTGCAGTGAGGTGTCATCTAAGCAAATTGTTGAAACGAGGACTGTGCTGCAAAATATTTAACAAGATTCTAGCCATATTCATATAATGTACAAAGCTACCATGTCATTTATACGTTATTACAGATATTTTTTGTACAACATGTACACAATGTTGCATGTTATATTTGTTCCGTAATGAACTTCAAAACAAAAAAATCAGTCTTTCCTTTGTACAGCTGCTTACAGACACAGTGTACTATTATTTTCCATGCAAATGGAATGCACAGAAAGTTCAAATACTATTAGTAATGCAATAATTGTCTTAACCTCATATGTAATTCGTCCATTGCATGACTATAGTGTAAAGTAAAACGCAGACAGAATTTTAAATGTAAACACTCATGTTGAGAGAGAGAGAGAGAGAGAGAGAGAGAGAGAGAGAGAGAGAGATGCTTGGTCAAGAATATTATGCATACCTTTTAATTATCATTAAATCATATAATCATCTTAGAGGTGTCATATGATCCTAGTGGTGTCGTGTCATCATTAATAAGTTAAAGATTACAATGACTAGCTGAAGCACTCTATGTTTGTGCCTTGGAAGTTAGTGATGGGTATAAATACTCTGCATGGAAAGTAGGTAATGGGTGTAAATAGTGTAAAAGGATGTAGGTAATCGTGGGTGAAAGTAATATGGATTGGGAGGTTGATAGTACGTGTAAGTACTGTGAAGAGGGGGTAGTGGTGGGTGTAAATGCTGTGGATAGGGTACTAGTCGTGAGTGTAAATGCTGTGGATGATTTCTGCTAAAGAAATTTTATCTAACATAATTCATCTTATGGTCACAAAAAGACGTGCATATGATATTTTTCCGTATAATTGCACTAACTGAAAATGAAAAATTTCTATGCATTCAGTCACCTTAGTTTGAAAAACTGTAAAACTCGTAGAATTCAATTACCAATTTGTCATTTACCGTACATCTCTACGCATTTAGTGATCTTGATATGAATTAAAGTACGACTACGTGCATTCAGTACAACTTTATTTTAATTTTGTACATTGACTCAATAGGAGTTAACTCAGTTGCGGACACAGGCAATATGAACCGGATTTTGTATGGTGCTTTACCAGTAGCTGTTTTAATAGTAAAATTAAAGTAGTATACAGAATCTCTTAAACATGCATTCCCAAGTTAACTAGAACATTCTCTGTAGTGATAGAAGAAGTTGTTTATAAATCAATAAGTTGAAAAAATTTACGGCAAAATCCAGTACCAGCATTCAAGTATCTTTGTTTGCTTGTAATAACACAAGTCCATTCCACAATCTCTCTATCTAATTATATATCTAGCAAGCTAGTTACTTTGCTATCAATCTGTCTGTGTTATTTGTCTTCCATCAGCTAATGGGATTTCTAAACCTCTTCCTCTTCCTACTGTTACAACCACCAACACCATTACTACTACTGTTGCTGTTACTACCTATACTCAGACTTGTACAAAGGATTACTAGTACTTCTAGTGTTACTACTACTGCAGATGCTACTACTACAACTACTGGGATGACGTTTACTAGCGGGGCAGCAACAAACTATTGATGTTGCTACAACTACTCTTACTAATACAAGAACTGCTGCTGCTACTAGTACTACAACTAATATGACACATAACAATGGGGCTGAAACGACAAGAACTGGTGCAACTTTTGCTGCTACTACTGCCGTATTGCTGCTTAATCTACTCCTGTACCATTAATACCATTACTGTTACTACCATTTTATTTATGAGATAATGTTGATGTTGTTGCCACTAGCACTGCTAATTGTACAGCATCTACTTATTCATTTGTTCATCTTTAGTTCCTATTTTAATGATAACAAAGAGGAAAGGTAGAGAATCATTGCATGATGTACAGTTATATATATAAATCACCAGCTAATGCACACATACATGAATGGAACATAAAGTTTTATATTTGACTGGCATGATCCTGCTGGACTTCACTGTTCAGCGACCGCTACAATCTCACCTTCTAAGGAGAAGCCAGTATGTACATCCCCTACTGGGTAAGTGGTCGAAGTAAGTTCATCTCGATGCACTGAAAATTAGAAGGCAATAGGTTTAAATTTATGACCAAAGTTTTCCGATCTATGTGCTAATCGATGAGAGTGTTAGATTATCCTAATCAAGATGGCATTATCTATAGAAACTATTCGTTTGGACTCTTAATACAAGGGTCATTCGTTTGATACCTAGCCAGGCTAGCACTGGTGGACCAACTCAGTGTTATCTTGGTAAGCAAACTTAGCTAAAAGTGTAGTAGATACCATACCAATAACAACAACCATTACTAGTAGTGTAAAGGTGCCAATAATGGTTCAATAACTTTGTTTCATTTGAAATTTGTGTATACAAAACATTAACATCAAAATTAAAAATCACTAGACGTGGACAACGTTCAGATATTTTGAGAATCATTAACATTACTGATACATAACTGCAAGTAAATAAAGCAATGTACTTTGCTACGATTATGAAGACAAATCAATACCTTTACATTTTGGCTCCTCAGCAGACTAGCAGGTGAGAAATTTCACTCATAACTAGAACGAATGAAGCATTTATAACCTCGAGGCACAAAATGATAATTTTTCACTAATTATGTCAATATGCACCATTGTCCGAGCAATCAGAAATAATGATAATTGTTATAAATTCGAATGTACTTGCATTTGCAGACTATTTACTTTAGACATTTTTTTATAGACAACCATTTGAACCATTTGCAAAACACAAACGTATCTTTGACTGTAGAGTCTAATAAAGTAGCAAACAATATACTTTGCTTTTGTATAATATTTCAAAATATAATGCACATAGTTAAATATAAAAATGAAATCTAAATAAAATAAAGCATCACTTGTGGTTTTGAAAATAAGTCAAGAGGTTAATTTAAGTGAATGTAAAAGAAAACTATTACTGTGATATTTACATGTTGATGTATGTTCTGACAAACCTAGATTACATTGCTTATAACTTAGTTCTATGATAAAAACGGATTGGGTTCGATTTCAAAACGAGAGATAAGGATGTTTTTTTCAATGCAAATTAAGAATAATATCCCTGTTCTCTGGCTTTAAAGTAAAAGAAAACGAGCTGATCAATATGCGACCACAATCAACAAGGCACCCGAAGATGTCCATGACAGATATATCGCTGACGTAAATCTTATTGATGATTTAAACACGATAACCTGAGCAACAATAGGTAAAATTGTTAAGTGGATTTGGCATTAGTGGCGCTATGAATGTTAAAATATAACTTTATTGCAATGTACAATCCAATAGCTCATCGACGTTCCAATTACAAGATCATCTCGTTGAATGAATTTAGTGTAACATATGATGTCAATGTAGTACGAACATTGTTGGCAAAACGTTATGGCAAATTTATTTACCCTGATACGAGCAAAATCCTATGAGGATGGTTTGATGTAAAACACCCAGTGATGTTCACAAGGCTGATGTTTTCTTTGCAAAAGAAGATTGGCCGCAATCAGTATCGATACAAATATGCGTTAATGTCTCTAACCGATATTAATAAGTCGAACCTTTAACGTCCAAGGATTGAACAAGTATTGCAAATGTGTTTTAATTTATTTACCGGCTCTGACCACTAACATGGCCAAACCATTTTTTAAAATTAGACCATGGCAAAGATGTTTCAGACCAGTGTCGACATTCACGAAATGACATCATGTACAAATTCGTCATGCACATATCAATGAGGAATTACACAGACAAAATTACTGCCCCATAATATACTACTGAAGAAAAACTGCCAACACCTCTTCCACTGTAACATTCGAGGCATTCATCACAACATTACTATTCTGAAGACCTGGTTGATTATCAATGCGGTCTGCAGTATACAGCCAAGAATCTCCATATGTATATGTCTATGCAAGCTCAACATAACATTTGACACAATGGTTCTTTTCATGACATGCCAATGTAAGAATGTCTTCGAGTGTCAGATCAAAGAAGCCTTTATGTTCTGCGTCAACGGATTTATACGATATTAATTTTTACTGCAATATCATTTGAATCGTCGCATGATTCTAACACCAAAGTTTTGTTTATGGTGGTATCAGTCGCTTTGATCCGCTCGATCTGCTTGCGGATTTGGAGTGGGATCATGCCTCAAGAACAAAGCTGTGCAGCTAGAACATATTTAATACGGGACACAGAAAGATGCACGAGATCTGACCACTCAATAAGACCGGCGACTTTTCAAACACGCGTAGGATTTGATTTCATCAACCCCTGTGTACTGTGTAATGTAACTGTGTAACCAAGACGCCATGCATTAGACATGACTATGGATTCAGCCGCGTCGATGTCGATGCGTACTATGTCATTGAGCACAAGAAAGCCTGTGTGGTCTATTCCAGATATCGCCACTGGTAAATTTTGATGACGACTATCTTGATGATGCAACAACTGAACTGCCACAATAGCGTATTTTCCTTGATGAAGCCTAAATAATTCTCATTGAAAATTATAATGCATGATATGACGTGAGGTAATGACCAGGTCGTTGGGATACAAATGTGACAAAATTACCTCCTTGCAGTTTAAGGCAATACACTGACACATCATCGGATACTGAGCGCTCTGGTTGTTGGCGTATACCCGTTTTTAAATATCGCAGCTTCGCATCATGGGTTTGATAATCATCGTAGATTTCTTCAAAGTAATTATTGTGTTCATGTAGCCAATCAAAGGGGTGGCGTGGGTGGATTATCCGGTGTTTGGATATAGATACTCTAGATGCTGCCCTCAATCACGTAGACGTCATTATGACCCAGCCACATCAGATATAGTACTAATGTGTCTTTACTGACAATATAAAATTCATCCCAAATGATCACATGTGGGGTCTACTTTTCTCCCGTACGGTCTGTCATTAATGTCCAAGCATCATTCCATCGGAAGAAGCTGTGGTCAGTCTGTGCGTGTACATCACGTTGTTTCATGTGTCGGTGTTTACACTATTACATCACAACAACAAAAATAGATTGATTGCTTTTGTGGTTTCGTCAGATTCCCCTAAATCGAATGGAATTGGTATTGGCGACCAGTTATTTTTTATCTTTCTATCTATGATGCGACCAATATGGGCGGTTGTAAAAGATTTTGTTAGAGATTTCATTACATTGTTGTCATCAGATCGTTGGTAAATACCTGTGTGCGACAACGAATAATTCGTAGTGTACAAGTGCTAGTCTAAAACATATTCCTGGTGAAAATACAGACTAACTGATACTGAGAGGGGATCACTCTCCAACAAATAAACATTAACGTTCACGATGACGTGGTGAACATCACTGTCATAAAGTTCTGCTGTAAGCTTGGACGGAAACACTAACATGCATTTATTGATGAGAAGAGTGGGCACAGCTAAGCAGACAAAAAAAACCCCCAGTGATTCTAATTACGTCTGAATTTGCTGAACTAGTTCTAAGAAAGTAAGCAAGTTCTGGAAGCAAATTGTAAAAAGGTTTCCTTGTTTGGGTGAAATTGTAACAAAAACCCATGTTATTTTGTTTTGGTGATTTCTTCTGTTTAGATACAGTATGACTTTTTGAAGCAGACAAATACGGTCAAAAACAGAGTGAATCAACCAACAACACTGAGTCGTTGTACTCCTGCGAACCCAAACAAATGAGGTTATCCACGGGAGTAATTGCATCTGACAAGAATGGCTTCCTCTATTTAGAGGTTTCTTTTTCGATATTAGACGAGATTGTTATTGGTGCTGTAGGGTTTAACGCCATTTTTCAGCAAAAGATAAGCTATACCTGGTGACCAGTGTAACTGGTGGAGGAAGAACCCTGAAAAAATATCCAGGAAGAACCACAGACCCACGAGAAGCTACTGGCAGGCTTTCTCACATACCCACGTTAGCTGAGCCTGAGACTCAAAGCCACGGAGACAGAGGTGAGATGGCAGTGATCCGGAACGGTAAGCGTTTTAGACCACTCAGGGCCTCTATTCTACGAGATTATTTTCTTAAATTGTATGGCCTTTTGAATGCACTGTATTGTTTTCTAGTCAGCTTTTACAGTTTGAAACAAAAGAACACTCGACAAACGGAATACACTGATATTGTTTAGTGTTAGCGGCGAACCTTTGCTTCTATTTTTTATTGGTATTGTTAATGAAACTCATAAAATATATAGTTAAAGGCTCCCCTACAGTGTGATAGTTAAAGGCTCCCTTACAGTGTGATAATTTTGGACATTGTTGTCATGGTTTCGTCTTTCATTCTTTATCAGATAACCTATATTAGTTCTTTCAGGCATTTCTCATCCATAGACTGGTTTGAAAGTCTTTCTTTAAAGAAAACAAATTTGCCTGCTGATAGTCAACTTTTCAGCAATGGTTGAAGCAATCCAAGAAGGCATCAGGCTTTACTGATAGAACTGCTAATGATGCAGGGATTAAAATCAAATTGTAATTTGTTATCATAGACACGTCCTGTTCCAGCCTAGGGCGTTGACAGAAAAGTGTAATCTAAATTATGTACTGAAGAAAAAAACATATAAAGATATGACAGCATTGTGTGAAAAGAAAAGGATACATAGAGAAAAAGAGTACATTACTTTCCAGGCATAAGATCAACAAATGCACTTCTTTTCAACAGATAACCAGCAAAGAGGTGGAAGCTGGAAAAAATGACCCATCCGTGTCACATTTCATCGGAACATTTATTTGGGTATGATCCACACGAAAAAGAATGATTGCAGAGGATGCATATTGTGTGTAGATTTGAAAGAAATCTCGTTCTCATCCAGCAAGGACACTACATAATCGCCATCATATGTTTCTTAGGTAGATTAGGCCCTATTGGCGCTAATAATTATGAATCAAATAGACAGGTCGAGGCCCTGAGGGGCCAAGTGGTTTAAAGCACTTACCGTTATGGATCACTACCATCTCACCTCAGTCAGCGTGGGTTCGAGTCTCAGATTCAGCCAATTTGAGTATGTGAGAATGCTAGGTTGATACCTTACGGTACTATAGTGGATCACATCCTATGACCTATGATAGGTTGTGTGATGTGGAAAATTAAATTTTAACAATATATTTTCATTCATGAACTGAATATCTCTTTATTCATTTGATGATTGTGTATCAACTCAGAATTTATTTCAGTGTACATTTATTTCAGTGTACAATATTAAAGTGAGGAACCAGTGCAATGTTAACAGGGAGACGTATTGAAGACTTTAAAATACCCCACTGTTAATTTTTTTAAATTAAATTCACAAATGTTACTGATGAGTTAAAAATGCAATTATCCAAAGGAAATAATAAAAATAAGAAGCCAGAACAGCAGATTCAATTTTTTTGTATGAGATATGAGACAACTTTTGTTATCAACAAAAAATGAGCATCTTAAACAAGGTCGTAAAGGCAAACCTTGAAAACAGACATTCAAATTTTGTCCAAAATGAATCAGCACAAAACGTTACTAACTGCTACTATAAATACAAAGTGAGTATAACATACTTCTAACTGTCTGTGATTCTTGATCCGCTTTGGGAGTCTTTCCTGTTGGCATTGACTTTTGCCTTTTACAATGGGCGTGGAAACTAGGATGACACTCCATTCTATAAAATCTATATTAAATCTGTTAACGAAAAGAAATCTTTGTAATTATCACTATGTACCAGAGTTCAATCCACTGTTATTAGCAAAAGCATCTTTTGATTAAAAATGTTTCACACATGCTATGTTGCTGACACTAATTAAACAAACAATAGTAATAAATATGAGTTCTCCAGACAAAATTATATTTTATTTAACTTAATAGCATGAAGATTTGATAATAAACTTGGGCATGTACGTGTATGTTTGTTTAATGTTTGAAACAAGACCGTTTTTCTTATTATACGTCCACGTTAGTTAGCGCAAAATATCAGAGTAAATAAAGATGTTACTAGTTGTACATTTTGGATGATATAGTCAGAATCGGAGCTTTCACCCCATTACACCCTTTAGATCAAAGTCTCCAGCAGCCCACGTAATTGAGGGATGCTCTCCCCTTCACTCTCAGCACCCTTCCAATTCCTTCCCTCTCCAAATTTCTCAAACACTTTCCTTAAATAGATTCATCTTACCTTTAAGGCCTATCTAATTCACGATAAAGACATGATGGTTTAAGAGTTGCCCCATATAATGCTGTTTTTATCTATTTCTATTTCTAAAAAGGTGAAATTCAAAACTGAATCAGCTGCAGCAAGTCGTTTTATAGCAAAACATGAACCTATTTTTTTCTACAAAAAGTGCCCTTACTTCAATAAAAGTATTCCTTTCTGTGAGGAATACATACCTGAAACATGATTAATCTCTGGCAAAATCTTGGATGTCATGTAGAACGATATATTAAAAGGTATCATGGAATGAATTTACTTACATGATGCTATCGGGTGTACGATATTTGACAAAATATCATCACATTTATCCTTTCGTGGAAGAGGGTTGGTATTTAGATCCTAATATTTAGCAAGATCTGTAACGTTGTGTAGAATGATATGTCAATATCGATGTAAAATTTATTAAGGAATCGTTTGCAACCTGAATATTTAGACGACTCAGTGTGAAATGTGTAATTTTTGCAAAACAACTGTTACACTCACCTCCTAGTATAATAAGGGGTGATATTTTCGTTTTGATCTTTGGCAAAATTAAGTTTGTCGTACATAACCGTATATCAATGTCGAAGTAAAAATTTTCAGATATCGAATAGAGCATAACATTTTTGAGCCTATGCAATGGGAAATGTGTTGGGAGTTGGATTTTTAACGTAGTTTTAAAAATGTTTAGTCATATCGCTATCATGTCTGCAGTGTGACAGTTTATAGTGATGTCTAGCACTGAGGCATCATGCTGCAGACATGTATCATCATGTTCCACCCAGTCACATTATCCTGACACTAGGCCTACCACTAACCTTTTAATGCTGAGCGCCAAGCGAGGCAGTTACTAGTATCATCTTTGTAAGTCTCAAGTTTGACTCAGTCGGGGTTCTAACACGTGACCTCCCACATCTGAGGTGGATGCTCTAACCACTAGGCCACCATAGAGGTCCAATAGGAAATGTGCAATATTACAAAACATACAAGTTTTGTTCCCCTTTCCTACATCTTTGCCTATGAGTAAATTTTTTTAAACATTTAATATACACTCGTTTTTTCATCTTCGCCTATGAGTAAAAATTATTTAAGCTTAATATATACTCCTTTTTTCCTGAATGAACTTCACATTGTTACCATCATGCATTATTTGTCCATCCTGCACCACTTTCATGGTGAACGCATGTCTAAAAATAGTATGGTGTGTTGAGATCCAAGTTTTATTGTAAACAAAAAAATGTAAGCTTATGTAGCAGACGCACGAGCGTCTGATTTATTAGTTTTGTTTGTGAATGAACAAAACAATCTATTTGATCTATTTTAAAGTAGAGACGATACAGTTAACCATGTTGGTGAGTTACAAACAAATTTCAACCAAGCAAACAACTGTGATCCGCAATGTCCTGCGATACCTTTATGACAATAAATGTGAGGCACGCAGTATTGACAATGCCATTCTGATCGTTAGGAAAATGTTCTTAACGATTCTAATGGTTTACACTATGAATTGTGCTCTCTAGGGTCCATAAACATGACACAGATTGGCATATTAAGGCCAAAGGCTTGCCCGTCTCCCTAGGAGGCATCCCATTTTACAAGTCAGTCCAACTACTAAATTTGAAGGGCAAAAAAATGCAAATGAAGGAAGTGGTTTTGGTCGAAAAGCAAAAGCCTCAAACCCAATAAAAATTTAGACGACGAAGAAGCCATATCTTCCAGGGCATACAAATATGTCGTCTATAGGTGGTAATAAAAATGGCGATACATATAATTACCTTTTTCCATCTTGAATTTATTCAGAATGAACTTTCTGTTATTTCTGTTAACCAAAGTTCCAAAAATTGATCACACAACGAAATTGTACTGCAGTTTAGACTGCATTTATGTCATAAATCATATTCTAAAAAAGAATCTGCTGCACTCCAAGAGAGAACGAATTTGATTTTCCACAAGAAACAATGTTTAGTCCTGTGTCACCTCGAGAGATTCAGTTAAAATGATTTCATATTTTTCCACCTTATGATTTCAAAATATCAACGACGAACAGAAACACGTCACTGCATCCAATTCAGTCCCTCCAACAACACGTACATATTAACAGAATTGACCCAGCTAATAACTCCAGGACATTGAAACTAGCAGAGCAGAATTTAGTTGGATCGACTGAAAAATAAAATCCATCCGTTCCAGACCAACTCGAAAAGTGGTTACAAGGTGCATTCATTCACAATATGACTCTAAATTTCGATTTTAAGTAGTCCAAAATGAGATTTCGTTTTGAAACAAATGACAGCGATACGATACCAAAGTTCGCTGGGCGTTACTATGTGCGCATGAATACTGTTACTGTGTGTTTGCTTAACTAAGCTCGGTGCATAGAAACGCCGGAACGCAGTAGAGTAGAAACACCGAAACGCAATCTCGTATATACCATAGCTGAAAATTGTGAAATTTTGAACATTTACTATTAATAGTGTCTAATACAATTGTTACATAATTATAATGCTTAATCTCTTACTAATAAGTACATAGTATGATTCATTATTAATGCCGGGATGAATGAACTTCGTGAAAATCAGCAATTTAAATGGCCGTACAGTGGAAGTGTATCAAGATTTATGCGCGGACAATTATTTTAATGATTTAAATATAAAGACAGATGCAAAAATGGCATGTCAGATTTTTTCTGTATTTATTTTGTAATTTACATCACAACAAAATTATTTAGCAAGAAATTCATTGTAGTTACATTTTCCATATCGATTGTTCAACGATAATAATATTCAGAAGAAAAAAGTAAGAGGGTTTAATAATTTTATTTTTCTTCCTTTTATTAAATGTTTTCAATGAAAGTAAGTTTCAAACTTTTTTAAATGTAATTTTCATTAAAAAATATTGCCTTCATGTATACAAGATAATAAATAAATATTTTCCTCAACTAAGTCATTAACAACAGCTTTATTATTTCAAGTTATAAACGTAATTGAACTATGTACTTAGTTTCTGACAAAATATCTATCAACATAAATAATAGCACTATTTTCATTGCGTTTTAACTATTTTTATTATAATGTATATGAGGCCGTGTGTGTCGTTTTATTTTATTCAAATGCACTCAGATATATTGAAATACACTACAATATACTCAAAAACACTCAAATACTTCATTTTTAATATTAAACGTCTCAGGATTTTACTGAAAGCCATTGAAAAAAATAAACATTATATCAACCTTACTATCATACAAATCGTGGACCGAAAGAAAAAACCGAACATAGTACGTATTGTAGCATACTGTCCAGTAGACTCAACAAGGGCAACATCCCCGCTTTTTATTAGATAGTTGACGTTTTAATGCTGTGTAGTTCCCGTTAATTTTTTAACAGTTTATTTTAAACAAAGTTGTAAAAAAAATATGTATAATTGTACACGTATATGTGAGCGATAAAGATCTAGAAAGAAATGAAGCTAGCAAGGAGGAAGAACGACAGACAGAAGTAACGCAGCCAAGAGGCAGAGAGAGAGAGAGAGAGAGAGAGAGAGAGAGAGAGAGAGAGACTAAATATGAGTATGAAAACGTGTTTTCAGCGAAGTGACTTGTGCCATGTACAAGTACTTACAAAAGTTATTTGTATTTCATATTGGCTGAATCTTAACTTGTCGAATTTACCTCTAATGCGGTTAACTGGAGGAAAGAAATGGTATTATATTTTGGTTACCAGGTAGACTGTTCGTTATTATGCTTCTAACCACATTTAAATGAACTAAAATCTATGTCAGTAATTCGGAAGCAAAGTACGCAAGCCGACCGCAGTGTGAATTTTCCCCGCGTAAACGGGGACGCAATTTTCCGACTGACACACCCGAGTTTTTGAGTCGAGTGGGATGTGTGTATTTTTGTGTATAGCATGATTTGAAAAAATACCATCAAAATGGGGATATGCTCAGATATGCTTATTTTAAGGTTTGTATCATTTAATACGGCCTCGGTATTCCATTTAAGCCGACATTACAAAACGGGCTCGTCCCCGTTTCGAGGTGTGACCCGATCTATTGGTGTGTATTCACAGTGATGTCCCCGTCTCGCGGGTTTTACAAACGCACACACGTGGCGTTGTGCAGATGCATATATTATTTTAGGATAAAAATAAATGCGCAAGATATGGTAGTTTGTGTTTTCTCATATATATATATATATATATATATATATATATATATATATATATATATATATATATATATATATATATATACAACTTAAATGTATTTAATGTAATTTAAGTATTTTAATTAGAATGCGCAGTATATGTTAGTTTGTGTTTTCTCAGATATAAGTATGACCACTTACATTTCATACCCCATAATCCTCCCCCCTTTTGAGTAATTCCATATAGTACATATACAAACAAAACAAAAACACAGGGTAGTAATCGTTATAGTTATTATATATACCTTTCCTCTAATTATACAGCTCCCGCACTATATAGTTATTTGATTCTTTGGCATTATTCTAAATAATTAAAGAGACGGCCTGCTCGAGTCGGGACAAGTACAAATAAATAAATAAAGTGTGGACCCTCACTCAAGTACAGACTGTCTCAGGATAATGTTAATGCGAGAAACGACACGCATCAGCAAGCATACAAAACAATAGGGTTTATTTTTCCTTTAAATATAGTACACCGTTTACTCGCCCAAATTCCAAATTAAATTTAAAATAAGCAAACAATGACAAATTATCATTGGATGGATTGTATCCAATAAGAAAATATAATATTAAAACAGGGATGATTTGATTAAGTGGCTGTTCCTACACGGAAACAATATAGCATACACACAATATAGCATAAATACAATTAAAAAATATAATAAAAGATCAATTAGAGAAAAAATACGTATAATAATGTATTGAAGTCCAATGATAACCAAAGGCTGCTGATAAAATAATATCTATTCGTTAAATTAGCATTGTCATTTTCATAATTAAATACGCACACAAGAAAATTGTAAGGATAAGGAGGAGGATATCTTGTTCAGGTTTTAAATAAAGCATAACGTTTACAATACTGAATATTCATATTGAGTTGAAATGATATTTTTTAGTATTAAATTTGACAATGACAATCTTAAACGTTGTTTTACAGAATTCGGTCAGCTTTGAATGATGGGAAGCCAGCAATCCTTATTAATGCAGCAAGATCGGAGGAGATGCTCCTACACACTCACAAAATCAGGCCTATCGCACAGAGCGGCAACAGCAGCAACCGTGATCCAGTAGCAACGGAACTGCTTAGAATGTTCCATCCGGCGTTTGAAACACGAAACATACCACTGTCTGGAGTTGGAGACGGCAACTGTTTGTACAGAGCAGTATCCCTAGCTATTTCTGGCTCTGAACATTTTCACCAACTGCTAAGGTTGAAGACGGCTATTGAAATTATTTTGAACAAAAAACCTTACAGTGAAAACAGTGATTATAATTTACATGACTTGTTTTCAGGTAATAGAATTGTAACAAGCAGTTATTCACAACTTGTCCATAATGCCGTTGTCATCAATTCGTATTATGAAATGGCACATATATATGCCCTGAGTGCAGCAATAAACATGCCAATTCGGTCATATTATCCACCCCAAACTGCATCCAGAGATGTCGTCGGAGCCGTACACTAGAATCGTACAGGGTAGAGGTGTAAAAATTTCTGATGCTGAAATTTGTATCATGTGGAGTCAGATCTTGCTTCCTGACAATCTTATGTCTTTTAAGCTAAACCATTTTGTTAGAATTCTTAAATTGTAATCTGAAATAGAAGTGGTAGATTTAAATAAGTCTAATTCTTCACACAGGAATGGAGAAATTGAGATATCAATCTCATCTGCAGATCTCAAAAAATCAATTAGTACTCATTTGAACAGCAGTGCCGACGATGACATGACTGAAAAAACCAAATATGCTCACAACGATAACGTAAATCTTACGGACGAGGACGGGAATGAGGACAATCCTGCAAAATGGAGGACTGGAATAGGAATTAACGAATATGTACTGCACTGGACAGACTGTTTTAGGAGTGGATAAAATGTTTAACCTCTGTGACATGCATGTAACTGTGGCTTCTTATAAACAACTTTCTGTAATTACACAGCGTACAGGACAGCCACCAATTTTTATAGGACCGGTCCTCGTGCACGACAACAGCGACTTTGAGAGTTACTGCCACTTTTTCCACCATTTGAAGATGAAATTATTAGACATAGATTTGACTAAACTTGTGACTGGAACCGACGACGAAACGGCAAAGGTCAAAGCCTTAATGACCGCATTTCCAGATTCTACTCATGTCTTATGTACCAGACACCTTCGCGAAAGCACTACGCGCAAACTTAAAAACGACGCTGTTGACAAAAAAGACCGCAAACTTATTTTGGACAAAATATATGGATTTGGAGGAATTATGGACGCTGATGACACAATTTGTTTTGAAGAGAAATGTGAAAACTTGAAGTCTTTCTGTCGGGAAATTTCCTCAAAATTTATTGACTATTTTCAGTCAAGACCGAAAAATCAGTTGATGACGAAGGTAAACGTACCTACACGACTTGATCTGATCGACGACGAATGGACTAACAACAACTGCGAGTCCGTTAACCACGTGTTAAAGCAGATTGTAGATTGGAAATCGAAGCCACTGACAGAATTTGTATCTCATTTCAATGACTTGGTGGATGGACTGTTCAAAGACTTGAGAAGTGCATTAATAGCAGCAGGGAGGGCGGACAGACTGTAATCGGTTCACCTGTATTTTCGCAAATTAAGACCTCCTGGGGGTATCGCAAAAAATCGTTAAAAAAAATGCGCGATCGTCGGTGACGCGTTGAGAGCGTCGCCCTCCCTGCTGCTATGAATTAAAAATTCTATACCAAATAATGGTACACTCGGAATCTTACACAGCTAGACTAGCTAGAGAGCGAGAAAAAGTACTTAAAAAATATATCCCTGTAAAAGAGGATTTAAAAAAAAATGTGCAATCGCGGCAGGAAGCACAAGTTGAGTACGCAGCGCAAACGGAACAGTTGTTTAAACCTATAACCGCGGTTACTGGAGATGTTTTAACTGCTATCAGGGGACCTAAAAAGGAACCAGGTGAGAAACAAGAAAGTCTTATTCAAGTATTAAAAGAAACTGTTGAAAAAATGGCTGCTGTCCAGCCTCAACTTGAAGGTGTTGTTGAAAAACCAAAAAAGGTAAAAAAAGGAGTTGATTTTAGGGATAAATTTACTGTATCGGGTATAGCAGCAATAGAAAAACAAGCAGCTAAAAGTCGTGATGAACTAATCGAGTTTGGTGCGTTTGTTGCTGCTAGTTATAATTCAAGAAAAGATTTTTTAAAACCCGAACATGCTAAAAATATAAGTCGTAATAAGTGGAATGATTGGGTGTTGAAGGTAAACAATGGTGATGATCGATTAGACACAAAAAATTTGTCTTCTCAGATATATTTATCAGGAGTGGATGGATATAATGAAATGATGTAGGAACAAAAAAAAAACGACAAGAGGGAGAGAAAAGACTAGAACAACAGAGAAAAAACAAGAAGCACAAGAACAAAGGAGAAAAGAAAGGAAGGGAAAAAAAGACAGTTTCGTGCTGATGTTCTGGAAAGTGAAGCTTTCCCACCTGAAGAAGAAGAATAAGACCAAGATGATCCTTTATATCTCTCTTCTTCGTCTCCGCAGCAAACAGAACAACAATGATTCTGGCCCGAATTACCAGAGAATCTCACAGAGATGTTTGAAGAACGTTCTATAAGAAAAATTCGAAAACATTCAGACCCTACTTTAGTCTGGTTTACTGCGAGATATGATGATCGTAATTCTCATTTAAAACCCGGATATTCTGAAAGAGTGACGCCTGAGCAGAGGCCTGCTGTATTATATTTTACCGCTAAAAACTTACCTGTTGACCCAAATGATCCCAATTACTTGGAATTTATGGAAAAGGTCAGAACATTACACGATCTCCAAGACCACCCACTATTGGCAGTGGTTTGGGAAGTATTCCCTGTCCTGATAGTATTTTCAATGATGTTTCGCGGTTAGAAGTTCTCATAGGAGGAAAACGAGCCGGAAACAACTCACCAGAAATAATTAATGGAACAGCTGATATCTGTTGGCGATTGTTTCAAGGTGGTGTCATGGATGCTGGTATTTATCGAGAACTCGTTGACGAACTCGTTGATGATTACAGCGATTAAACACTAGTAAATAGCATAACATGGTCATATATAACAGACATATACATGTGCAGATCAGAGCAGTAAACTCAAGATTACAGCTTACGGAGACGGACTTGGTGATGTGACTCAAAAATTATTTGCAGGGTTAGCACCAAAATTGGGTCCTCTTACAAAACAATTATCGATGAAAGCCATTAATGTTGTCAGTGAAAAAGTTCGTGGTGCAATTGTTAGTGCTGCTGGTAAGGCGCTCTCGGCGATCAAAGAAAGACTAGCACGGTTAATAAGACGGAAATAAGATCCGGTGAAATTACCGAGTACCGAAATTATGCCCGCGGAGGTCAGTAAGGTGATAAATGAAGCTGCAAATCAGAGACTAGCAGCGTTAGAATCTGACGCACAAAAAAATATAACAGCAAATCTGATAGCAGGAAGTGGACTTCGTGTTCGACGAAGATAATCACCATTTGAAATTACACGGAATAATATAAAATGTTCAAACACATATCCGACACAGTAGTTAACATAGATGAGCCAGTCCCTAAAGATAAATCAGTGCTGATTATCAATTTTATTCCTATGATGCAAAAACTCCAGATCAACGAGGGCGTCTCGAACTTCAAGTTCATGATACAAGTAGATATTTTCTACCTCATGAAGCTTTTACTGAAGTAGAAGGTAAACTTGTAATTATAATTAATTACCAGCACCTAGCGTTAATTTACCTTTCATCGCGGATTTTATTAACCAACTAGCTAATTTTTCCTTGAGAAATTTATCAGTGATGGAATTTAACGCGTGAATTAATTTCACATCTGCTAGATGCCTATCTTGTAGATTTTTACTTGGTGCAGCGGTGATAAGGATATAAATAAATTAAAAAATTTCTTTAGTCGTGCTAAAATAACCCCGCACGGATTTGTAACAATAAACCTACATGGTCCTCGAACAGGGTATCGAGTTGGTCTTGATAAAATTTTTTAATTGAGCAGCAGGGAGGGCGACGCTCTCAACGCGTCACCGACTATCGCGCATTTTTTTTTAACGATTTTTTGCGGTTCTCCCAGGAGGTCTTAATTTGCGAAAATACAGGTGAACCAAATATAGTCTGTTCGCCCTCCCTGCTGCTTTAATTGGTACTGGTGAATACCGACTCTCTGACAGTTACAGGAAGTTTCACATTTCGAAGACGGACTGGGTGACACAAACTACCCAAAAAAAAAGAGATAAACTCTACACAAAATTCAGACGATTCATTGTTACAGACAGTAAATACATGACATCATCTGACGGACATTCAGAAATGGTGGCTCCGAGGACACGTGGAAAGAAACCTGGACAAAGAAAACGAAAAATAAAGGAACGAACAGTGACGAAACAAAAGACTAAGAGGATTAAATAACATGTATACTCCTGTTGTTGCTACATTTAATATTTTTTTTATTTCTGAGTGGGCAAGCCTTATTTGTATATTAATTTTGAAACATTTGTGTGTTATATGAAACAACAATCTAATGTTTGATTGCTGTGAAACTGGTATCTTTGCATGCCCGCTTTTCTTGTTCATATTTGTAGAAGTTTTAAAGTTAATATTAATTGGAATTATATCATAAATTGATGGTAGGTTATGTGATGCTTTGTATATTAACAGGTATAAACTAGTAAATTGTCCTTTGGAATATATAGCATGGCAACGTGCTAATTACTTTGTATGTTATATATATATATATATATATATATATATATATATATATATATATATATATATATATATATATATGCCACCATGTTGGCTAATGTTGCTCGTCGGGTAAAAATGCACAACGATTCATACATTTTTTGGCAATGAGGCTGTATGTTGAGGCCAAAGTCTTATCAATTTAATTGATACAACTTGGTATGTGTTTATTCATGTTGTTTCTATATTTAATATTATTTTATTTCTGAGTGGGCAAGCCTTATTTGTATATTAATTTTGAAACTTTGTGTATTATATGTAACAAATACATTTTGAAATATGATCCAAATCTTGTCTTTGTGTATTAAACCCATTTCTACCACTATCCCATACTCTTCTTCAAATAGCAGAAGATTTTTAAAAAAGGTCAACGAATGACGGAAATGAATTGACACGCCAATCTCGCATGTTTCATTGCATTTAGACCATTTGCACGCATAATTCATGATAGTTACACTCAAACTATACAGCTGTTTCGCATGTTGGGTTGTACAATTCTCACACATCTCGGAACTTAAGATAACAAGAAAAATTAATAAGTAATAACCACGACATAATAATCAATTTAAGAAATTAATATTAAATCAATATTAATATGTTTTTATTATTAAGAGCTGAAGCATTAAACTCGTTTATAAATTCATTACACGCTGTTAATATTAAATTTTGTTACTATAAGAACTGTCGCTAAAATGCGCAGTTTCCAGCTTCTTTTTAGTTTAATGTTGCATCACTTGCAGAAAGGAAATTACATATTAATTTATTATATAACTACTGTTAAATGTCACAAGTATAAATTATACATACACCACCAATATACGATATGGTATATACGATATAACTGATGTGCGTTCTGGTGTTTCTACTCTACTTCGTTCCGGCGTTTCGGTGCGTTCCGGCGTTTTGGTGCGTTCCGGTGTTTCTATGCACCCAACTACGCTTGTGTATTTACTTAGGAATGTAGCAGAAATTAATTTACTTTGTTACATGTAATTTTTTTTACATTGGTAAACCTCCGATAGAAAAGCAAAATGAGTATAAAAAAGAGTACTGCATTTGTATAGAAATATACAAACTTTCTTTTTCTGGGATATTGTCCACGCCAAATGTTATGCAGTATAGTTCAGAAAAACTCGTCATATTTCCCCTACAAATGCAGTAACCTATAATTACTGAACAGTAATGTTTTGGTACGCGATTTCCGAATGTGATTTTGTTTCAGACAATCCTTGTAGACACATTTTCTACTTAAAAGTGTATAACTGTTTCTTATTGTTGTATCGACAGAAATATGAGTAGAACCTTTCAGATATTTTATATATCACAAGTTTTCTTTATTCACTACTGTAACGTCGCTGTGAGAGTTTTGTTTAACGCTAGTGTTGTCATTTCATCGTGAGGGGCGCTGCTGTTGTAAACAAGAAACCTCGAGGATAAAGTAATCCCATGCTTGACTGAGAGTATGGTAATACCGAATCAGAAAATTATGGTATCACTTTTTTGCCTGTAGGAATGATGGTAAAATGTTGGCTCAGATGTCATTGATAGATAGATTGTAGTGAAAATGGTTGCAAAGTATTAGCATTTTCCAGGTTTACTGTGGCAGGGATGATTCTAACTTTAAAATTCCCAGACCCCTACCAAAGAATTGGGAAATTTTCGTCACGAAATGAATACTTTTGAGAATTTTGAATACATCAACTTGTGGTTTCTAACCTCCTAACACCCACCCCACCCCCACCCCCCGCAGTGGGCTTATTTCGCTGCATGGACTATATTTGTGACATTCTTCTTAGAAGCTTCATAGATTTGCTTATGAATAGTGAGTCTGTTGGAAAACCAAAGCCTTTCAGCTTTACGGCGGTCTCTTTTAACAATGCGAAGCTGGTCCTTAACACTGCTATACCATGGAGAACACTTTTGAATTGATACTCTGCACTTGGTAGCTGGGACACGTTTGTTGAGCAATGAACACAGGCAGTTATCAAGTTGTTCTGCTGTAGGAGGTAAGCACGTTGTTAGGTATTCTTGGATGTCATGCATTAGTTTGGTTCTATTTATCATACAGAGGTTTCTGTTAGTAGCAGATAAAGGTGGAGGGTTAGGGACTTATACGTCAAGATGGCATATAATGCAGAGGTGATCTGATGCAAGTTTATGGGATACCAGGGGGGACCGTAGAATGTTATCATCAGGTCTATGAAGAATCAAGTCTAAAATGTGACCATGTTTATGGGTGTATTAGGACAGAATTTTTTAGTACAAGTAACAAGATTGAAAATTCCTCTAAATTGTATTAAGAGTAAGTTTTGATTAAATTGTATTAGAAGTAAATTGATAAATCATATTGGAAGTAAGCTTCTACTAAAATATATTGAGATTTAATCCATTTATTCGTGTTACAATTATATACTACTATTCAACAATGATTACGCTATTATGATCAAGTACGAACCGTCTTATACAAAACATTGCTTGTATCTCAGACTCAGCAGAAAAAGAGTACATTCATCAGGTTACAAAAATAGCGAACTAGGCAGATTCCAAAGATTCCTATGGAGGGCAAATGTGCTGATCTTGCAGAAGTACTTTCGTAATAATGTACATAGACCTAGACAATAATCTGTAAGAGACTACGAAGCCTCGCTTTGAGATTCTGGCCAACGCAGGGGCTAGGAGCGCGCCATATTTGGCGTTGTCTTAAGAAAGCGGGTATATTAAGCCCCAGCCACGGGCTGACATCAGTTTGCTGGCCAGAGGCTCAAACAGGCTTTGTCTTTGCAGGTAAGATTATGATCTATGTACAATTTTTCATAGCATAAGACTTTTAGTGTTATAAGATTTTTTAGTGCTAAGACGTTAACCTAACATCATATGTTTAAACATTAGATTATTTTAATATTTTCTTGCTATTCTTTAATATAATATATCGGAAAGTTTAATTGTTTGAAGAACTTATATTTACTTATAACTATATTATTGATTATAGTAAAAGCAACGTTCGCTACCAACTTCATACTAAGTAATAGTTAATTTAGGAATAAAATACTCTTTGAATAATAGTGCGTAATATGTTGACATTTTAGAATAAATTCAGTAACATATATTTCAATTACGATATTAGTCTGAAATATTGAATTTTAGATTCCTTTACTATCGTGAATTTATTCGATATTTAATTATCTGTATCACATTCTAAACGGCAGTTATTATACAAGCATGATGTTGGTACGTGAAAGAATATGGTAGTTTTATATGTATTTCTTATATCCGTAAATTGAGCTTGTTGTAGTTTGATACTGAAATGTAAGTTTATATGTTGAGTATTTCAATAAAGTTTTGCTGGCCAGAAGCTCAAACAGGCTTTGTCTGTGCAGTTCGATCCCGAGTACCTTCAATTCCCCAGGAATGTAGTCACGTCTTCATCATCGAGTGACACTACATCAAATGACTTGAACTTCCTTCCTTTCTTCTCTCTCTCTCTCTCTCGGAATTGAGAAACGGATTGACTTAGAGTTTACGAAGCAATTCTTCACGTAAAAGCTGATGAACAAAATTCTTTTCGTAAAAGGTGGGTTGGTTAAGTGACTGTTCGAGGTTGAAAACATTAATGGAATCAATGAGTTTTGATGTGTTTGTGTTTCTGGGACAGTAAAACTGAAAGTTGAAATCTCCAAGAATAATCAGGTTGCCACCTATCGAATTTCCATACACAAGGAGATTTGGAAACTGCTCCAAAAAGAAACATTCAGTCAGTTTGTTTTTTCTACTAGGAGGAGGGAGGTATAGGCAGAAAAAATGGACTGACCTTTGCTCCAGTGTAAGTGTGGTTTGCACTAGTTCAAACAATGTGTGGTCTGTGGTGTGGTTAAGACGTTTGATCATGGATTTCTTTGTGATGACAGCAATTCCACCTCCGCGAGAGTGGCGGGGGAACGACTTGATGGCGTAACCAGTGAGTGTTAGATCCGCGCACTTGGGCTCATCGCCTGATGTTTATAGCCATGTTTCTGTCAGGAAAAAGACATCGATATTCTGGCCGTTGATAAAATTAACTATTTCTGTGCGCTTCTCCGGTGGTCCTACTGATTGGGCATTGAATGATGCAATACGCAGAGGTATTTCTTGCATAGTTGACACAAAGGTTGACGATTTAATAGGCATTTGAATTAGGTTATTTAAATTAACGGTCAAGTTTTTAAATTGTTGAGCCGGAAAGGACATAAGGGAGATAACTGGAATTCTTCTTCCTGTTCTACGCCGGCCAGCTATGAAACAGCATTTCTTTTTCGCTTCTGTTTACATTTAAGTAATGATGAATGTAGTCCCAGTTCGTTTAGTCTAGAGCACAGTGTAGTGTGGAGAGCCAAGGAGTGGTCATTTAAAGCAATTAATGTGGGTCTATCATAGCATGAACGGGTTGACTGGCGAGTATCACGTGATGGCGGTTTGTTCAAATGGAAGTTGTAGCAGTAGAACAAGACAGTTAAGAAAAAGTCTAATTGTTCTCGTTTCCAAAACAAGCAGATGAAGAAACACATACGAACTGAACAGCCAATACATAATGAACACAATAACGTAGACGAAGACAGGCAACAAGCACAAATATGATGAAAACGGCACAAAAAACGGTACAGCTGCATCAAGCCGGTTAAGCGATAGCGGCCATGTTGTAATGAAATCTACATCTTAAAATAGAATTTTGTACCAAAGTACGAACAGCTATCTGTCATATATGCTAAAGAAGATTACTGTTAAAGTTGATAGTCATGAATAGAAACTATACATTATATATATATATATATATATATATATATATATATATATATATATATATATATATATATATATATATATATATATATATATACATACATACATACATACATACATTAAAATTAATTTGGCATTTAAAGTGTTGGAATTATAGGTTACTGCATTTGTATGGGAACGTATGAACGAGTTTTGGGGTGGAATACTGCACGACCTTGGGAGTCCAGTATATCCTTCCGATAAAACCAGTTCATATTTTCCCATACAAATGTAGTAACCGTTTTATTATATGCTCATGTTTTAAAATTCTACGTAAGGTTTAATTATATAAACAAAATACACTGCAAGAAACAACGTAAATGAATGAATGCCGTATTCCAAACTAAATATACAAGCGCAGATTTATAGGTACTGCATTTGTATGGGAAAATATGAACAAGTTTTGGGATGAAATACTGCACGAACTTGTGAGTGCAGTATATCCTTCCGACAAAACTAGTTCATATTTTCCCATAAAAATAAAGTAATCTTTTTATTATATGCTCATTTTGTTAATTCTACCTAATGTTTAATTATATAAACAAAATACACTTCAAGAAACAAAGTAAATGAATGAATGCCGTATTCCAAACTAAATACACAAGCGCATATTTGTCATTACACAATGACATCATTATTAATGCGCACACAACTCCGCCCAGATAAATTTGAACTTAGTCGCGCGCTTGACATAACTTTCGAAAGAAAATGGCGTGTCTAGTTAAAATTGAAATTTGCAGTCATATTGTGAATAAATGCGCATTACAACAACTGTTCCATTTGATCTGGAATGAATATGTTTTGGTATTTTGTTTCGATTCGGCGAAAGTTTATGATTATGGACTGGATTCATCTGTGCAAATTATACATGAAATACATCGGATTGAAGTGGCGCGGGAGAAGCGTGTTTACGTCTGCAAATGTGTTTCTGTTTCTGTCACTGAATGTTCGAAATCATAATGTGGGAAAAATATGAAGTCTTTAAATTGCAATTATCAAAAAGACGCTATGGAATTTAATGCTTATTTCATTTTGAGTGCAGTAAGGAGGATGCAATTGCACTTATCATCGAAATTACAGCACAGTTTCGAAATGTGTAATCCAGATTGAAAACCTATGACATGGCTCATGTAATTCGGATTTGCAGAATTAAGAAAATAGATTTTGAGGAAATGCAGGATGTAAAACTGTAAGTATATTTTATCATCGAAATTACAGCCCAATTTCGAAATGTGTAATCCACATTGAAAACCTATGACATGGCTCATGTAATTCGGATTTGCAGAATTAAGAAAATACATTTTGAGGAAATTCAGGATGTAAAACTGTAAGTATATTTTATTTTGCCATTCTTATCACCAGCTAAAGAAGAGAGTATATGACTTGTCACTTGTATGTTATTTGTAAGGACAGTATCTTCCGTCTGCTATATAATGTAGCTAGCCTAAATCCGTAACATTGTATCAACGCGGAATGTGCCAAAACAGCTCGGGTTTCTTTTTGCAGTCCACGAAACATGTTTTAGTTCATTCAGAAACAAATTTAAACAACCACAACGTAAAGAGCCTCTTACGCGAGTGTACATGATTTGTGTACAAATCAAAAGTGCTGGCGTCTGCGTCCATTGTTTGTTTACAATAGAGTGTAGTTTCTTTATGCACGTGAATGCTATATGTGTATTGTCGCGCGAGTTCAGTATCGGGTAATATTGAACGATTCTGACGATGTAAAGTTAACGGAAAAAAAAAATGAGCATATAATAATAAGCAATATAATAGTGTAATCCGCCCATGGCGCAATAATACGCATATATAAACATTCTAGCAAACAATGCAATTGATTCTAGATCAATGATGAATTTCCACATATTAATCATTTTTGACGCATGAAAATAACGATAAAAGTATTAATAATCCTCTTTTTCTAAATTAATTCAATATGGTACACCTTTTCATCAAAATCCTTTCTGATTTCTGTCCCCCTTCCCTCTCATGCATAATGGACAAACTACGAGGAAATGTGGAGCGAGAGAGAAGAGGAATTTGAGCTGGATAAAAACCCTGAAATATAAATTACACCAAGTAAGCTACAAGAATATAGTTCGTCGTAACGATGTGTGTGCACTTTCCTTGGGGTTTATCTACAGTGTTTATCAATGATACAAAGTCGCAAACCATGTCGACATCATACAGTAAATTCCTCGGTTGCGTGGTACACTTACTGTGTTTTGTTTTAGTTGTGGTTTCTTAAACATATGATAGTGCTCCAAAAATCGATTATCATTAATTAAATCTGAAAATGTCCAAAGGCCTCTCTCTCTCTGGACCATCGTAGCAAGATATGGGCTAAAATCTAAAAAATGTCGAATGTTGAGGATTTTCGTTTGTGTCATACCACGATATCTCTGGACTTATGAATGATGGCAAACGTTATGTCAAACTGACCAAAGGATGAGAGGGAGAGAGAGAGAGAGAGGAAGGGAGAAAGAGAGAGTTTATAATCAGTGGTAATGTTACTAAAGCAGAATAATGACTTAGATCAACTGTAAATATATTAAAATATTTTAATTACCTCTTGCTGGCTCGTCATTTCGCTTAGTTTCTATCGCACAATAATTTCCACGAGCCGATAGGTGAATGGCTAAGAGTTCGTGTAAACCGCGTAGCTACCCAAGTGTTTGTAGTGCTCTACTTTTATTATTAAAACCATCTTTCATGTTTAAATCATAAGTGTGTATTATACTGATATAATCAATGTGAAGAAAAATAGAAACTAAAAAAGAATATGCAAAGGTGATTGAATAGCCACGAAAGACATAGAACTACATTTTATAGCGGACGCATTCGGGGTTGTGAGGCGTTCATTAACTAGGTCAATACACAGCTGCCTGTAGTAAATCTTAACTTCATTTAAAGGGCAAGTATATGTATTTGTATGTGATATAAACAAAATATATGTACAGCAGTAGTATGCTGTATCAATGATATACCACTCGGCAAGCCAAGTTTCCTTTTAATGAAAAGTGTATACATCTTGTGGTATATGTGGAGAGAGAGAGAGAGAGAGAGAGAGAGAGAGAGAGAGAGTCATGAGCCAAAAATAGATATATACATAACACCATAATACCTCCATTCATAAAGAAAAGAAAGTTTTCTTTTTCTATATCAACCAAGTAAACATATGATATTAACAAATGAATAAACATTATGTACAAATTAAGACAATATAAAACTTCTATATAAAACTTCTATACTCGTGAAAGTGCAACTGTGATAGGTTGTTTTTCCCTTGATGTGCTTAATGTTGTATTCTTGCAACATCAAACATCTCAACAATCGCTGATTATTATTTTTCATTAGTTAATTAAAGTAAGAGATTGTGATCACTGAATGCAATAATCGGATTAGGAGCTGAATTAATGTGCACTTCAAAGTGTTGTAAAGCCAAAATTACATCTAAACACTCCTTGATAGTGGAATAATTTATCTGGTGCTTATTTAAGTTTTTAGAGAAACAGCAGACTGATTGATGCACACAATTTTTATCATCCTGAATTAATACACCAACTCCAACTACATCATTTGTATCAATAGATATTTCAAATAATTGAAATCTGGAGCTGAAAGAACCGGTGCACTTTTAGGTATGGTCATTAATTTATCGAACGCATACTGACATTTGTCAAACCAGTGAGACTTGGTGTTCCTGCTCAATATAATGGAAATATGAGAGCAAAATATACGATAATATCCAGCCATATCCGAAATCGAAACAATTGCCTCTCACAAATTGGCACAGGGAACTGAGGCATAGGTTTAGCTTTAGCCTAGCTTGACCATGTCCCACAATATGTACTAAAATATGGTACTGGCTAGAGAAAAATTACATTTACTTAAATTAGTTGTCAAATTTGCCCCATTCTGTCGAACGAAGAAGTTCCCGATAATTTTGAAGATGATCTTTCCAGGAATCGCAGTATATAATGACGTCATCGATATATGCATCACAAACATCAATAGCAGATGTTTTCATGATCATTAGGTGCTGAAAAAGGGAAAATGTGTCATTCCAAAATGGTATCGCTTTTGCTCTACAGGTAAGTGGAGTCTGCCAGATTCCTTTCGACAGCGCAGATTTGAAGAAATATTTTGCATTTCCAATTTTGTCATAACAGACTTAAATTCTTTGTAATGGAAATTAGTCTGTTTTGGTTCACTTCTCTGTAGTCTGTGCACATACGGAAAGAATTATTTTTGGCACAGGAACACTGTGTGTGTGTGTGTGTGTGTGTGTGTGATTTGGATTTTTAACCTAGCTTTAACAATTGTTCAGTCATATCGATACGATGTCTGCAGTGTGACGGTTTATAGTGTTGTCTAGCACTGGGGCATCATGCCGTAGACATGTAGCATGATGTCCCACCCGGTCACATTATCCTGACACCAGACCGACCAGTCCTAACACTAACCTCTTAATGCTGAGCGCCAAGCGAGGCAGCTGTTAGTACCATTTTTGTAAGTCTTTGGCATGACTCGGCCGGGGATCAACCCACGACCTCCCGCATCCGAGGCGGACACTCTAACTACTAGGCCACCAGAGCGGTTACACAGGAACATGTTGTTGTTGTTATAGGGTTTAACGCCATTTTTCAGCACTGATATGCTATACATGGCGGCCAGTATTAATGGTGGAGGAAGAGCCCGGGAAAACATCATAAAAAACCACCGACCCACGAGAAGCTGCCGGCGAGCCTTCTCACATATCCACATTGGCCGAGCCCGAGACTCGAACCCATGCAGACACAGGTGAGATGGCAGTGATCCGTGACGGAGAGCGCTTTAGACCACTCGGCCACTCGGGGCCCCCGTTACACAGGAACACGTATAGAACTCCTGTTACTTTTGCTTGGTTCACTAAAGTTATTTTCCAAGAAATATTCGATTTCCTTTTTCAAACATTCATGCTTGAGAAGATTCATCCTGTTTTACAGGCTTAGAAATTAGAATTTCAAGATCATGGTAGATTTTTGTTCGTTTGAGTTGGACCATCTGGGAACAAGTGTTCATATTCACATAGTAACTGCTTTAACTCATTCTTTTCATGTGCCTGTAGATGGAAAAGTTTATAGTCCAGAATAATTGATATTTCAGAATTGTGAAGAATGGTTGAATCAATGTCACCACAATTCAGTTGAACGTCCGTATTTAAATCTTCACTGTGTGGGACAGGAACAACTAAAAATTTATTAAATGATTCACAGAGTTATTATGTTTCCGTCTCCCAGGATTGTTGATATAATTTTAATGACTTTCTTTTTTACCTTATAAGGACCATACTATCCAATCTGAAGAGGCTTTTGAAGTATTGGCAAGAGAGACATAACTTGATTAGCAGATTGAAAAGTTCTTACCTTTGTTGTTTTGTCCTGACTTAATTATATTTTTGAATGAGAAAAAAGAATATTATATCTTGCTACTTCACAGAGATTTAATATAAACTATTAATATCTAACTCGTCTGTTCAAAAAAGTTTTTCTTTTAACAATTTAAATGGTCCATGGACAATATGTCCAAAATGTATCTCAAAAGAAAAACTAGCCATTCGACAAATAAAACATCTGCAATATTTGGAAACATGACTTTCAATTTCCGGCCAATAAAAAGATGTCAGATCTTGTAATAAGTCTTTTTGACTTCCAAATGACCAAACAAATGAGTTTCAATGGTTCTACTATAATTATACCCTAAATCGTGTGTTGCGACTCTATTGTCTAAAACTATGTAACAGATAATAAGGAAAACCAAAAAATTCCGTGAAAGTCAAGAAATAATTAAATTCCGTACGCTTTGTGTAAGTTTAATAGGATCTTACTGTGGTTTGAATAAATTCGAGAATAGTCCTAAAAGTTCTAGAACAAGTCGAAAGTAAAAAATGGTGCAAATACATTTTAGTGATGTTCCAAATGCATTCCAGGTTCGGAATAAGCTGACGCACCAACAGTGTGGAATGTGCTGACGTGCTGACAGTCTTGATGATTCACAATGAAATCTTCCATAAATGTCCCTGAAGAAATTCGCAGCAACTCAAAAAGTGATTTTAGCCAATGTCAATGAAAACCTTGAAATTCCAACAATTTAAAAAATAGATCCTCTCATATTATAACTGAACACAACTAAAATACTTATATTAAAACAAACAAGAGTATAAATAGGAATCAGATTCCTGTGTTCTCTATTACACTTGTATACATCCCTTCGACTCTATTTTGCAACTGCATCTCAGTGACATCTACACTGACCACCCAATTACGTAATTTCTCGCAATTCTCAAAGTCATCTGATATAACTCGAAATTTCCAACTATCCAACCATAAAATTACTCGCAATTATACACAGGGTCGTTTTTTAAAATATTGTTTAAGATCATAACCAAATAATCCAAAACATCCTATTTATGTTTTATATCTTAAAGTAGAATATATATATATATATATATATATATATATATATATATATATATATATATATATATATATATATATATATATATATATATATATATATATATATATATATATATATATATATATATATATATATATATATATTTATTTATTTATTTATTTATTTATTTATATGCATAACACATTATAAATCAAATATACACAACATTAAAAACACTTGGGGTTATTGCGAGCTATTAAAAGTCACATTGCTATATCAATACCTTGGAGTACATCACTGCTATATTAGTACCTTGTAGTACATCACTGCTATATATCAATACAGTGGAGTACATCATTGCTATATCAATATATTGGAGTATATCATTGCTATATCAATACAGTGGAGTACATCATTGTTATATCAATACATTGGAGTATATCATTGCCATATCAGTACACTGGAGTACATTATTGCCGTATCAGTACAATGGAGTACATTATTGCTGTATTAATACATTCATGACTACTTGTATATTAGGACATTAGAGGCTACAGTATATCAGGACATTCAAGATTGTTGGAATTCAGTCAGAAGATTTTATATCCTTAAACATTGTGATAATGTATTTATAATTATTAGTGATTTAATTCACACTACTGTAAGTGTCATTCAATTTTCACTTTGTATGAAATAAATTGTTTGTTAAATTTTACATTACTTGTTATGTATATTTCTTTCCGTTAACTTTTAAGAACTAGAATCGTAACAATAATTACAATGTAATAGCCCAATTTTATCTCAATTCCGTGTTCGATTGCACTTAAAATGCAATTCTAAATTGCCAAGTTTAACTCACACGAATACATCCCCCAAAATGTTAAGGTTTTAGTTAAGTTAATCATTTATAAATTCTCCCTTTTTACGTACTATACCTGATATTTGGCTATACCACAGCCGCCCAACCTGTGTAGCATATTCGTATTACCAATAGCGCTTAAATATTTCTTTGGTTTTACTGCTACTGAGATAAGTATTTTCATTAATGGATGAACAGTACTAGTATCGTGACCGGTCTACCATGTCTTATAAACATTTAACACCCGTAACCCATTTGGTATTAAAATATGCTAATACTGTGACGTCTGATGTCCAAGTCAACATGCTCTCCAACTGTATTTTTCATAGACATACTTCTATGTTTTCTTCTTACTTGTGCTTCTTTACATATGTTAAGTTCTTCCATTCAGCTTTATTTCATCACTTCATTCTTTATGGAATACGTAAACAATTTCAAGGTAATACAGATAATGGTATACATATCCCTTGTATATGTCCTTCTTTTACCTTTAGTTATATTTCTATAAATAAAAGACTTTTCTGGCTATACTAAACAGTGCCATTACTTCATATACAAAATAATGTACTAAAACTACTCTTTCAAACAAACCATGCAATAGAATATTATATGGAACAAACTAAATTCATTACTGTTCTCAACTCTCATGCGTACTAACCTCATATACATATTTAGTACTTACCATTTACCTACGTTTTCTCGTAGTACTTATCCATCTTAGTCTTGTGTCTTTGCATCTCGTGTTATAGGCCAGGGAGCCTTACACATGATAAATGTATATTTTAGTTGGAGGTCTGCCAAACTTTAACCTACTTAATCTTCCTTAAAAACAGAACCACCATGTCGCAAATAAATATATCTTTTGAAAAAATATACCCTAATCCGTTGTTCATTTCTTCCTTGAGAGCAGGCCGAAACACGTTACACTGTTACAAACATATTTCAAGATGGCGTCTTAATGTTCAAATCCGGTTAGTCGCTAGGCTTATACACTTTTGGCCCTATTTAATACAGGACTCCGTCGATATTTGCACCCCACATCCCATTAATATTTTACCAAATGTATGCTTACCTAACGGAACCTCACTGGTATACCAAACATCCAGAATTGGTTGGCCATGATCGCAAAGTCAGCCCTTGCCATTTATGTACAATACAGTGTACATTATAAGAATACGTATTTGTTTTGTACAATATCAACCACACTTAGTAAATCTGAATTATAAAGAGCTCACTGACATTTGCAAAAGTTTAGTAAATCCCTTATGATTTAGGTTTATAAAATAGACTAACCTCATCGTGTTCTATTCTAGTTCGCGAGAACGTCCCCATACTAAGTCATGTCGGTAGGACACAAACCATCCAATCGTTGCAGAATAATTAGCATATTTGAACTAACTGTGTTACTGATAGCTGACCTTACCTAGTAGTCATTTATTATTACAAGGATTTATCTAGATAGCTCCAAAATACTGACATATATACTTCGCCCACCTGGTTGACAAAGGAAAGCGAAGGTAGATTGCAAAGGGGGTAAATAAAAAGTAAAATGAAACGCATCAACATATGACGGTAAATTATAATATCCGCATAAGGTTGTTCAGTTTCTATATCTGTATTCAGCAACCATCCATCCATCCACCCTTGCGTACATACATACATACATACATACATACATACATACATACATACATACATACATACATACATACATACACATATATACATACATACATACTGTTATGTATTTTTGATTAATTTATATTTGATTAATTTAATTGTTTGTTTGTTTGTCAGTTTAATTTTTTTTAACAATTCCATTACAATTTTAATGTAACTTTATATACATTAGTTCTGACTGATTAATTTTTATTTTTGATGTTAACAACTTTATAGAAACATTGTATCTTATGCTGACCTAGTTCCTGACCTTGATTCAGAACCATTGATAGTTTGTAGTAATTAACTATTTTAAGAATTGTTTTCAGTCTTTCTCAGAAAAAGATTCATAAAGTGGAATCGAAGCCATACTTGGGGTACGTGATAAATAACATGTATCAACTGTTACAAACTCTGCGTTTTCTAAAGGATTGACCCATATCTGGGCATCTGTTTTGCGTTATAGTTAGATTTATTACTGATGTTTTGAGAATTAATTATTATTCTTAGCTTAACACCTGAGAAGTTCAAGTGTTTTATGTTGTGACCAGTGTTTAGGCTAATTATTTGTATTCTTCTTTAAAGAAAAGTGATTCTTTTCCCTGGAAAACCTAATGCTCTAAATTTATTCTTGGACAAGGACATTTATCGAAATTTATACAGAATTCAAATTGGAATATTATTTTCTGTGATTCAACAAAGAACTGTTGACACATCAGTACGACCCCGACCCCAACATACGTCATCGTCTTCCATTTTGGATTTCATCGGGTTTCGGACTTTTTGTTTTTAGGACTTCTATTTTTTAATTCTTGGATTATTTTTGGATTTGCTTGTCCGAAAGTTCTTTTTCACATTTTTACCTTGTTTTTCTAGGGAAATAAATTATTTGTAAAATTTTACAAAGCTATTTGTCTTGACTTTTTTGTTACGTTTTATTATAGCCTGAACACGTAACAAAGAAAACTGGTCGCTCGTCCTTGGATTATATGAATTTTGGCAAAAATATTTCAGAAAACTTTGTTTTTTAAAATATAAATGCCTCATGTTTTTTAAAAATTTTAAATCCCAAGTGTTAGTTTATATTTTAAAAGTCTTTAGCGAAATCAACTTGCTTTTATATAATATCTTCAAAATAGAATTGTTTTTTTGCTTGTTTGTTTTTTAAATTCTACTCAGGAGTGGTTATAAATTTTGAAAAAGAAAGTAGAGCTAATGATACAAATGGAAAAAAGGAAGGAACGAAAAATGCAGCTACAAAAAGAATGAATGCAGTACAAAAAGAATAAATGTAGCTACAAACAGAACATATGCAGTTACAAAAGGAAATTACAAATTAGGTTAAAAGAATCACATCCGGCAAAGGGAAAACACGCCCGTACTTTCAATCTTTTAAGAAATATCAAGTTAGTACCCCCTTTTCTGGAAAAGAAGTAGACAAATATTTCCATAGTTTTGAAAAAATTGTGGAAAATTTGAAATGGCCAAGGGAGCATTGGACTCTGTTATTACAATTATATACTTACTGGTAAAGCTAGTGATATTTACCATTAATTTTCACTACAGCAAAGTGGTGACTATGATCTGGTTAAGGAATGCATCTTAAAGGGTTATGAGTTAGTCCCTTAGGCTAATCAGGAAAAATTCAAAAACTATGAAAAAGAAGCTAGACAAGCTCATGTCGAATTTGCAAGAGAACAAGAGCAGTTATTTGATAGATGGTGCTTAGCCAAGAAAGTTAAACAAAATTATGAACGTGTCCGACAAATTGTATTACTTGAAAGTTTTAGAACTTGTCCATAGTGACATTAATAATTGTCTTTATGAGCATAATGTCGATACCTTGTAAAATGCTGCTCGTGCTGCTGACGAGTATTCCTTAGCTCATAAAGTTCCTTTTGTAGAAAAGTCTTCCACTCAGCAGTCTTTCAGTAGAACAATATTTCAGCCTAATACAAGCCCTTCTAAATATCAATCTGGCACAACTTTTAGAAATCAAGTTTTTGATAAGAATGATCAAAATCCTTATTTTTTCCTACGAGTTACTATTGCAAGAAGAGAGGACACATTATTTCTGCTTGCTACAACTTAAAATCAGAATTGTCACGGAATTGTATACATTCTTTCATTTATTAAATACATTTCGTTTTTTGTGTACAACGATACCCGAGTGTGATTTATATATTTTGTGTTGTCTTTCGAAATAGTGAGTCCGGTTCATCCTATGCCGCACGTGCGAAGTGCTCTCGTTGGGAAGAACCGAATGCATTCAGTGCACAGACTCTATATGTGTAAAAACCTCACCGTAGGTAAAGCTCTTTATATTAAGGATCGTGTTGTCAGTCAGCGGTCTACTATAAGGACTTGCATATCTTCAGCTGTAGAGGTATGTAAGTTTATTAATTTCTTGTGTATAAGATATAACTATTGTACTACCACGTTTATTTTTGTATGTTTGCTATGTAGCTTTGGCTTACGCAATATAATGCACATATATCTATTCTTGTTTGCGGCTTAGCAAGGGATTTATATTAGTAATATAAGGCTATGCTTTTAAGAAATGTTTAGTACAGTAGGATTCTTATCAAGCAGGGTTATGTTTATTTATGAAGCCTGTTGTTTTGTACTTATCGTGCCGATAATGTAATCGGTATAACTTACCGTGTATAACGTCATTACGGTTTTTATGCCCGCGTCATGTATAGTACACGGTATTGGATATATTTTCAGCTGTTCGGGGTGTCCGGAGTCTCCTGAGTATGTAGAGCTGTGTAGAGCTGTCTGGAGTGTCCAGAGTATATAGGGTGTCTAGAGTGACCAGAATGACCCGATTTGTTGTTGTTGAGTTTAATTATAGTGGCGTGCGCACAATTGTGCATGTGCCACTTTTTTATGATTGCACCGCAGCTTGCTAGTTGTTCCTAGGGAAGGGAATGGTGCCACCTCCCCCAGGCTTTTATGGATTCAAGGAACCCCGATAGTTTGGCCTCAATCTGTGGGTCCATAAAGGTCCCTTACAGTTGAATGGTTGACTGTCATTAGTGATCATTAGTGGGAAGGAGAGCTCGGGAACGGTCCTGCTTGCTTTACATCACTGGTTTCTTGTTACATTTTCCTGACGTTTCTTGCGATTATTTTTTTCGATTTTTTTTCTTTTCTTCTTCAAAATGTTCTAAAAGGAGGGGGATGTTCTATGCTGTTTATAGAGGTTCTTAGCAGAAATCATGTATGAAGAGAGATTTTCAAGGTTATTATGGTATTACTAGTCGAGGTGTTTAGGATGTGTTTAATACGTTATGTTATTGACAAGTTTTTAGATATTACGTCTTTAAGTTATTTATTAATTATTGTTTTTAGAGATTGAATGTTATTTATACTTTATTTAGCAAGACCCGAGAGTTCAAAGTTATCAGAGTGATCGGGGTTGACGTGGTGCAAGCTGTAAAGCCAACCACAGGAATTAACCGTAGCAGTTGTGAAGCCGAACTGTAGCAGCCATGGAGCTGAAACAAAGCGTGCTGATGATGCAGTTTATCACTTCACATATAATCAATTATCCGTTGGTTAATTTGGGGGTTCTTAAAACCCATTATGCCTTTCGGGACTGTAAAGATGATTTGTATATCTGTCCCTTTTTGTTTGCGTATTTTCACTATGTAAGTGAATTCATTTTACTACATGAGTAAAATTCTACATTGTTTACTAGCTGAGTAATCTATATCCAGCTTTTCATTGTGAAATCACTGTGAACCATTCACCCCATGTCTTTGTATTTTGTAAAGTAATTTATTTGTATTTTTCATTATTAAATCTGTGCATTCTTATGTTAATTAATCCAATATTTGGATTATATTTACGCACACATTATTCATAATTAATTGCTTATTCAAATTATTCATCATTAAAGATTGTATTTATATCATCGTCAAAAGTGTTTTGTTGTGAATCGGGAAATCCCACCCGATTAATTTGCTACAAGAATCAAGACAGACCAGTTCCAAATGCTCTTATTTCTAAGAGGTCAAGGTCACGATCACGTATTGTAAGCAATACATTCGTTGGGTCTAATAAAACCCAGTCTGATTTTATTATGGATGATTATCAACCGTTCATGTCGAAGAGTTCTATACTTGTCTTGGGTGATTCCGCCGATCACATCTCCATTAATATTTTAAGGGACACATAAGCTTCTCAGTTTTTTTATATTATCAGGTACTTTGCCTTTTTCTGAGAAGTTTTCTTCTAATGAGTGTTCTCATTCAGTTAGTAGAGTGCGGTTTTGTTAATGTTCCTCTCGATTGTGTAAATTTGACATCAGACTTAGTCTCAGGACCCGTGACAGTCGAAACAGTATCTGCTTTATTCGTTGAGGGCATTCACGTATTACTAGGCGACAACCTAGCTGGAGGAAAAGTTGTGGTTAATCCACTTGTAACTGACAAGACTTGTTTGGATCAGAAAGTAGATCCTATTGAAAAAGAATTCCCTGATTTACACCCAGCTTGTGCAGTTACTAGACCTATGGCAAATAAAACTCTTGAGAATGATGTTGATCAGGATAGTATTTCTTTAGCTGACACATGTATTGGCCAGGCTTTTGATGAGGTCAGTTTTACTCCTTGTATGGATCAATCAAAAGGTATTGATCAGTGATCCTCTTTTAACGACTCATTCTCTTTATTATAATCAGGGTGACAAACGACAATCACTTGTTGTCGAACAGGAAAAAGATCACGAGCTCTCCTGTTTGTTTCAAAGGGCCATTAGTAAAACTGAATCCACTGAAGTTCCTTTCTGTTATTTCATTAAAAATGGAATTCTTATGAGACAGTGGAGACCTTCCGAGGTACCTGCTGGTGACGAGTGGTCAGTGAACTATCAAATTGAAGTTCCAAAATCGTACAGACACGAAATTCTTAGTCTGGCCCATTAAACTCCTATGGCTGGTCATTTAGGGATTAATAAGACTGATCACAAGATCTTGACTCACTTTTATTGGCCAAAATTCAAAAGTGAAGTTTGTGAATACTGTAGATCTTGTCACACTTGCCAAACGGCAGGAAAACCCAATCAGAAGATAATTATGGCTCATCTGCAACCTATTCCTGCCTTTGACGAACCGTTTAGTAGAATAATGATAGATTGTGTTGGTCCCTTACCTAAGACCAAGTCAGGTAACCAATACTTGTTGACCATTATGTGCGCGTCAACAAGATTCCCGGAGGCAATTAGTTTGAGGAATATTAAAACGTATGAATTAGGCATGGGAAGAACCGAATACTTCCGGCACACAGATGATGTATTGCGGCATCGTCTATGAATAAGTGCCCCATTGTAAGACTAAATCTTTACTTTTCGGAAGGTCTTATCAGTGAGCGGTCTACTTTAAGGACTTGCATATTTTCAGCTGTAGATGAATGTGAGTTATTAATTTCTTGTGTATAAGTAGTAAATATTGTATAACCACGTTTATTTTTTTATATTTTCTATGTAACTTCGGCTAAGGTAGTATCATACAAATATTTTCTATTCTTGTTTAAGACTTGGCAAGAGATTTATATTAGCAATATATAAAGTTGCATTTTTAAGAAACGTTTAGTGCCGTAGGATTATTGACGGGCACGGTTATGTTCACTACTGAACTTGTGTATTGCTTTGTAATTAATGTGCCAATTATGTAATCTGTGTAGCTTATCGTATATAACGGCATTACGTTTTATTGTATATGTCCGTTTCATGCATATTACACAGTGTTGGATGTATTTTCAGCTGACGAGAGTGATCAGTATGGTCGTGGTACCAGCTATATAGCTGACCAGAGTGGTCTGAGTGATAACCAGTGTGACCAGAGTGACATTCGCAGGCGTATAGCTGACCAGAGTGATAGGAGTTATCGGAGTAATCGAAGTCGACGTAGTATTAGCTGCAAAGCTAGCCATAGACGTTGACCATAGCAGCTGTGAAGCTGAACCATGGCAGCCGTAGAGCTGAGTAAACAGTGTTGCTGGTCGAGTAGCAGGTGATCGAGCGTTGCTGACCGAGATAGGTGGACGCTGATTGCTTGATGGATCAACCTGGAATATTGACTGGTTGATTGACCTGTGTGACTGGTAGTAGCAAAGTGTGCTGGTGATGGATTGTGTAACTCCATACATGTAATATTTTAGCCAGGGGCTAATCTTTGGGGGTATGTAATATCCAGTGTGTTTTTCGGACTGTAAAGATATATTTTACTATGTCCCTTTGTTTTAATCATTTTCACTATTTGAGTAAATGCATTTTTACTGTATGAGTAAAATACCACAGGTTTTACTATTTGAGTAAAACACATCATTCTTTCGTTGTGAAATCACTGTGAATCATTAACCCCTTGTCCTTGTACTGTGTAAGGTCATTTATTTGTATTTTCAGTATTTAGTTCGTGCGGAGTATGTTAACTGATCCAATATTTGGATATTATACGCACATATTACTCATAATTATTTTCTCATTTAAGTCATTCGTCATTAAACACTGTATTTGTGTCACCATCAAAAGTGTTCTATTGTAAATCCGAAATCACACCCGGTTATCTTGTTATATCGATTTCGTCAGACTTTGGAAAATATGATTCGATCATATTGTTTTGATACGGATAAGGATTGGGATGAAGGCATTCATTTACTATTGTTTGCTGTCAGGGAATCAGTTCAAAAATCTTTAGGATTCAGTCCCTTTGAAATGGTTTTTGGACACTGTGCGTGGACGATTGAAGTTGCTGAACGAAAAACTTCTTTCTAATAAAGATACTGAAATTAATCTTCTCGATTATGTTTACAATTTAAAATAGAAGTCGTCAAAGGTTGTGAGTTGGCAAAAGCGAATCTACACTCTACCCAGATAAAAATGAAATTAAAGTATAACAAAAACTCAAAGGAAAGGAGTTTTCAGCCGGGTGATACAGTTCTGGCTCTCTTGCCCATACCATTTCAACGCATTCCATGACCGACGTCTGAGATCGCTGTCGACATGACACATGCTAGGCATCTCATATCACTGTCAATATGGTGCATAAACAATATCTGAAATTACTGAAAAGATTTGTGCATGTTCGGTGTCTGAGATTACTATCAATACCGTACTTGAATGGTGTCTGATATCAATGTCAACAAAGTGCGTGATTGACATCTAAGATCATTGTACACGATCGGCGTCTGAGATACTGACATCATGGTAAAGTCTCCGAATCAGAGATCACTGGCAATATTTTACATTTTCGGTGTCCGAGGTCAATTCCAACATAGAATAAGAGCGGCGTCTTAGACTATTTGAGTGGAAATGTATTGGGATGACTATAATCCGCTTGTTTACATTGTCTTCTTCCACCAATTCTTTGACTGGTACTAGGAAGCAGAAAGCAGGCCAACATAAAACTATCCATGCAAGCAATAACAAAAAAGAGAGCGACATCAAGTTGGTATTCCTTATTCCCATCCAGATAGATATTCATTATTTATTCACAGTTCAATAACTAATTGGTTATAACTTACTTATTGAAGATTAAAAGCCCTTCAGAGCAGGCAGTGGTGTTATTCTAACCCAGTTAGAAAAATAAGAGTGTTCTTTAGTGCCAGCTATATAAAGCTGACTAGAAACAACTCACGGACTATGTGGAGGAAGGGGTTAGGATATTGATCGGTATACATAATTAGTAATTTGAGATATAATTAATTAGAGGTATTAGGTGTTTGGGTCGTGTGCTGCTGTGCATTAGTATTCGGATTCGAAAAGCTTAATAATGACTCGGGTAAACGTGAAATCATAAAAAACATACAAGTGTGAAATTGGAGGTTCTCTTGTGTGGTCATAGTGTGCTAAGAGAAGAATTATTTCAAGTATTCATGGGTTTAGGAAGCCTTAAGCCGACATAGACTGTTTTGAAGTCCTTGAAACTGCGTAAACAAGCATACGCATAGGTGTATGAAACAGGATTAGTGTGCATCAAATCTATCAATACTTAGTACGAATTAAACCCGTACCTAAACAATGTTGATTACAACGTCTGATGGGCAGTTTCTATTTAGGAATTGGTTCCAACAGAAGCCAAAGTCATTAAAAGATTCATTGAACCGACTTCCAGAAATTGGGGCTACGTAACGGAAGGTGGCAAGAGTACAACACCTACCGCAAGAAGATGTCTTACTTATACAGGTGGGCCAATACGTGTCCTCTTTAACGTGTTTAGACATGGACCTTTCTTTGACATTTAATCTCTAGGACTAGTGTCAAGCCACGAAAGAAGTCCTGACGAATCTCATCGAGAGGAATGAGCGACAAATGGGGCAACCTACGAGCACCGGGTATGAAAAAGACGCACAATTTGGATCGATTGAAAAAATTGTAATTAGTGAACAACTAGAAGATATTGCCTCTTGGACAATATCTAGTTAAGGATCACTTCCAACAGTAGGAAACGTGCAAAGAAAATTCGTAGACCCGATTTCTTGGAATCCGGAGATTAATATATGATAGTTGTAACAAAGTCTATTAGCAGATTACCTCTTTATCCCATATCTGGTTCCTTACAGTTCACTACTAAAATGATTTTGACATTCATTATTGTTCGATATTTTGTAAACATAGATATATATGTCTCCCACAAGCATTTCTGACGGCGTTTGTCTAATGCAAGCGGAAAACTGATTGCAGCCACACTTTGCAATGTCTGAACACTAACTCTGAGAATTTTAATTTCAACCCCTGTTTGAAAGTCCGTAAAGAGTGACCGATCCCAACAGTAAGATACATTAGAAGAAAATTAACCTAGACGATTTCGACGAATTCGCGCTTAGATGAAAGAGGTCGGGCACAGCACATGCAATAAGATTATACCTTACGTATATAGAGGAGCCTATATGTTTCCTCTTTAAAGATTTCTTCCAATGACCTTCTCTGATATTTTATCTCTGTGCGATTGAGTCTACCCACGAATGAAGTCCAGACGAATATCATCTGTAAATAGCAACGATGGCTTCCGAGTATGAACAACAGTAAAATGTTGATAGATTCTATCAAAATTGTGCACTAATTGAACCTCGACTAAGATGCCTCTTGGATATCGTCTAAATAACAGTAGGGAAAATGTAGAAGAAATAACGTCGAACCAAATTTCGATAAATTAGCGGTAAGATAAAAGTTAGTAGAGCGCAACACATGACGTATGACTTTATATTACGTTTACATTTTGGATAATACGTGCCCTCTTTATACAGTTTTTACATAGACCCATCTTTGATATTCTAATAAATTTTGGAGTATCTGCCATTTGCATAAAGCTCTCCATTTTAAGGATTTCCTGGATTTTAGTGATCATTTGGTTGATTTTGGAAAGTCAGTGACCTCATCCCGACTAATTAGCCAATTGCTAGGGGCAAACGTCACACATTGCAGTGTTGTTGAGATTCCAGGATGACATCGTTTACTTTATAGTGAGTTCAGGTCAGATAACCATAAGTGTCCCTCGAACTGAGTAGTTCCTGTTAAAACCTAACTGTATGTATGGAATGATTATGTGAGTCCATGTGCAGTATTCGTGATGGGTGACTGTATATTGCACAATATGGTAATTGAGAATGGACAGTTCCGTTGTCTTTCGATGGCTTGTGTTGTTCATGTGAAGGTATATATGGTTCAAGGTTACAGGCGAAATGAGGCTTAAAAGCATAATCTGAAATGCTTGAGGTAGCGCATTGAAAATAGTTCCCAGTACCTGGTGTTTGAGCTGTATATTTTCAAGGCGTGAAATACTACTGCTACGTAACGGAAATTTAGTAAGGAGAAAAAATGTACTTCTGAGTTCTGGAGTAAACAGCAAGAAAAGTGGCGCGTCCGGGGATACCGGGTATCAAAAACACGCAAATGTTAATAAACTGTACCAATATTTTTGCGCTCATGGAACCCTTACTTAGAGGATTTTGATTTCAACGCGTCTTATATAATATCGCAAAATGACCCCTTTCTAACAGCAGAAAAAGTTTAAAGAAAATTCGCAGAGCCGATTTCGAGAAACTCGCGACTAAAAAGTGGAAGTCGAGCAGAATGCACGCACCAAGATCGTATATCTACATCTGAGCCATTATGTTCACTCTTTATACATGAACCCTTCATTGATATTTTATCTTTACGATATAGAATTCACATACGAAGGAAGTCCTGACGAATTTCGTGGAGAAGAAACAGCAAAATAAGGGGCGCTTTAGGGAGTGCCGGGCACAATCAAAAACACACATGTGTTTTGTATCAATAGTTTGTACTTATGGAACCCTTACTTAGAGAATTTTGATTTCAAGACATCTTATACAGTATCGAAATAAGGCTCCTTTCTATTAGCAGAACCAGTTGAAAGAAAATTTGTCTAGCCGATTTCGAGAAAGTCGCGACAAAAATATGAAGTCCAGCAGAACGCATGACGTAAAATTATGTCGTACGTTTACATTTGGGCCATTACGTCCACTCTTTATACATGAACCCTTCAAACGACATTTCATCTCAAGGGATAGAGGCGACCCTCGAGTTACGTACTGGTGAATTTCGCGGAGAGGAATCATCCATTTAAAAGGGCATCATAAGGGTACCTGCCATAGAAAAACACGAATTAAGCAATAACTAATTTGACACGGACTTAGAGGACTTTAATTTCATCGCCTCTTGGAAACTATCTAGTTTGGGATTAGTTGCAACAATATAAATGTTTTAAAATAAAATCGCCTTCTAGAAAAATGAGTTTAGCACAACACATGCCGTTGGAAGATTATATCTTATGTATACAGTTGGGACATTACGTTCCCTCTTTATAGACTTTTGAGATGCATTCTTATTTGATATTTATCTATAAGGGATGGAATCTACCTACATATGAAGTCCTCATTAATTTCCTGAAGAGGAATTAGCGAAATAAGGGTAAACATGCGGTGCATGTATGAAAAACAAGCAGAATGTGCGTCAATTGTATCAATATATGTTTACTAACTGAACTCCGACTTAGATAATTATTATTTGAACGCCTCTTCGGGAATGTCTTGGTGAGTATATTTTCCAACTGTAGGAAAAGTCCGAAGAATATTTGTTGAACCGATTTCACGAAAGTATCGGCTAGATATAGGGGTTGGATACAATGCATGCCGTTAGAGGATTTTTAAACAAACTTTTGACATTGAGTCTTCTTTGACATTTCATCTCTAGGGTCAGCGTCGACCCAATACGAATTTCTTTGAGAGGAATCAGCGAATTAAAGGGCTCCCTGTGAGTATCTGGTTTGAAAAACACGCTCAGTGTGTTTCTGATATATCAATAGCTTGTAGAAATCTGACCTCTACTGACAGGATTTTGATTTCAACGCCTCTTGGACAGAATCTAGTTCGGGACCCGTTGCAACAGACGGAAAACATAAAAAATATATTCGTGGAGCCGCTTACGAGACATTCATGGCTATATAAATATGGCCGGATACAGCACATGCCGTGATAATATTATATCTTACGTATACAGTCGGGCTCGCACGTCCCCTCTTTAAGCATCTTTGACATGGTCTGTTCTTAGACATTATATATATATATATATATATATATATATATATATATATATATATATATATATATATATATATATATATATATATATATATATATATATAATTGAATCTACCCACGAAGGATGTCCTTACGAATTTGTTCGAGAGGTATCAGCCAAACATGTGGTGGTTTTGCCTTAACAGATATGAAAAACACACATTGATCATAGATTATCTCAATATTTTGTACTAATTGTACCCCTACTTAGTTGATTTTGATTTCGGCGTCTCTTGGACAGTATCAAGTTAGGGGCCCGTTTTAATGGAAGAAAATTTTTAAGGAGAATTTTCGAAGCGATTTCGATAAATCCGTAGCTCAATACACGGTTGTTTTAACGATGACCCCTAGGAGATTGCCTCTTCTGTCCTTATCTGCATCGTACGTTTCTCGCCTAAATGACCTCGTGATCGATCTTTCATTTGAAAGATTGTACATATGAATATGTTTGACTCCTACAAGTTGTATTGACTGCATTAATCGAGAACAATGGGATAAATAGGAAGGTCGTTATGGATACCAGCAGCATTGAAGCGTTACATCCCTTTAGTAGACTTTATTAAAACTTTGCGAAGCAGATGTAGAGAAATTGGGGGTAAATATATGATGATGAAGTGAGAGGAATTAGTGGGAAGAAAAAAAAAACGGGGGGGGGGGCAATTTCTGGGTATCGGATATAAAAACATACGTTCAATGGCTATCGATTGTATCACTATTCTTTATACATATTTGTTCTACTTCCACTACTTTCTTTCCTAAAGTTTTTATCTTCAGAAACAGTCACGTGCATGTGTACACTTTGGTGACCTAACCTATTTTGAGCCTCTCTACATCTTCTAAGTATTCTAGTTACAGAACAAATGACACAGCTAGGAAACTTTGTAACGAAATTTAAGTGTCATGTTAGTTGTGGTTTACAAAGTGCAGCGAGATTGGGGTCACTAATGATAAACTGTTTGTAACTGATTGTGGAGACATGAATATATATATATATATATATATATATATATATATATATATATATATATATATATATATATATATATATATATATATATAATATATATATATATAGTCTGGTTGAAGAAAACAACAACAATCAATTAAAAGGTACAATATAGAATTTAAGTGTTATTTGTAATATATCGAATATATTAATACTGATATCACCCCTTAATCCCGGGCTATGACGATGCATATTTTACCCAGGTTTCTGCAGTTTTCTTTATCGTTAATGTTCTCGTGGCTCACTTTAAAATATGACAGCTGTCAGAAAACGTGTCTGTAATTTGTCGTTGTTGTTGTACGGTTTAACGCCATTTTTCAGCACACGATAGGCTATACATGGCGGCCAGTATTAGTGGTGGAGAAAGAACCCGGGAAGCTACGGGCAAGCTTTCTCACATTCCCACATTGGCTGAATCTGAGGCTCGAACCGACGCAGACAGAGGTGAGACGGCAGTGATCCGTAACGGAGAGCGCTTCAGACCACTCGGCCACTCGGCCACTCGGGGCCCCGTCTGTAATTTAAGTCTGAAGATTAAGACAAACGGTTCGAATGATAAAAAGAAGCGGGGGGGGGGGGGGGCAAATGGAAGATACAGGTATAAAAGAGTCTTAAAATAAAAAAAGAACTGGTGTATCTGATAAATTTATTAGTTCCATGTGTTCTTCAATCTTTAGTTTTTTTATGAATCGGTTATTACGCTTAAATATATTTTATTACATTTGCAAGAAAGTTCTATTACACATCACAATGTATTCTTTAGACATTTGACAACACAGAAAAACTTGAACACCATAGCTATTTTCATATACAACTTTTATAAAAAGATTGGATGGACTTGTAGTTAGCTAAACAATATTAGGTTAGTTTTAGTAATAAGTGTACGTTTCATTACAAGTCATAACGTATGCAAGGCATTGGGATTGAGGTTTCATTACAAGCCATAACGTATGCAATACACTGGGATTGAGGTTTCATTACAAGCCATAACGTATGCAAGGCATTGGGATTGAGGTTTCATTACAAGCCATAACGTATGCAATACATTGGGATTGAGGTTTCATTACAAGCCATAACGTATGCAAGGCATTGGGATTGAGGTTTCATTACAAGCCATAACGTATGCAATACATTGGGATTGAGGTTTCATTACAAGCCATAACGTATGCAAGGCATTGGGATTGAGATACACCATTATGGGATGGGTATATAAGACTAGGCATATGACTTACCAGTTTATCTAATTATACCTCTTGTTATAAAATAAATAAAATTTTTTAACACCTTGAAATATTATTTTCTAGGTTCGAATTGCAATATGGCTGAATTGTGAGTAAGATAAATATTGCATATAGCTGATCTTCAACATAAACTAGTCTAGTTAAAATCTTGGGCCTTCACATTTTGTTATTTGGGTCAAAACTTCCTGGTAAAGTTAAGGTTTAAGATCCAAAATTATCTCATCCAACTTGGAATGTCGCTTGTTATGACAAGGAAAAACAGATACATGGCTGAATGCGTGTCAAAAGATTAAATCCTGCAATAACTAGGGAGTTTGATTTGAAACACTGACATCATTGGAATAAATTACCCTCTCTTATCTAACCATTGTGATGCAAACAACGTGTTTTATGAGGGCAATAATGTATTTCAATATTTTGAGCCCAAGGCACTGGGAGGTTGCATCCTTCCCAATATAAAATCTGAAAATATATATCTGTGAAACTAGAAGTGTTTGTCTTCCTTTACTTCTTTCTCTACTACCGTGTTTTTCTTCCCAAACAGTCATGCAGGTGTGTGCCATAATGATTTATCCTATCTCTCGCCTCACATACATTATCTAAGTATTCTATTTACAGGTTAAATGACATGACTAGGAAGGGTTAGTAACCGAACTTGAGTGTCACACTGGTAGTGCTATACAGATCGGTGACACAGAGGTTGACTACCAATAAAACCTAATTCCCAAAATTATTGATTGTAATTGACTTAGGGATTTCGAAAAGCGACATATATAACGAATAGTCTTTTTTTTTAAATAGATGGTGAATTAAAATGTGAAACAGAGAACTAACGTGTTACTTATTAATGTATAGGATATATTAATACTGACAAAACCCCTTTATCCCCAGGGAATGATGATACATATCATACCCAGTGTGCTGCGCTGTACTCATGATACTGAGAGACAGGTCAGGGCACTTTAAACACGAGAAGCCTGATATGATGTGTCTGGAATGTAAGTCTGAAGAATAAATAATGAAAAGTTATAAAGAGAGCAAGATGGGAGAGACAGATCAAATATAAATGGCGTCCGTGTGTTTTAGGTTTTTAATGTGGCTTTAACAATTTTTCAGTCATATTGCTTTGATGTCAGGGGTGTGACAGTCTATAGTGATGTCTAGCACTGGGGCATCATGCCGTCGCAGACATGTAGCATCATGTCCCACCCAGTCACATTATCCTGACACCAGGCCGACCAGTCCAAATACTAACCTTTTAATGCTGAGCGCCAAGCGAGGCAGTTGCAAATCCATTTTCGGTATGACTTGACCGAGTTTTGAACCCGCGACCTCCCGCATACGAGGCGGTTGCCCTAATCACTTGGTCAATTATGAATGGTAAAACAGATATAAATGCAGAAAGTGAAGTCTGGCACTTGAAATAAATTTATTTTAATCATGTATTCTTGTGACCTGCTCAGATTTTGTTATTCTGCTGACCTGCTCTATCTTCATCTATTTATTCATTAATTTGTTTATTTTTTACTACATTTGCAAACCAGGTTTTATAACACTTCATAAGGTGTTCTACTTATACTACATGAGCACAGAGCAATTTGAATATCATGGCTATTTTGATATTTGACTTTTAAGAAATAGACATATGATTAACCGACCGATATCTCTACCTAATCATACCTCTTGTTATAAAATGCTTAGAATTACCTACCATCCAGTACATTATGACAGGCTCAAATTCCAATAACATAATTTAAAGTAAATAAATATTTTAATATATGATTTGTGATCTTTAAATTTTATCGTAAATTACACAATTTTGTCCTGACATTTGATATTTGGATCGACACTTCCTTGTTTAGGCAGGGGTAAAATACTAAAATTGTTTCATCCAACTGAACACGTCTTTTGATATGACTAGGAAGAAATAATACATGAGTGGCTATGTGAAAAAGGCTGAACTCGAGATCGTGATTTGCAATTTACCTGAAACTAAGGCTTTATGAAAACATAATTATTCTATATTATCCTCTTTGATGCATTACATTTTGAATTTAGTCCTTTTAATTACATAAATATGCGATATTCTGGATTTTTAGAAATAAGTTGAGGCTTGTATTAATAAATATGAGGATGCCAAATTCCTGAGTTTGACAACTACCCCCAAATTAGCCTAACTTGTATTATACAATCAACAAGTTCTCCCAATTCCATGTTTGTACTGGGGGGGGGGGGGGGGGCAACAGACAGATCCCCCACCCCCACATGTCCGAAAAAACAAAAAGTGTTTTATGTGTATGTGTATTCCCCGAAGGTGTGTTGTTTGTTATATTTAAATAAAGAATTTCGATCAAAAGTTTTCTGATTAAATTTTTGATGGGGTATTTATGGTTTCCTAGTGTTTTCTGTGGGGTTCTTCATCCGAGCTCGGTTTCCTTCACCTTACTCGAAATCCCTTCCCTATAATATATTTGTGACGTTTGCTAGAGGTCTCCTAAGTCCCATGTTTGTTATGTGTGTTTTGCTATATTGTGTGAGTGCTATATATAGTTTTCGTGTCGGGACAGCAGTATTCTTCAATCACCACAGTTATCATACTGACCTATTTTATTATTATATATAAGTATAATTTCGAATTTCGACGAATGAGTGGTGCGTTAATTATGATTAGAAAAAGAAAACCTATTGTTTTATGTCTGTGATCATGTATGTCACTCCTCATATAATTTGTTCTTAAAATGAGGTGGCTGTACTCGAGTTAGGGTCCATACATTTTTTATTTAGTTGTATATCTCCAGACCCGAGTTTGGCCCGCTCTTAATTTAGGTTATTAGTCAAAGTGTTCCAAATGTTTTTTATTTAACTATACAGTACGGGAGCTGTATAGTTGTTCAGAGGAAATATAGAAAGTTAGAAAGGGTTCCTAATCCCTCTATTTATGTTATGTTTGTATGTGTATGTTTGTCTTCTATGTGGGATATCTTTTTTAGGCTCTTTCATGGGCCTGTCCACTTCATGTGGCGCCATGTGATATAGCCCCATGGCGTCATTACCTCGTACTTACCCCACATAGGTGCCCTGTCTCATCCCTCTTAAGGGGAAATGGAGAAGTAAGGAAAGTATTACTTAATAGAGTATTCATTAAATTATACATTGTATTATAGTATAGTTTAACTTTCGTTTCTATGCTAATATTTAATTTTTGTTTATTTGTTTATAGCACTTATATTTTCTTTGTTCCCTTCAGGGTAGATGGGTGGAATCGGGGCCCCGGTCCGCATTTGCGTAGCGCCCCTACTTGGGCGTTATACCAGTGTCTCTTTCCCACCCCCTCCCCTGTTAAATAGCCCTGGCAGCTTTCGACCTATTATGACAACCTGCCCACAGGCCATCATAGTAGCCGTTATGTAATTTGTTATTTTATACAAGGTTTTATTTTTTATTATATAAATATTTCCATCTAGAAAGAGTATATGGTTCCTTTGGTACCATTCTCTTTATTTTATTTCCAAAAAGACTTCTATCCTATGCTTTTGCATCTTTTCACATAGCACCATTGTATGTATCTTACTAAAGGGTGCTTTTTTACACAGTGGACATTTTGGCGATACTCTGATCATATGCCGCCGCACTGCCACCTCTCCTGTCAACCACGCATTGTACATGTATTTGAAGCAGAGGCTTTGAATTTTTAGGAAGCCTAGTTTCGCCCAGTGCCCCCATGCTCTATCCCAGTTTATATGTATATTTTCTTGCTCCATCTTAGATGTTACCATTTTTGTATTTTGTTCCCTTAACCATTTATACGTCAGTTTTTCATCTTGTTCCCACAGTTCCATGTTTGTACCATCTGGTTCAAACCAGCAACAACTGGGAGGTTTAAATGCAAACACAGACATCCTTGGAATGAATTGCACAATCTTATCTAACCTTTGTGCTGTCAGCAAAGAGTTTGCACTGGGAGATAAAATACTTCAGTGATGTGTGATCATAAAAGGCACCAGCATGCTTCGTCCTTCCAAATAAATAAACTAAACATATATGTATCAATTCTAAAGTATAATTGTCTCTTGTTCACCTGTATCCGTTTACAACATTTGAAAAATGTATTTATACAATTGATACAAGATATATATTTGATCTTCCTTCACTTCTTTCTTCTCTACGGTTTATATCTTCTGAAACAGTAATCTGCTGGCATATGTCGTGATGACCTACCCTTTTTTGAATCTCACATATATGTTCTAATTATTATATTTACAGATTAAATTACACAACCAGACAGTTTCAGTTAGTAACCGAACTTAAGTGTCATCTTGATAGTGGTCTACAAAGATAAGAGAGATGGGCTGACTACCTATAAAGTCTAATTTCCAAAAATTAAGAATTGTATTTCGTTTTGGAGTTTTGAAAAGTGACGTACATTACAAAGATACGATATATAATTTGATCAATTAAAATGTGAAATACAGAATTAAAGTATTATTAGTTGATGAATATGATATATTAATACTGATACCACCCTTTATTGACTGGGAAATATTGAGTTACAGGACAATGCATGTTGCACACAGTTTATTGCAGATATCATCCTTGTTTTCAATACCTGCTCGACTGGGTGTCAGACAAGGACATCTTAAATGCAAAAAACTAGATAAAATGTTTTTTTTTAATTTTGGTTTGAAAAACAAATGATGAAAGGTTAGAAAGATGGAAACATCGGGGAGTAGTTTGATCATAGAAGGTTAGAACATATACAAATACAGATAATAAACCAGGATTTCAAATGAATTTATTAGACCAATGTGTTCTCCTGACCTGCTCTTGTTTTATTTATTTATAAATCAATTTTACTATATATTCTAACTGAAGTTTTATAACACGTCACAATGTATTCTATTGAGAGCACACATAAGTACAGAACAAGTAGGTTATAATTTTGGCTGATACATTTTCAAAAGTTCAGTCAAGACTGCCTTGTACAGGACTAGAGTAAATAGAAGAACATCTCTAACAGTTGAATACATGTCTCTTGTTACAACACGGAAGAAAAAATATACAAGTGCCAAAAGTCCAAACTTGATTTGGTGATTTACCCTGAATTTTAGGCTCTCTCAAAACTTAACTATTCTATGATATCATCTTAGAAGCAATGCAGTTTGAAGATAAACCAATATATCACTATTCCATATATGAATATTTGCTACCTTGGTATTGAACTTTAGAAATAAGAAATATGAAAACGAGAAATGCTTGATTTTGACATGTACCTCACAAGCTACTGAGTTAACATGTTTGAGTTGGTCAAAGTTTACGCTATCAGGTTTTCGACAAGCACCAGCTGGGTCAGTAATCGGAACAAGTACATTCGTCAGGATTAATTGCCCCTTTTATGTAACCCTTATGCTATCAACAAACGTGTTATTACAGGGGAATAGAGTACTCATGTTGGTTCACCTGATAAACTGATGAGATATGCAAACCATGAGACAGAGGGTTTATGACAACTGTATGATAGTGTGACAACTGTAATTAAGCGTGCAAACTGTAAGAAAGTTACAATTGTATTTAAAGTGTGACAACTGTAAGAAAGTGTGTTAACCATAAAAAGTGTGACAACTGTAAGAAGTGTGACAACTGAAAGATAGTGTGACAAATGTAATTCAGTGTAATGACTGTAAGAAAGTTACAACTGTAATAATGTGTGATAACTGTAAAAAAGTGTAACAACAGTAATAATGTGTTGTGTCGATGTCCAGTAAGGTGCATTTTTATATTACCGAATGACAAGAAACTGATAAAGTTTAAAGGCACAGTTGACCTTTGAATGATAATTGGAAGTGGTCTCTTTGGTCTATGCAGCTTATAATATTTTGTCCATGGGTAGTGAAGCTCACAATGATTTCTGGGGCAAATTGTAATATGCTTGTTGAAATGTATACAGGTGTACACACTACAAAACCAATGACATGTGCTATGTTCCAGATTTAAATGCGTACATGTGAACACACTAAAAAAACAATGACAAGTGCTGTGTTCCAGATTTCAATGCATACAGGTGTACACAATAAAACAACGATGACAAGTGCTATGTTTCAGATTTAAATGTACACAGGTGTACATATTAAAATGACAACAAGTGCTATGTACCAGATTTAAATGCATTCATGTGTACACACTGAAAAAACAATGACAAGTGTTATTCTATTCCTCAGCCAATTGTTAGTATATATAACGATATAAATTTCTAATAGCGATAGAACCAGGACCATGATTGATGATATAAAGAAAGGTAAATAGGAACATATAGCTTCAGAGAGGCTTTACAATACTAACCAGTGTTGTCGATCTCTTTCATGGACGAGTTAATATACGTTTTGAGGTAATACACATCAATGTGGTAGAATGAACAAGTCCTGGTGAATTTAACATGCATTATGAGGTCTTTGTATCAACACCTAATTGCTGGACAGCATCCAAGCTAATCCAGCTCTTCTGCCTTGTTAGAAATAACAATCAAACCTGAAACGAGGCAACGTAGATATTTTTCATCTGATAGGTTTGTCAGATTTAGGTTACGTAAGTGCAAAGCTGCTAGATATGTCGATGTCCAAATGTCATTTGCATACCTGCCATAACACATCACATCATGCAAAACCAATGTTTTATTTCACACCGCCTAACATGGTCATAATTAGAAAAACACAAATTTCAATAATCATTCTAAGAAATAGAAATACACCACTTTAGCATATGTCTGTGTCTTGTAGAATGTATAGATGGTAAACAGTTGAGCCATGTGTGACTACTTGCTATTGGAGATACACTATGACAAATATATTCAAACCATGGCACATTAGCCGCAATTATTCTTATTGTAATATAACTGGGCAAACATTCCAATCTGAATGCGCTATTCCTATAACTGTAACAGAATTGGGAAACTGTTCCAATGTGCATGTACTGTTTCTATTACTTTTATAAAACTAGGGAACAGTTTCAATAAGCATGTACCATTTCTATTTGGTTCGTAGAAATAAGGAACATTTCAAATTTAAATGAGTTCCACCTGGTGTCACAATGAGACATACTTTTAATAATGGTAGAGAAATAAAAGAATGAGAAGAAATATTGTAAATTCTAGGTGGAGACAAGAATTAAGAGACTTTGTAAATAAACGTTTTAAAATATGCAAATTTTCATACGAATAATAATAATAATGAGGACTTTGTATAGCGCCTAATCTTTAGAAGCTCTAAGCGCTTTACAGCTTTAGACAACACCTATAAGATAAGAAACATAATAATAGTATTACAAAAACAAACAACATGAAATTAGAAAAAAACATTAAAAAAATAAAAAACATGCTGAGAATATTTCAGGTAGGAAACATTATTAGGTCTTTAAGTTTGTTCTTGCTGTCGAAATAAGTGAGTTTTGAGAGCCCTCTTGAATGTGATTACTGTGTCTTTGTGTCTAAGTTCAGTGGGCAATTCATTCCACGTTGCTGGGCCATGGTATGCAAAAGAGCTATGTCCATATGACTTTGTTTTAATACTTGGAATAATGAGTATACGATTGTCAGAAGAGGAGCGTAAGTATCTTGCTGGTGTGTACACATGAGTGAGGTCAGATAGGTATGTTGGCCTAGAGTCCGACAGTGACATGTAGCACAGAGAACAAATTTTGTGTTTGATTCTGGATCGAATGGATAGCCAGTGTAGGGTACAGAGCAGTAGGGAGGTGTGCTTTGATCGTGATACTCTAAGTATGATCCGAGCAGCTGCGTTTTGAACATTTTAAAGTTTCTGGAGTAGATATTGAGATGAACCAGAGAGAATTGAGTTACAATAGTCCAGTCTTGAAAGTACTAATGAACACACAAGTGTTTTAGTGGCATGAACTGAAAGATATTTGCGAATTGAGCTGATGCGTCTCAGCTCAACATATGCAGCCTTGCATATGTTCATGACATGTTGGTGCAATGTGAGAGTACTGTCCAGAGTAACACCTAGGTTTCGTACTGATTGTGTGAATTTAATGTTGGCGTTGCTGATATTTATTGTTTTAGGTAATGGATGTAATAGTTGACAATTTCCACAGGAATGTAACAAGCCAAACTATTGAAGAGCAATCAGAAAGGAACAGGGAGTTGCCAAATATTATCAAAGGTATGGATTAAGCAGGGTGCCACTTTTGTCAGCTTTTATCGCTTTTTATATGTATAATGTTATTTAATCTGTATCTAAAGTTGTTATTTAATCTGTATCTAAAGTTGTTCTTCTGAGCTGAAAAATAGCACAGTTCCATAGAATAATAACTGAAAACTAGCAGTTAAATGGAATAAAACCTGAAAAGTAGCACAGTTCCATACAATAATGACTGTAAACTAGCATTTAAAACGGAACAATACCAGAAAAGTAGCCCAGACATAGAGAATAATGACTGAAAACAAGCAGCTAAATGGAATGCTAGTTAAATCAGTTAAATGGAATAATATCTGAAAGGTAGCACAGTTCCATAGAATAATGACTGTAAACTAGCATTTAAAACGGAATAAGAAATGAAAAATAAAACAGTTCCATAGAATAATGACTGAAAACTAGGAATTAAATGGAATAATACCTGAAAAGTAGCACAGTTCCAAAGAATAATGACTGTAAACTAGCATTTAAAACTGAATAATGCCAGGAAAGTAGCACATTTCCATAGAATAATGACAGAAAACAAGCAGTTAAATGGAATACTAACTGAAACGTAGCACAGTTCCATAGAATAATGACTGAAAACTAGCAGTTAAATGGAATAATGCCTGAAAAGTACCACAGTTCCATAGAATGATGGCTGCAAACTAGCAGTTAAATGGAATAATAGCAGAATAGTAGCACATTTATAGAGAATGAGGGCTAAAAACTAGTATTTAAAACGGAATAATACCAGAAAAGTAGCACAGTTCCATAGAATAATGACGGTAAACTAGCATTTCAAATGGAATAATCCCAGAAAAGTAGCACAGTTCCATAAAATTATGACTGAAAATTAGCAATTAAATAGAACAATACCAGAAAAGTAGCACAGTTGTACAGAATAATGATTGCAAACTAGCAGTGAAGACGGAATAATACCTAAAAAGTAGCACAGTCCCATAGAATGATGTCTGAAAACTAGCAGTTAAATGGAATAATACCTGAAACGTAGCACAGTTCCATAGAATGATGACTGAAAACTAGCAGTTAAATAGAATAATACCAGAAAAGTAGCACATTTATAGAGAATGACGTCTAAAAAACTAGCAGCTAAATGGAATAATACCAGAAAAGCAGCACAGTTCCATAGAATGATGACAGAAAACTAGCTGTTAAAACGGAATAATACCTGAAAAGTAGGACAGTTCCATAGAATGATTGCTGAAAACTAGCAGTTAAATGGAATATTATCTGAAAAGTAGCATAGTTCCATAGAATGATGGCTGAAAAGTAGCAGCTAAAACGGAATAATACCTGAAAAGTAGCACAGTTCCATAGAATGATTGCTGAAAACTAGCAGTTAAATGGAGTATTATCTGAAAAGTAGCACAGTTCCATAGAATGATCGCTGAAAAGTAGCAGTAAAATGGAATAATACTCGAAAGCTAGCATAGTTCCATAGAATGATGACTGAAGGCTAGCAGTGAAATGGAATAATGCCATAAAAGTAACACAGTTCCATAGAATGATGGCTGAAAACAAGCAGTTAAATGGAATAATACCAGAAAAGTAGCAGTTTCATAGAATGATGGCTTAAAACTAGCAGTTAAATGGAATAATACTTGAAAGCTAGCATAGTTCCATAGAATGATGACTGAAAACAAGCAGTAAAATGGAATAATGCCATAAAGCTAGCATAGTTCCATAGAATGATGGCTGAAAACAAGCAGTTAAATGGAATAATACCAGAAAAGTAGCAGTTCCATAGAATGATGGCTTAAAACTAGCAGTTAAATGGAATAATACCTGAAAAGTAGCACAGTGATTGAGAAAGATGGCTGAAAACTAGCAGTTATATGGAATAATACCAGAAAAGTAGCACATTTCCATAAAATGATGGCTGAAAACAAGCAGTTAAATGGAATAGTAGAAGAAAAATAGCACCGTTCCATAGAATGAAGGCTGAAAGCTAGAAGTTAAATGGAAAAATAGGAGAACAGTAGCACAGTTCCATAGAATGATGGCTGAAAACTAGCAGTTAAATGGAATAATACCTGAAAAGTAGCACATTTCCATAGAATGATGGTTGAAAACTAGCAGTTAAATGGAATAGTAGCAGAAAAGAAGCGCAGTTCCATAGAATGATATCTGAAAACTAGCAGTTAAATGGAACAATACCAGAAAAGTAGCACAGTTCCATAGAATGAAGCTGAAAACAAGAAGTTAAATGGAAAAATAAAAGAACAATAGCACACTTCCATATAATGATGGCTGAAAAGTTGCATTTTAATGGAATAATACCAGAAAGGAAGCACAGTTCCATAGAATGATGGCTGAAAACTAACAGTTAAAGAGAATACTACCTAAAAATAACACAGTTCCATAGAATGATGTCTAAAAACTAGCAGTTAAATGGAACAATGCCTGAAATGTAACACATTGCCATAGAATGATGTCTGAAAACTAGCAGCTAAATGGAATAATGCCTGAAAAGTAACACAGTTCCATATAATGATGGCTGCAAACTAGCAGTTAAATGGAATAATAGCAGAAAAGTAGCCCAGTTATAGAGAATGATGTCTGAAAACTAGGAGTTAAATGGAACAATACCAGAAAAGTAATACAGTTATATAGAATGATGGCTGAAAACTAGCACTTAAATGGAATGATACCAGAAAAATAGCACAGTTCTATAGAATGAAGGCTGAAAACTATTAGTTCAATGGAATAATTGCAGAAAAGTAGCACAGTTCCGTAGAATGATGGCTGAAAACTATCAGTTAAATGGAATAATGCCAGAAAAGTATCACAGTTCCATAGAATGATGGCTGAAAACAAACAGTTAAGGAGAATACTACCTGAAAGTAGCAGAGTTCGATAGATTGATTGCTGAAAACTAGCAGTACAATGGAATAATACCTGAAAAGTAGCACAGTTCCATAGAATGATGTCTGAAACCTAGCAGCTAAATGGTATACTGACTGAAAAGTAGCACAGTTCCATAGACTGATGGCTGAAAACTAGCAGTTAAATGGAATAATACCTGAAAAGTAGCCCAGATATAGGGAATGATGGCCGAAAACTAGCAGTTAAATGGAATAATACCAGAAAAGTAGCACAGTTCTAGTGAATGATGACTGAAAACAAGCAGTTAAATGGAATAATACCAGAAAAGTAGTACAGTTCCATAGAATGAAGGCTGAAAACTAGCAGTTAAATGGATAATAGCAGAAAAGTAGCCCAGTTCTATAGAATGATGACTGAAAACTAGCAGTTAAATGGAACAATACCAGAAAAGTAGTACAGTTCCATAGAATGAAGGCTGAAAACTAGCACTTAAATGGAATAATACCAGAAAAATAGCACAGTTCTATAGAATGAAGGCTGAAAACTAGCAGTAAAATGGAATAATAGCAGAAAAGTAGCACAGTTCCATAGAATGTTGGCTTAAAATTAGCAGCTAAATGGAATAATACCTGAAAAGTAGCACAGTTCCATAGAATAATGACTGTAAAGTAGCATTGAAAACGGAATAATACCTGAAGCGAAGCACAGGTAAAGAAAATAATGACTGAAAACTAGCAGTTAAATGATATAATAGCAGAAATATAGAACAGTTCCATAGAATAATGACTGAAAACTAGCAGTTAAATGGAATAATAGCTGAAAAGTAGTATAGTTCCATAGAATAATGACTGTAAACTAGCACATAAAACGGAATAATACCTGAAAAGTAGCACAGTTCCATAGCATAATGACTGTGAAGTAGCATTGAAAACGGAATAATACCTGAAGCGAAGCACAGGTAAAGAAAATAATGACTGAAAACTAGCAGTTAAATGAAATAATAGCAGAAAAATAGAACAGTTCCATAGAATAATGACTGAGAACTAGCAGTTAAATGGAATAATAGCACAAAAGAAGCACAATTACATATAATAATGGCTGAAAACTAGCAGTAAAATGGAATAGTAGCTGAAAAGTGCACATAGAAAAATGACTGAAAACACGCACTTAAATGGAATACTAGCTGAAACGTAGCACAGTTCCATAGAATAATGACTGTAAACTAGCAGTTAAATGGAATGATAGCTGAAAAGTAGCACAGTTCCATAGAATGATGACTGTAAACTAGCATTTAAAACGGCATAATAACTGAAAAGTGGCACAGTTCCAGAGAATAATGACTGTGAACTAGCATATAAAACAGAATAATCCCAGAAAAGAAGCACAGTTCCATAGAATGATAGCAGAAAACTAGCAGTTAAATGGAACAATATCAGAAAGCTAGCACAGTTCCATGGAGTAATGACTGTAAATTAGCATTTAAAACGGAATAATACCAGAAAAATAGCACAGTTGCCTAGAATGATGACTGAAAATTAGCAATTAAATGGAATAATACGTGAAAGAAAGCACAGTTCAATAGAATGATGGCTGAAAACTTGCAGTTAAATGGAAGAATACCTGAAAGATAACACATTTCCATAGAATAATGACTGAAAATTAGCAGTAAAATGGAATAATACCTGAAAGGTAGTACAGTTCAATAGAATGATGTCTGAAGACTAGCAGTGAAATGGAATAATGCCTGAAAAGTACCACAATTCCATAGAATGATGGCTGCAAACTAGCAGGTAAATGGAATAATAGCAGAAAAGTAGCACATTTATAGAGAATGATGGCTAAAAGCTAGTATTTAAAACGGAATAATACCAGAAAAGTAGCACAGTTCTATAGAATAATGACTGTAAACTAGGATTTCAAATGGAAAAATACCAGAAACGTAGCACAGTTCCATAGAATGATGACTCAAAATTAGCAATTAAATGGAACAATACCAGAAAAGTAGCACAGTTGTATAGAATAATGACTGAAAACTAGCAGTTAAAACGGAATAATACCTAAAAAGTAGTACAGTTCCATAGAATGATGTCTGAAAACTAGCAGTTAAATAGAATAATACCAGAAACGTAGCACAGTTCGATAGAATGATGGCTGAATATTAGCAGCTAAATGGTATAATACCAGAAAAGTAGCACATTTATAGAGAATGACGTCTAACAAACTAGAAGCTAAATGGAATAATACCGGAAAACTAGCACAGTTCCATAGAATGATGTCTGAAAAGTAGCAGTTAAAACGGAATAATACGTGAAAAGTAGCACAGTTCCATAGAATGATTGCTGAAAAATAGCAGTTAAACGGAATAATACCTGAAAAGTAGCACAGTTCCATAGAATGATGGCTGAAAAGCAGCAGTTAAATGGAATAATACCTGAAAGCTTGGATAGTTCCATAGAATGATGACTGAAAACTAGCAGTTAAATGGAATAGTAGCAGAAAAGTAGCACAGTTCCATAGAATGATGGCTGAAAACTAGCAGTTAAATGGAATAATACCTGAAAGCTAGCATAGTTCCATAGAATGATGACTGAAAACTAGCAGTTAAATGGAATATTATCTGGAAAGCAGTACAGTTCCATAGAATGATGGCTGAAAACTAGCAGTTAAATGGAATAATACCATACAAGTAGCACAGTTCCATAGAATGATGGCTGAAAACTAGCAGTTAAATGGAATAATACCATAAAAGTAGCACAGTTCCATAGAATGATGGCTGAAAACTAGCAGTTAAATGGAATAATACCTGAAAAGTAGCACAGTTCCATAGAATGATGGCTGAAAAGTAGCAGCGAAATGGAATAATACCTGAAAAGTAGCACAGTTATTGAGAAAGATGGCTAAAAACTAGCAATTAAATGTAATAATACCAGAAAAATAGCACCGTTCCATAGAATGAAGGCTGAAAATTAAAAGTTAAATGGAAAAATAGCAGACCAGTAGCACAGTTCCATAGAATGATGGCTGAAAACTAGCAGTTAAATGGAATAATACCTGAAAAGTAGCACAGTTATTGAGAAAGATGGCTGAAAGCTAGCAGTTATATGGAATAATACCAGAAAAGTAGTACATTTCCATATAATGATGGCTGAAAACTAGCAATTAAATGGAATAGTAGCAGAAAAGTAGCACAGTTCCATAGAATGATGGCTGAAAACTAGCAGTTAAATGGAAGAATAATAGAAAAGTAGCGGAGTTCCATAGAATGAAGGCTGAAAACAAGAGGTTAAATGGAAAAATAGCAGAACAGTAGCCCAGTTCCATATAATGATGGCTGAAAAATAGCAGTTAAATGGAATAATACCAGAAAGGAAGCACAGTTCCATAGAATGATGGCTGAAAACTAGCAGTTAAAGAGAATACTACCTAAAAGTAACACAGTTCCAAAGAATGATGTTTGAAAACTAGCAGTTGAATGGAATAATGCCTGAAAAGTAACACACTTCCATAGAATGATGTCTGAAAAATAGCAGTTAAATGGAATAATACCAGAAAGGAAGCACAGTTCCGTAGAATGATGGCTGAAAACTAACAGTTAAAGAGAATACTACCTATAAGTAGCACAGTTCCAAAGAATGATGGCTGAAAAATAGCAGTTAAATGGAATAATACCAGAAATGAAGCACAGTTCCATAGAATGATGGCTGAAAACTAGCAGTTAGAGAGAATACTACCTAAAAGTAGTACAGTTCCATAGAATGAAGGCTGAAAACTAGCAGTTAAATGGAATAATGCCTGAAAAGTAACACACTTCCATAAAATGATGTCTGAAAAATAGCAGTTAAATGGAATAATACCAGAAAGGAAGCACAGTTCCGTAGAATGATGGCTGAAAACTAGCAGCGAAATGGAATAATACCTGAAAAGTTGCACAGTTATTGAGAAAGATGGCTAAAAACTAGCAGTTATCAGGAATAATACCAGAAAAGTAGCACATTTCCATAGAATGATGGCTGGAAACTAGCAGTTGAATGTAATAATACCAGAAAAATAGCACCGTTCCATAGAAGGAAGGCTGAAAATTAAAAGTTAAATGAAAAAATAACAGACCAGTAGCACAGTTCCATAGAATGATGTCTGAAAACTAGCAATTAAATGGAATAAAAGCAGAAAAGTAGCCCAGTCATAGAGAATGATGGCTGAAAACTAGCAGTTAAATGGAACAATACCAGAAAAGTAGCACAATTCCATAGAATGATGGCTGAAACCTAGCACTTAAATGGAATAATAGCAGAAAAATAGCACAGTTCTATAGAATAATGGCTGAAACTAGCAGTAAAATGGAATAATAGCAGAAAAGTAGCACAGTTCCATCGAATGATGGCTGAAAACTAAGAGTTAAAGAGAATACTACCTGAAAGTAGCACAGTTCGATAGACTGATGGCTGAAAACTAGCAGTACAAAGGAATAATACCTGAAAAGTAGCACAGTTCCATAGAATGATGATCTGGAATCTAGCAGCTAAATGGTATAATGCCTGAAAAGTAGCACAGTTCCATAGAATGATGGCTGCCAACTAGCAGTTAAATGGAATTATACCAGAAAAGTAGCCCAGTTATAGAGAATGATGACCGAAAACTAGCAGTTTAATGGAATAATAGCTGAAAAATAAAACAGTTCCATAGAATAATGACTGAAAACTAGCAGTTAAATGGAATAGTACCTGAAAAGTAGCACAGTTCCATAGAATAATGACTGTAAACTAGCATTTGAAACTGAATAATACCGGAAAAGTAGCACATTTCCATAGAATAATTACTCAAACAAGCAGTTAAATGGAATACTAACTGAAATGTAGCACAGTTCCATAGAATAATGACTGAAGACTAGCAGTTAAATGGAATAATAGCTGAAAGGTAGCACAGCTCCCTAGAATAATGACTGTAAACTAGCATATAAAACGGTATAATACCTGAAAAGAATCACAGTTCCATAAAATAATGACTGAAATCTAGCAGTTAAATGAAATAATAGCAGAAACATAGCACAGTTCCATAGAATAATGACTGTAAACCAGCATTTAAAACGGAATAATACCAGAAACGTAGCACATTTCCATAGAATAGTGACTGAAAACAAGCAGTTAAATGGAATACTAGCTGAAACGTAGCACAGTTCCATAGAATAATGACTGTAAACCAGCATTTAAAACGGAATAATACCAGAAAAGTAGCACATTTCCATAGAATAATGACTGAAAACAAGCAGTTAAATGGAATACTAGCTGAAACGTAGCAAAGTTCCATAGAATAATGACTGTAAACCAGCATTTAAAACGGAATAATACCAGAAAAGTAGCACATGTCCATAGAATAATGACTGAAAACAAGCAGTTAAATGGAATACTAGCTGAAATGTAGCACAGTTCCATAGAATAATGACTGTAAACCAGCATTTAAAACGGAATAATACCAGAAAAGTAGCACATTTCCATAGAATAATGACTAAAAACAAGCAGTTAAATGGAATACTAGCTGAAACGTAGCAAAGTTCCATAGAATAATGGCTGTAAACCAGCATTTAAAACGGAATAATACCAGAAAAGTAGCACATTTCCATAGAATAATGACTGAAAACAGGCAGTTAAATGGAATACTAGCTGAAACGTAGCACAGTTCCATAGAATAATGACTGAAAACTAAGAGTTAAATGGAATAATAGCTGAAAAGTAGCACAGTTCCATAGAATAATGACTGTAAAGTAGGATTTGAAACGGAATGGTTGAAAACTTTCAGATAAATGGAACAATATCAGAAAGTTAACACAGTTCCATAGAGCAATGACTGTAAATTAGGATATGAAACGGAATAATACCAGAACAATAGCACAGTTCCATAGAATGATGACTGAAAATTAGCAATTAAATTGAATAATACCTGAAAGAAAGCACAGTTCAATAGAATAATGGCTGAAAACTTGCAGTTAAATGGAATAATACTTGAAAGCTAGCACAGTTCCATAGAATGATGACTGAAAATTAGCAGTGAAATGGAATAATACCTGAAAGGTAGCACAGTTCAATAGAATGATGTCTAAAAACTAGCAGTTAAATGGAATAATGCATGAAAAGTACCATAGTTCCATAGAATGATGGCTGCAAACTAGCAGTTAAATGGGATAATAGCAGAAATGTAGCACATTTATAGAGAATGATGGCTAAAAACTAGTATTTTAAACGGAATAATACCAGAAAGGTAGCACAGTTCCATAGAATAATGACTGTAAGCTAGGATTTCAAATGGAATAATACCAGAAAAGTAGCACAGTTCCATAGAATGATGACTGAAAATTAGCAATTAAGTGGAACGATACCAGAAAAGTAGCACAGTTGTATACAATGATGACTGAAAACTAGCAGTTAAAAGGAAATAACACCTAAAAAGTAGCACAGTTCCATAGAATGATGTCTGAAAACTAGCAGTTAAATGGAATAATACCAGAAAAGTAGCACAGTTCCATAGAATGATGGCTGAATTTTAGCATCTAAATGGTATAATACCAGAAAAGTAGCAAATTTAAAGAGAATGGCGTCTAACAAACTAGCAGCTAAATGGAATAATACCAGAAAAGGAGCACAGTTCCATAGAACGTTGGCTTAAAATTAGCAGCTAAATAGAATAATACCTGAAAAGTAGCACAGTTCCATAGAATAATGACAGAAAACTAGCTGTTAAAACGGAATAATACCTGAAAAGTAGGACAGTTCCATAGAATGATTGCTGAAAACTAGCAGTTAAATGGAATATTATCTGAAATGTAGCACAGTTCCATAGAATGATGGCTGAAAAGTAGCAGTTGAAGCGGAATAATACCTGAAAAGTAGCACAGTTCCAGACAATGATGGCTGATAACTAGCAGTTAAATGGAATAATACCTGAAAAGTAGCACAGTTATTGAGAAAGATAGCTGAAAACTAGCAGTTATATCGAATAATACCAGAAAAGTAGCACATTTCCATAGAATTATGGCTGAAAACTAGCAGTTAAATGGAAGAGTAGCAGAAAAGTAACACAGTTTCATAGAATGATGGCTGAAAACTAGCAGTTAAATGGAATAATACCAGAAAAGTAGCACCGTTCCATAGAATGAAGGCTGAAAACTAGACGTTAAATGGAAAAATAGCAGAACAGTAGCACAGTTCCATAGAATGATGGCTGAAAACTAGCAGTTAAATGGAATAATACCTGAAAAGTAGCACAGTTATTGAGAAATGTGGCTGAAAACTAGCAGTTAAATGGAACATTAACAGATAAGTAGCACAGTGCCATAGAATGAAGGCTGAAAACTAGAAGATAAATCGAAAAATAGGAGAACAGTAGCACAGTTCCATATAATGATGGCTGAAAACCAGCAGTTAATTGGAATAATACCAGAAAGGAAGCCCAGTTCCATAGAATGATGGCTGAAAACTGACAGTTAAAGAGAATACTACCTGAAAGTAACACAGTTCCATAGAATGATGACTGAAAACTAGCAGTTAAATGGAATAATACCAGAAAGGAAGCACAGTTCCATAGAATGATGGTTGAAAACTGACAGTTAAAGAGAATACTACCTGAAAGTAACACAGTTCCATATAATGATGTTTGAAAACTAGCAGGTAAATGGAATAATGCCTGTAAAGTAACACAGTTCTAGAATGATGTCTGAAAACAAGCAGTTAAATGGAATAATGCCTGAAAAGTAGCACAGTTTAATAGAATGATGTCTGAAAACTAGCAGTTAAATTAAATAATGCCTGAAAAGTAACACAGTTCCATAGAATGATGGCTTAAAACTAGCAGTTAAATAGATAATAGCAGAAAAGTAGCCCAGTTCTATAGAATGATGGCTGAAAGCTAGCAGTTAAATGGAACAATACCAGAAAAGTAATACAGTTCCATAGAATGAAAGCTGAAAACTAGCACTTAAATGGAATAATACCAGAAAAATAGCACAGTTCTATAGAATGAAGGCTGAAAACTAGCAGCAAAATAGAATAATAGCAGAAAAGTAGCACAGTTCCATAGAATGATGGCTGAAAACTAGCAGTTAAATGGAATAATGCCAGAAAAGTAGCACAGTTCCATAGAATCATTGCTGAAATCTAACAGTTAAAGAGAATACTACCTGAAAGTAGGATAGTTCGATAGACTGATGGCTAAAAACGATTAGTTCAATGGAATAATAGCAGAAAAGTTGCACAGTTCTATAGAATGATGACTGAAAACTGACAGTTGAATGGAATAATACCAGATAAATAGCACAGGTCCATAGAATAATGACTGAAAACTAGCACTTAAATGGAATAATACCTGAAAAGTAGCAGAGTTCCATAAAATGTGGGTGAACACTAATAGTTAAAGGGTGTGATGTGATTTTGATTTTTAACGTAGCTTTAACAATTTTTCAGTTATATCGCTACGATGTCTGCAATGTGGCAGTTTATAGTGATGTCTAGCGCTGGGGCATCATGCCGCAGACATGTAGCATGATGTCCCACCCATTCACATTATCCTGACACCAGGCCGACCAGTCCTAACACTAACCTCTTAATGCTGAACGCCAAGCGAGGCAGCTGTTAGTACCATGTTTTAAGTCTCTGGTATGACTCGGCCGGGGATCGAACCCACGACCTCCCGCATCCGAGGCGGACGCTCATACCACTATGCCACCGGAGCGGAACAGTTAAAGGGAATACTACCTGAAAGTAGTACAGTTCCATAGAATGATGGCTGAAAACTAGCAGTTAAATGGAATCATACCTGAAAGTAGCACAGTGCAATAGAATCATATCTGAAAACTAGCAGTTAAATGAAATAATACTTGAAAAGTAGCACAGTTCCATAGAATGATGGCTGCAAACTAGCAGTTAAATGGAATAATTGCAGAAAAGTAGCACAGTTACAGAGCATGATGGCTGAAATCTAGCAGTTAAATGGAATAATACCAGAAAAGTAGCACACTTGCATAGAATGATGACTGAAAACTCTCAGTTAAATGGAATAATACCTGAAAAGTAGCACAGTTATAGAGAAGGATGGCTGAAAATTAACAGTGAAAGGAAATACGATCTGAAAGTAGTACAGTTCAATTGAATGATGGCTGAAAAATAACAGTTAAATGGATTAATACCTAAAAAGTAGCACAGTTTCACAGAATGATGACTGAAAACTAGCAGTTGAATGGAACAATAGCAGAAAAATAGCACAGTTCCATAGAATGATGGCTGAAAACTTGCCGTTAAATGGAATAATATCAGAAAAGTAGCACATGTCTATAGAATGACAGATGAAAACTAGCAGTTAAATGGGTTAATACCAGAAAAATAGCACAGGTCCATAGAAGAATGACTGAAAATTAGCAGTTAAATGGAATAATACCGAAAAGTAGCACAATTGCATAGAATGAAGGCTGAAAACTAGCAGTTAAATGGAATAATACCTGAAAAGTAGCACAGTTATAGAGAATGATGACTGAAAACTAGCAGATAAATGGAATGATGCCAGACAAATAGCACAGGTCCATCGAATAATGACTGGAAACTAGCACTTAAATGGAATAATACCGGAAAAGTAGCACAGTTCTATAAAATGATGACTAACAACTAGCAGTAAAATTGAATAATACCTGAAAAAGTAGCACTTTTATAAGAATGATGACTGAAAACTAGCAGTTAAATGGAAGAATACCTGAAAATAGCACAGTTTCATAGAATGATGACTGAAAACTAGCAGTTAAATGGAATAATACCTGAAAAGTAGCACAGGTCTATAGAATGACATGAAATCTAGCAGTTAAATGGAATAATACCAGAAAAGTAGCACACTTGCATAGAATGATGACTGAAAACTCTCAGTTAAATGGAATAATACCTGAAAAGTAGCACAGTTATAGAGAAGGATGGCTGAAAATTAACAGTGAAAGGAAATACGATCTGAAAGTAGTACAGTTCAATTGAATGATGGCTGAAAAATAACAGTTAAATGGATTAATACCTAAAAAGTAGCACAGTTTCACAGAATGATGACTGAAAACTAGCAGTTGAATGGAACAATAGCAGAAAAATAGCACAGTTCCATAGAATGATGGCTGAAAACTTGCCGTTAAATGGAATAATATCAGAAAAGTAGCACATGTCTATAGAATGACAGATGAAAACTAGCAGTTAAATGGGTTAATACCAGAAAAATAGCACAGGTCCATAGAAGAATGACTGAAAATTAGCAGTTAAATGGAATAATACCGAAAAGTAGCACAATTGCATAGAATGAAGGCTGAAAACTAGCAGTTAAATGGAATAATACCTGAAAAGTAGCACAGTTATAGAGAATGATGACTGAAAACTAGCAGATAAATGGAATGATGCCAGACAAATAGCACAGGTCCATCGAATAATGACTGGAAACTAGCACTTAAATGGAATAATACCGGAAAAGTAGCACAGTTCTATAAAATGATGACTAACAACTAGCAGTAAAATTGAATAATACCTGAAAAAGTAGCACTTTTATAAGAATGATGACTGAAAACTAGCAGTTAAATGGAAGAATACCTGAAAATAGCACAGTTTCATAGAATGATGACTGAAAACTAGCAGTTAAATGGAATAATACCTGAAAAGTAGCACAGGTCTATAGAATGACATGAAAACTAGCAGTTAAATGGAATAATACCAGAAAAATAGCACAGGTCCATAGAATGATGGCTGAAAACTAACAGTTAAATGGAATAATACCTGAAATGGAGCACAGCTCCATAGCATGATGACTGAAAACTAGCAGTTAAATGGAATAATATCAGAAAAATAACATATTTCCAGAGAATGATGGCTGAAAACTAGCAGTTAGATGGAATAATAGCAGAAAAGTAGCACAGTCCTATAGAATGACAGATGAAAACTAGCAGTTAAATGAAATAATACCAAAAAATAGCACAGTTCAATAGAATGATGACTGAAAACTAGCAGTATAATGGAATAATATCAGAAAAGTGGCACAGTTCCAGAGAATTATGGCTGAAAACTAGCAGTTAAATGTAATAATACCAGAAAAGTAGCACAGTTCCATAAAATGATGACTGAAAACTAGCAGTTAAATGGAATAATACCTGAAAATTAGCACAGGTCCATAGAATGATGACTGAAAACTAGCAATTAAACGGAATAGTACCTGAAAAGTATCACAGTTCCATGAAATAAGTACTGAAAAGTAGCACAGCTCGATGGAACAATTAGATGTAACACAGCTTCATGTAACAATGATTGAAAAGTAGCACAGTTCCATGTAATAATTAATGAAAAGTTGCACAACTCATGGAACAATGATTGAAAGGTAGTATAATTAAATGTAATAATGACGGAGAAGCAGTAGTTTTATTAATAATGACTAATATCTTTCACAGCTGAATAAAAGGTAGCATAGTTATAATGAACAATGCTTCACCTCTTCTGTGGATAATCCAAAAGCCTTTAAGCCAAAACACGCACACACAACAAAATTATGCTGTGACTTAGTTTACTCCATCATATGTAACATCCTCCAAGATAAAAAGCTATCAACTTTCATGACAATATAGCAGTGTCAGAGAAAATGTAAATTACTACAGAATGAAAATGATGTCATTTTGAACTAATTGTTCTATTTTACTCTCAAAAAGGAATAAATCCATCAAGTCTGATGACTTATAAATTCATTGGTGTCTGTGACACTGAAGCACATGGTTGTTAATTTGTATCCTCAGCTACTGTGTATGAATGCACATGGCTGCTGAAGCAAATATTTGTTAAAGAACATTTTCATTTATTGCTCAAGAATGAACATGCTTGTTAAAGCACATGCTCAATTACTGTTTATGAATGTACATGGCTGATGAAACAGATATTTTTAAAGAACGCGCTCATTTTTGTTCATGTAGGCAAATGGTTGCTGAACTTAGTAATTGTTAAAGAACATGCTCTATTACTGTTTGGGAATGAAGATGACTGCTTATGCACATAGTTGTTGCAGTACATGCTAAGTTACTGTTCCTGAATGTACATGGCTAATAAAGTGCAAGATTGTAAAGTTTCAATTTACACATGCCCCTAAATGGAAAGCATGATGCAAAATGTTTACTTGCTTGGTTTATACCGGGATATACTAGATAAGAAAATTATAATTAAAATCATTTGCTGTAGTAATATTAAATATCAGTCACACAGTATATAACTACTTATCAATTTGTCAAAATATAATATTAACTTTAAATATGATTTTACATGCATATTGAAACTTTCAACATGTGGGTCATAAAGGACTATGCAGGAGAAGTCCTAAATTGTTTGTGAAATGAAACTTTTTAAAAGTAAGTTTTCACTCTAAACTCTTTCACATTAGGTTCCAGTCAGTGCCTATTATATTTTTGTAATAAAAATACAATTAAATCAAGAGTAAAGTTTAGTCTCCAAGTACATATCCAAAACCAAATTCATCTTTCCCCCTAAGTTTCACATTTTACAGCTTCAAAACCAGCATGAGAAAAAGTTTGATTTTCACAACAATCTAAAATAAATCTGTAGAATTTTGGTCATTGTGCTCATATCTAACATTTCCCACCCCTAAAACATACCAACTATTGTTTCAACTGCATATCTTGCAGAATTTAAATGTCCCCCACAACACTTAGTGATAGATAATTGTGTATATATATATATATATATATATATATATATATATATATATATATATATATATATATATATATCACATCTCTAACATGTATTTAAAATGTTTAGGCTGATTATTATATCATTTTAACATTTATTAAATATAAATTCAGAAGTTCAGACTTACTTCAGCTGAAACTACATACATACAATGTATTTACCTGATAAATATTTATTTGTTTCCCTGGAAGACAACTGCCTAGTGAAATATATATTTTGCATTGCAGATAAAGAGCTTGATCAGTGAAATTGCTTAAAACAAATATTTTATCAGTCCAGTGTTTCTGCTGTTAGAAAGGGGACTTATGTAAACGTACGATATAATCTTCCGGTATGTTTGCATTAGACAAACATCGTCAAAAATGATTTGGGGAGTCAAACATATATATCTGTATGAAGGTATCGTACACTAATAAAGGTCAAGATACTTTTAGTGGTCATCTGTAGGAACCATATATGGACTGAAGAGGTAATCTGCTTATTGACTTTGTTACAACTATCATATATTAATCTCCAGATTCCAAGAAATCGGGTAGACGAATTTTCTTTAAACATTTCCTACATTTGGAAGAATCCCTAACTACATATTACCCAAGAGGCGTTGAAATCAGTATATTCTTGTTAGGGGTTCAATAATTACAATATATTCAATCGATCCAAATTGTGCGTCTTTTTCATACACGGAATTTGTAGGTTGACCCTTTTTTCGCTGATTCCTCTCGATGAGATTCATCAGGACTTCTTTCGTGACTCGACAATATCCCCTTGAGATAACATGTCAGTGAAAGGTCCGTGTCGATACTCTTTAAAGAGGATACGTATTTGGCCCACCTGTATAAGTAAGATATATTCTTGCCGCATATGTTGTCACCCCCTCTTATGTAGCCCCACTTTCTGGAAATCGGTTAAACGAATTCTTTTAATGACTTTAGCTTATGTTGGAACATATTCCTGAATACAAACAGTCAATTAGAAGTTGCCGACAAAATCGTTTCCGTACGGGTTTAATTCGCACCAAGTATTATTAGATTTGACTCGCACTGAGCGTGTTTCATACACCTAGCCGTATGCTTGTTTACCCAGTTCAAAGGACTTAAAGACCACAGTCGATGTCAACTGAAGGCTTAATAAATCCGTAGATACTTGAAAAGATTCTTCTCTAAGTACATTATGACCACATAAGAGAAATCTCCAATTTCACACTTGTATGGTTTTTTTTGTGTGGTTTCAAGTTACTTGAGTCATTAGTAAGCTTTTCGAATGCAAATACTAATATTTCGCGTCATGCACAACAGGACGCGGCGCAAACATCTAACACAACTAATTAATCCATTCTCAAATTACTAATTATTTATACCCACCAATATCCTAACCTCTTCCTCCACATAGTCCGTGATATGTCTCTACTCAGCTTTAAGGCTGGAATCTTTTGAAAAAGATTCTTATCCTGGGATAGCTCGAAACACTGTTCTTGCTTTGATTTCAGTAAGAACTTAATTTAGTAATAAATTAGATGCACACAAACAGTGTAATGTTTAGAAGTCAGATACCAGGCTTAGTATTTTATATTGAGGTGTCTTGGAATCTGATATGAAAGTGCAAGTGCTAAGAGATCAGAGTTTTTTAAATGCAGGCGCAAGTATAGTATATTCTATCAATATATAAGTATAACAAGCAATTTGTCTCACTACCGAGGGAATCAAACGACACTTCTGTGAGTCTGGCTTGATGTCAATGTTTCCATTATTTCCAATGACGTAAAGAAACCGGTCGCTCTCGGCTTTAGGGTTCTTAAAAGCACAAGTGCATCATGATTTCATCCAATCAACCAAAATCCAAACACTGACGAGATCCTATTTTCAGACTGGCATAGTCTTTCTTGCCTTACAATTGCATGACCCATCAGCAAGCCTTTCCAAGACTCTATAATATCATAATGTAACTTCATAAACCAATTAATATGATAATTAGTGAAATCAATCTATTGATTTGGTGGTTACTTCAAGTATGAATAGTATTATAGGAGCGTGTGCTATAGGTACATTACAAACAAGAGCTTAATGCAGCCAACAGCACATACACAGAACTATTTTCATGGATCTCAAGACATCTATCGTTCTCATCTGAAGGATTCATTTTTGTGTCCTTCTTGAGTCAAGCTACAGTTTGGACAGTGACACAATAAAGTCTCTTGAATACACTTGTCAGAATTGTCATGAACCACAAAAAAGCATTAGCATAGATTCCAGTCTTTTGTGAATACGCAACGCAAAAGAAAATAAAAATCCACAATTTAACGTTCGTTTGTTTTCTTTTTGTTCTTATTCTGCTCGTCCTTTTATCTTTCTAGTGTTCCTTGTGATGTCTTTGAATGCGATGATTTCAGTCGACAAAGTGGACAAAAAGACACATTTTCTAGACAAAGGTGTGACTTTTAACTATTTCTTGAAACAAGATGTACACCGTTGATGCACTTTATCAGTAATTAGCAAGCATTTTCCTGTTCTTAGAATGAAAATGTTGCTTATAGCAGGCTGGACTGAACAATGTTATCTTGGAAGTTGATTAATAAACTAATTATTTCGTTCTGCAATGCAAGGTCCGGAAGTTAAGAAGCCATTACTCCTAGAAATCTTGTGATGCTAATAATAACGCTAAAATTGTTTTGATGACGATAAACGTGAATGTAGTTTCCATTCCGGAAATTTTCTTCTTCAATCACGAGAATACATGAAAGACTCGAGCATATACTCTCAATGTATAGCGAGATTTGGTCAAATACTTAAACCCTTGCCACTTAGGAGCTCCACACACCGACTATCTAGAAATATCTGCTTCCTGCAAACGTATTTCTTCTTTGTTGTTTTGGGTTTCTCCTATAGTCTTTTCAATTGTCCAGTAATGTTTTGCGCTGACCAAGTTCGGATCATTACGACAGCATTGGCTGAATTCACATTATTTTAATGGTTGTGAATTTGAACGATACTTTGTTTGATACTGCGAAGTTGCTACACCGATAAAACATTGCGCCGTCCGCTACCTTTGCTGGTGAGCGTGTGACAGGCGAGGAGTGGCTTTTCCCATCAATCATATCAATCTCTTCATTGGCTCTTTCGTGTGTTCAAACGACTCTCAGATTTTGGAAGAATTCGATTCTGCAGGTGAGGTGACGGCTTCAAAATGAAGTGAGTAATGGATAGTCCCAGACGTTAGTGACATTGAGCTTGGCGTTGTAGCTTCAACTCCTGTATCAATGTGAACATTTGTTTTCTCTGCTGGAACGTGAGACGGGAACTATTTTAATCTGATTGTAAGCCGTCACTAAATTTTCTGGAAGTCACTTTTATGGTAGCTCGAATGTGAAAATAATTTTCAGAGGCTGCTGAAAGACTATTGGTCTGGGCTAGTGTTATCCTTCTCGGGTTCGAATAGTTAGCGATAGTCTCCAAAATATTTAATAATTCAATGAATAACCTAGTCTTGTAGTGGAGGTGGGTTGTATTGGCTTATGATCACTTACGTCTTCTTCAAAATCTTTCGAGTGAACTTGTGATAAGACTTCTCTGAGCATTTTAGTCGACATCGAATATCGTCCCTTGGCTACCAATAATTTCTCTTCGAAAAAGGTTTATCATTCAATGATGATTCAAAATTTAATTTCACCATGGTACACACTCTCGCGCTATAACTTTTAACTCGCTAGAGTACACTCTGTATCGTTATAAGTAAAGACGTCATTCCACCTAGAAAAATGCACACATTCAGTTCAATCTTTGAAGATGGAAGACACACAACATATCACACGTCTTGTCAGTGATTTATATAGTAATTGAAATGCACACTTCCACCAAGACTACTGACTATATCACTGGAGCTAAAAGTCAACATACATGTAAAGAAAAAGGACCTTGGCCTCCGGAATGTCCATGATACCTATGAAATGAACCTCTAAGACAGGAGACACACATAATGTCCACAATGCCTAAGAAAGGAACCTCGAAGACAAGAGAAACACAGGATGTCCGCAACACATAAGAACGGATCCTCTAAGACAAGAGAAGCACAGGATGTCCGCAATACATAAGAATGGATCCTCTAAGACAAAGGGAACAAAGGTAAAGATATTTGCCTATTTTGTTTCCTAGATCAAAACTTAGATCCATGCATTGTATGCATCAAAAACCACAAATAAATAAAAGTAAATCACATATAAATCACTCTTACCTCATAAATCACACATCCCGTAAAACAAGCACATTGTGTTGCCAGGTCCATGCACACATCCATCCATTTGCTGTTATCTAACATATGATTACTATAAGTCACAAAGTTAAAATTTTGTAGTTTTAGTTCTTTTGAGGAATCGTATTGTGCAGGTTAAGCCTTAATTTGTAATTTATTCTAACTCCAATAATTAGGAATTGAATGAGTGTCCTGCAATTTGATTGGATTTAAACTGTTGCTGTAAGCTCTCCTCGATACACGAAAGGTCCTTAAAGAAATTAGACTTAAAGGCCACAGGTCAGGTTTTGTCCAACTGCATTCGTCTTACTTCCATCTCTCTTTCCATTTGTATCTTTTCTATCTGAAACTGAATTTGTCTTGTCTCTAATTCCAACAGTTTTAATTGTACTTCCATTTTCAAAATGTCCAACCACTCCTGAGTAAAATTCAAAAGATTCAATACTTTTGATGATATTGTAGACAAACCATGATGAATTTCACTAAAGAATTAAAAAAAAAAACTATGGAAATTCAAATTTGAATAAACAAAGTTTTCTGAACTTTGTAGCCAAAATTCAAAACTTTATGGACTAGGCCTCAGTTCTTACATTACTTGTTGTGGCTCTAATAAAGAGTAACAAAGGAAAGAGTGAAAACAACAAGCTTTAAACAAATGAACAAACAATTTATTTTCCTGAAGAAGAAAAAAAAAATAAAAAAAATGTGAAAATGAAAAAGACGAACTTACGGTTTTAAGAATCAAATCCAAAATATAATCCAAGAATAATCCACGAATTAAATTTTAGAAGTCCTAGTAAGGAATTGTTCTAATGAATGCAAACAATGGAAGGCGATGACGTGCAATGTAGCTAGTATTGTGCTGTCGTGTATACAGTTATTTGTTGTTTCACGAACAATAATCTGGTGTTTGAATTTCCGAATAAAATTTAAATAAATGTCTTTATTCAAGAATTCTGTATGAGCACTCAAATATTTCCAGGAAAAAGAATGAATCTTTTAGAATCCAAATAATTTGAATAAAAATTATAATATAACTCCAAACTGTCACAACAAAACTAGCACCTTACGTTCCATTGTTATAAGCCCGACTGAGAAATATCTCTATAGACATCGGTATAAAACCTGACTATTGCCGCAATATCAAAAACCCAGATTTGCGAAATAGAGACTGTTTACATATAAAATGACTTACTTCCTGTATGACCTTGATAAAAGCCAATCATTTAACTCCGAGAATAGAATTAAAATAAAACGTCGTTGAATTGTCTCAATGATTTCTGAATCAAGGTCGGGAACTAAATAAAAAATAGAAATAGTGTTTCTGTTATTAGGTATTTTAAAAAGAGTCGGGTCAAACTAAATGTTCTGAAAAATGTCAAATTTCTAGTAAATAAAATTACATTACTTTGACATGTAATTAAAATTAAAATATTTTAAAACTTACAAGCAATTAAATTAAATCAAATATAAATTAAATCAAATATACATAACAGACGCTTTGCCAGCTAAAATAACCTTTACAAAAACTTTGCTTAATACAATAAGAATGAATATTACAAGTAATTGCAGGAAGATACAGACAATGGACTAAATATCAACATCAGAGTTGAAAATGGAAACGTTGTAGACTTGTATGGTAGGTCTATAATGTGTTATCCATGTAAAATAAATAACGTAAATTGCAAATAAAATGATTGTATAAACTATTACATAGAGGTTCTGCTGACCTGTTACCGTTAAACACTAAACTGAAATTAGGAGAAAAACACGCTGCAATCAGTCATAAACATAGTAATGACAGCATTCTAAATGCAGAAGATCCTGCCTTACAATGTGATGTGACGAACACACATTTTACTCAAATTGGAGTTGATATTTAAATTTATTAGTTTCGAGAGGATAGCAGTTCGAATGTTATCACAACGTGTAATAGACATATTATTAAGAAATTACAAGATCTGAAACAGAATGTAAAGAAAAGAAGCTAGTGAAATCTCAGAGTTACAAGAATTTTAATAACAGTAAAGGACTGCAAACGCAAATGCATTGCTCTACTGCACTATACGCCGTTCCAACAGGAAGAGAAAAAGGAAGTGATTGACCTAATATCCCAAAATGTGAGATTCAATCAATATTTATACTTCACAAATTACATTGTTTTATTTAGTAGCTCATTTCACATATCATTTAATTAATATTTTTTTAACGTAACGTGTTAAAAATTGGTCCTTTTCGCGAAAAGGACTTTCCGTTTGCAAAAAGGAAACAGTAGCCAGCACAGGTGCTCGACGCGAGCTTGATGTTGAGAAAAAAAACCCACAATAATCTGAAGGAAAAATCATACAGAGTGACACAAATACCTTAGATTACCCACATGACCCGTTCTGACATAGGACCCTCTCTATCATAATATATAAGAGAGAAGATACGAAACTTCGAAATACTTCGTTCCACCCATGACCCTCGATTTCCTTCTGCTATCTCCGTTTTTAAAGACACACGACCATACTGTATGGTTGTTTTACTCCTGAAATATTTTTCTATTCATCAAGCCATCATTGACTTTTTTGCGTTGTACTAAACTAAAGTTACGGGGTCCGAAACGTGCGATTTTCGCGAATTTTTGCTGCTGTGACAAGTGCGTGCACATGTGAAAACCGATGAAAAGAGCTACATGTACCATGTTTACGACTCTAAGGTGCATTCCTTCTTGAAACACCGAACAGTGCTAGATGCAAAAGTAAGCTTTTACTTACCATTAACTCGATTCAACTTTAGAAACTGATCCTTGCCAGAATAAGACACTGTCTTCTTCACTGCACATACATCGTATACATGCGACTCTATTTTCAAAATATGTAGACTATGCGGCACACACGTCAACGCCGAAATATGATTGGCTCAAACGGTATACTTATTATCACATGAGCTCGGACTTGTCTCAGGGTAAAAGTCTGGTATGTTTTTTTTTTTTAAAACATAGTACTAGTAGTGTCGTTTAAATAGTTTTTGTTTTAAGGTCTTGTTCGTATTTCACAGAAACATGATGCATAATGAGTATTCTTTAAAAAAAAAATCTGAAACCCTTGCCAGTTAGCAGATTCTCAGTGGGCAAGTAAATGTTATTTTAGCAGGTCATTTGTGAGTTGCATATTTCAATTTAAAATTTTGAGGCAAATTATAAACCTGAATGTGTGCAGGTGGCGGATGAGATTTCAGTGTTGGTCTCTGGATATCATCTCACACCAAATCTGTCAGTTGCAGAATATCTTGATATTAAATTTCAATCATACAAATTATTGAGGACCTGTGTTTTGTCGCAGGACACAAGTTGATATTACAAACCTTGTCTGGTATTTTTATTTTGATTAAGTCTGGTGATGTTAAAAGTGACCATTTATTTCCTTACGCAAAACTTAAAGCCAGCTAGGTGCCTTCCTTCAACTTACGCAAGTATTTATGTTAATATGTGGCTTATGGAACATTAGTGAAATGGGAAAATTCTTCTTACACAAGGTCGTTTGCGTAACTTATGCCAGACCTACGTTACACACAGCTCACGCACTTTAGTGAAATAGGCCCTTGGTATGCAGAAGAATGTTGTCCATTTGACTTCATCTTAATAATGTGGACCATGCAAATATGAGTGTCAGAGGACGAGTGTAAGTTTCTAGATGGGGTATACGCATGGATGAGGTCAGATAAGTATATGGGACCATATACAGAAATGTAGCACAGATAACAGATTTTGTATTTGATTCTGGATTAAAATGGGTAGCCAGTGAAGGTTACAGAACTGTGGGGAGGTTTGCTTAGTTCATCGTACTGTAAGGATGATCTGAGCAGCAGTGTTTGAACTTTTTGAAGTTTCTAAAAAACATACTATGATAAAACCGACATAATTAGTAAGTGAATTATACTATTCCAGTCTTGACAGTACTAAGGAACACAAGTTTTTTGGAAGCATCAACCGAAAGAAAATTGCGAATGGAACTGATGTGTCTCAGCCCCAGATATGCAGCCTTGTACATGTTCATTACATGTTAGTGTAATGAGCGAGCACTGTTGAGAGTGACACCTAGGCTTCATACTGACAGTGTGAGTTTAATATTGATATTGCTGATACTTATGTTTGAGGCAAAGGGTGTGAACGCCAAACTCTTTATGTGTTGATCAGGATGGCTTCAGTTTTATTATCATTCTTCTGCAGCTTGTTACATGTCATCCATGGCCTCACATCGGAAATGCACCTCTCTACGCTTTGGTTGGAAGCTTAAGCTTCAGTTGGATAGCTAGATCTGCATATTTGAGTGTCATCAGCGCACAACTGCTGAGACACTAGACCTCAGTCTGTGACACTGAGAACAGCTGAGTGTACATAATGAAGAGAACAGGGCCGAGAACAGAGCCTCGTGGAACACCACAACATAGATTAACTGGGCTGGAGTGTATTCCATTTAAAGACACATTTTGCGTCTGATTGACTATGTAGACCTTGAACCATAATAATGCATAATAATGAATACCAAATAAATGTTGGAGATGGTGAATCAATATATCATTGTTTGTTGTATCAAATGCTATAGACATGTCAAGGAGGGTGAGGACTGTAACCTTTCCACTATCAAAAGTAAAATGAAAGTCGTTAACCACTCTCTTTAGGGCAGTTTCAGTACTATGGTGAGGGTGATACGCAGATTGTACATTGCCAAAAAGATTATTTTAATTTAGATGAGATACAAGATTGGATAGTCCAACTCCTTCCAAATCAGAGACTATAAACAGATCAGGAGTTCTTTAATTAGTTCGGGTCAATGGATGGTTTCTTCAACAAAGGCTTTACAATAACAGTTTTGAACGGTGATGGGAATAGTGAAGTATTGATAATATCGGTTATTGAAGGCAATATTGAATCTAACTATTCAGGCGCCAATAATGTCAGAGTCGGATCGAGTTCACATTATTTTGGGGCGCTTTTCATCACAACTGTATGTACCAAATCTATAGAGACAGGTTTAAATATTGTTAAAGGTTGCCGTATGTATTCTGTATGAAAACCATATGGTGACAATGAGTCATTTGAAATTGTGTTTCAAAGCTTATCTCTAATAGATTAAACTTCGTTACAAAAGAAATTTGAAAAAACGGGTTAGGAAGTTCGACCTGAGAGAAGGTCGTAAATTCGACCAAAGAGAATGTCATGGGAAGTGGTGTACATTTATTCCTTGACATTAGCTTGTTCGTAATATGGAGGAGCTTTTTGCAGCTGGAACTTTCCGTGATCTTAGTACTGTAGTAGGCTGATTTCGCTGCATGAACTGGTCCTTAACACAATTATATCATGGAGAACACTTTTGAACTGATACTATTGTTACATGTTTAGGCTTTCATAAACAGTAACAAGAAAAAAAGTAAAGATAACAAGCTTTATAAAATTTAACAAATAATTTATTTCCCTAATAAAAACAAGGTAAAATAAAAAATGAACTTACGGTTTTAAGAATCTAATCCAAATATCAGAATAATCCAAGACTTAAGAATTAGAAGTCCAAGTAATAAAATGTTCTAATGAATTTGAGTTCGAGTTCCGACGAAAATACAAAATGGAAGATAATGACATATGCTGGAGCCATTATAGTACGGATGTGTCTACAGTTCTTTGTTGAACCACAGGAAATAATATTCCGGTTTAAAATTCCAAATTAAAATTCAGTAAATGTCTTTGTCCAAGAATTCTGTATAAGCACTTAAATATTCCCAGGGAAAAGAATTACTCTCTCAGAATCCAAATAATTTGAAGAAAAATATAAATTTAACAATAACTCTTCACAACAAAAGGAACACCTTGACGTCTAAGTGTTTAAAAGCCTGACTAAAATTATTTCTCAATACATCACTATGAAATCTGACTACCGCGCAATTCCGGTAAAACGAGAATTTTGAAATAGAGGCTATTCACGTGTCTAAATGCACGTACACCCAGTACAACTTCGATTTCACCCAATAAATTACACAATAAAATAAACGAAAATTAAAAAGTTGTTTACTGATTCTGAATCAAGACCAGGAACAAGGTCAGCATTAAGATACTAAGTTCTCATAATAGCCATTTAGGAAAAAACAATCAAGTTAAACTATTTTCCAGAAAATGTCAAATTCTTGTAAACAAAATTACATTACTACAACATGTAATGGAATAAAAACATTTTAAAACTAACAAACAAACAGTTAAATTAAACCAAATATTAATTAAATCAAATATACATAACACTTCCCCCATAAAGAAATAGAAAGATGTATATGATAAAGCTTTCTATTTACCATAGATTAATTATACATTAGGTAAAAATACATAAGAACTCTTATGAATTATACACAGTGTGCATGAAATAATACATTTCTATACACGGGAAAATTCATCTGTTATTAAATTATCTTTTCCTTTGATATGCCTGATGTCAATATTATATTCCTGTAACAACATACTCTATCTTAGTAGTCATTGATTGTTATTTTTAATCTTGCCATCGAAAGTAAGGCGGTTGTGGTTACTAAACACAATAATCGAAGAAGGAGCTGAACTAATGTAAACTTCAAAATGTTGTAATGCCAGTATCAAAGCCAAACATTCCTTTTCCATTGTTGAGAAATTTCTTTCGTGCTTATTTAATTTCTTAGAAGAATTGCACACTGGATGATGAATACCATTTTTGCCTTCTTAAATCAATACTGGTCCAACCCCAGCATCACTTGCATGAACAGACAAGTCAAACGATTATCTAAAACTTGGAGTTGTAAGAATAGGCGCGCTTTTAAGATTGGCCTTTAACTTATCAAAAACCTCCTGACATTTTTCAGTCCAAAGACACTTGTTTTTCTTATTCATTACATTTGTCAGGGGTTCAACTATTATTGAAAAATTGGAACAAAAGTTTCGATAGCATCCAGCCATACATAAAAATCACATCAGTTGCTTTTTACTAACAGACACAGCATCTTTAGGTATAACTTGTCCATGTCCCACGATATGTCCTAGAAATGTTACACTAGCACGGCAGAACTCACCTTCGGATAAATTAATTGTTAAATTTACATCAGCGAGTCTGTCAAAGAATTTCCGAATTGTTGCTAAATGTTCTTTCCAGGTGTTGTAGATGATGACATCATCGATGTAAGCGTCACAATTATCTAGACCAGAGGTAATCACATTCATTAGACGTTGAAAAGTACTTGGCAACCCTTTCATCCCAGACGGCATTACTTTATATTAATAAAGTCCATCTGGAGTCACGCATGCAGAAATGTCATATGCTCTTTCCGCTACTGAAATTAGCCAAAATCCTTTCAGAAGGTCAAATTTGGTGACATACTTGGCATTTTTAATCTTGTCAATACAGTCACCGATTCTTGGTAACGGAAATGAACTGTTTTTGTCACACTATTCGCCTTCCTATAATCAGTTCACATACAGAAAGTTTTATCTGGTTTCGGAGCAAGTTTACATGGTGAACTCCAATCACTTTTACCTGGCTCTATAAAATAATTCTCCAGCAACTCTGAATTTCTTTTTTCAAATATTCCTGTTTGAGAGAGTTCATCGTGTACGGGTGTTGTTTTACAGGTTTAGAATTTACAAATTAAACATCATTGACAATTTTGTTCATTCTCGTAGGAACATCTGGAAATAAGTGCTCACATTCAAAATAATAACTGTTTATGTTCATTTCTTTCTTGCTGTTGCAAATGTGAAAGTTTCTGGTCCAGATCTTTCATAATTTCTGAATTCCGAAGATATTTCACTCCAATATCAGTAGAATCCGCGGATATTCCTTCACTTAAATCTTCACTGTGTGGGACAGGTACAGCTAGATTAATTGCATGTTAAACCTGGCTCTCTCTTTCAACATACTCTTTTAACATGTTGATGTGACAAAGTTGTTTTTGTTTTCACCTTCTATGAGTATTTATGATGTAATTTAAATAATTTACTTTCCTGCCAACTGTGTAGGGACCAGACTACTTGGCCTGAAGAGGATTTTGTGGTATGGGCAATCGAGCCAGAACTCTATCATCAGGCTGAAAACTCTTTTCCTTTGAGTTTTTATCATATCTTCATTTTTGGCTGAGTAGAGTGCAGATTCGCACAAGCAACCTCACAAGCCCTTGACAACTTATACTTAAAATTGGAAAAATAATCATGAAGATTACTTTCAGTATCTTCATTAGAAAAAAGTTTTTCTTTCGCCAACTTCAATGGTCCACGCACAGTGTGTCCGGAAACCACTCCAAAGGGACTGAAGCCTAAAGATTCTTAAACTGATTTCACAACAGCAAACAATAGCAAACAAACGCCTTCATCCAAAACTTTACCCTATCAAAACAATATGATCGAATCATATTTTTCAAAGTCTAATGCTCCTTTGCTCTCAGAGTGATAGGCAGAAGATTTGAATTGTTGGATGTCTAATTCGTACATAACTTGCTGAAGAATTCCAGATATGAAATTTGAGCCTTGATCAGATTGGACAGATTTGGGAAGGACAAATTGAGTAAGAAACTTTATTAATATTTAAAGCTTTTACAATTCTTTTAGATTTAATATTCCTCAAAGGAATTGAGTCTGGAAACCTTGTTGACGCACAAATTATGGTCAACAAGTATTGGTAACCTGACATGGTCTTAGGTAAGGGACCAACACAGTCTACCATAATTCTGTTAAGTGGTTCGTCAAATGTAGGAATACGTTGCAGATCAGCCTAAGGTATTTTCTGGTTTGGCTTTCCCACCATTTGACAAGTATGATAAGATTACAGTATTTACAAGCATCAATTTTGTTTTTTGGGCAATAGAAGTGAGTCAAGATCTTGTGATAAGTCTTATTAATCCATAAATGACAAGCCAAATGAGTTTCATCGGCTGCACTACGTATTGCCGTCTGTAAGATTTTGGAAATATACTTTGATAGTTCAATGACCACTAGTCACCAGCAGGTACCCCGGGAGGTCTTTGATCAAGCTTATCTGAAGCATGAGTTTTAAAAGTTGGAGAGTTTGAGATTTAGAAGGATTCGTATTAGGCTGAAATACTTTTCTGCCAGAAGACTGTTGAGTAGAGGCTTATTTACAAAAGAAATTTATGAGTTAAAGTATACTCATCATCAGGGCGACCAGCATTTTCCAATGTTTCGATCTTATGCTCGTCAAGATAATTTTAATGTAACGATGGACGCAGTTCTTGAGCTCTTCAAGTCATACAAGTTGTTTGAGACTTTCGTAATCTTGTTCAACATTCTTGGCTAAACACCATCTGTCAAATAACTACTCTTTTTCTCTTGCAAATTCGACATGACCTTGTCCAGGTTCTTTTTTTTTATAGTTCCTGAACTTTTGCCAGTAAGCCTCAGGGACTAACTCATAACCTTTCAAGATGCATTCCTTACTCAGATCATAGTCTGCACTTTGGTGAACTGACAGTGAATGTTAAATATCATTGGCTTTACCAATAAGTACACATTGTAATAGTTGAGTCCAATTCTCCCTTGGCCATTTCAACTTTTCAACAACTTTTTCAAAACGAGTAAAATGTTTGTCTACTTCTCTTTCTCTGAAAGGGGGCACAAACCTAATATTCTTTGCAACATCAAAACTTAAATTTTTATTTGAAGTGGGAATGTGCTTTTCACTTACCAGCTTCATTTCTTTTATTCTACATTTATATTCCCTCTCTTCCTTCTTTGCATCCGCATCTGTCTCCTCTTTCTCCGATTGTAAATGCATTTCCTCTTCCTCTAACAGTATTTGTACTTTTTATAACTGTATTTCTATTACTCTCTCTCTCTCTCTCTTTCTTCCTTGTATAATTTTATTTGTTATTTGTTCTTTTTGTAACTGTATTTGTATTTCTCTCTCTTTCTTCCTTATCTAATTTCATTGGTTTTCATCTTTATCTTTCTGTCATAACATTTGTTCTTTATTGTTAAAGTTAGGTCAAAAAGCCATATCACTCACTCACTCACTGTTCTTTCTCTTTGTCCAATTTCAGTTATTCTTTCTCTTTCTCCAATTGCATCTGCATTTGTTTTTTCTTCCTTCTGAAGTTCGCTCTTCCTTAACTCCAAGTCCATATTGTATTTTAATTTTAATTCCTTACTTTTATGCCAGAGTATAATACAGAACTACTGATCGAAAACAAAACACATTTATCTAAAAGATTCTTTCCTACCAA